>OX376374.1:147390178-148590178 GCA_947369275.1 Nemotelus nigrinus | reverse complement strand
AACTTATAGCACTCAGTTGGAGTTTTTTTTTAAATGGACGAGAAATTTTACATTGTTCCGTTGCTAGTATTTTTCGATACACATTGTTCTCGGCACGAGAGAAAAAAACACGTTCATTTCTAAACTCTATAGAAAAAATACTACTTAAGCGACAAAAAAGTGTTTTCGTACTGGAATAGTAGACACTTCCAGATATCCAACGCTGCATTCGTTCCATTATAAACCTGTACTGAGGCAGTGCATCGGGTGGAAATAAATGCCCTGCCCCGCATCCTTCGAGTGCTGAGATCATAAATATATATGATTGTACTTATGTTCAACTATAAGATCTTGTTCTTTCGCTCTCTTCTATCACACTTCCGCAAGGTTCGGTTTTAGGTACTTTGCTGTTTTTGATTTGTGTATCTGTATGCTAACTTATTATCTGTTTTCTTCTTATAATTTCAAACCATCTAACAAGAAAACACAAATCTTTTTAAACTCTAATTTTGGATCTATATTTTGCTTATTTTGTTAACGTTAATCTAATTTGTAATTTATCTTTATATATTTCGTAAAAATAGTCGAACTGTTGATATAGACATTAATTAAGCAAAAGGCGTTACAGTTGCACGACATTTATCATAATAAAGGTTTGTGGATATCAATGCGAAAAGTGGTTAAGATAAATCTGGTATTTAGTCAGCGACATCTTCTTGTGTTCAAACCAAATCATGCTCTCAAATAATTAATCAGCAACACCAACCACTTGGTAGACAAGGACCTTCGAAGCTGAAAACCAAATACTTTACTCAAATCATTAAATCTTATCTTCGCAGTATTCAATTCACATGCCAGTCGAAGTCCATTAAAGTCTATCACTCAGCCTCATCTGAAAATCTAATTTCCCACTTTCATGTCAAATCTCACAAAAAACCATTCGTTTGCAATCTTATAAAAATCATAAAATACTCGAAACGAAGGAAAACAAAAACATACTGAATACTATTTCAATCGCAAAAATCCTTAATGCGAAGCTAAAATCTCAAATCTCATCTTTTTCAAATCTGGTTTTGTATATTCTTGAAATATGAATGACAGGAAAAACTCAGATTTAGCCAAGCAGTGTGCTAACACTCGCACCGACACAGGCAGCCATATTTTCTGGAAACCACTCAGAAAGATCTATGGGATCTAAAGCTCTATCGTATTCCTCTAAAAGATACGGAGATACGTTTATCGCTCACAAGCCCAGCATGATGTGTAGAAGGCGAAATGGTTCAGATCTTTTAAAAGAATCAGAACATTCGCATCATTCGCAAAAAAACACTATGATGGAAAAATTGCATAACGCTTTATTTCAGCTTCAGTATTCAATCTAAAAAGGATTTCATGTTCGGATCTTTCATTATTTTGCTTTATATCGAGGATGCAAACGTTGCGTACGGACATGAGTGTACCTGCGATAGGATATATGTAGACTAGATGCAAGAACTAGTTTGTAGCACTATGCATAAACTGATACTACATTTCTCGACTGTGGAATTTCCCTTTCATACGCAATCCACTGCAGGTTTGTATATGATGCGATAGGTGAAAATTGTTATTCGCTAAAATAATGCATTCAAACTTGTTTTGGTTGTTTTGAATTTCCGATGTGTTGTGTGGCGGTGTGATGGAACGAAACAAACGGCAAAAGTGGAACATTTTCCTTTGTGCTGTGGAAAATGCGCTATGTCACTTTCGACACAACAGTATCCGTTTCACTAGACTTCTTTCTATAACACCAAGAATGGAGCCAAACAGGATATTGTTGTGAATTTATTTGGTGGTTTTTGTTGGTGGCGTTGGCTGAAATCGCTATGCTCGGATTTTGAGTTTCCCCATTCTTGTTTCGATTCGCTCTGGCTGAAAGAGATTCAAACGTTTCGCAAAGGTGGTTGAATTTCCATTGTGAAGATTTTTGAAAAATATTGTTGAACCGAAGTGAGGATATGTAAGTAATATTTCATTGAAATAAACATATCAGAGTAGGTGAGCTAGAGAGGGATTGGAAACTAGCAATTCACAAACATTATTTTGGCCTAGATTGCATAGATTGTAGTATGATTAAACATGTAAAAATAGTATTGGGAAAACATGAAATTTCTACTTGAAATCGTATCCAGCTGCTATCAGAGAAAAATCTGTTTTTTTTCCACTGAATCTGTATTTGAGAGGAAGTATTCCATCTGATGTTAAGCTTTTATTGTCAGGATTCCAACAAACCTATTTTAAAACCAATAATAGTGGCCAGATTCTTCTTCAAACACTACTTATATGTTCATATTCGTACAAAAAGTGTCAAAATATTTAATTGATTATTTCCATAAATCACTTTCCAACAAATTGAACTTCACAGCTTCTTCTTTATCGTTTATCGAGTAACCCTACTATTCAACAACAACTTTCAAGCATCTCAGTATCTAGAAATCTACTACTGCTTTCAAAAAGTTAGTCCTTTTATCATTTGCCTGTCCCTTCGCGTAAACTACCCAAAAATTTATTCCAATTCAAAAGCATCACGACTGAAAAGATTCGTAAAGAAACGAAAAACAAAACTTTTCGCCTAAATATTTCTCAGTAAGCCATTCTACAAGACAGTACGAAAACAGCAAGACCCATCCTTTTCCCATTCAAGTTCTAGAAGTCGTCGGTCGCCGAGAATCCGTTTCTGCGTCTCTAGAAACTCTGAGCTTGTTGTGAGTTTATTTAAAGCTAGAAAAAATAAAATTAGACGACCCAGGAAAGCAACTTGCTCGTAAAAGATGAAAAAGAGCGAGAAAGACAGATTCGTTCTGGCATTACGTTTCCTCGACCTCGGTCACGAGATCTAGTGATGAGCAAAAAGAATCAGTTGCATGAAACGACGGACGACCCATTCAAAGTGATTCTGATGCGGGAATAAAAATCGAACGGAAGCAACGAGATAATAGCCGAAAAGAATTTCCTCAGTTTCATTTGTCCAAGTGCCTCAAGTAGTATTTCCCGGAACAGGCGATATATTCTTGGGGCTCGAGAATCGAGTTTTTTAACTCCCTCTGTCGTTAGAAAAACTGCTGACATTAGTCCTCATAAATTCACCCCTTTTCATAGACAATGCTCTGTGTGATATAGGTATACAAGTCGTAGCTGTTGTTTTTGTTTTTTTTTTTCGTTGAAAAAGGGAAGAAAATCCGATGACCCGTGACAACTTTCGCCGTTCTCAGAAATGGGAGCAAGATGAGTGCCGAAACCCAAGTATTGGGAAAAGATACGCAAAATAAATAAAGGTTCAGAGCCGAATCGAAAGCATGACAGGCATGAAAACAGATCTGTAAACGTGACATTTCAATAACTGAAAATCACCACGCATAGGTATTTGCACAGCGTTTCATCTTTGATCGACCTTTTATGGGAAATGGATATTTTTCGAACGGCAGAACAGTAACGGATGATTAGATTAAAGCACTTGTTTCTTTCTTGGTGTTTTTCCGATCCACGCCAGTTTGCTACTTCTTTCCATTTGGAAAGATATTTTAAGCTGCCGCAGTGATACACTATTTCAGAAACAAAAGGTATGTATACATTCTATGTTGATTGACTTCAACATGTCCCGTTGAGTATCTGTAATAGACTGGGTAATTTATTTTAAGTTTTATCAAACAACGTTCTACACGTCATAGTCACTGTTTCTTTAAAAATTCTGAAAATCTATACAATCATTTGCATGCAAATCATTTGCATGTAGACTATATTTACTCGCCAACCATACAATGCGGTAAATAAATACAGGACTCGTTTCGTCAAGCACTGCCCGTAATAAAATCGAGCTCCAGCATTCAAATCAAATCCGAAGCCCTGAAATTTACACTAGATGTTTACTCTTCGCTCTTAAGCTTAGTACTGTCTTGGATTTCATGTGAAATTTTCATACGAAATTTCACGTAAAATTTGTTTCGGCGAATATTTAGCTTGAAAATAAGCAAAAGTTGTACTCAGTTCTCAGCGTGAAAAACTGGTTGCAAGTTTCTTTCGCTTTGAAAATACGGATGGCATTGACACATGTCTCCAATCATTTCACGCCAATTTAGTATGTGCAGCTCATTCTTTCGAGCTAAAAAGTGACATTTGGTGTATGAATTTGAAAATTGAGTTGTGAAAATGTCATTTCACTAAAAAAATCAATCGAAAATTGAAATTCTTGACATTTTATCCGTCAGAAATGAGCAGTGTATCTGCTTTTCTTCCTTTGTCAACATTTTCGTTCGAAAAAATGACCAGATAATGGAGACGTGTCAAAATTTAGCTTCACGATTAGCTCAGTACCAGCCTTTAGTACGGAAAACGTTCCAAACACATTCTCAGATGTCGATAGCATTTTAAGAACGTGTGGTAAATAAAAAATGATCTGTCGTCCTTCCACTTTCTGTCACATGGAAAAATCATGGTGGTTTTGCATACGCAACAAAGTATCTATTTGGCTAAGTCAGGATGCCTCGAAGTATAAGGTAGAATAGAGGAAATTATTGGCAGCGAAAAAAGTTACAATGACTCTTGATTGCTAAGTCGAGAGGATTAGCATGTAATTGAATTAAATTCAATTCCATAACTCTTTGTTTGTCCTTTCCGATGCTCTTTTAATATATTGTACCACCATTAGTAAAATGAACAATAAAATCAGATAGGAGACAAGTCGTGGAATGGAATAGTAGGTAGATAAGTTTGAAAATTTTAGAAGTACAGCTTTTGAAGCTATATCAACGGTTCTCTAAATACTACGTAACTTTGTTGTTAACGTTGGAATTACATAGAACATATTCAATTAGCCACCATCAAAATACAAATATAATCTTAAGAAAAAATTTAGGATTTTTATGATAACGATAAAAATGATATAAAAACCTAAAAATTTTCTTGAAGTTAGTTTTTGTGGAATCTTCCTACAGGTTATTTTTGTATTTGAATGGAGCTGAATTTGAAATTTTCATTGAAGCTCCAGTATTAACAATAGAGTTTCCCGGTACTATGTAAAGCTTTAACAGAAACGCCAATCGAAGATTAAATATTTATTTCATCTCAGTTAGTATTTGAAATAGCCAATTTTTACATTTTCAAATAATAACGGAAACCATTTACTCTACTTTTTCACTACATATTTATTCAATTAAATATTTTACTCTCCATAAAAAAAATCTGTATTTCACACTCGCTAAAAGTTATTCAAACAAAATTCACCATTCACTTCGATGAGCACAAATGAGAATTCTCACTCTTTCTGTTTCTATGTCACTGATATAAACCGAAAATAAATTCGATTTTACTTTCGGAGGAAAAAAGTTTTTGCTGAGAAATCCACCGAAGCTGAACTGAAACTTGTGGAATGGAGCGGAACCAAATCAAACTGAGCTAAACTCAACCGAACTGAACGAAGAGAAAACAATAAATTTAACTTTTTTTTTACAAGTGAATCTTTCATTATGATTTCCGATCTAGGGTAGAATTTGCGAGACTAGCGCCTGGAAGTGAATACGAAGTTTGAAGGGAGTAAAATGTTTTATCGGTTATGCTGGTGATGAGTTTGAACTTTCATGAATTTCGCAAACGAAGATATTTTAAAAGTTTTGAGATTATTGTGTGCTACTTTACATTTAGATTATGCGAAAAGTGCATTACATTTCATGTCAACTGATATTTAGTTGATGTAAAGAGAATTGTAAGGAAAATGATACTGAAAAAATTATACGCATATTATCACACATGGTCACTAAATTGGTTGAAAACACTCCAGTATACAGTTAGTTTCCGACATAGAAAAACAGTTTTCATTGAGAAATGAGTTTCGAAACAATGAGTTGGCACAGAGTTAGTCTGTATTTACGAAAATAAATGAAGTTTCAAATGGCGCCCAGTGTGGTGATGCACATTTTTGCGTCGTCTATTGAAACGTTTAAAGCACCAATTTCGAATTCCTGGTAGCTTTTTTGAAACAAAGATATGTTTTTGTTCATTACACTATGTTTCAATTACGAAAAAGTTAACAGTGAGAAAACTGAAATTATTATCATGCGTACTGTTACAAATCTATGCCACCAAATTAGTTACAAGAGAAGCGTCTTTATACCTTTTCCGGCATGAAATTTTTATCAAGTTTATTTTTTGTCACAGTTGTTATGAATTTATTAAATATTTATAATAGTTTTAATTCTTTGTCATGGCATTTTGTATGATTAATCACCATAAGCATCGAAAAAGTATCACAATCAATATCTTTCTTGGCCCTATTTGACGATAAGTTCAATGCTTGGTTCTTGTAAGTCTCTCAAATCGAGTCTTGTGGATTGTGCAAGAAGTTGAACCATCAACGACTGACATTTTCAGGCCTTTGTATTTTTGACTACATTAAAGTTCTTTTGAAATGACTGCCGTTTTTTCAGTTAGTTGTTCTTCCTTGCCATAGTTTAGTTTCATCTCTAAGTATTGTTCAACAGTCTTAATCGATGTGTTCATAGCCTGGCTGATATCTTCGATATTCTGACTGAAGACTTTCCTTAAGTCTCCTAAAAAGTTGTTTCCGTTCCTTATTCCTTCCCAATCGACTTTCTCTTTGTTTTGTCTTCGCTCATATATTACTTGCTGCATCAAATGCCCCATTACAAGATAATTTTCAGAACTTATGCTGCCATTTGCAGTAAAATGTCAAATCTATTGGAATTTTGTTCATCTGCTTCCATGTCTCAATGACTCTGCTAGTCAGATTCAATTTCTTGCTGGTGTCGACCGAGTTATTTTTTGAGCTACCAATAGCTTTAATTCTTGAAAATAAAGTTGCATTATTTATTTTGTCAACTACTGTTATGACCAATATTTGTTGCTCCGAGTTCTATCCGTTTCTCTTACAATTCTTATCTGATTGCTTAAGAATTGTTTTGTTCAGATTTCATAAATAATCATAATGGGACTCGTCAGAGATATGTCAGTGCAATTACTTGCTATAAATTTGTTATTTTTCAAGCCGCAAAATTTAGCTTGGCATAATTTTTTATCTTTACTTCTGTTTTTCTTTTGTTAAGAGCCACATCTCACTTTGTTTGCTTTTTATGAAAATTGTTCGATACCTACAAGATAGTCGAAATTCGTGACAATATTTTATGAAAATATTAGGAAATTCGTACGCATGGCAAAAAAAAATTCGTATGCATGACAAAAAGAGACATTGTCGCGTAGATGTATCTTTTAATCGAAGTCCCATATAATTTTTTCCACTTCACATAACAATCAACTTCCAACCAAAACGTTCATTAATATTGTATTATTTTTAATAGATTCAAATCAATTATGCAACTCGTAAATTCTACACTCATTATTCGTCAGCTCGAATAACTATGAAAAACTTTTTCTTCCGTTCAACACACAAGCAAACCTCCTGGCACATTAGGAAGTTAACAAACCTCCATTTCTATTTGGCGAAGTGACATTTATCATCATCATTAATAATTATCACGTTTAAATTTATTACAGTCTCACGACATCTTCAGAAAACTTTCGTCATACTCCCCATGGAAATGCATACAGGCGGCAACCATGGCGCGGACGAATTGGAATCGCTGAGTTATGTCTTTAGCAAGCTTGTTTGACTCCTTGCTAGCTGGCTGGTCGCACTCAGCGCAAGTATATGAAAATTAAACAATACCTTTATTATAACCAGTATTCACTTAAACTTCTTTGTCAACGTCGCTTTTCCATTTTCAATGAATCAAAATTTCTCTCGGCTTTCTTTTATTCCCCTGAACGGGAGTGTGAAGTCAGTTGTTACAAAAAGGAGGCGATATGCGTAGAAAATTAAACTTCCGGACACCCACTAGTCGAACCCGTGCCCTTTGCAAGTAGAATAAAGTGAAAATTTTCAACTTCCTATTCGTCGCGCTTCTTATTAAATATTCTGGAACTTACTCTCATTAAGTTTCACATTTAGTACATTAAAATTTCATTTCCATTAGCTTGAGGAGGTGCAGCATGGTGGGCGTCAGAAAACTTTTTATTCATCTCCATAAGACCGGGGAGTGGGTGCGGTCGTTGTTCGATGCTATGAGCCACGAAAGAATGTATTTCGTTTTTGTGGTTTTTATGCAAAATTCCGAACAATAGATGTCGAAAAATATATCTTCTATTGTCCTTGAGTTGTGACTGGTTGTTGGGAGAGGCGCGGAGTCGATGATAAGATGGTCCCCGCGCTGGTTTTACGTAAATTGTCTGACGGAAAACGGGACGAGTCCTTTGATATCATACGAAGAGGACTTCGTTTTAATTAAAGACCACCAGCTGCATTAGGACGTATTTATTTTGCAAAAGCACGATAAATGTATCATGAAGTCATTTGCGGAAGAATCTTTCTTGTCCTTCAGTCGTTCATTCGCCTGTCTAGTCATTCATCGTCTTTCCAGAAAGATGACTATCTCTCGGGTGCAACAACAATGCTTCCTACTCCAAAAGTTTTCAACGACTTTGAGAAAATCGGTCGGCCATTAGTATCTGATTTTCACAGTTCAAGTAACAACGGCAGTAAATTGCTCTCAACATGGCTCTCATGGTTGTGTTTTGCTGCTCTTAATGACGCGAATGAATTTCAAACGGAGAAATCGAATCTGACTTGACAACATAGCAGAATGTATAAGCTCTGCAAGCAACTGGTCTTAACATAGCGCAAAAGAACCTGAAAATGAGAATCCAGTGACCCGATTCGATCTTATTTGCCATAAAATTACGATAGACTCCGCCCGCTGAAGCATGCTTAATTCTTGCTGACTGCGCTCTGCGTCGATTTCTACATTTTTCTTCCAGCAGCAAGCTTCCGGAACATCGTTCAAGTACATCCATACACATCCTATATGGTTTGGATTGCTTATGCACCAGTTGGTAATTTATGAGGATTTTTTTAATTTCTTTCTGATTTTCATAAACCGAACATGTTAAACAGATTCATGCAAAAAATGCTTTTTGTTTTTGAAACTAGGTTTTCGTTGGATTTGTGTTTGCTTGTTTGAGAGTTATTATATTGCAAGGAGGATGATTTGGTTATATTTCAATCGAATTGATGGAAATGAACACGGTAAAAAAATTTAAGTTCGAAACTTCAACTTAGTCAACTATTTCTTGGTTTGAGTAACAATTTTGTGATTTTTTTATACTAATTTGTGGAAAAATTTTACTTAGTGAAGTTGAAAAGCTAATATGCAGACATTTTTATCTCAAATATTGTAAAAAGTCAACCGAATTCAAACACTAACGCTCTATGTACATGACATTTATACTTTTTTGCTTTAAAATTCGGACAAAACCAACCAGCAAAGATGACATTTTCCCGGAGTCATAAGAAAACCTAGGAACTTATCAGAAACCACGATATTTTATATAAGTATGTACCAAAGTAAACTGAATATCGTTCGTTGAATGCGTTATATTTTTCTGTTTGTTTACTCAAGTGGTCTATTATATGTAACCATCCAAATGGGTGAAACGTATCATTTTAGTTCGGTATTTCAAGTAAATTAGTGCTTTCAGTGGTTCAAGTGCTTAAAATGCACCTAAATGACAAGAACCAAATTCAAAATTGAGTTGAATCCGGTTGTAATTTCAACCAAATCCGTTCCAAAAGGTAAATAATACTTAAAAAGGGCGAAATTTCATCATTTTAGTTGAATTTTATACATAACACTTTTTATACTTTATTGATGAAAAACTCAACCACATTTTGATGGACCTACATATCAACCCATATTGTTGAAAATTCTAACTCAGAATTTATACCATGAACAAGAGATGCTACAGAGATAAATTAATAATACGCGATTCTAATAGTCAAACGGAGATTTGAAAAATAAGAAATTATCAATATTGAGCAGCAATTAATTCAGCAGTGAGGATGAATTAGGACCAAAAATAATTTTCATTGAACATCAACTCTATCGAAAGTTTATTCTCACATCACTGTTACAATTTTCAACATGCCATGAGCAGTTCTCAAGCTCGAAACTAGATTAATGAGACCGAAACTCAAATCAATGTAGTACCGATACTAAAACCATCACAAATTCTCTAGATACATTTCTACAAAGCCACAGAGTCCTAATCATTCTTCATCTCACATCGTTTCCATCGATTTCCGATAACATCCCCAGAATAAACTAAATACTATTCACATTGAAATCTATTATGCTTCGCAAACCATACACCAAATTATGGTCAACGAAGAATGTGCAAAGAAAGCTAATAATTTGCTTCATATCCGAAACGCAAAGATACAATGCAACCTACTCAAAAGCATAATAGACGAGGAGAAACAGTTGAAATACTCGGTCAAGAGCCAGATGCGAAGTCCAGAATGATGATCAAATGGAAATGTTGCCAGTCCGTCTTGTGCATTCGTACGTAAAGCTCTCCAAACATTATGAAGAGCCTTCTCTGCATTTATTCTCGACAATGTTTCTCGTGCTATGGCTTCCGACAAAACAACACGAGAACGAGAACCAGAATTTCAACTTTCACCACACATTATCCTTGATATGTTTCGCTCTCAACTCAGCTAATATGCTGTGTACGTACAAGTCGATAAGGACTTGTGTGCTATGCGTAAAACATTGTGAATTGAAGAAGGATCTCATATTGGAGCTAATAACAAATTCCAGTCCCATATTGATCACAGAGTTCTTCACCTTATGCATTTCTCAGCAATCACTTCGGGTACAATTGCAGCGCGACGATGAGCGCAATGAGAACGCTTCCTTGACTGTTATTTTATTTTTTCACAATCATTTCTCGTTGTATGTTTCGGGAGTAGTTCGGGGATACGCTGCCCTGTTTAGCATAAACGTTCTATCTACATATTTGTCATTTTTGAGCTAACACCTGATTCGAAAACTATACACTCATCATTCTGCAAAATATGAAAAATCTATCTTTTATGGAAGTATGTTAAAATCATTATTGAAAAATCACCCCATCTACAAAAAACGTTGCATTGCTCAGCATAAACGTTCTATCTACAGTAGATAGAACGTTTATGCTAAGCAATGCGGCCAGTTTTTCGTTCCCTGTTGCTACAAAAAAGTCCTATCTGCTTAAAACCTATCTTCCACAACTATTTTCAACGTGAACGCTTTTACATGAGATGAATTTAAAGTACACGTATTTGTATCCATGTTTAAATTTTCGTCCCGTTTGAAAATGTCCGCAGCATTTAGATAAACACAAATCATTGAATATTTCGAAAGTACTAAAATGTAGATAGAACGTTTATGCTTAGTAGGGCAGTACGGATGAAAATAGGAAAAACGATGCAATAAAACATGCAGCCGAGATTTATATTTATGAGCTTCGTTTCGTATACTCGTAGAATAATACTACTTTCTCATCGTTGCAAGCAATACAGCCAACTGGTGGATGGCACTGATGATGCCACTCACAAGTTCACAGCGATGCCAACAACAAATAATGATATTATTAAAAATACACTAAAGACGACGAATGTGCACAAGCATCTGCTGTGAAGTTGAATGCTGAAGACAACGACATGATGTTACGGATACAATATATGTTGAGTTGCAGAAAATAAATCTCGTTGGTGACGTAAAGTTGCCTATGCTATCTCTTGAGTGTTTATAGATGCAATTTTATTCACGCTCTTTTATTTTGAATTAAAATTTTTGCCTCGAATGCTGAATGAAATGTGATTTGTTAAATCATAATTTGTAAGCCGTACAGATGAAACAAATGTTTGTAGGTGTTTGGATAAATATTTCGCAGATAAAACGTCGCAAGAGTGAAATATCTCCAAACTATATTTCATTCTCAAATGTCGATATACAGTTTAGAGTCAGGGTTTATATCGTAATCAAAAAAAAATTCAATGGTAGTTTAAATAGAGAAAAATACGTTAAAAAAAGCTATAAGCCCACGCTGGGCGCCATCTATTTTTTTTATAGAGCTCTCGGCTTAAATATCGAAACTGATTGAAAGCCAAACATTATACACTTGAAGATAAACATCCTTAGTCTTTAAATTCGGTGCGCTTTTCCAGACTTAATTCTAGTCCGTGGGAAGTATATCCTGCAATTATGAGAAACGAGGAAACGAAGCAGATACAAATCAACTCGACGTGACCAACACATTATAACTGATGCGCAATATCTAGACTAGAGAATACAAGAAAACAATTGCTATTGTTATTTTGTATGTCAGGCCTAGAAAGTAACGCTGGAAACACGAAGAGTACCGACCGTAAAGTAATATGAGGGAGAAGTGAAAAATGCATCAAGGATGAACTTACAAGAAATTATTGCGGCTGATATTGAAAAAAATGCAAACATACATAGGTGCTTTCAACAAAAAAAGTGTAGATGTATCGATTGTGTGGTTTATTGCAGCCTTCTTCTGTTGGTCTCATATCATTTTAATTTTTTATAATACTGTTTTGTAAAATATTAAATGTTCTGTTCCTTGTCTTATTCCTCGTTTTTTTTTGTTTTGATTTGGCCATTTTCTGTTAACAAAATGCAGTTTCGAAAAACAAAGCAATCAGGTCAAAATCAAACTAAAACTTATCATTGAAGTTGAAATCAAAAATAAGATCTGCGAAACAGAGTCGAGTTCTGAAATCGAGTAGTGTATATCATGGAAAAAATCGAAAAAACAGGCAGTGTAAAGAGTTGTTTGCAGATGACAAAGCTTTCAAAACAATTAAGACAAACTCAAAACAAAAACAGAAGCCATGAGTGCGAAAAATGGGCTAGAAAAATAACCTTAACATAAAAGGAGGAGGAAAACAGCTAAAAAATGTCATCAGTCGTCAGATCTTAGAGTTCAAAAGTGAGTTGAAGAAGAATTTTTCGCAAAGTATAGAATCTTAAGACAATAACTTTGAAAATAATAGCAAAAAGAACGATCCAACTGTGCCAGCAATTTTTATGAGCTCAGTAGCTTTGCATTAGGCAAAGCAGGAAAGGCTAAATATTTCATCAGTATACTGAAGCTACAGTTCCAAAACAACATGAGAAGCAACCTACGATGACGACATTGACAAAAAAGTCAAACCCTAATCTTCTGACGAGAGAATATGCGACTAAATTAACCGGGTTTTTACGATAACAAGCATTTGCTTCAGGGATTTAACGGATAGCGCCATCCGACAAAAAAAATAAGAAGATCCTTCAAATTTCGGAAAGTACGAATATTGTGGTTTCAAAACCACACAAGGACTTCAGCTTCTCTAGAAATTCGTGACCAATCAGTCTCCTGTTTTTAAATGCCAAATTTCCACACTAGAGGCAGTAGTTTCAGACAAAAATATCACTTAAGAAGAACGATTTAGCTTCAAAGCTTATTGGTAAATTAAATAAATAAGCATACTGGAGCATTTCAGCCAAAAAAATCAGCTTGCCTTGTCGTGGTTGACGTAACCAGTGTGCTCAACAAAGTGCCGAAATTCTGGTCCAAATATAAATCGAAATCTCTCTAATTCTGCTTTTAGATCTTTTTTGGAGGGCAGTACTAGTGGGTGGAGCACTCAATTTTTGTGTTTGGGGTTCGTGCACCGAGCTTTGAGTTTACTTAGCTCTGAATTGGTACCTGAGTTAATTAGGTATAAAGTGATTCGTGGAACTAACGAATACACATTGACTGCAAATTGATAAACAAAGCCTTCTACCAGCTTCAACTCTTAAACCTAACAAGGGCTGACGCGGAATTACTTCACTAAATTTTCTCATCAAAATAAATAAGCATATTTCCAAAATGATTATCGCAGAGAACAAAATTAGTATTGAAGCGAGCCTGTTAACCTTTGTAAAGACAAAGTTATTTTCTGGGCTCAACGTATTCTCTAGTTTAAAGCTATTTTATTATAATTTTTCCTCAGGAAGAGACAAACAACCTCTTTTTAGTTAGTTGAAATTACAAAACCACTATAAAACACCAGTTTAATATTTAAATTTCATTTTATCCTCTATCATTTCTGCCCTCAAACTAAGACACCTTATTTCCCTTGGTAAATCTCGTTAAAAATCACATCACCGTTTTGCATTCATCATAAATATTTTCCGTCCATCAACGAAACAACGGTCACAAAGGAAAACAAATTTCCTACCCACCAGTCTACCAGCAGCCAACAAACAGAAATGTAAATATATAATTTCATCTTCAAACTGCTCGTCGGCTCAGGTGCTAATTTCATCGGCACATACTAAAACAAAATTTTTTTGTGGAAATGACAAGAAAAACATCTCGCAATCGAGAATCATAATGGGAATCATAATAATCATCTCGAGAAACATAATGGTAATATGATGTCAGGGCTGATGATGCGGTACGGCTTGATAGCAATCGTTAAATGGTTTTTATCCATTGTCTCGAAAGATTACCCAGAATTCAAGTACCCGACTTGATCCGGTCACAGTGAAAATATTTCGCAATTTTTCCGTCTCGCTTGTTGGGGTGGTAGCACCAACTTCATACGGACAACATCATCTTCAGGCTATAAACGAAATACTGTGACAATAAAACGTCCCTATCTCTGGCCTATTCGACTACCTCAAAATCTACCATAACTTCTTGCATATTCATTAGTAAAGTACTTTTGCCCCGGGGGCGAGCAAGCACACAGAAACACGGGTCTCGGTCGCTCGTTTCTGTCACCCAATGGAGAGTAATGGAGTTGATATCCTTATGGGTGCACCAGTTTGAATCCCTCTCTGTCTCTTTTCAAAAGTCATTATGACGAAGCAAAAAACGAAAGCATATTTGACGCAAAGTGGTAGCGGCGCGAGGTTGACAATATCATGGTCAGGATGATGATGATAATGGCCTGTCTAGTTCTATATGGCATGGATAATGGTGCTCCTTTAGTTTACTGCGTGTCCCATTTTCAAGGATGTTTGCGTGACTCGAAGGCATTAGGATAACCCAGCGTATGTTTTGAAAATATCCGTTCGGGCTCCGAAGAAACCGAAGGGGAGCTTCCGGGACCTGGGTCTGGACTTCAACTGACAAGCAAGGTCTGACCGTTTTCCAATGTAGTTGATCTCTAGAGAAACATTTCACATGTGCAATATTGCCTATTTTAGATCTCCGGGGACCAATTGAATGTTTCATAGTTATCTCTCTCTCTCTCTCTCTCTAAATGTTCGAATTTGTCCGAAGTTTTTGTGGACGTTGTGGTCTATTGACAAATTGTACGCCATTGATTGTAATTAAATAAAGTTGTAATGCCAACTCAGCAGTAGGTTGCATATATGCATGCATGCGTGCCTACAACGTTGCTAAATAATAGAGTAGATTTAATTTATATTTCAATGGAGCTTGTGAGTTGTTTTCAAACTGGCAATTTGCAAAATATTTTTACGCTGGTTTTGTTTTTATTTTTCATAATTCATTAATACATCATACATTAACTATGGCATTTTTTGTTGAAAATTCATGGGAAATCGTTACACGTGCCAAACAAATATCTAAATTTATCAACAGAATAGAAGTACCTACTCAGTCAACCAGCTGACTGGCTTCAGATCTGCTCGACTTGTTCCTATCCATACCAATCTAAAGAATTTTCGTCACCGTCCTAGAATGGCAATGACGTGACATTATAAATCTTTAAGCAATATGCCATTGTTTGACCTGAAGGTTGTCAATGCCCATAAATTACTCTTTGCAATTTGCATGGAGTTCAAAAATTTAAAATGGTCTCACGGCGTTACTCACGTTCTTGGTTTAGCTTGCTGTAGTCAACATTGCATGATATTGTCAACAAATATAGCCGAGCTGTAGTTTTTCGTTCGTCTTTTTTAAATAAAAAATGATTAGGTGAATTGTTGCTTTTCTCGACTGTTGACAAATTTCGAGTCATTCGAAATTTATTGCTCGAGGTATTTAAGAATACCATGTTTGAGAGGTGTAGGGATGGAAACAGTTGTGGCGAATGCTTTTTGTGGAGAATAGTCGATGTTATTGAAAATTTTTTAGTCTGAAATATGACGCACATTGAGAAATTTCGAAGTAAGAGCTGAATTTTGGATTTATTTTGTATTGTACTATATGTCAGCAGCATGAGTGAAACATTTTCAAACATGAATGAGGGGTAAGTTTTATCCCATTCACTATATGAAGCATATAATCACCTTTCATATCAGTAGTAAAACGATATTTCAGCAGGACAATCCGAAAGTCTAGATGCGGAGGCCACATGTATACTAAAAACATTCATTAATCATTGTTAACAAAAATTTTGCTCAGTCTAAAGTCAACTATTATTCACACAGTACAAAATAAAAAACACCCCAACACCAAATAAATGTTTCTTCGCATCCTTTCAACCTTCTCTCTACCCTCATTCGCAAATGTTTCTGATTCATAAATATATATGCATGCATTAAAACTATTTACCCTATCATTCTAACTAATTTTCATCTTTGTATCTCCGACACCATAATTGTATACCGGATACGACACATTCTAACAATTTCTTTCCCCATACTCCACCCCTTGATGTACTTAAGCCAATTGTTGCAATCAACGTCAAGATATGTAACAGAGCGATGACGTTCGTTACGTTTCACGCTGGGTCGTCTTTGAGCTTGACAAGAAAGACGAGCTGAATAATACAGCTAATCCCTTTCAACAAAAACCTACTGGTGAAACGTTGTGCCATTTTGCTGTCGAAACAAACGCAATAAGATATAAGTGGATCATGCAGTTCCAACTGTTTGAAATGAATGCTATCCATCTATTCCATTCATCCATTTGTTCGTCCATTTGTCTATCATCAAATCCCTCAACTTGCTCTTCCCGTTCAAGAAACGAACCGCCTGTATTGTTTCTGCCACAAAAAACTTTCTCGTTCCCTCCTGGCAGTGCCCGAATAAGCTGTGCTGATTACCTGGAAGTAATTCCGAAAAATATTAAGAAGAACACGTTCAGGAACGCTTTAATGACTCCCAAACGACATTATCTCCAGTTTAATCCCTGATTTGTGAGGGAAGCTGGCAAACATATTCCTTAAATAAAACTCTGTCTGTTCCTGCCCCCCCTTCTCTTCGTCTGATCCCTTCAATCTTTTGTGTGAGCAAGGCATGTAATGGCGGGAGGGAGAGAATATGGGGTGGTGGCAATAAATATTGCGGACTCTCTGGTTAGGTTTAAGGTTCATTGAAATGCGTGGTCGATGATTCAAGCTATACGTTTTCTTCACTAAGATTTAAGATGGAGATTAAAGAGAACAACGGTTTCGATAGTCTGTATCAATTATTTATCATTAAGTGTTCGATGGCAGCAGGTGGATTTCAGAGAAGTTTTAAGCAATTAAACCTTCACTTCAGCAAAATGGTAGTGATTCCAATAATCATCCTTTAAAGAAATCCTTCCAATGAAAATTCCAACAACCGCCTACGCCACAAGCCTGTGAGTATGCAGCTTTAAACTTATCTAGCATAAAACAACTAACCCCATATCCGTTAGCAAATATTTCATTCGCACATGTGTGCCCTATTTCGTATAATGCGTTATATGTGATCAAAGCAAATAGCTCCAGATTAAGAAAAAGCAAGATAAGTAGGTACGATTTGTGGGAAGAGGGAGGAGAGGTACAGACAGGATGATGACATAGAGCAGAAATGAGATGAACAAAGCAAAACCAAAAGTTGGTGGTAATTTGTTATTGGCTTATGAGACAGATAATATTCTGGTGTCTTGAGTAATTTTCCTAGAAGAAGCAGAATGCTTTCAAACTAATGACAGGCTAGTTACAGAAGTTTCTTAGTTATCTTCTATAGCAAAGAGTTTGTGTTTGTGAGCGAAGAGCAAGGGAAGAGTTTGATTTAACTTGCTTTTTGATCTTGGAAAGATATTGGTTAATTTAATGAAATTTTCAAATTAATATTTTGGGGACATTGCAGTAGACCTTGAATATAAAAATAATTAAAGACTAAGAGAATAAGCATATAATTTCAACATAAACAGGCGAAAAATAGCTGTATCTGAGATCCACGTAAATGTGAGATTTTGCCAATATTGAACAGCAATACTGCTACTAAGCATAAACGTTCTATCTTATCTTGAACTCTTTGGAAATATGAAGCTATAAAAATATAGCAACAAAAGTCAATATTCTCTTTGATCACCTGACGATAATGGAAAGAACGAATTCGTGAACATGAGAAAATGATATAATTTTAACAATAAGCCTACGTAAATAATTCCAAAAAATTAAAATAAAAGAAGCAGCTAAAGATTTACCATCTGTCAAAACATGTGGAAAATTGGCTTTGCAGGAACTCAGCTATACTTTCACGATTGCTTAACAGCGTGCAACCAGAAATTTCATTAGTCAAAAAGAATCTAAGCTGCATGATTTCCATTAGAAATTTCTCTAGATCAAAAGCGGATAGATTTTTGGGATGTAAGCCGAAAACGATAAGGTATAACACCATATATTTAACTAATATTACTTTTTTAGAGTAGAAAAAAGTCAAAATCTAGTCAGTTTTATCTAATTTCAATATATTTAGCTCATGCCATATTTTCCTTGTCGCACACCTGTTTAAAATTCAGTTTTTTTCAAATAATTATAATTTTGTGATTCCACAACTATTATAAATATCAACGATTAGATTATGATCAAATAAAATTTTAATGTTTAATGATTTTTCAGACACATAATTGGACAAAATTATATTTCAGTTTAAGTAACTCGATAAATATATTCTTATTTCAACTAAATCTATCAAAATAGTTATTTAGGAAACTTAATACTGTTTCAGTTGCTACCGCTTGAAAACTTAATATTAAATTTTACTCCAAAAAGTGTATTCTAAAGACGTAGCAAATCTAACGCTGTGATTAAATTTTCCTGATTTAGTGTTTTTCCCCCTTTTTAACGTTTGCGAAAATATTTCTGATTTCGATAATATGTTGTATTTTTAGGACTAACAAAAATATTAGTATCAATTTGTCAAAAAATATTTTATCCATCTTTGCTCTGTAAATTTATCATTTTATTTTTGTTGGTGCACAAACAATTATTTTGGTTTATATTATAGCAGCGGTAGGCGATTTAGTCTATACTGTGTCTTGTGAAAAAATCTATACTGCGTCTTGATATCAGCATGCAGAATCATAAAAATAATCACGTTACATTTCAGATACTTCACATGGGTTCATGGTTTTACCATACTGTAGAATATCATCGGGGTCATAATATAAACATTTTATTTCAATTTTGTATGTCTCTCTATAAAAAATATTATCGTATTTTTCAATTAAAAATTGATGTGAACGGACTATTGTCTAGTTTTTATTGTATCTAAAATATTGGACGGATCATATTACAATCTTTCTCGTTTAATAATGAGTGTAGGATGCATTTTCCAAACCCTCATGCTAAGCAATATTTTTAGCCAAAAAAACACTTCATGCCATGTACCGCAAAAATTGTAATTTGAATACTGTGATACACAGTTAATAATTGATTGGCTTATATCAGGAGTGAATACAACATGCTGGAAGTCTAAATAAATGACATTATATTTTCAGTTTTTTTGCCAAAGTTCCTGTCAGTTTCAAAATAAATTAAAGACTAATTAATTTTTAATTTTTAGTTTATTTTTCAATTTATTACTTATTCAATTAATTTAATTCTGGCTAGATGATAATTTCAATTCGATTCGAAAATAAGCAAAACACTTAAAATTCTACAAAAATGATCTAATGAAAATAGCATGAATGAAAAAATATGAACAGGTTTAAGTAGTGGTATGGCAATTGCTGAACTGTTGCCATGTGATTAGCTTTTTGCATTGTATTGGGAATAAAACAGAAAGCTAAAATTCATCGTGCTGTTCGTTTTTAATATAAATATTGTCAATATATGAATTATGGAAGAGACAAGCAAAATTTCGCTCACAAAAATAGTGTCTCATCATTTTTACAAAAACTCTACCCACACTGGGCGCCTGAATTTGTGCTTGTATTACATTCCATTTTGAATTTCAAACAACATAAACACCCACTGGAAGTCGATACTTCATAGTTTTTTATGTTTTTAAGAGGTCACATCGTATTAACATTCTGCATAGCTATCTCTAAAGGAAAAAAGTTAAGGTCATAAAAAATCAACAATCCGAATGCATAACAAGCACGAAAAGCCCTTTTCCAATCTTTTTCGTTAGCTTCAAATATTTGCTTGTTCAATTCTGAAAAATTCAACAAGGTTCAGCCATAGTATTATTCATAGCTTCCCACTACATCGAAAGCATTTCAACTAGTCTCAAAGAATAATCGTCTATTATGTGACACTAGCGATTTACCAGATTCACATATTTTTTGTGGAGGATCTCAAAATATTCTCAATATTCTTACAGAACTTTGTAACGCATGTACGTAGACGAATAAGGACTTATTGGAATCTCTCCACCCATCCAAAAAAAACTCAACTAGGAACTAACACCATACATGTTCTTCGTTCTAGAGTAAATCAAGCCATGAATTATGGCGGACATCAATGAGGATGACACCGATAGCTTCAAAGTAGAATGTGGCTTCAAAGCGCTCTCTTCACCCCAACACGATATCATAGTACATCACTCCTCTCTATTGCAACAACTCACCCTGGAACACTTTTTCACTTCCATGTACAATTTACCGCCAGTGTACAATATCGAAGAACGAGCAGTATCTAGTATTCGACTCGAACTGGTTCTTTTTCCCGTGTCAGACACAGGTGAAACGCTCGGGACAGTAGTATTAGCAAACCACCTATAAATGTGTATCTGGCATAACAGAACGGTTCACCATTCTTTCGTTCAGGCAAAACTCCATGAATATTTATAATACTACACATATAGGTTTCGGGTTGCTGCAGCAGAAAAAAACAGCAAGTTAACTTAACCTGAAGATATCTTCTTCTTTTTTTCGATATTGCGACAAAATGAACGGAAGGATTCACTACGGTTGGCGTTACTTCGAAGTTCGCCAAGTGTGCAGTAGAAAGAATGTTTCAAGGAAAACTGAGTTTGTAGAATATGCAAAAAGCGAACGTGATAAAATTGAAAAAGTGAATAGGATTAAAATTGTTCAGTTCGAATCTGGAATTTGTGGCATGAATGAATTTGGTGACTTTTATTAAAAAAATAGAAAGGGAGTTATTAAAAAAAATTCAGAATAATATCAAATTACTTATAGGGGCGGCGGCTTATGTTACAGTTATGAGGACAAGTTTTACATGCACTTTTTTATGAGCTATGTAGTTAGGTTCTGGCGGCATGATCAATATGTCATTTAATAGATGACGTGGCAAAATAGTTTCTGGGGCTGCTCCTCCTTCGCGTTGAACAAGAATTTGGAAGGTGTGCCACCACACATTTGGCATTACTGTGTGCCAAAATTCGTAAAATTGCACTTTCAACAGCCAATAGAAACAAATAAACAATTAAATGTTTGAATGATTTCAGGAGTAATAGAACACATAGTCAAAAGTATCAGTCGATTCGTTTCCAGTTTTCAAGTTAGTTCAAGTTTTTCCACGAATGAATGTAGTCAGTGTTTATTCAAATATATGTATAGAAAGAAGTTGTCTTAAAATTCTCAAACAAAATTTCTCAGTTCACAATAGACTCTTTTTTTTATTTTTGTGGTCAATATTTGATCATCTGTATGTGTTGTGACATTAATTGTGCCACCGTATGAACGTCTCCTAATATCAAGGCCAACATTGCGAGTTGTCGCATATCTGCTCTAAAATTATGGGAAGTGAAACTATAAGTGGCGGCTAATCGCGAGATACGAACTGTAGAAACAGCATTCATTTATTGGTGTGTTATAACAGTTCTGATGTGAAATAAGCGGTCAAAAAGAGAGAGTCAATGTTTGAACCTTAGACTTCATATTTTGGAAGCAGGTTCGGCTGAGATAATTTCTCTATGATTAAAAATACATGCGTTCTGATTTTCTTAGAAAGTCAAATTCAAGTGGGTGGAGAAGAGGCGTTGCATTTTCATCCCAAATTATAATACTTTAGAGATTTGAGATTAATAATTATGTAAGATCCCCTCTACAAATAATTAAATCTTAAAATTTTAGATACTGACACCAAAACTAGACCGAAAGTGATCGTGGCACACTGAATGACCATATTTTATTAGCTGTCCGGATAGCTGAAAAACTTGATGGCTCTGAAAGTTGGGAGATGCATGCTCATCATTTTAGGAAACCCTGGCTGAAATAAGTCATGTTTTTTTTTTTGAATAAAAACGTTCATGTCATGGCAAAAGTTGGAGCTAGAAAGCTTGGATTCAAATTTTGTATCATATTTGGAAATTTCTGAAAGAAGAAAAAACCTGTCACACACTTGACATTTGAAGTGCAACTTTTTTTCAAACCATCATATACGTGTTTTTTTACCAATTATTTAAATTTTATTTAATTTATTTAAAATTTAAACTTTAAAACGGAAAGAGAAATTTGTATTCAAAATCCAAAAAATCATTCAAAGTATATGGCCTCAAATAATGCGATCAGGTGCTAACGGTGAAATGGCAATTTAAGGCAATATAGAGTTGCTAGAAATTTGAAAATTAGCATGAAGATGAAGAAAATAGAATCGAGTTTTGACAAATTTTGACACATCATACTAGAAAATGATCAATTTTTGCGCAAATTTAAAACACAGATTAGGTTTTACTCCGTATTTGTATGAAGCCATTTAGCCTTATTCCAAAAACCTCAATACGACAAAAAACTTAGAAATGAAAACACAGGTTATATCAATATCAATACAACATATAATGCCAATGGAATTTCGGGACTCGCTAAATCCAATATTATTCGTTTAGAGTTAGAAAACTCGAATTTCCGTTCTCGTTCCATTCTGTCTATGCTACTGCAAGCACATGCAACTATCGAAATGAATTGCATTAAAGTGAAACCCTTAACCTTCTGTCAGGCAAACGGAAAAGTAACTCGTCATTATTGTTATTGTTCGTCTGAAGAGAGGTGGTTGTTGTTCTAGTTATTGTCGTAAACACTAGATAGCTCCTTGTCGTCTAACTACCATACTAGCATTCGAAAAGGAACCTAGTCCATGCACATTTTCTCTATACGTATTATACATGTGTACACAATGTGGCATCGGTATCATCCTGTTGTAATATCCTATTTCCTGTTTTGTGTCGACTCAAAATCGGCTATTTCTACGGAGTGCATTGTTAATCGTCTACCAGGACTGGTGTAGCGAACACACTGAGATGTAATGTAGTGTGGTACACATTCTGAATCCCAGAAACTAATTTGAGAACTTGTAATGAGTTTTTGTGGCGACTTAATTCAATTTTTGTTCTGATTGCAAAGTTCTCTTTGGGGAACTCTCACCGAACGAACTACATATGTATGTACGAAGAACGACATGAGATCTAACTTCAAATTGTATTCATCTCAGGGCATATCGCAGGGCCGATCCTAGTCGTAGCAATTGTGTATATATTTAGGTCTAAGAAGCATGCAACATCTATAGAATCATTACGACGACGAAGTCGATTTCTTCTATGGTTAGCTTGCGAATCATGTTGATTTGCGTTAGTGTTCCTCGTTTCTCGAACCTCGTCCTGTAACGGATATGTCGTAATAGATAGCTTGAGTTTGCGGTTAAGAGAAGTAATATGCAGCCAATATCTAAATCTGTTGATTTGTACGGCCGACGAGGAAAAACCTTTTGTTTTGTTTGTTGGTATAGTTTGCATGCTTAGGGTAGAGTTTTCAGAGGAGGTCAATGAAGCCTGAGATGAGCTTGGAAACTGGAAGTTAGTTAAAGCTTTTATGGTTTTTAGTAATGTTTCGGTAGATATCCCGATCTCAAGACCATGCAAGTTGGAATGTACATTTTAAACATTCGGTTTATCCTAACTAGGACTAAGTTTGCAAAAAAAATTCGGAGGTAGCGTGATTGAAGACGCGTATTTTGGCCAAGAATATACAATTTGATGAATAGATAGCTTAAAAATTTTCACATCAGCTGAAGCATACCACTCAAAATTATGCTAGTCGCATCGTTAGATCCCATGCTTGCGCAGGAATAGGATCCTGTCTTAACCTCTTCTGCAGGATTCTCAGCTTAAGCATCCAAAAAATATGAAGAATCCGGAGTAAATTAGTTTCAGAAGGAGTGATTGCCGTCAAGTATAATGGGTGGGAAACATACATAGTTCCCCAATCAAACTTTTTTAGTCTTTGAATTGCCATTCTTGCTGCTTGTTTTCGAGCACTTTCCTCTTGCCGTTTGATTAAGAATCAAAGGCGATTATAATTTACAAGCATTACTCTAAGCTTATTTAGCCGTGATTGGGATAAGTGGATCATCTATTTTTATCCCAGCAAAACAGAAAACGAAATTTTACTGGCAAAAATGTTATTTTTAGCTATGGATTATTGGTGTATCGCTATTTTATCCACTTACACTCACTTATTATCACTAATCACTTCTTGGTTCACAGGCCTTCATTCTCGAGTCGTTAGAGTCAAGAGATCATATACAGCTTCTGTGAAAGATTTGACAGATAATTTTCTTTAGAAGCCCGTTGATTCAACTTACTGACTTCACCGATGCCACGCAGATAGACCACACTGGTTATGATGGAATATGGTTCGTGTAAACATCGCACTAGGGGCCCGGTAGCTCTGCTCGCTAAGGGCGTTTTACGGAAAGCGGCGTGTTACGGGGCCTGCGGGTTCGAATCCCACCAGTGCCATGGCTGTAAGTGTGAATGCGTGTGATTGTCTATGAGGGTGGCAAATGGGCCCAAACTGGTGGCCTAATGCTGGCCGTATTCCCGGCAGCCCTCTTCACTAACCTAACCTAAACTGAACATCGCACTAACACTAAGGTATACTTAATGTCTGTTGTATGTGAACTTCACGAAATTTTGCAGCACTTTTCGTTGAGTTCTTGAATTTATTAAAACAGTAAAGTAAAATTTGAAAACATGCTTACTAACTCACACAAGTAGTAGACATTGGCACGTTGCGCAGCCCTTTGATTTTTCAATTTTGAAACACAGTGGCATAAACTCACCTAATTTGAAATATGTATCTCTAATCCAAACCATATTTCAAAGCCGAATCCCAATTACTGAGAATTAAGTTTTTTTCACAGAAAAATAGTCAAAATTAAATGCATTAGTATTTTTGTATCTCATCGCAAATAGCAATGAAAATTATCATGCGAAATCATTATATATCGACTTGAAATCATACTAATCCTGAACAGATGATGGATAAATAAGCGCATTCTCCAGAACTAGAATGAAAATTGAATAGAAGCAAAAAATCGATTCGAAAAGACGAAATCCAAAAGGAAAACAAAAGAATAATATGCATGCCTACAACAGTAAATGTTGCGGAAAAATACGGCAGAGAGCCTTTCAGATTGAATTTTATATCGTGAAGATTTTTCTTGTTTCATACATTTGTTCTCGGTATAATATTTTTTTTTTGCTTTGTATGTTTTGTACTTTTTTACGTCTTACTTTCTATGATATTTGGTTTGATTTTTATATTCTTCTTCTGTTTCATGCCATGCCGTTTAGGAAAAATATACAGAGACGGAACCGTTGAAAAGTGAACGACATTCAAACCAAGAGAGCGAGCAATCTAGTGTGTGAGGTTAGGTATAACGAAATTCGAAATACCGTACAACGATTTGGGTATGAAAGAATTGGTCGTTTTTCGGGGTTGTTGTTTATTGTTTCTCATTTTCTTCTGCTCGTCTGGTTGAAAAGGCGGAGAATTTCCATCAAACTTATTGTTTCCAGGAAATGTCAGCACGGGATTAGATCGTTCAAGCGGATAATTGGTTTTGTTTTCCATTTTTTCTTAAAACTGTATTGTGATGCAAGTTCGGTTTGGTTTTAGAATGTGCATGTTATTGCATTGGGATAAATGGGAAAGTTGCGGAAAAAGCACAAAAAAATAAAAACCAATGTCTGAACAGAAGCAAAAATGAAAACTAATTTGATTGGGTGGAATATGAAATGCAGCTTGTTATGGACACTAAAAACAATCAATTTTCGAAAACGTTTTGGTTTATACACCTACATACATATGTATGTGTGTAAAGGAAAGGTTTCAAATAGGAAATAAATACATACATATGTACATATGTTTTGTCGCTCATCAGTGGTGCAAAGTTTTGCAAAGGTTTTGCAAAGTTTTGCAAAGGTTTTGCAAAGTTTTGCAAAGGTAGTTTGAAAAACAATTTAAGAAAAAGTTTTAACTTACTTAGATATTTTCCTCACCGACTACGGACATACATACATACATATGTATGTATTTATATCCAAGAAAAAATCACCAAGTGTTAATCGACTTCGAAGCATTTGGCTGCTTGTGAAATCCCTAATTATCCCAATTCATCATGCATGCCATTTCAAAAACATACATATATTGTCAGAGCGGTTATAACCGTCTACAATTTACATTCCGAACCACACGCCTCCCCCTACTCCTTCTCTCCTATTCAAGCGACTTAGAACTTTCTTTCATTTCGTCAATTACGTTAAGTTTAATTCCACGAATTCCACTCATTATCCTTTGTGTTATCGTATGGGGATTTGAATCTTTAGTTAGACAGTTAATACTCAAATCATGTTTGTCTCCTAATAAATGCACGCGCATCATATTTCAACTTTGCGACTGGTAACTGGTAGACGATGTCGACGCCGACGACAACGACAAAGAAACAACAACAAGAAATGAAAATCTGTCAAAATGTCTCACTGCTGCTCCCTGTTCGTCTTTCGTTTCCTTGTAAATTTAATTTTAGCATACCTCCGTCGAATCTTGAAATTCGGAGTTATCCATCGCACTTTTGCGCGTTGGTATGCCCGTTATTAATCCTCGCGACTGATTTAATTTGCTCAAATATCTCATCCTTGCATGCAGCATCATTCAGTTTGTATTTAAATAGGTCTGAATGTGCTTTGAGCTTCTGACTTAAGTGGGGGAAGGGGATCATAAGAATGACGGGTGTAGCACTGCAAAAGTATAAGATAGGAGTGGGTAGAAGGAATGCTGTTTCTTGATAAGTTAAATACTGGTCCAAGCAGAACATATCCATAAACAGAAGTATTTAGATTTAGACACATGAAAATATTTAACATGTTTGCTGTTATAGATTTATCAAATTAGAAATTTCTGGGTACTGTGCTAACATAATGAGTGAAATTTTCTAGAGTTTCCTTAAAGCTTTGATTTCGTTTGCATTTGTTTTCAAGAATTCGGATAACCTCAGGATCAACAGTGATACATTGCCGTCTTAACAAGGTTGGAAAAAAGAATAGTGCTGAGTCGTAACTATCACTTTTCAAAATAAAGACTTGGAAATTGAAAATTCTTCCGCACAGTTTTGTCAAAAAATGGTGTTGGATTTCAATTTTAGTCCCGATGATTCGGAGTGAAGGTTATATTACTCAAATTCAAAGACTTGTCAGGCTTGTCGGAAAACGCAGACAACTTTATATTTTCGATATTCGCACTTACTTTTCAATTATTATTTTTGTGTATTCATTTTGATTTGACTATTTTTGGTTTTTGATTTGACTATTTTTGTCTGCAAAAATTTCTACGAAAAGCCATCAAAGGCATGAAAAGGACTTTCAAATAGGGCGGCACACTCCCGAATTCGGTGAAGTAGGTACGGTGTCGGGCAATGAACTTACAGGCCAACATGAACATGGAAATTGAAACATGGACCGAGAAAAGGTTCGAAAAATATTGGCTAGATTCGCAGGGTTTGTATATATTATATTATAATATATTTGTATATATTATATTATAATATAAATGGTTGAATTCAACACCAAAGAAGAAATCATAACTATGTCGCTTTGTAAATATCTTACGGAAGCTAAGGCAGCCAGCATTTTAGACAAACAATATTTGGATAGAACACTTCCAAACTTGGCTGACATTTTTTTGGAGTGACTTAACAGCAGGAACGCTTGTGATGTCAGCGTAGGTTAAGTACTATTGGACACACAGCCAGCATATGAAGCTGTATTGACGAGCTGCGTGTCATATCTCGCTTACACATTTAAAAATACTTCTGGGGAATAAAAAAGTTGTATAGTGTACAGATGCAACGTTGTTAGGCCCAAAATTCAAGTGAAGTTAAGCTGAAAGTGGATGAAGAGACAAATGTAAGAAAAACTCCCATGAACCGAGCCCCATGCCGAACACTCTGAAAAGCGTGAATTCTTTATTTTTAAGAGCTTTTTAAGAAGCTAAGCGTTTTATATTTGTGGCATATTTTTTGACAGGTGCTGACCACGTGAACTATCATCGTGAACTTCAATCCAGTCACAAGAATTAATATTCGATCATCTTCACAAAGTAGAAATAAAATTGGCTGAAAGCAAAACAGACAAAACAGCAATGATAATAGCGTTAAAATCAAAGTCCCTTACACTGAACAATATGCCATAAATTTCGTGTTACCTATCCACACTTCCAGGCATCATCGTAACACAGTGCCAGTTCTTCTAAAGTGTGTGGATACTATTTGAAGTGTTCAAACCACCACATAACTGTGTCATTGACTCAAACTCGATTCCTTCTATCCAATATTCTTAAAAGTTTTTATTTGTGGCCGGGCTAGCTAGCTTAGAGCTGAATGGACGATATAGTTGCTATTTCGGATTATATTGTATTCTCAGAACAGTATTATTATATGATAGATATTTTCGTCTGTTACAGTCTTGTCGTAGAGGTCTGCCATCAGTGTGTTACTGTTTGTGGTTCGACCGATGTAGCTCGTTCTATTCGCTAAGTTCTTGCTGTTGTTGTCATGCTGCTTTCCTGACATACGAGAGCTGTACGAAGATCGTCCTGTCAATCGTCAACCACCATCAACTGCTAAAGAGAATTTTTATTGACGTAGCGCGCACTTAAAGAAAATTGAAACCGGAGATGATATCAGTCATTGTGAATTGTGATGTTCGACTCCTGGTGCTGGTTTGCACAGGTTAACTTGGATCGATTCCTGTTTATTTATATATGTTATTTTATTGATTGTATAGTGTTTGAAGATGAAATCGTATTATGAATTGATGTCGCTCATGACACTTTTGGGAAAACCAGACATTTTTTGTATATTATTGGTGCTTATGCGTTCATTGCAAGCTGGATATAATAAAAGAATCAAACTTTGTATTTTAGCACCAAAAACGACCTTTTTCACTTTAAAACCATTTAACAAAAAGGACCTGGATTGATATGATAAAATTTCATGATGATAAAATTTCACAATGAAAGCCATGCCATCGTAATGAGTCCAATGTGTAACATCTTCACTGATCCAGGGTGCATGCATATATGTATGTATATGTACATGCTAGCATTCTCACGGTTGTTGAAATTTCGTCAGAATTTTTAAGTACATATCTACCGTCAATGACTGCATAACGACAGCGACCTTTTCCACCAGAGTAATGATGATAGGAACGAAAGCAGCAACAAAAACGACGACGAATGACAGCAGTGCTTTTATCGTTTTTATGCTTCCGAAAAAGGTACTTGTGACGGATCATAAACTCCAGGATTTCATAAAAACGACACTAAAACTTTATAAAATGACGAGAATGCGAACGCGACATAATATGAGTCGGTGCCCGGGTTTAAATTTCTAAGCACACGCTTTTCATTGTAATAAAATTCATCGGAATAGGATGGAGTGAAAGCAAAAGCAGAACTGCAGATGAACACGTTTCTCATTGTAGGCGAGCTTCCATCCAGATAAACGACTCGAATATAATGTAAACGGCTTTTTCGTGGAGTATCCTTTATGAAGATAATGTGATTGGTGTCTCGAGGCTGGGTAAAGATTGTTGATAGTGACATAATAGATCACCAGGATGTTTTGGCACAGCGTACTTGTTGGGAGAAACTAGTCTCAGTTAATCAAAAACTAGTAAGATTCTTAATGTCATCGAGGTTTACTTATTCCTCTCTCTGAAAATTTCCCTCAACCAAATTATTCACTCGTTAGCAATGTAATCTAACAACCAGTTAGTCTTAACCACCGTAAATTCAACTATGCGGTCATTAATTTTCGTCCTCACTTTCCTTACAGATATTTACAGTTGAGTTAGTAGTGTGTTTAGTGGTTTTAGCAGATCTATTCGATAAAGGATAGAGAGGAGCAAAAGTGGAAAAACTATTTGATCAAGGAAAAGTTTCCAGGGAGTGAGTGATACAATTACAAGTTTCGTTAACGGCCGCACAGGGAAAAATTTCCACCACGAATTAACACAAGCACATATTCGTTATGTACGATGCTAAGCGTTGGTTGAGTGCATGGCTGTCTATTTTTTCTAAGTTTGATTGGCTGTCGGTCGATATTGGTTTAACGAGTTGAAAGTTGTAAGGACGAGCAGAAAGTTGTTTGGAAAAAAATGAGTTTTTAAAAGTTAAGATTTTGATATTATTCAAGTAAATTTCTCATTGCATTTGTGTAGAATATGAATCAGCAGTGATAATTGAATAGTTTGTAGGACTTTTCGCCTGATGAGAAACAGCTGTGTGCTGCGTGCCAAATTTGTTTAAGTGCAATATACAAAATATTTACCACCGCAACCGGCGATACGTTCGATTTGGACTACTTAGAAGAATAACTCAATATTTAATCGTGCTTTAGCAGGCGATTAGATCATCTGTGCTGCAGGAAATTTACTAGTTTACTTGCAAACTAATCGTGACCGATCTTGAGGTCGAGTTGCAAGTACGAATAGAATACTCTGTGGTGTAGTTCAAGTGCAATGTACGATCAACGAAATGCAATTCTAGGTTAGCGGTTAACGGTTCTGGTTAGTGATGCGCGATTACGAGATATTAAAATCGATAGTTTCGATTGTTCAAATATCTCGAAACATCTCGATTATTTAAGTTGGACTCGATTGTTGCAATCGAGATAATCGAGACAATCGCGCGATTCGAGATAATCGAGACAATCGAGCGATTCGAGATAATCGAGACAATCGAGCGATTCGAGATAATCGGCCGATTCGAATAATCGAGACAATCGAGCGATTCGAGATAATCGGCCGATTCGAGATAATCGAGCGATCCGAGACAATCGAGGCAATCGAGACAATCGAGACAATCGAACATCTCGCAATCGATCATTCGGTCGGTCAAGTCATCGACAATCGGTTGACGGCAATTGAGTGAGCCATAAAGCACGTTTCGTTGGCGCAGCCAATAAAAAAATGTTCAAATATTTCAGCAAAAATATTAAGTGTTATTATTTGATCAAACTGCAATTTTTGGGAAATATTGATGTATAAAAGGATATGTTTATCTTAAGTTAAAATTAAGATATCTTTAACTCTTTGGTGGCGGTGGGCATGTTAGTGTTTAAGCACACCAGTATACACAGTACGCTTGTAGAACCGCTTGTGAAGAATAGATTTGAATGGATTGGATATACTATTTAGTAGATTTTTTTACGTGTGCATACATATGGAATGTAATGATCAGATATGCATGGAAATTTGTATGGCTAGCATTTATCATGTATAAATGGCTGGTAGTTTTGCTAAAACTATTAAATCTGATCAAAGTGTATGATCAAATATTATATGAAGTTGAGTTTTGTCATGCTGTTAAGTATGTTAAAATAAAATCTGCTTTTAGATAGTGCAGTTTGAAAGCATATCATTTATCCAGTATTTTCGTACTTGCGCGTATTTTATTCAAATATTCAAAAAGTTTTTAGGGCAAAAGTACCTGAAATCGGCCAATTTTGGGTTAGAGTGGTTTCGGACATAACGGGTCAAGACCTATTGCTGTGGTACAAAGATTTCGGTTTTGTAGGGGAGTAAGGGGTTTTTTGGCCATAGTTTGGCAAAAACTGCCTTTACCGCGCTTTCAATGATTGAAAGTGGTCGGGGAGTACAATATTGATATTTTAAGGATGAAAAAAATTTTTATGGGGAAAATTGGGCAAAAACATCGAAATTTTCCAATTTTTTTTTTTTGCGTAGCTTGAATTCGGGGACATTTCTGAGCTGTTTTGGGGGAAAGTCCATACTAGCCATACAAATTTCCATGCATATCTGATCATTACATTCCATATGTATGCACACGTAAAAAAATCTACTAAATAGTATATCCAATCCATTCAAATCTATTTTTCACAAGCGGTTCTACAAGCGTACTGTGTATACTGGTGTGCTTAAACACTAACATGCCCACCGCCACCAAAGAGTTAAAGACATCTTAATTTTAACTTAAGATAAACATATCCTTTTATACATCAATATATCCCAAAAAATTGCAGTTTGATCAAATAATAACACTTAATATTTTTGCTGAAATATTTGAACATTTTTTTATTGGCTGCGCCAACGAAACGTGCTTTATAGCTCACTCAATTGCCGTCAACCGATTGTCGATGACTTGACCGACCGAATGATCGATTGCGAGATGTTCGATTGTCTCGATTGTCTCGATTGCCTCGATTGTCTCGAATCGCTCGATTATCTCGAATCGGCCGATTATCTCGAATCGCTCGATTGTCTCGATTATCTCGAATCGGCCGATTATCTCGAATCGCTCGATTGTCTCGATTATCTCGAATCGGCCGATTATCTCGAATCGCTCGATTGTCTCGATTATCTCGAATCGGCCGATTATCTCGAATCGCTCGATTGTCTCGATTATCTCGGATCGCTCGATTGTCTCGATTATCCCGATTGTCTCGATTATCTCGATTGTCTCGATTATTCTCTCGATTATTTTGGCGCATCGATTGCGATTCTCTCGATTGCGATTATCTCGATTGTTTTGTGGCGCCGATTGCGATTATCTCGATTGTTAAAATATCTCGCAATCGCCCATCACTAGTTCTGGTAGGTATACGATGCGAGTTGGCAGGCTAAATATTTTCAAAAATGCAGCTAAGTGCTGCAAATCTCGGAAGAAATATAGTAAAATATTAAAAAGAGAAGTGCGTCTTTTTGCTTCTAGATACAAAAAACCAAAAATTCGTCAGCAAAACATTATCATTATAATGTTTGGAATCAAATTAAATCATATTGTATATTTAGTAAACAAATAAAACACAATTGATTGAAACAATTATATTATGTTCTCATTGCTGTGTAATACACACTGCAAACTGGGCATTCATTCGCCTAAACATAATGATAAGTTCATAGCACAGTGTATTGGGAGAAATGTGCAACACTGTCAAAGTGTGCGACGAAAGATATTCCCTTGCACATGTATCAATGTGGCAGTTCTGGCGAAAATTACGAATTTTTGGTTTCTAAAAAATCGGAGTTTCTAATTTAACCCACTGATCGGTGTCTTGTGTCATTATAATCAAGTTCTCTGAATCAATAATTATAATGGCGATGAGGAAAACTATTATATTATATTATAACAATTAAGAGAAAATTGTTGGATATTTTAGATTAAGTTTAAATGTTTGCTTTTAATTTGTGTGTCGTGGAGGAAGACTATGGTAAACTTTTGGCCATGTCCTCTATGTGAATTATAGTTCTTACTATCTTACTGCAAGTATATTTTTCCATAAATAAATATATATGTACAAAGACAATGGAGTAACAATGCATGAATTTTGACCTATTTATTTGGAAAAAAGTATTTTCCTGTGTTGTTTAAAAATCTTGAAAACCAAAGCCCGAAGTTTTCGTTATTATGTAAAATAAGGTTAAAACATTTAAACAAGGTATCTTCGGAAGTATTTTTTAAACCAACTGGCAAAATAAGTAAAAACCATTACAATAAATAAAAAGCATTTTACATCTTTTGAGCGAAAATCAACAACTCCTAATACAATAAATAACGAAATACAATTTATCAATTTACTTTAACTCGAAGGTAATTTCGTCCGACGATTTCGGAGAAACAACTTCTATATTATTTCTCCAAATTACACAACTGATGTTCTCTTTGATAAATATGCAATTCACTCACAGGTTCACATTTTATTCCAAGCGACATTTTTTCGGTACATACCTACCATGAAAAGGCATTTTTCTACCTGCAACGTAACGTAGAAAAATGTCAAAAAGAATCAACCTCTGAACTTACTTTATAGCTACAGCTCTGAAATGTTATATTCCTGACATTTTTTACTCTCCTAAGGCACAAATTACATTTTGCAAACAAACAATGACAGCGAAACGAGCATAGCAAACCAAATAATAATCAAATAGAAAGCATCAAACTCAAAAAAAAACACAACAAAGAATTGCTTCTTCATCCAAGCACCATATTATACAAATGCTTATTCATCGCTATTGGCCAACGAAACACCGTAGTGGATGATAGAAAAAGGATTGGTTTAAAATTAAAATAATGTTCATGAAGAAAATACCAGCATTTATTCAAAAGATAGCGACAACGTTGACGACAACACTTTTACGCTCGCATCTTTACTTTCATGTTTTCGCGAACCTAAAGGCAAATAGATCGGTACGTACACAGTTGGCTAAAAAAGCAAGCAATCTTAGCTGGCAATATTTCTGCATTTGCCTGTTCCTAGTGTCCTTTCTGTTTCACTTTATTTATTTAGAATTCTCTTTGAATACTGCTTAGTGATTTCAATTTTCTGCTTCGTTTTCGATGTCATCTTCTTGGCGCTAGCTTGGTCCGTTGAATGGCTGGTTTGTTCCAAAGACAATTCACTGTTGTTTTTTCAAGCGGAAGGTACAACGCATTTACATTGAGTCAAGTGAGGAAATACGAGTCAGGCCAGGTAAGTCGCTAAACAGGGTTTTTCGGATGCTCCGTGACAATCGCTTTCTTTGTAGGATAATTCATTTTTTCTCAATGTTATTAGAACATGTTTTACAATTTTTTTTTTCGTTAAGGAATCGAGACTTTCTGTTCGTAGTTTTTTTCCCCAATGAAAAAAAATTCAATGGCGCTAGTTGCATGAGGTCAATGATTTTCCGAGAAAATTCTTTGTTTAATTTAAAATTTTTCCAGAGCTCCCATCTATGCGTCACCGTTGAACCAAATTAGATTGTTTTCCGTTTCAATTGTGCATGTTTCAAACAACGTCCTCAAACATTTTCTAAAAACATTTATAAACTGTATTGAATTCATGTTCTTGTCACGAAGGATCGTTCGAATTTGGTGAAAATTCAGCTCGCTTTCGTCAAAACTATATTGAGCTAGAACACAGAAGCAATGGTAGCATTAGTAGCATCATGGTGGTCGTTTGATCGTATAACGGATAGGAACAAGCACCTTAGGCGAAAATTTTCCGGAATTGTAAAACATAGCATGTACATGATAAATCGATTTTCACGTCCCCCGGGCGAGAAATGGATCAAAGTGTTTGCCCTTTTCTCCTTGCCAACGACAACACATTTAACTGCAGGGTTATTTTCGAAATACGACAGTGGCTCCATCCTTATCTAATGCTATTCCGGATTGCTGGCAGGCGAGAGGGCTAAGTTGTCGGGCGAGCAAGAGCAAGCACAAGAGTCAGCCGAAAGCAACCGATGGCATACTGAGATACTGTTTCAGGATGTTACTAAACTAATTTTCGTTTCTTAACTTTCCAGAGTCTTTTTAACCAAAGTAGTAAATGCAGGCAGGCAAGCAGATAGACAGACGCTCGTAAATGTATTGCAAAGGAAGAACTGTGAAGTGGATGACGATGACGACGACAGTGAAGAAGATGGCGATAGTATTCACTCAAATATATATGGAAATAAATTATTTCCGTCACGTCTTTTCCTTTTCGACGTGTTCTTTTTCCGATCTTTTTCGTATATGTAAGTACCGGTTATTGGCATCGGGAAAGCTTCACATCGGAAACGCAATAATTTCAACTTGAAAACAATAATAAAGTAAGAAGAAAGTCGAAATGTAATAAATTAGAGAATACAATACAAAAGTGTTGAAAAAAAGTTTTTAATATTTGGTGGAAATAGCCTGGAAACTGACAATCATACATCCGGAAGAGGTGGTGACATTTTGTTTGAAGCTGAAGTTTTTAACTTATCACGTTTCAATTACGGAAAATCAAATAGAGATCGATAAGTTGTTATCGTAGCTATGTGTGTCAATAAATTTGTATAATTGTTTAAATAATCTCTTGGTGTTTTCACTCAACGCTTCAGCACAGATTGCTACTCAATTTAAGTAAGCCAGACTTGTGCAAAAAACAGGCGAATTCGATGCTCGATTTTCAAAGTGAACTCACAAATACCTGCGCTACGATTGTATTTGAAGGCACACAAAATTAATAATGGTAATAAAAATTTAAGAAGAAAATAGGAATAAAATTTAAATGAACAGATTATTTCAGGACTAAATAGGCTGGTGCCCAGTGTGGGTGCGCTACATAATTTTTTTTGTATATCTTTAATCGATTCAAGAGGCATTTTCAACTATGATTTTGATAGTTTAATATATGTCTGAATTTGTTTTGTTTTCCATTCAGTGTTCGTTTTACTTAGATTTGACTCAGCATGCCTAAGGCATACTGTGTGAAGTAATTTCTGAGAAAAGATTGTTTTGAAAAAAACAAACCCAGGTACTGATATTTCATTTGCATCATCATGCAAAATCACATTTTACCATTAACAGTACTTCGGAAGCTGTTAAATCAAAATTTACTTCTCTATTTCAACGACGGTTGACTACATACCCTCGCTACACCTTCGTTTGTGACCATTCTTAGTGTCATTATTAAATGAAACATTCGTTATTCAACACCGACTAACTTTCCATCTAGGTTTATGAATAAAACATCATGAATGTGAATTCGCATAGCTTCGTTTTGGCCCGGTCTACCAAAGGGACGTGGTCGGCAGGCACTCTAGTGCATTGGGACATGAAATTGTCGAGTTAAATGGTTGGAAAAGGTTGACATATTTCGCAATCTCGGGTGAATTTCACAAAGTTTGACAAATCACTTAGCTTGAAAGGAATAGTGCAACAAACGTGAGCAGCGTTTAATTACGTTTCACTACTAAGAAGTTATTCAAGCGTGAAAGGGATTGAAATTTCTTTGTATTCTTAAACTGCACATTTTCTTATCATTTGAGTGTCACTCACAGACTGCGTAGCCTACCTTACAATATGGCAAAATTATTTCAACCTGCATCTACTCCTACCACCTATTTTCCTTATCGAAAATCAAAGGAATCACAACGAAAAACTAGTCACGCCAGAGCACCCGCATGTGCATATCAGATTTTCCGGTCGATGATGGGTGAGAATGAATGGTAGTGTTGGCCATCGGAATTCACCATAATTCTTAAATCAACTCGGTTGGGGTTCAATTAGAGCCCCGTATCCTGTTGCGTAAAAATAGGAATATTTTGAATTACATAGATGCGAATCGAAAACACGCCAGCTCAGATAACTTCTGCGTGACATCAGGTGGTTGCCCAAATGCCATTTGCCTTACCTTCCGACACTTTCTTTCAGACATCTGTTTTATGCGCAGCTGGGCCAAACATTCTCACCAACCTCCTCCCTCACTGTCAGATCTTTATTTCTACCATAATTCCTTCCAAAAAGAACAACGAACACGAAGATCAACAGAATAATTCCTGTAACTGTAGACGCACTTTTTCGCTACCTCCGGCAGGCAGTGTACACAAGACAAACCTACACTGTCGAGTAATTAATCTGGAATTGGTCGAGTGGAAAATAATAAAATTTTCATAAAAGTTGGCCAAACAATATTTATATTCGCGAAAAGTAACGCAACACAAACTTTTCCCAAATCTACGGACCGTAAACAGCAGCAGGTAAACCTAAAAGTTTTCAAGTTTCCTCGACCCCGTCCCAATACCAAGCCTCGCCTCTTGACGCGACCCGAATCTTATTAAAAATGAATTTCGAAATTATTAAAATGCGGAATCAACATCATTAAGTCAGTTTGCTACGGATTTCAATGCTGGTAGCAGACCTGTGTTTGTTTTCCTTCCTACCTACTTCAAACGAAAGTCATGGCGCGCTCCATTCGAATATCGACTCGATTCTAAATCGAAGAGCATTTCAATACTCACCTGCAATGATGAGTTTTTCCGTTTGCCTTCCGGTTACAGATTTTAATTGAATAACTTTTCGTGAGTAAACCGAAATTGTTTTCGTTTCATTACTTCATACTTTCCCAATTTTCGCCGTCACTGATGTTGCTGCTATCCGAATCAAAAGCCACGCCTAGCCTATCTTCGCGAAAGAGTTGAATTGTATATGTATGCTTGGTAATTTCACCCCCAGTCTTTCCACTGTGCTCAAACTAGATGCCGTTCTAAAAAATCCATTTCTAGCCATCATTTATATTCCACGGCAAGTTTTGCGATTATTAAAAAAATACATGTACCGAGTACGAACCCCCAGCACCCAAATTAAACCGGAAGAGTGGCACTGGTTGGCAAGAATGAAAAGTTATGAAAATCATAATTAAAAAGTAGGCTGATGGGTTTTTCGGAGGTTGTTAAAGGGTTACTCAAACCTATAATAAGGCCTTTAATGCGGGTTATAAATTTGAAATCGAATGGCTTAGAAGAGTTTTCTTACTGAATTATTAAAGTTATGTCCATATAGCTAAATAGTACTTTTGAATGTACTTACCAGATTTTCCGAGTGTAATTGATGAGCAGGAAACGGCAGCTAGTTCCCGTTCAAAAAAACTGGTTCTAATCGTAAAGGATTTGTGAATGGTTTTCTAGAAAGAAAAAAAATCAAATGATAATTTAAAAACATTAACAAGTCTATGTAGTCTTGAAAAAATTGATTTGGCTACGATTTTCCGAAATAATTTGCAAATACGGCAGATGCTTGCGGTATAATAGATATCACAATAGATCGAAAATTTCAGTTCTAGTTTATTCAAAAAACTGGAATAAATACGAAAAACACAATAAATGCTGCGGAAAAATATCACGACCTCAACCATAAAACTCCAGCCTTTTAAATCGGATTATCAATTCTGACTTAGAAGGCTCTATTTTGAAAGATGAATCCAACGACCTGGATGAATGAAGAAAGGCAGAGATTGTCTTGTTTAGCAATAAGCCCAATCGAATGCGTTTTCGACATAGAACATGACGATTCCTATTGATTTTCCTTTATTGCGATCTGTTTTTATATGCTAGACTACACGAACTAACTGGAAAGCCGAATTCTTTAACTTTCTCTTATAGGCGAGAGAAGAATACGTGTTCCGTGAGTTCGTCGATACAAGAAGAGAAAATGTGTGTGTATGTGTGTGTGTGTGTTTGTGTGTGTGTGTGTGTGAGAGTGAGAGAGAGAGAGAGAGAGAGAGAGAGAGAGCTGGGGGAGAAGCGCCTGGACCTATAAGCACTCAGGCCAAAAAACCCATTGTACTCATACCCCCCGCCTGCGATAGCTTCTCAGACTTCTTCACAAAATCTAGGATCAATAATAGGGGAAAAGAGGCTATACTCTTCATACGTGCTACATTGCAGCCAAAGCATTGATATCTGAGACGTGCAATCCACAGAGGAAATGCTCCACAGAGTCAGCCTCTTTTAGGTAGGATGAACAGAGGTCATCCTGTGCAACACCTATTCGGTACATATGTCCTCCTAGGTAGTTGTGTCCAGTCAGTATGCCTGTCATGGCTCTGCAAACTTTCCTGCTTTTGTTGAGTAGGAGTCCCGTAGTCGCATTGTTGGATCGTAGTCATCCGTCCAGAATGATCGGTCGCCAGTTTTAAAGGAAGGTTTAGTCTTTCCAGGGCTTTGGGATGACGATGACTGTGGCCAGTTTCCAAAAACATTTGGAAAAAGCGAAAAGTGACATTGATTACATCTGATATTGTCTGAAGGTTGTTATAGGATGATGATAAAGACACAGACTAGTAATTGTATCTGGAACTGGATATTTTTTCTTGTTGATACTGTCAACTAAGATATTTAATTCTGCAAAGTATGTTGTCGGAATTGGGTCTCTCCTTTAAGCTGTGATGTGTAGGATATGTGTCGCAGCCTGCTCGGTGTGCTGCCTTCGTCAACATTATCGTTCCAAGAAGCGTTCTCTTGGATTTTGAGTTCTAGGCTTTTTCTCGAATTTTTCTAGATTACTTAATTTTAGGTTAGAGGACGCACGGATTTGTAGTGTGTTTGGTTTGTTGAAAGTTTTAAAATGTTTAGAAATATTCCAAAGTGTGCCACTATGAGGATCACAATTACTCATGAAGTACTCCCACTGATCATTGTTGAATTTTCTGATCAGAAAACGAATGACATTTGTTTTTATTCTGACTTTTGTTTTTGTTTTGGTGTTTGACATTTTTTCATAGGGATCTTGAGCGTTCCTAATCGGAGTTTTGGTCGAGAAGATATTTTCAGACTGAGCGATTTTTCTAGTTAGGAGCGCAATAAAATCCGCTAAATTTTGTGGCACTTGTATGAGTATATTAGACAGAGAAATCCGGAATGATTGTTAGTCGGTAGTTATTTTCTCTTTAATTGGGGCGTCGATGAAGAGATCTTCAATTATCAATCTCTTGGCTTATGATCTAAAGAAAGTTCATATATTACAATTATATCCAAGCATTGATTTATGTTTTATAAACATATGTAAGGCCAAAACGAGTGACCTCATCGGGAATGTGCAGACAAGAGGTACTATGCAGTAAAAATGTAAAACTCTCTCCCTGCTTGGCTGTTTCTCACTGGTTCCCATTAGTGATTGTGAGCATTGAGATCTTTTGCGAAAAATACTGGGCTTTCGTGATTGATACTAATTGACTCGCTGAGATGAAGACTTCAATAGAATTCTCACGAAAATTTAAGAAGGGAAGTGTGCGTGAATGTATGCACCAGAACAGACGAAAGAGTGTATCGCAAACAAAATGAATAACAAACTCCAATCTTTTCAGTTCATACATCAAGCCGCTTGGTGTCAACGATGTGCCTCCGCTGGTTCTGTATTTTGCGACCAACTCCACAATTCGATCCTGTGTAAATCGCTAATCCCAAGTTTATTGCTAATGGAAGCTTATCCCAAATCGATTGACTAAAAACAACTTTATATTTTATGTTCTAATCCAAATCCATACTTTACCGTTACTCTGAGAAGTGAATTCTCCGATACTTTTCAAACTACATATTAATGCTATTGATTTTACTTCCCTTCCCTTCCCTTCTGATCTTTCGTACACATTGACACCTTTCACATTAATAAGAATAGAAACACTTAACGTTACGTTGACCAGTGATGTCTACAGCAACTTCACCAATCCAGCAATAAAATACATCAGTTCGATAAACTTCCTATTCTTAATACTAATAACGACGGTCGTTTGCACATAGTCAAGAGAACAACTTTTACCCAAAGGAACTCATAAGTTATTCCAGGAAGGACAATGTCCACCAGATGTCGAACTACTCACACATAGTCCTTGAGGCGTTTCCAAAAATGAAACGCAGGTATTTCGTATGATAAAATGGTATACAATACAGAATCGCTTATTGAAAGAAAAAAATCTGAAAGCTGGGGCTTTTTCAGTAATTGCTTATAGTTATTCAGGTGACATTTTTCCGCAAACCATTAGTTTAATTCGAAGATATTAATGACCGAAAATTTGTTCCTGATATACACCTCCATTAGGATAATAGGTCCTAAAATCCGAACTAAAGTATTTTTACCATAGTTTCGTATCTGTTTTGGTATTCATAATGCTCGGAGCTGAGATTATGATTGGCATTCATTAGACAGGCAGGCAACCAGGTAGCTTTTCATTTTCCGATTTTCTTTGGTTTTTTTGTTTCATTGGTTCGGACTTGTATTGTTCGAATTTTTCATGAATGAATGGAAAAAAAGAAAACCGAAAATAATGGAAGTGATGATGAAGGGAATGTTGCCCCAAATCATTTCAATGATAGCAATCAAATTTCCAGGGATATCTCAGATAATGGACTTTTCAATGCCATTGTAGTGAATTTTCGTTTCATGAATAATGAATTACTTGATTTTTGATGTTTCACTGATAGAATTAGCTGATTTTTTCAGTTGACTTATAAAATCATCAAGTCCAGTTTCAATTCAAACATATATAAAATTGAAAGCATAAAATTATAACAGTTATGCATATAATTTCAACCAATGTACCATACCTCAAACAGTTGATATACTTATGTGACTCATGCCAGCCATTTATATATTCATTCAATTCAAGTTTCACGCCCAAACCTCATCGAGTAGGATCAAATGAAAATCAGCAACAAGGTATCAAATCGAGGGCATCCGGGAAAAGTTATAGATTTTCGATGTCGTAGTTTGCACGAACGTTGTGAAACTGTTAGCTCCCCGTGTTGTCTCCAACAAGCGCATGAGATGAATTTGAAATTCAGGACATGACAAGAGCATATCGATTTCGACAGACATCTAACGGGACGTCGAAAAAGGCGATAGATGGTAGTTAAATCAAAAGCGGCTCAAATCAATAGACGGGGCTTCTTCTAGATTTTTTTTTGCATTTTGTTGGAAATCAGAAAAGCTTGTTATTCATCGCAATGCAAAAAGGTATTGACACTTCAGTTTGGCAAAAAGTTAAACTTAACAACAAGGATGATTGTAGTGCTTTTTCTGAAGCTCAATCACACAGTTTTTTTTTTTGGAAATGAAAAAGGAAAACACTTGTTGCTTAATAAAGATCTTTCTTAAAATATAATGGATATAATAGGCCGAAATTTGGCGAAAAATGCAAGGCACAAAAATTGGGCCTTTAAAAGACATGTTAAATAGCCGGATTGATTCACACCAATGAGGTATGCGGTACGGTGACGGTACGGTATACCGGCGGTAATTGATACCGCGAAAATTTTGCAAATGCTTTTTACACCAGTATGGTCCACTTGAAGTAAAGCTACGGACCAAATAAAAAGTATAAACATTTGTAAAAACAGTGAAGAAATGTGCGCTTGTTTCAATGTTCGTGAAAGAGCTCTTTTATTACTTTCTTGTGTCAAGATGATCCTAGAAATAGGTAAGTAGAGGCAATTACTGAAATAAATATAATGTAATTAATTAATTTTACAGACGAAATGTATGGGGTTATCATATTAATTTAGAGCATGATCATAAGAGAGAATTTTCAAGTCTATGAAAATCTACGAAAGGATGAACCACATTTTCATAAATATTTTCATATGACGAAAAATTCCTTTGTCAACCTGTAGCAAGTAATCATAGAAGATATAAGAAAACAAAATACTAAAGAACGTTTGGCAACCACATTAGGATGAGCGACAAACATCGCTTAATTAGACAACCATCGCCCAATTAAAGATTATTATATTTATTGAAATTGAATTTTAATTGACACTTCATAGATGGTTCTTCTTCTTCATAAAGATCATATACATTTAAGTCAGAAGATATAGAAAAAGAGAGCTATGGGACTGTTTAACGGAGTCATTGAATAGGAAGTCAAACTTAATTCATCTTCTTCTTGTTGCTTTGCTTCTTCCTCGAACATGAGTTGCGCAATCTTCTATTTAATTTTAGACTGTCCAAGGAACATACGTTCAATCGCATTATATTTTTCTTCCTGATTTGTACAAAGTTTTATTGAACTCGCTAAGCATAAAATTACTTTATCCACTGCGAGTGAAGAATTGGTTGAAAAATTGGTAGCTATGGGACGTCTCACAAGCTCGCGATTTTTTTTTCAGCTGAAGAAGCTGATCAGGACTATTCTTCTTGGCAGTAGCTTCCGATATTTTGGTACTGTTGCCTCCGTCATCCGAAGCTGCTACTTCGTGTCTATCTGATTCGATACTCACGTTTGAAGAAGTGGAGGCAAATCTCAAATGTGGCCCAACGAATTCCATTTGCTTTGACCATGCCCAACTCTTCTATTTTTTTTCCCCGTGTCCAGTTATGGTTTTCTGGCTTCTGAGAAATTTTATGTATGAATCTCTAAAATTCCTCCACTTTCCTCCACACTTCCATCACCGATAAAGTTTGAAATTTTATGCAAGCGAACTAATGTTAAAATTATTATTAAATTTTTTTTTTTTTCGTTTTTAGCCAGTAGGGATTCATATGTGACAATCGGTTATAGTTACAGAGTGGGGGTTTTCAACCGTCAGCAGCATTGTCAAAGAGATTTGTGATGTAATATGGGCAAAATTACAGCCAATTTACATGCCTGAACATAATAGACAAATATGGGAAATTTTTGCGAAGGGTTTCCCCAATTGTTTTGGGTGTATTAATGGAAAGCATGTGACTATGAAATAACCTGTAAGAAGCGGCTCACAATCCATTTTTTTTACATAAAAAAATTTCTATGGTGCTTTTTGCTATTGTTGGACCTGACTACTCATTTCTTTGTATTGATCTGGGAAGCTATGGGAAAAATAGCGATGCAAGCATACTACAGGAATCAAGTATATGTAGGTATAGAACTTGAAAACAAATTATTCTAGCTTCCTATTCTCTGTTAAGAATTCCAGCTTCGGAGCAGGTATACGCTGTCTATAGGATTGTAGGCAAGAAGGAAAAAAACTGATCGCAATATAGCAAATATTCAAGGTAAGGTATTTAAGCTGGCCGCAACATTCAACTTTTTTTTTTTTCAAAAATAAAATCGAAGTTCGCGTAATAGTTTTCAACGATCATAAAGTATGAGTATTAGGGACAATTTTAAACAGGCCATCGAAAGACGGATCAAATGGTGAACGAACCGAACCAAAACGTTAATATACTAGTGAGCAGAATTTGAGACTTGAATATTCAGCCGTTTTGTTAAACTAGATTAATTATTGAAATACATTACCCAAATTGGGCGCAATCTTTCTATGAAAATCGCACAAATATCTCTAATCAAATCTTCCATTTTAATTTCTACTCTTCATGTTTAAAAAACATTCTGAAACAATGAATGTCATCATTTGTTTTTATTGAAGTAGCAGAATGAAAAGTCATAAAATGTGTATGGTTTACTGGTTAGTCAGAGACGGATTCTTAACGGCTCAGAACTTTATAATTCCATTTTCAATATTTATTGGGTAGTCTGGTTTCCGATAGCAAAAATTGTAGCGGTCTTTCGACCTATACATGAAATAAAAAATATCAACAGTACCAGCAAAAACGAGGTCATTGTTGTGTCATAAATATGTCCATCGTTTATCAAGGTGACTTTTCGGAACAAAATTTCCAACACAACTTTTATTTTTTTAACACAAATGATTTATAAAATCGTTTGTTCGAAACCTCTTATGAAATTAATTTCCTATTACATAAATAGTGGTATTAAATTTCCCCTCTCTACCAATTGCTTGAAATCAAGTTTTTCCAACATCACTTCAGCATAAAATTTTACATTTCCATGGTTATCATATTTCGATACATACACAACAGTATTCCTGATGTTGTGACTAATGACACGCGTAACTCTTAATTATCTGATTAATGATAAAAGAGCAAACAAATCAACAATAAATACAACTTCCGACCACTTCATCCCCCGCATAAATTTAATGCCAGCCAACAATCCAGGCCTGAAACGCTCTCATATTTGCATGTGATTTATTCGTTCGGTACATTTATTAAATTATTAATATCAATTTTCCGACAGACGTTTTAGATATTTAGATATTCGCTTAAGCATTATCCGTTGCTCATACGAGTAGTCGGTACAAGTATGTAGTAGCAACAACGACAACGACGACGACGACCGTTTCCAATCGACAACGGGCCGTCCACGCTGATGCAAGAATTTCAAGTTGTATGTTATTAATCTTGAAAGCTTAATTACGTTTAGTACTCCACTTGATTAAGAAGCATATTACGATAAATAACCCCTTAATACATCCGCAACTGGCGGTTTGGGTTAGATGTTGCCTGGCTTTGCTTCGAGTCTCAACCGGAGTATCTTTCCGCAGTTCCCGCGAATATTTTACACAGCGATGTACATATTTCGACGTACAATACAAGGCACCTATACGTATATTAACAAACCTTCATACACTTGTCTCATATGGAACCCTCGTGTTTCAAAATTACAAGCTTTTCGAGTCTTCTGATTAAATTAGAAATTATATCTTGTATTCACGCAATCTATTTGCTGACTCCGTTCTAATTGATACATCCTGTGAATTGGTTAAAGTCATCTCGAATCGACATTCATACCCTAGTAGAAGATCAAATTCAATCGCATGATGACCGTTAGTCAGAACCCACTGCCCGAATGAATTATCATTTGACCAATACTGCCGTGCTTAGCATAAACCTTCTATCTACATTTTAGTAACCTTCGAGGTATTCAATGATTTGTGCTGGAGATATATCGAGATAGCATTTTTCAACATTGATTTTAACATACTTTCACAGAAGATAGGTTTTTCAAATTTTGTAGAATGATGTAGTTTGATAATGTAGTTTGTAAATCCGGTATTAACTCAAAAATGAAAAAAATCAGATAGTGTTTATGTTAAGGGCGGCAGAATAGCAGCCCCTACCCAGCTCCGATTGAGGTTGGATTCAAGGAAAAGTAATTGGGAGCTAATTCCATTTGCGATCGCAATGATTTTATTGCCACTGTTTTTACTATGCAATCACAAGGGTAAATTCATATCGGTTTCGTCCGATGGTCGGCAAACAGACTAATACCAGTCAAGAAACTTTGCGATGTGTAGATACATCTGCTGCAAGCTAGTAGATACTCTCAGGCATAGTCACGGTGAAGCTAGTACGGTATTTATTTCAATTTGATCTCGAACACTCTTCGATATGAACATCCCCGCAGCAAGCAATTACCTACAATACGCTAGACGATTCTTTCATTGCAGAACAGCAGATACTTTCAATCGGGCATTTTCCATAGATACGAGTATTCGATTTGGAAGGGGATGATGCTGATGAGTTCAGATTGATTTAAGATGTATTTCGTTCAATGACTACTGAGTGATGGATGAAAAATAGTAATCAGTAGCTTAATTTTGAAGATAAAGGTGTATTTGTTGAATAACCGTTATGGCCAGGATAGTCATGTGTATAGTGTGCAGAAGTGAGACGGGACTGATTAAAATAATTTCGTTTCTAATTGCTATCACACCCATCTAGCGAGCAAATTCAAATTGAAAATGCAAGTTGATTTAGAATCGAGCAAGTTCAAGAAACTTTTTATCTTCAAAACGGACAAACGATTTTGCTTTGTAAAATATAACATGTTGTTATTGGAGGTATCGTTTTCCAAATTGATGTAAACTCTCAAAATAATGGTACATTTTTACCTTAAATTTTATTCATTTCAAAAGAATATTTCCATCATTTTCGCACCTTTCCCACTAATATATTATTTCTACGTTGATCGCAGAAGCATTCGCATTTACTTTGAAGTAATTCATCTTTAGCTCTTTGCGAAAACAAACCAAAAATGAGAACCATTTTCTGAAAACATTCCACGACTTTACAATTTCTTTTCATTTTTGTCTTAAATTCGAACCTGTAGATATTATTGGCATATTCCTGCAAAGAATATAATGCTTTCCTGCGCTCGTTGACGAAAACTGTGAAAACGCAAAAAAAAACCAGACAGTGTCGAACGAACAAATGAAAAAGTGAAAAAAAACTTGGAAGCATTGAAAAAGGAAAATTCTTGCACTTCATACTTCAGCCTTGAGGGGCTATAAATCATATTATAGCTCTAAGGTAAGGTAGCAGGTGCTTTCAACTTGAGAAACAAGATGAAGAGGATTTCAAATACATGAACATATACTTGAAGACTACATTGAAACGAAGGGACCCCCGAAGTATTATTCACAAGCAGTGTTTGTTGTCTTTGTCCTCGCATCAAGGCGATATAAAATGAGCACGATAGATAATGCACTAAAGAAAAGGTTATCAAAAGAATATGGTAAAATTTACTGGTATTAAAGACAGTGCACCGTACCTTTTTAGAATGGTAGCACATGATATCCCGTTGGCAGTAAATTACTATCATGTCGTCATTGATAGGAGTAAATCAACTAATCTATCACAAAATATATGTAGTCAGGGATGCACATGTGGCATTTGAAGTGAAAAATTGACTAAACTAGACTCTGGGTAGTGCTCCCGTTCTTTTATCGTTATGACTTGACTTTCTATTTTGTGTACGCTTTGATATTTGGCCTAAGCGATTTTGTTATGGCAACTTTGACGGGTTAGTGGTTGTTAGGGTATTTTAAAAATTGCATTATCATAGAGTACTATGTTTCGAAAGGTTTGTATCTGAATGTTTTAAGTAAATCCAATGAATAATTTTCGAGATGTCATAATATAATATAATAACATAATTTTTCTTCTAGCGTTCAATCTACAACTTGCTTAGATACTGAAATTCAATATTCACACTGGGCGCGGAAATGGACTTAAGTCAAAAACAGTTTTGTAACGAATATTTTGAGATGATACTGCTACTTTCTCATATATACTTCTGAAACTCCTATTAATTTTGATTGAAGAAATTATAATACATATATGTACATATATATAACAAGCTGATGAGGGTAGAATCGCTGGTAAAGCGTAATTTTTTGATTGTCCCTTAAGAGCGTGATTGGTTTCTAAGAACCCATATGAAATGAGGTCACTAAAGAGCTTCATCATCTATCTATCTTATTTTCCAATCTATCCGAAACTTAATTTCAGCTAGTTGTTACTCAATCGGTTTCATTAATAGCTTTGGGTTAAGGTAACTTTAAATGTGTGCCGGTAATTATTTCGTGGAAAAGGTCCAACTAAAACTTGAAAAATACTTTCAAACAGTCAGCGTCATGGCAAAACCCGTTACACAGTCTTGCATACATCAAAAAGAAAATTGAATTTCGACACATATTTGAAGCGCTTTATTTCCTAAAGTACAAACTAAAACTGAACTCACTTTATATTTTGTGCCAGCACGTTCTTCAGCACTGTTTGATTCATGTACTTGAATGGGAAAAATTTCTAGTCAACGAATGCCATCATTTTTCGAACACATACTCAGCCCGAAAACGATATGGGAGACACTAGTTTGATATGACAGGAATGGCACAAGTTGAAACTGTCAAAATGAATAAAATTTTTCCTATCTACATTTTGCCCGTTCGAATTTGCCACTTGACAACGATCCACCTACAGACTTGACTTACCACCCTCCATTCCTGTCGCCGCCATTTACGACCGTTGGTTTCACACATATCCTTCCGGTGCAATAATGCGCCTTGGCTTAGACGAACGATTTCAGGAATGACACGACTTTCAGAGCAGATCAACGCGAACGGATTTCATATTCCTCGTTCACGTGCGTCATCGTCTCCGCTGCCGCCACTCCTTACCAGCCGCCAGCGAGATAGTGAAATTTTCTCGTCACGTCCTTGTAACTTATGATAACATTTTGCATATTTTATTATGAAAAGAAATTTTATCTACGAAACGTATGATTTATGTCAGGCGGCTACAAGCGAGTGAGTAAGTTGCGGGCATGGATTGCTACTCTTTTATGCCGTCAGTGGAGTGCGACTTGAAATATGGCAATTAAGTGAATTCGTGCAATTGATAAATATCCGCATTGCCATCGGGTTCCCGAAATCTTCTAATACCACAATCGTTAACATAGTCATTTGGCTTTTCCGCTGCCATATCTCTGCACATCAATTACCTTCCTGTTACTTCGCACCGCGCTGCTCCAATTACATCGCCGCTATTGGAATTTCCTCTCCAAAAGTTTTTGGCGGAGATGAAAGCCGTAGTACCACTTCGTTATTCCATCCCAAACTTGGGGAAAGAATAAGTACTTTTCACTTTGGATGATTGTAATGATGCTGATGGAGTCGCAAGAACGGGCCCGAATTCGAACACGAAGATTTTAATTGAAATCAACGGCATAGGGTAGTAATTGAATTTTTAACCTTAGCGAAGTAATAAATACGTGCATGAAAGAGAATTCGTGCTTCTGGCAACGCCACGGATTCAATGAATGGATAACGGAGTACTGATAACGGAGCAATAAGTGAAAATCAGAATCATCGATGAGCACGTAATTTTTTGAAAATAATAGCAGAAGACTATTAAAGAGGCAAACAGGAAATTAAAACTAATTTAACTTCTGAATTATACTGGGAGTAGATTTTCAAAAAAAAAATATTGTACGGCGAAGAAATTTTATGGAATTTGAATTTAGTGGTAGCTCCAATAGTTTCTTGTTCGTTATATGAAATGTACTTTTTCTCGTATTTGACATTAAAAAAAAAGTTTTCACTGTCGTACCTGCATTACTCAAATGATGCCCGCATACGCAATAGAAATCAAGCTCTCGGTTTCCACTCTCTATTTCACTAATTTTATCTACACATTCTTTCGCAAAAGTACTCTCTTTCCAACTTTTTTTTACTCCAGTCCTAAGTTTAGTTCGAAAAAAAACCGCAGCTCACTTTTCATCTTTCCACTTCGAGACCATAAATTTCTTCTCGATTTACATAAAAGAAACTTTTTTAAAAGAGTTGCAGGTCCAGTGCTTCGAAGAAGAAAAAAACGGTACAGCACATATATCTCACAAGCTCTCTATTTACAATACCCTTACCTGTCTTTACGAAGTAAGCCAAGAGAAACAAAATTTGAGAGCGTGCTTGATGTTACCGAGCGTTTGAAAAAAGGTAAAACTTTGTAAGCGATGTGAAGTTAGCAACGGTGCCTAGTACGATAGCTTGACGTGCTTTGTATGTTTCTTTCTTGAAGAACATATCAATGATGTTGGTGCAGTATTTTACATTACGCCAGAGCTTAATCTGCAAAAGAAGTACAGTAGCGGATGTCCTTCAGCAATGGGAGGTATTTAGGAGAGGTTTTGATGCTAGTAGGTTGAATGGAAAGGATGCAAATGAGATGTGATGGAAAAGCCAAGAACAGATACAAAATTGAAATTAAACTAAGACGTGAATCAGCCTACAGATTGAAAACAAGTATGGGATACAGTCAAGAAAAAAATGTAAAACACATAAAATATCAAACAAATAGCATAAAATTTCTCTAAACTGTTAACGGTTCAGACATCGTGGAAAAAGTTTTGATTATTTAACGGTTCCTGCAATATTTCATTTCAAATTTATCAGCTAGAAAAATGAGCTCAATTGAATTGAAAAATGTGTTAAACATAATTCAGTCTTGTTGAGTTGTCACTTCGCATCGAGATGACTTTAAATATTTTGTCTACGATGCATATTAAAATTAAATTTTTAAGAACTTTTGATTTATTATAGCATTTCTGTCTACTTGATATGATTATTACGGCTTCCATCAATATAAACTGTGCTGTATAATACTGTGTAGTGTAATACTGTAGTCAAACTCAATCTCAAAACGCTTCTCCCTTGGTCTTCGCTTTGCTAAATTCACAAGAATTATTACTTACGCACCATAAGCAATAGTCAGTCTGTCTTACGTACTTATTTGTGCAAGAAACGCACTGAAATTCATTTTTTAAGGCTACCAATTTTTTTTTTTTTGCTACAACGTAAAATTAGCATGGCTTTAGCAATTACCATCTTTCGAGGCTTCAGAAAGTTGAAGGGAATTTTGGTTTCTAGACATAGTTTTACGAAATTAGATGTTAATAAAGTTTACTGTTTTAAATTTCGGGAGAACATAAACAACTATTTATTTCGCGAATCATCTGCGTGCTATTAACATATCTACAAGTTGAACACAGTTGCCAGTATTATAATGCTGATATTTAATTTTACGAAGGGCGAAAAAGCTTAACTTACCTTAACTTACTCTGCCCAAGAGTGCAAAAAAAACGCACCTTTTATTTCATTACATTTTTTTTGGGCGAATTGCGATGCTTATAGTTGAATATATCGAAAACAAACTCTACCTCGTCTCTTCACTTCTACACAATTTACTGACTGCAATCAATTGCACTGAATAATTTCCAAACCGATAAATCATTCATTGTCAATGGCATGATATTTTTTTTTTATTATTTCATTGAACAATGAACGGTTTGGGGTACGTCAACGTCAATATGAGTGATGTGACATTTTAACAAGTTTTACCATTGCATAGGTAAAGTCTTTACATTCACATGTATGATTGAGTGGTTCTCGTGATTGTGATTAGAATGACGCCCTTCCTGTATCTTTCTCTCCATCCCTTTGGCTTAAGCGCACAGGATACTCGAATCCACCCAACTAGTACTGCCTCACAAAGCATAGTATCTATTGATGGTGTCCGACGCTTATTCTCAACAGCACAATTTTGTTTGAGAGCTAGCTAGCTGTTGACGACAAGGATGATTCGACAGTTTTGAAAGATTAAGAGCCAAGTTTTAGTTGGTCCGGCATGTTTTTTGTCCTTGAGTGGCGTTGTGAAAAATGATTAGAGTTCGTTTATTATAGGTGCGATTTTTTGCGTCTCGATCAATAGCAGGTTAGGGTAGGCAGCATTGAAAATAACAACAATCCTGCTTCAGTTCAACAATCCTATCCTAACCTGCTATTGATCGAGAATAAAAAAAAAACCCACCTTATATTCGAATAGTAGGCACAACAGATGAAAGTTAGTGACAGAAACTAAATGATTACGGAAAAATGAGTTCGGCGAAGCAGGCTATATACTCGTATGTATGAACTGCGTGTTCTTTCGACTAAATGTGTAGCGGATACTTACGTTGATGGCTCATTAAGATGGCAGAGCATGTTTGGCATTAATGATTTGGATTTCATCTAGATATTAAGCAAGCATGTTCAACGAATAAGCCAAGACAGCGGAAAATTTATTTTGTTTCGTAAGAAACCAATCTTTAATGGGAAATATTATAATTGATGTTGTTATATGGATGTATGTAATAGTCCAAAAAATAGCCGGCAAAAGTTCTTTGTTATTGGAAAGTTTGTATTTTTAGCAAATTCTTCAAGTTTCTCAAAAAGTTTTTGAAATGAAAAATATTACCATTCTCATATGTAGTATTATTTTCGCTAGATGGGGATGTGGAGAGAAATAAAATCACTTTCCCGCAAAAATCAAAACCCAAATACATCTAAAAGCTATCTTGACACATTTGAATCAAAGTTAGAAAGTTAAATTTAAATCACATGCACAGCTTAACTTAGCAAATTTAAGCGCCCAAGTTCTTTGTTATTGGAAAGTTTGTATTTTTAGCAAATTCTTCAAGTTTCTCAAAAAGTTTTTGAAATGAAAAATATTACCATTCTCATATGTAGTATTATTTTCGCTAGATGGGGATGTGGAGAGAAATAAAATCACTTTCCCGCAAAAATCAAAACCCAAATACATCTAAAAGCTATCTTGACACATTTGAATCAAAGTTAGAAAGTTAAATTTAAATCACATGCACAGCTTAACTTAGCAAATTTAAGCGCCCAGTATGGCATTGCTTAATACATATTTCTTTTATTTCAATTATGCTTTTTTCATATTGAATCAGTCAATTCTGCGAATAATCTCTCAAAACCTTTAAATTCAAATCACGAATTGTTGGTGCAGTCAAAAGTTTTATATTTCTCATAAAAATCTCGATTATGATGGTTCCAATAGCTCATAGCAAAATATCAAAGATATGATATTGGAAACGATACCTATAAACAACTTGGTTGAATTTAAATTTTATGCTAATGAACCTTTTGCTATTTTCTCCTAAACCTTCAGATAGAATTTCAATAGAAAATCGATGGGTGTTTTCGAAAATTTATCAAAGAATATTCGGCATGAATTTGAAATCGCACGTTTTATTAGGTTCCAGCTACCAGCTAAAACATTGCAGCGCTGTTTGAACAGATTCGGTCACATCACGCATTCAGTTATTTTTCTCTTTTGCTTTATAGTTTTTGAAAACAAGTGTATCAAAGCCTCATTTTTCGTATTTTTGCTCTTCAAAATTATAGTATACGTTCCAAAATACTCCCTCGGTAGCCTGAATCTTTCACCCTGATGTTTTCATGTTCTTGCGTTCCACTCTATTTCATACCTTTTCAGCTTTTTTCGATTTTATTCTCGCTTTCCTAGTCAGCACACTTTAGCCTGTTTTCGTCGTAGTCAACGTTGAAAATTCAATCTGAGTCCTTTTCTGTGCCGTCAGGAATTTTAATAAAAAAAGGTCGCACTCTAATGTTTGGTTGGTTGGTATTCTATCAATGTTGAACCACACATACCTGAAAACTGTCCTTGATATCGTTTACGGTATTGGCATTTCATGTAAACAAAATGTATAATATTGATAATATTTTTTGTTCATTCAGATCCCGGATAAGTTTCGAACGTGGTATGATATTGATGATTTGATTATAAAACAATCGGAGGTTTAGATGAATTTTCGTGATTTTTAAGGTTTGTTTTTTAGAAGAAATTGCATTTTGATTGAGTGTGACATCGTTTATCAAATTCGAGTTAGATAGCTGACATGCAATTAAAATTATGCTTAAAAAATCATTAATGTTGTTTCTAAGGCTTTCATGCAAATTGATGAGGTGCAGCGAATTCAAACTTCCTGTTCTCTGTTCGATTCCAACTAAACAGCATGCATCAATCACATGTAAATTTAATCCATACAAGTTGTAAACATTTTAAATCATTTTCAAAATAACTACATTCATCGGAAACATTTTCCGAATTCTCTTTGAATTTCAACCATGCATCAAGCCTATGCATTTTTAAAAGTCAGATTCACTTTAACAGCGACTTCGAATAACCTGACAGCAAAAATAATTCACTTTCATACCAAAACTAGTCCCCAATGGGTTTTTGGTAAATATTGTATTGATTTCCAATCACGAAACTCATAATAACATATTCTACTCACTAGGAGTCTGGGACTTTCTCTCTATGTTTCAGTATATTCGTTATTAAAACTGTCCGATGGCACATCATTGCATCTGAAATCCAAAATCGGGACTGCAGTCTTGTTTTATTCATAACCTAAAGCAACTTTTCAACAATAGCGTGCTCAGTTCCTGAATCCATATGCAGCTCTTGTTTCGTTCCGGATCCGGTATGAAAACAGTTTTCCTCGGTAGGGCACAAGCACATATGTATACAATCGAACAAAATAAAGGGTTACGCTTCTATGCTGTCGCTGCTACCACCAAGCAAAAGATATGAATGAAGCTAGCGCTCCGAATTCTATCATTTTCCAATTTAGATGTAACTGACCGTGGCGATGTATATGCGTAGGAAGCGAATTTCAGGAAATGAAACACAATGCCGACGAAAGCCCCGCGGACGCAACAAGAACGGGTCATGGGCGGCTGCATGTTCGATTGCATCCTGCAACTTGAGTCCGGGGGCCCGATGTCGTTATTGTGTATAGGGAGTCTGTTGTTAAAATTAAATTACACGGCTCCATTGACAGAGGAGCACGTAGGCCAGAATCCGGATAATATTATGAGGTCTTCGTTTCTGACCTGTCGTTTCTCTCCGAACAACATGCATACGGAACAGGCGAGTGCATTTGTCGTTTTGGAATCAACACAGCCATCAAACCTGTATTCTTGTTACGTGAGATCTATGCGGTACAGGCAATTATTGGTGAATAGCTTGCAGCCAGGACATTATCCTCTCTCTTAGTTCGGAAGCATAAATGCTATATCAATTCAGAGTTAGGACTCGATTTGGAAAATCATGGAATGGAAAACAGCTGGGATTGCTCGATGTGGGAGACTGCAGTGCTTGTGACAAAGGTGGACAGCTTGATACCGGATATATTATTTCTATCAGAAATTTCTCGGAAAATATTGACATGATGGAAGATGAAACTAATATGGTTTTTATTTCGGTTCATGGCATTCGATAACAGATGTTTGATTGGCATCGACTTAGTGTCTCTTTTGAATAGAACAATCCAAAAATTGGAGCTTTGCAATGATATGCTTTCTTTTTCGGGTCTTGTCAAACATTTCATTCTATATGACAAGATGGACAGCATAAAATCCTATCCAGACAAGGCACTGTGGTTTCATAATAAATGTCATGATACACAGCGAGAGCGTGAAAAAGCATTTCATACGTGTGTCTTGGCTACGTGCAAATAAAATGTTTTCATTACTATCATATGCACGTAGTGTACTCTGTCACAGAAGGTAATTTGTCATAAAACAGGCAACCGAGTACAGGGGTCGAAGCGATGGACAATCATATCAACCCATCTTCATCACATGGTGGCAACTGTGCTGTACCCTGCAGTTCAGGTTATTTTTTGCATTGAACCTAACGGGGTGGTCGCGTAAATGCACATGAACAGAGCTGAATAATATGACTAGCATCAGATGCTTCTAGTCCCAATCTACTGCTTTTTCATATCCCTGCAGGGCAACCAGGTCATATGTCTGCCATTGAAGTACTTTCTAGAGCTTACTACGCTTTTTTATTCCAACAATCGCATCATCTACTCTGGGATCTTTCGTCCGGCTAAAGAACGAGGAAAAAATATATTAGCAGTCAACTTCGTGCAATGTCCCAAAGTTCTGTCGTTGTTTATCGCGAAGGTTTTAGCCGTTAAAAATATACGAGCGTCCTCCATCACTACTGCCACCACTATTGCCAGTGACGAAGTTTCACGATAGTGCACATGTGGATGATGTTATTTGCCGACCATAAAGTAAAAAGGGTTTGTGTCCGTTGACACCAAAGGATGATTACACTACAGACCGAGTATGATGTGAAAATATTGGAGCGAAGTTGCAAACAGGACAACAGACACATTAACAGAGTAACATAAAACAAAACGGTTACAAGAAGACTAGGTCCAAGAAAAATGACGAAGTGAGTGTATTTTCTTTGAACATGCACATGTACTTTTTACCATAGCAGACCATATATAAAATTGAAAATTTTAGCGCCCAGCGTGGGCTTGTGTCACTGTTGGCATTTATCTCACTGTTGCATACCCCTGTTGATCTTTCCGTCAATCGATTCTACAATTGATTCTAAGACCTTTAAGTTCGGTACACATCGACAGAAAGAACATGACATGAGCCATGCATTTCAAATTTAATAAAATGTCATTTTTATATAGCGGAAAAACTATTGAAGGGGCATCTTCGGAACAATAAGAATATTCGAAGGAGTTTGAGTAGCCTAGTGAGAAGAGCACAGGTTTCTTGTGTGTAGTGTCTCTAGTTAGAATCCAGGTTTGGTCGAGTGACCGCGCATCGAGCTTTGAGCTCACCTACCTCTAAATAGGTACCTGAGTTAATCACGGTTAAAGTAAGTCAAGAAACCAATCACTGAGTTAATCACGGTTAAAGTAAGTCTAGAAACCAATCACTTAAGAATATATTATTCTATTTATTTACATATTTCTATCAGCTTCAACCACTAGACTAAGCATGGGTTGTGGTCGAATTGCTTTTACTTTTAGAGTCTTAAAACACTCTAAATTGAACAAAGTTGGAGTGAAATGTGTTTATTTCTCAGACAACAGTTATGTAATCTTACGGACAAGCTTCCACTGACATCTTGCTATTTGCAGGTTTTTGTGTTAGCTTTGATTCTTTTAAAAATCATCTATATTTCTTAGTGAACTTTTAAATTTGTTGCAGCTTAGTGTTCCCAAATAAGGCCACAGCTCCCGAATAGAGCCTGAAATTACAAAATTTTTTCGTTTTTTCAGTAACAAAAAACAAAATTAAACTCATATTTTTTTGAGGCATTATCCAGATCTTAAATAACAAACAAGAACTCTAAAGAAAGGTGAAAATTAAAGCAATAAACTAGCTCTTCAATTCGGAGTCTCATTTCTTTTAAACTTCAATTGTTTGCCTGAGTTTTTAATAGCTGGGCTATCAAATTGAGTCAATAAATCAAAAGATGATGAACTTTATTCGGTAAACGAAAACCATATATAACGCTTGGTTGGGTTTAAAAAAAGCGGATCAAATTCTGTTTCACTAAAATACCAGCTCTCATTCATTGCATCCCTTATTTTAGTTATTCACTCTTGTCTAAAGGCTGGTACTGAGCTAATCGTGAAACTAAATTTTGACATGTCTCCATTATCTGGTCATTCTTTCGATCAAAAATTTTGGCAATGGAGAAAAGCAGAGACACTGCTCATTTCTGACGGATAAAATGTCAAGAATTTCAATTTTCGATCGATTTTCTTATTGGAAAGACATTTGCACTGCTCCATTTTCAAATTGAAACACCAAATGTCACTTTTTAGCTCGAAAGAATGAACTGCACAAACTAAATTGGCGTGAAATGATTGGAGACATGTGTCAATACCATCTATATTTTCAAAGCGAAAGCAACTTCAAAGCAACTTTTCATGCTAAGAACAGAGTACCACTCTTGCTTATTTTCAAGCTAAATTTTCGCCGAAACCGATTTCACGTGAAATTTTGTATGAAAATTTCACTTGAAATCGAACTCAGTACTATGCTTAAAGTAAAATCACATCATTGTCAAGGCTTCAGCTACTGATCAAATATTTCCTTAGTCGCATCCACGAAACCAATCCAGCAGCCTCTTCCATGAAAATCGAGCGTGATGGGATTTTCGTGGCTTTTCTTTTGTTGAAACGTAAACACGTTTACTTCAGCGTCACCACCGCCTCTCAAAACTGCACTCTTGGTTCCGTAAGCGAATAAATAGCATTGTCACCTTACACGTATTGGAATTTTCGAAGGATTCCGATGTTATTAAAATATTCGCAACTAGAAACCATTCGCTCTCCTCTCGATTCGACATCCTACTACACTTTGTCCAAAATACTTGGTATGTTGCAGGACAGAGTATGCATCTGCATATCAAAGTTCCCCTCGAAAAAGACAGACGGCAACAACGGTTGACGACAAAGGCAACGTAAGCCGAACTATCTCTGGGATTTGTCCTGTTTTTCTTTGAGATTGCATTCGAGGGAACCGAGATTTTTTCCCGTTATTTATTCATTCATCCTTCCGTTGAATAGGAGGAAAGCCATAGCTTAGCCCATAAAAACTTCCAACTCAATTCCATTGTGTCATCTCTCGTCTCGTTCAAGTGCATATTCTAGGATTCTCGAATTTCTTCTCTTCGCTCTCAACGAGGACGAAGACCTCCTGGAGTAAAAATCTCCGGGATGAATTGAATGCAGAATGAATTAAGATTGAAAATTCAGCAATGTCGGATTTTATTCATATTTTCCTAGTTGAGTTCGGAAGAGAATTATCCACGGTTACGGGCACGGCTGAATGAAATATTGACGTAGTTTTTATTGTGCATATCATTTTAATGGAATTGTTATGTCCAATTAAGGTCGGGGAAGTTCAGTGAAAGAAATAATGATGCGAACGATTATTTTATTGGAAGGATGGTAGCACTAATAATTATGATGATGACGAAGCAAAAGCGTCACTATCGCAAGGCTTAAAAGCTGTAGGTTGGATGGGGGTGGACATGTTTAAATCTGATATTCATATGCAAATGTATCGACCTTTCAGCTTCAGGAAATTCCCGATGAAATTACTTGTTGTAATATGAATTGCAGCAGCTTGACATGAATAGACAGTTTGAAACAATAATGATGATGGTTTGTAAATCTCGACTTAAGCAAAAAACAAAAAAGCTTAATTTAAGAGAAAAAACTGGTGTTTAACTGGCTTTTCGGTGCTTTAAACTACCAGATAAAATTAATCAAAAAATAAATTCAAGACACTGGGAAAGGGTAAAGTTAAACTTTCGAGGACTCAGCATTTACAACCATAGGCATTCAGCAGATTCCGGGCTGATTGCGTGAAATCTTCGCTGAAGTTAAATTTGTGCTTTAAAATAAGATTACCGCCGCCTCAATTATTTAATTTCCGACATCAAGCAGATGCTATCAGAAAGTAATCAAAACATTGTCAGTTACCGTTCCACTTGACAATGTCTTCATCTTCGGCGTCGCCGTTTTTTCCTCATCTTACAATCTTTCATTTTTGAAGAGCCGTGACGCAAGTAAAACGGTCTTTGACAGTATGGCATAGTACTTACTTCGCGAAAGACGAAAACGAACACGACGATGATGACAATGTCATTTAGATCCAATTCACTTTCAACATCACTCCGCTTGAAGTCGGTCCCATTCATTCAGTTACCTAGATATCTAACCGTCTATCTCCAACAATCTATGCATCTCATCCCATCCATCCATCTATTCGAGATTTTCCGAAGGCAATACGTTCCATTAGATCTGAAAATGATTTTCATGTAAGATAGCAGCGTCCCAAGTCGAGTATGGCAGCTTTCCGGTGGCAGTTATAGCAGCGCCGACATCAGTATAAGTAAAGCTTGGCGTCGCCTTCAGTTGAAAATCCGAAAGGACACGGTTAAAATCGTTTCACACGGTCGTATTATACATTTTGATGGAAGTGGTCGTAAAAAAATGAAAAAAATACAACATTGACTTCTTCTTCTTCTCAAGCGCTTTGATCGAACTTGGAAACTCGCCGAGTTGCATACCCTGTCTACATGGGAAAAAAGAGCACGTATAGAGGAATCCTCCGATTTCAAATATGAAAATTTGAGGACACGATCGGGTTTTGTCAAATCTTTTGTGTTGCGTCAAGACATCTAAACTATTTGCCACAGTTTGATTTTCGACACATCCATTGGAATCCTTCAATCTTCGTCCGCCTGTCTTCATCGCATCGTTTGAAAGGAATTTCGCGATGTGACGAAAATCCGTGTGAAAGTGACAAAAGTAGTCGCGAAAGTTTTATCGTTTCAATGGGATCGAAGAGAGAATCTGATGACTTTTTTGTTGGGTGCTACGCTTATTTACATTTATCTGCCCAGACAAGATAGAGACAACTAAAACTTTTTTCATAAAATCAATTTATGTGAAGAAATTATGTTCCATGGTGAGAGTGATGTAGGATGCGGTGAAAAATTGAAGATATGTTCACCTGCTATTAATATAAGTATGTATTATCTAGAATATAGCTTGCATAGTTTCTGCTATTATTGCCATTGTAAAGTAATTCCGCTACAAAACGTGTTAGATCTAGTTGGTATTGGCAGAGTCGTGACATATCATTACGTCAGGTATTAGCATCTTCAATGAGAAACAAATGAGCTGCAGTAAACTTTTCCAAGAAATAATTTTGAAAAAAATTTAGGTTTTGGATATAACGGTACATATGTTTGGCTATCACGTTCGCTTTCAATATTTCTTCTTTTCATATTTGAAACTAGAAAGTAGCAAATAAAAGCCTAACTTAGTTTTTGTAATATACAACGCTTGCCAGCCTACCGAATGAAATCTCACCTGGACACATATCCGCATTATGGATTATGTTTGGATATTATAAAAAAATGTCATTAAAAGTAAATTCCGAGCAAGAATTTATTCCTGACGTGATGTGATTCGGAGGCCAAAAAAAGCCAGTACCGCGCATACCATTACGATCCCGCGTAAGGACGATTAAGTTGATTTTTGTGCATTCAATCCCATTTCGAGAAACTGAGCAAGACTGAATAGTACATGAGTGTAAGGATTATTTCATCAGCATATAAATCAAAGAGATCTCCATATTAATCTTGACTAATAGCTCATACATTTATTTATTTTGCTTCAGTTTGAAATCAGACCATGATCTCTCTTGACATCTTCACACCAATTATAGGTTTTATATTTAAGACGCTTGGATACTTCGATCTGAGTTCCACCTTTTAGTCGCCACGTGGAAATTTCGCAGCTTGCTATTCGCAATACTACTTACTCATTCAGGTTTTTGGAGCGACAAGAGTGGTTGACTTCATCAGCATTCTAAGTCAAAGCTTCAGCCAAGAGAACTTCCCTTCGCATCTTTTATTCCACGAGAAAATGAAAAGATTGAAGTTAGATCCACTTACTTTCCTTGTAGACAATGAAAACTAGAAATCTGTATTTATGAGATGTATTCAGTGTAAATGTAAATGGTAGAATATCCAAGCTGGTTTAAATGAAACTATTTCAGATAAAACTTTGGACCCAAAAATAATCATTAGTATGTTCAAACAATGCGTTCTTATGGCGAGCAGTCTGTTTAATCGAAGTGCTGAGAAAAAAAGATAAAGTGCCATGTTCCGATTGCCAGTGCTTTGCACACATAATTTTCAATTGCACTTGTAGGTCTCATTGTCTAAAACGTGAGGAAAGACATCTATTGATCGAATGTGCCACGATTGATGTTCACTTACGAAAAGAAAATTTACTGTTTCAAAGAACCTGATCTACGATGAAGTTTTCTGCTGATATCGAAACAAAAAGTACACGCTTTAAAGATCGGATACAAGTTGAAGAAAAGCGATCGGGAAAATAATCAAAGAACTAATCTATTTTATACAACTTTTTCCCCATAAAAAAAACAGCTTAATCACCAGTTCCCACTACATAAAATAAAAAAATATATTTAGAAAGTAATACTCTCTGAAATTCAGGCAATCTATCACAGTTGATGCCATGGCTATATTTCACACAGAATTAGCCACAAGCTAACCTGACCATGAATTTGCGGTGGTTCGCTTCGTTAATCTGGAGAAAACCTTTAAAACCGTCGGTTTGCAAATTACTTACTTACTGTCAGTAAGATTCTTCTCAGCACGCCTAATTTAATCACACCTTATCATCGGAAAGGAATGGTTTCGTTAAACATAAGGCTGTTACTTTTTGCCATATCAGGCATGCCTCCAGGTTCCATATTAGGCCATTTTTCTTTTCTACATTTTTATATTGAGCCAAGAGATCTGATGACGTTAAGTGTAGTGTGCTGATGATTAAGTTCCATTGTTATCGCATTCAAACCTACACTAGCCAAAATCTGCTCAAAAAGCTGTATCTAACTTCAGCGTTAAACTTTTATTTTGAAACAGCAAAATATAAGCCTCAGTCGTTACAATCACTCATTTCAAGCATTTTTCAAATTTTATACACTGACAAGACAAATTACACCGTTCATCAGTTTTTTAATTTTTTCATCAGTTTTCAGTTTTTTTCATCAGTTTCATCATAAAAATGTGTGTACTATTGAAATGTAGCAGTTCACCAGGAAGACCGGAAGTATTCACTTAAAGTTTCGAGTTTCCTTCTGCTTTGAAATTCAACAAAATGATGCTCAGGGATCAGGGGTTTTCTCAGGAATTTTTCATGGGGGGTGTGTTCAGAATTTTAGGAGGGGTGTCCCTTTGGAACAAAGGACACAAAGTTCCCTTTGTGTAGGAAAATTGTCCGTGTTAAAGGGGGGCGGGGGGTATTAGGAGGGGGGGGGGGCTGTATGCACTTTCCAGGGGAGTGTTAGGGGGGTGTAGGAAAATCTCTGTCAGGGATATCCTACCACACCCAAACGTTACAATACCATGAATGATCATTAACAGTCAAATATTTCACTCAATTGTTTTTTCAAGGGAAAATCAAACTAAATCATTAAACTTATAGAAACGGTCGACGCTACTAAGCCCATGCAACCTATTTCCAACCTCATTTCTTTCACTTCGGCGATTTTATTATTACCTCAAATCATATTTATCTTGACGATGGCTAAAGAACCAGTTTTAAATGTCATATTACAATCTGAAATATTTTCACACCTTTATGCCACTTCACCTCATGTTGTCTTGTATCCTTTTTACTCATACGTTAAATGCAGGATTAAAGTTTCATTAAACTCCATGGATACCTAGGACTAAAATAAAAGCCTTGAACGGACTGATGTAACTAAGAATAGGATAACTTCGGGCGAGCTATTTTTCCCTCGCTATGAACTCTAAGCCTACCTTTTTATATTTTATCTGAAAGAAACGAGCGTGAAAGTACAAGAGAACGTAGGAAGAGAAAAATCTTGTGAAAAGGGTTTTGTTCGAAAATTGAAATGACTGCTATTTTAAGAGCCACTTTTACGCCTATCATTTCTGTCATAATTGTAATCTTGAGATGTTTCGAAAGTTGTCTGCTTAATTTTAATGAGATAGTGTTGGCAGGATTTTTTTTTTGAAATAAACATTTTTGATGAGAATTTGGGACAGTTCGTTCAAGAATCAACAAATGAGACTCTTGCCACGAGCAACATATCCCCGAATCCTCTTACCACCGTTCCATCTGACGTCTGTTACCCTTCGTACTTTTGAAATACATTTTTCGAATCAAGGCAACCCCATTACCGCAGGCAATATCATCCGTGTTCGGTTCGTATCACGGAAGCAATTTAAGCGAAAGGGTCAGCAGCTTTAAAGGATCGAATAGAAGCGATTAGATCGGATCACAGTGTGTTAGAAAAAGCAAAAAGAGAAGCAAAAGCATTTCCAAGGGTTCGTAAGCAATGAAAATTGCATCTCGACTGGCTCCCGCCGGGAAATTTCGTACCGGGAGCAAACTCGAAATTGGCGTGTAAACTCTTCAGATTTTATTCTTAGTGTAATCCCCGAAATGCGAGTTCTCTACACAGCTGTGCACACTATGAAAAGGAATGCTTGCCATGGGTAGCGCTTCAAACAAGATGTTGCTCGCTTACTTTTATGGTATTCCGATGGCGATTAGACTACCACGAAGCGAAAACTACAGTAAAGAAGTTCACCCTTTTGTTGGGTGGTTTAAGAGGAAAATTTTGGAATTTATTTTCTTCGTACGGCAACGTCGTCCAACTCCTGCAAATCGAATGATAATTATAAAAGGATAGATGATCTGGATAAGTTCACGTCGTGGGGAGTGGACCGAATGACCCTCTCGGAATATCTACTGAAATTTTGCAATTGATGTCTTGTGGTAAAATCAACAGATTCATAAGTGATGCCATACTATAATGTAAGGAAAACGGTCAAAATGAAAGTGAGTCATGAATACTTAATAAGGATTTATGATGTTATTAGAATGTTTCGTGAGTTTTGAGTGAGGGGTTGAATTGATTTTTTTTTTGTTTCTGTTTTGGATCATAAACAGTTTGACTATGGAATTCTTAATTTACCACCTTAATAGTATTTTTCTGTGGGTTTTTTTTTTATTTTACTATCTCACCTCAGTTAAATATTTTCCATGCGAGGTTAAGCTTTGCATCTGTATCAGACAAGTTATTAAAATATTTTTTTTATGCAAAAGATTTTTTTATTTTTTTTGTACATTTTGTACATTTTAATTGTACATTCTTAACCTAGCTTAAAGTATAATTAGCTATGATAAACTAAAATCTAGCGGCTAGACTATTTCGGCCTGCTGTATCTTATCGTTTTTAATACATATATTTTTTTCTTGGATAGTCTTTATCTTACAAGTACTGGGGTTACCTGGGCATTACTTGACTTAAAATCTACCTTACACTACAATTAAGTTTTAACCTATGCTTAATTATAATTAACTTAACCTAATTAGTCCTTAAACGTAACCTAGTTATTACGTCTAGCCTCTTCTGTTCGACGGAAGACCTACATAATTAAATAGAGCATCCATGAGCTGCCGTTGACACGCTGACTTCGCGGGGCGCAAAAATGGCTCATAGGAGGCTCCTGTACGACCTACTGACCGGATCAGTCCGTCTGTTTATCCGTAGAATCTTGTCGTTAATTCTACAACCCCTAAATGTCTTCAGCGGCTACTCCTGATACATTTGAAGGTACTTCAGCCACTTCTTAGTTATCGCTTTGTAGAACCTACCAGTGCAGAAGCGAAGGATTCTTCTTTCGAGTATCTCCGCTTCGGCAACGTTAATAATTTTTGAAAATACCTACAGTCATACAGTCATAGTATGTCTGTCGGATTCAAGCTGATTTGAAAGGCTGAGAAACCTGAGTTGCGTTGTTTATGATGTTCATTATAGGATGATTGAATTTGAGCTAAGTGCCGAATGTAAAGTTCAAATTTTTAAAAAGTGACTACACAAGCAAGATGAAAATCGAAAAGGATATATGAAAGACATTCAGAATGCGGCAGAGAAATATTGACGCGAACAATAAAGCTACAATTCCAGATTTTTTTGAGGAGATATATATAAATATATATATATATATATATATATATATATATATATATATATATATATATATATATATATATATGTATATATATATATATATATATATGTATATATATATATATATATATATATATATATATATATATATACATATATGTATATATATATATATATATATATATATATATATATATATACATACATATGTGTGTAAAATATGTAAAAACCAGAGAGAAAGATACGTAAAATATATGAAATCAAACAAACTAAATTCAAAAGGTTTTGGCAATGATCAATCCAGTTTAAACTGGATTCAGCACTACCCGTTAGAGAGTAAAGGTCTGGTAATACCATGAGCTTTCCATTTACTAGGGGTGTGTTCAATGTGCATGCTATAGCTGCTCCAAAAGCATAGCATAGCATCACTTTAGCAAGTGTCAAAATTCGCAGTAGCTAAGTGAAGCAGCTATAGATATTGGAGAGCCAAGAGCTGCTACGATGGTCAGCCTTTACACAGGAAATTAAAAAATAGTTTTGTTTCAATTTTTTTACTGTAATTTTTGCATTTTCGTGGATCAGTTCAATACTTCCATTGCACTTTGGAAACTGTATGAAATTTAAAAGTTTTGAACATACAGCTGCACAATCCATTAAAATTTTCCTAACATATTTAAAACGTATCACTTATTTCCGGCTTTTGACGCCATATATTAAGCGTTTAAAAGCCCGTATTTAATTTATGCTGTCGCTATTTTCAAATTTATTCCTCATTTCCTGTGTCACAAAAGCACAAAAAAACTTCTTTTCATTTCAATTTCCAATTGAAAATGACGTTTAAGCTGCATGTCAGCTGTGTACGCACGGCCATTTTGCCTTAGCTACTTTCTTGCTATCCTCCAGACTGCGAGCAGCAAATAGCTGCTACTTTAGCAGCTATGCCGGAATCTTGGACAGCCCGACTCTCAAATAGCAAGCATCAGAAAGTAGCTATTTCGTGACATTGGACAGCCAGAGCTGCTAAAATAGCAGCTAATAGCTGCTATAGCATGCACATTGAACACACCCTAGATCTGCTGCGGTTGTAAAATATAAACAAGACGGGTTATTAATAGTAATTTAAGTTGTGCTTGGTTTTGATTGTTAAATTATCTATTTCAAAATCTACGCCTGGTTAAGCTAGCCGGCGAGCTTGGTACGCGAAACATATTATATGTTGCCTTGACGATGATTCGGCCGAGTCATGTGTCACAGCACCGCGTGCTTCAAAGCTTATGGAAATCGTATGTGAGACGTGAGAGATGCATAATGAGACGTGACACCGGTTTATCTACATAGATTTCATTCGAGAAAATATCAAATACGTGTTTTAACATTTTTAGAAATTTGTTTGCAAGTAGTGAAAAATGTGAATACGGAGCTTTCGCTGACAATACATTTTGGACAACGTTGGATGTTACTTATGTGAAAATTTTAGTACATACCAGGGATAAATTTTAGCTTAGATCTTGGTAAGGCGGAATCACAATATAAAAAGAAAGATATATATCTAAATCAATACATCGCTGTAAATAAACTTGAAATCGTTCAAACTTAAAAAAATCATTCGCGGCAAAACTTATTGAATTTGATGGAAAGGATGTGAATAAATTTGTTGTATAACAGCTAGAGCCACATGGATATCTTTTTAGTACTTATGTCGGTAATAATGTGCATATAAATATTTCATTTAACATTTCATTTAATTAGCTAGTTCGATCGGATGCTCTTGTGTTTCTCTATATACTCAATTATCTCATACAAGCTACAAAAAATATGGCTATGGAACAATGTACACAATAACATCTGCACATGACATATAAATAGCCCGTTTCGTGCACTCGAAATATTTACCTACTTTGTCATTTGCAGCTATTGTCTAATTGAAATCATAATGCTTGGTAAACTATCAACAAAACCCAATTCAATAATTCAATTCATTCAATTCATTCCATAAATTGATTATGAAAATTCAAGTAAGTCCTCCAGGAACAAGAGCCGTCATATTATTTTTTTAATTTCGTTTATTTCCAAATGTAACCCCGGATTAATAAAAAACCTAATGATCAAATTTCATAGTTGTTTTATACTCTCGTGACCGCAATGCAGTGATGGAATTCAAGAGTCCTGTAAATAATTTCGAGAAATAACACAACAACAGCACGTTTCAGGGATGCATAATAATTAACCCTGTAATGATTGTTGAATCGAATAATATGCATAATAGCGGTAGAATTAGTAGGTTTTAAATCATAATGAATTTTAATTGATATTTTTGTAAATATTTCCGGAATGTGGTTATTGAAATTTCAAATAATATTTTACAAGTGCATCATCGCAAAATGGATTCTGAATTTTCACAAGGGGAATCATTAAATTAATAAATATCCCATAGGTTATGCAAACAAGTGAACAGAAAACAGTAAAAAAAAACAACCACTAAGAAAAGTTTCAAACTGAGGAGGCTACTTGATAGTTCTCTTACGAATCCAGATGCAGTTCTCAAAAGAGACATTACAAATTTCCGATTAAACAGCCAGTAAGATCACAACGACTGATATGAAACTGCATCACTACACCAGTTCTTACCTTTGAATACATATCCATTTGTTGTTGCGACTAAAAACAAGATATGTACTTTCGATTTAGATATGAGGTCGATATGGTTTTAACTCAACCCCCGTCACAACAACCATTCTCCAGGTTCGGTCTCTAGAGGATGATATGTGCAGCAGTTGTGATCCTTTTCTTCGGATTTATGGATATTTTCTGTGCTTTTAATTAAGCTGATATGAAAGTCGCCAGTGCCTTTAATGATACTTCTATTACTTTGGATCCGACACCCGCTACACTCGTGTGTCCTGACGACAAGAGCTGGCTGGCTTTTGTCTTTGGCCCACAAAGTTTCATCCAAACTTCTTCCCTCCGGCTGTGTGAATACGTTTCGTTTTTGGATAATAAGGTGGCTGTTGTGGTTAAACTTAAGTAAATATTAATGCTTGTGCCGTGATATACAGCGTTAACGTTTCCGAAGCAATCAAAAGGCTGCGTGGTACGGTTTATTGGGGTGGTATTGGCTAGGGAGGTGATTGCTGCCAGGGATCTGGTTCATAGGTGTGGGCGAAAACACTGTCGCCATATGCTCTAAGACTTTCAACTAAATTGAGTTGTTACCATGGAATATACTATATTTATTCACTGCGGATGACATGAATGCGTACAAAGTTACATATACATAGGTGGGTAGAAACGAACGTCAAGTAAGTGTAGGTCAAGAAGAAATCACACTTGAAATCAGTTTTGCTTCGTTTGTCGATTTCCAACTGTCGTCGCTATGAATGCAGAACTAATTGAAATGATGCTTTCAGAAGTAGCATTTAATTAAGTATCATGACTTTGGCTTTGGATCACCGAAGCGAATGTCGATAAGGGTATATTATGTTCTTTGACTTGTCGGCTGAAACTTACTTCTGAAGTGGGGAGAATGTCTGCATGAGGTGTGCTAGTTTTGATATTGAAATTTAATGTAGAGTTTGTTAGATAAAGTATTTATTCGATGGAGCGTTAATGAATTGATATTGACAAATTACTTAGTACTGCACTGAGTATTTACGTGTATATTTCAGTCTTATGGCTCTTATTTTGATTTCAAGATGTCTTTTAGTAAAGTGTAGTTAACGAGGTACAAGCAATTATCATAATTGGAATTTAATTCGGATACCATGATTTTTATTTTTTGGTTTCAAATCGAAGTAAAAGCTGCGTTTTGACCGAGTAGTGGAACCACATCACGAAAACTATTGACTCTTCCTTAGTGTCCACAGAAAACCGAGTAAATTAGCAATGTGAATTAGATATGCGGTTTCAGCAATGCATATTTTACTTGGTTTTATTTATTTATTTATTATTTATTTATTATCTATTGTGCTACATATATACTCCAATTACAGCGTCCAGAATGAAATTGAAACATAATAATAAAAAAAGAAACATAAGAAAAAACTAAGCAATTCAAAAGTAACAATTAAAAATTAAGAAAATTTGAAATTAACACTAAGGTTGAATTGGAATTTAATATAACATTTTCAATACATTCTTGAATTCTAAAAAAGATTGCGGGTGAAGACCAAGCATAAGAGGTGGAAATTTATACGAAGAACGCAAGGCAAAGCCATCAATCTTTAAAGCTCTGGCCGTAATATTGATCACATGAACATCAAATTTCAATTTGGAATCTAACACTACGCCAATGTTTTTAAATTGCTGGACAACTGGTAAGGAAACTCCAGACAAGAAATGAGAGAACACATGAAGAGTATTATGAGAATGACATTTGGTGACACTTCAAAATGTTTAGTGCTAAAAGATTGTTTATGTACTAGTGATTGAGGGCAATCAAATCAGCTTTCAATTGGTGATAATCGCCCGCAGACCTGATTGCCTTATATTTTTAAGTCATCCGCATGTAAAAGACAAGAGGAGTTGATAACAGAAGGAAGGTAATTGACAAACAAAATAAAAAGTAAAGCACCTAGGATAGAACCTTGAGGAACTCCGGATGTGAGAAATATATTAGAGGAAATAGAACTGTTTAAAGGGATTCTGCAAGAACGACTATGAAGATAGGAGGAAAACCAGGAAAGGGGGGGACCAAAAATACCAAACCCGTTAAGATTATTGAGCAACAGGCTATGGTTCAAAGAATCAAAAGCCTGCGAAAAAATCCGTATGGATTACATAAACTTGACGTTGATAATCGAAGGCAGATTGGTTGTAGTAGACCGGCCCTTGACAATACCATGTTGCTCAGGAGCAAGTAAAAGTTGTATAAACGGAAAAACTTCATTATAGCCAAGACGTTAACGGAGTTGAGTAAAACAGCGTATTATCCGCAAAAATATCCGTACCTAGTATTTTTGAATTTGGTACTAGGTACTGGCTGTTTCGAAAAAATATCTGTATTCTCTAGACCTCCTATACTGGGGAGAGACTTGCCACGGTGCTCAAATCAATAAGCGGCCATTTAGAATTAACTGAGAAGCTGCACTAACCAATGACTTGGTATCCTTTGATGGTCATCTTACACCATCACCATTCTAGCTTGGGAACTTTGTGTTTGGAGAGTGGGGAGGGCATATCATACCATTTCATTACACCACTGCAAATCGTATGTATTGTAGTATATATTCACATACTTCAAAAAATACCAGCTAGTATTTTCGGAACAGGTATTTGGAACAGATTACTCGTACTAGGAATACGTAGTATGTGAAAATTTTAGTGCAACTCGGCTCTACGTTATACTGACTAGTGTTTACTTCTCCAGTTAAATGGATTCATGTTTTTGTTTTACTTTGATTTTTTTCAAAATTTTGGTTGCTTTCTCAGCGTATATTTCATTTTCTATTCTATTATAGTTTCTATTTTCGTAAGTAAGTAGAGTATAGAAACTCCACTAAAATTTTTATTGGGTTTGGGAGCTGAGGTTAGTAAAGTAATACTTGATACTTAGTCACTTTGTAACACCATGCCGTTCTGTCTCGTTTCTTAACTTGGAGAGGGTTGTTTTTGCGGCAAAGCACGTGTTCTGTGCTTATCTGACTGTTTTCAATCGCGTACGAATTCCATTTCAACATCCTTTCATATCGCTTACAATACAAGCTTTTCAACCAATTATACCATCATCTACAATCATTTAGCTAAACTACACTTGCAAAATTTACTCAACTAATTAACTGCTGACTGTGCACTCTGCCTCTGGCTGCGCATAACATTTCTCTTTGTCGACAAGAAAACGTAATTAATGAAATTCAGTTAGTTTTTCGCTCCTTTTCATTTTTTTTCGCTCTCCCCAGTTCACCATCTCATGACATTCGTTGTCAGCGTTGCCGGTGACTCGACACAATTTAACAAATGGGGATAGAGCATCCTTCGGACTACAGCTTGTTCAACTACATACTACATTAATAGAGAAATGATAAAAACGAAACGAAATCACAGAGACTGGAACTAGAGAAACGACCCAGGGGCCAAGTCAAGCCGCCATTTCCAGTTAGTAGTAGTACCTACTGGCTGAATCAAAGATTTCTTTTGCTGACCAGAACAGCAAGAACACTTTGTACTTACACAGAAAATGGCAGCGAACCGGCACCGGAGGGACGAAATAGACGAAACAATAATGATAAAAGCAGCAGTGTTGTACCAGCCACCAAATACGTCTCCCACAATCAGCAAAACTGGTCAAAAGACTAACAAACAACAAGTCGAAGTCTAAAGCTTGGCTCGCGAAATGCGAAACAACAAGCCAACAGTTCTGGCAAGGTAGCGGGCAAAATTACAAATTTATTTATTCCAGAATTTCCTTGGAAGGCCAAAATTTAATAGGAATGATAAATTAAGGGCAGCTTGAGGGTGGAAATTAAAAAACAATTAGCCCTTTGGCCTTAAATGGTGGTGGGAAAAGATGGCCCAGAAAGGAGCTTAAAGAAAAGGAAGTAGGAATTTTCAAAGTGAACCCAGTTCCGAAAGTGGCTACAATACTATTTCGATAAAGTACAAGTACCTTTTTAGAAGATTTTTTGCTGGAATTGAGGAGTTGCAACATGAAAATATCACATAAGCAGTTAGATGCAAGCCTTCACCAAGACATTTTTCATAAATAAAAATATAGAGAGCCTGTTGTTTCTTTTGTTTAACTTTTCCTTCACAAGAATATGCCCCCGTTTCTTGTAAAGTTCGAGTATAGCACAATCAGCACTCAAAGCAATTTGAATATCAACTTATTCGAACACGATCGAACAAACAACTCACTCTATTCACCTACACCCAGTATAGCTCTTTATCTACCTTCATTCAACTGCTGCCATTCATCGAAGAGAACTCAAGGAATACTTAATTTCATCTTCCACAGGACGAGTATTGCGTGTTTTGAAATTGTATCTCTAAGCATTTCGTGCAGATTTAATCCGAAAATATATTAATGAATTTCGAAGAGCAACGAAATAACTGCCGACGGTGATGATGATAGTAATAAAGAGGACATTATGCCAGAAGCTCGAGGCTTGAGTAGTGTAGTGTCGAGCTCTTATGCCTAATGGTGTCGTCGCGCCTGCAAACGAGAATAAAATTTCCTACTTAATTACGAAAGTTTTCGCAAATCCTTTTCAATGGTCGACCCGCGTTCTCACTCTAGTGTTATAGCGACGGCACTGAAGTTTGGCAAAGCAATAATATTCTGTGTTTTAATAGTAGTGACAGATAAAACAAACCTTGCGCTTTTCAAGGGTAGCTGCCGAAGTCGAAAGAACTTGTTGTTGCGATTTTGTTTGCAGTAATGAAACTACAGTGGAACGAATCCTGAATCCTTTCTACAGACAGAAATGCTTGATTTGAATTGCAAACTTTGTTTTCGCTTGTGCACCCAAGGACATATCAACCGACCCTGCGACTCGAAATAGGATCCGACCAAGAACATCATATTTCCCATCGACGTGAATGTAAGCCACATGAATTATTAATAATATTTTATTGAGTCGATATTTCGAATTTTCAAAGATCCGCTGAATGGATGCTGCCTCGAAGGCAGGACTGTCTGACTGTGCTTAATGAATTGTTTATCAATGCCGTGGGCAAGATTTTATCAAAGCTTCGGAAATTTCCTTAATTTCCAAATTCCGTCAACAAGCTGCTCAATTGATTCGAGTATCTGGTTTGAAATAATACTTCTAACACCCTCACCGACCCTTAAATCATCGTGTAAGAGGCTCATCTAAGCTCAAGCTGGTAGAACGTGATGATTGAAATATTCGTTCATAGTCCTGGATTTATATAGTCATAAAGGTATGTACATGATAAGTATCAAAGTGGTACGAGGGACAGAATATAGATTCAATGAACCGTTGTCCTTGATCTGAAGAAGCTAGTCAATTAAGGTTGAATGGTGATGCGTGATGCGTCATCAAAAAGCTAGAAAGATCTTGATTAGCAACGACTATGACTTAATTTTGCTCATTAATCATGAGCTTAAATGAAAATATTGATTGGATACTTGAGTTAGACTTAATGAATTACGGTTTATTAGCGCGTCACATTGTTCGTGGAAAACGTTAATGACAAAGAAAATGTTGCGCATCTGAAAGACTAGCATTGTGATTATCTTGTTGAACTAAGCTAAAAATATTCGCCAAGAAAATGAAACTGAAGCAATCAATAAAAATTCGATTTGGATTTCTCCCTGCTTTGATAAATTTTTAGGGTTGATGTTTGTTAAAGCAAGAGGTGCAAGCAGGTTTTAGTACTGCCAACTCAGGTTTAACTTTAAGTAATGAATTACGTATGCTCGATGGTTACCAAAGAACAACAACTTTATTGAACTAATTACTTTCTTTTATGCAAAATTGATAAAATTCATAAAAATTTCATAAAAAGCTGATGCATGCATGAAAGATTTTTTATCGTCGAAGTGCTGAATTGCAGAATTGACTGTATCGATAATTGATTGAGTTGTTTACAAAGAAAGTTCTATGCAGGTAATTAATAATAATGATTACAACGAATGAATGTAATTTGTATGTAAAATAAAACTTTGAATGATAACAATGGAAATAAATTTGATCTAAGAACTAAACTTTCTGAACAATGAGTTCGATTTGTATTACATTTGAGTATTTAGCTGTATTTTTTTGCAATATTTTTATGCTGCAATATATACTGTCAATGCTCAGAAATGAACATAAAACAAATAGAAGAAGGGGTATGCGCAATCTGAAGTAATTTTACTGCTCGGTCATCTTTATTCACCTGGGACAGGTAACTTGATTGTCTATGTCAGGTTTTAACAAGGTCTCTGAAGTACTTAAATATTGAACTCTATCGCTTGAGATTAGACCCAAGCCAGCATGTTTCGAAAATTTCTGCGCTTTAAGTGATCAAGAACAATCTATTTGAAGGCCCCAATGAGAGTGTATTGTATTTTGGTTGTTGCAAGGAAATTTACGATGAAAGGAAAAACTTGATTGATTGTACTAAGCACGTACGCACATTTTCAACCAAGCAAAGAAAAAGCAGCTAATGATTAGTTAAATCATTCAAAATAATTTAATAATCTAAATAAAAAACAAATCAATTCACCACTACCCCATCTAAGAAAATCAAAACAATCACTTACCGGCTCTCTAGTTGGGAAACATTTATGAAACTCATATACTTTCAGCAATAAAAATTCCAAAAAAAAGCGCAATGTAAGGAAACAACTTGAAATGAACTTTTTTGTTCAGTTGTGTTACAAAAGTTAACAGTTTGTTTTATTTTGATTTGTGTCGTTTTACTTGAATTTTGTCTTTTACTATTCTCTCAAAATATATGTTAAAAATCATTAACACATTTAATTCACTATCTGTTTCGGGATTTCCGCTTCTAAATTTTTCACTGCATTTCTGTTAAACCTATTATACTGTTCACTTCAATTATATCAAATCTAAATTACACGTTGATAACCCTGCCGCTATCGCCATCTGACTGGCTATTGTTTGCCCTGTCCTTGGAACTTTTGCAACTTTTCGGCCTATCACATTGTTCGCCATCTTCCACTAACTCTATCGAATCCGAAATTTGCCACTAAGTAACCAAAGCCTTTCTCTCAGACATACGATCCGCAACCCAAAATAATCAATCAATCTCTCCAAAACTAAATTATTTTCCAAAACGACAACCAAAATCACTTTGCTTACTAGCTGACACAATCCAACCAAAAAGTTATTTTGGAGCCAACTTTTAAAATATAATCAATTTTTTTAAAATGAAAGTTATTTATAAATTAAAAACGTATCAATTTTTTTTATATTGTTCTCTTCACAATTCGCTAGAATAATTGTGTCTGAGCGCAGAAGCATCTTAATTACGAAATAATGCAAATTTCTACACATTATAGCGAGAGCAATTACAGCCATTATTCATATATTCGGTGTAATTTGCATTCTGACCATTTTAGGGAATTTCGCATGCAATGCTATCGAAAATTTCAAAAGGTGGATAGAATCCTAGTTAAAGAATTTCCTCCTCTTCTGAAAAATTCGAATTTAAATATTTTTCTCCCAGTGAAATAAAAATACGGCAGAATGTTCTAATGAGGTTGATGATGGTGCTCAGGATGCTCGTAATGTGTTCTTATCCGGTTCGGTTTTTGCGAAGCAACGTATTACTTTTAATTTTTCCATTCAGCTCAACAAAGACGAAAGCTACGCTGCTGGTGAAGGTTTGCTTGTTTCACCAACTGCATCGAAACGTGGATATATTACATTGCCTGCTGCTCATTTTCATTTTGTTTTTCATCTACGTTCGAGCTTTGTTCACGTCGAGGTTCGCCCGCCACAGCCTTATAATTTCAATGGTAAAAGGATGTGCAATTATGCTTTCAGTTTACCTCCGTGATGGTGGAACATGCAGCGGCGGGGAGTATCGTCTCTAAGTAGCTTCGTCGAAGTCTATGTAACCCGTTTCCAAAGTGTATAATGAGCTGGCCATATGCTTTTATAATCTACCGGAGAGTCATTATTATAAAAATGTACAATTGTACGATACAGATTTTTAGGCGGGCAACCAGGCAATCGTGCACTTCATAAAGAAAATGAACAATTGAAATTAAATTCTTGCAAAACAGAACAACAGAACTCATTATGGGTTGTATCTGAATTCTTGTTTTTGGGACTCGGTTGAACGAGACAGATAATGAAAGGATAATTTTTCATTGGGGTAAAGTAGAAAGAACACGTCACGCGAGTATATTTCGATTTGAACCCAAGTTTTAGCAAAGTGTCTACTATTTCATTGGAGGGCAGAAGCATGGAATGAAAAAATTGACAAATCTTTATTCTGACGAGCTAGTGATTAAAGCAGTCAATAGCTTATTAACGGTGTCAAGAAACAAAAAGTATTTGTTTGAAAATTAATCATAAAACTTATTTATTTAATGCAAATTTTCGACCACGATATTATTCCTTATACAGCCTCATCTAATGTTTTAACTCACGTATATTAGGTAGCAAAATTTTCTCTAAAAACTGAAAAAATCATTTACTATTTTTTTCCTGCATAAAGTAGCTGTAGTTGAACCAAAAATATATGAAAAATGGAAGTTTTCTTCTTTATATTAAAATTACATTCCTCCATTCTAAATTTTAATAACAAATTCCAACAATATTTGCCTCTCCTGTGCTATTTTTCATTTGCTTGCTACCTTCATTTGAAAAATCTCTCAATATTACCAGTTCGGTTCCAGGCAGTCATCCCATTGATGTAAAAAAAATAAGCGGATCCTAATAAAGGTATCCTGGTGCACGAGGAATTTTATAAGTATCTATATATTGATATTAATTTGCTCCAGTAATAAAGCTTTATTACTTCCACCATTCCTTCAACCTGATGTTGTGATGCTGTCGATGTTGGTATTTGGTGAATCAGAATGATTTGAGATCCTTTTTGGATACGTGAATACAAACAAGCATATGAAAAGTAGACGAATGGATAACAGTATGGTGGAAAATGAATTTCATCCAAACGAGACGGGAAAAAGGTTGAAGAATTTTCATTTGAGGATTATGAAGCTTTTCGCGGTGCACAAGGATACATTGCAAACGTGAAATTTGGTGGGTATGAGCATAAAAATGCGGCCCATAATGGGCTGCTACCAGCTCCTTGTTTGATTAAGGCAAGCTAGTAAAATATTTTTGCTGGAAAAAATCACCCGTCTCACCCAAGCTATATGATTTGAATTTTAACTTCATATGAATTAAATTAATTAGAGTGAAAGATTGAAAGCTGTGGGAAAATATCCAGGAGTGTTGTTTGGAAAAGTATCTCTTTTTTAGACTAGTATCTATGATTTGTTGACACAGACTTTGCTAAAGCTTTCATTTGAACCGCGAAAGTAGTGGGTCAAATCTAGCTAAGTTTACTCGCTTCAGCTAAGTTTTCTCCTCCTACGTTTCCAGATCCTGTGCTGTGTTTTTAAGCTCTTGCTCTTCCGTACCATTATTTTGCGTCAGGGGTTCTGCAAGAATCCATTCTTGGTCCTTTATTATTCCTCAAGTTTACTAACGATCTTTCATATCTGTTTAACTTACCCGGTCTGATAATAAAAACTTTCAAAAGTTTAAATCCGCTATCAACTGTTCTCTGTTTCAACAGAAATTAATATCAATCAACTTGCATTAACAGAATCAGCTAAACCGTCATGAAATTTTGGTTACACAAAGAAGCTGTTCGTCTCAGTTTGAAATCAAAAATAAGAACAAAAAATTGTAAACATTTTATCTAATCAACTAAATCGTCTTGATTGAGAAAGTTTCATAAAACTCATCCCTCCATAAATTCAACTTAGACTGCATTTCAATAATACAAATATACACCGAAGTATACACAAGATTGAGAAAATTAATGTTGATCACCCGACGTTCTACTACTCACAGCTGTAACAGGCTCGTTCTTGGACCGTTTATCATTTTGAAGCAGATCATGCAGTTTCTTTCTTGGTGGCCGCCTATAAATGCATACAACTTGAACATTATGCTTGCGACACGTTCCAGACAAGGTCTTAATTTATGATCACATGACAAGTTTGATAGCAATTTCTCCGCAAAGCGATGCCACACGATGTGCGATGTGACGATGGAACTGGATCTGAAGATCTTTTTTTAAAGTTATTTATAGTGTTTTTAATGCATAATTCGAAACATACTGTCAGCATAGCTATTCATGTTTGCCAGTGTCATTTCGCTACAGAGTGGACTTGTATAGGCAATACGAATTGGCTATTAATATGCGAGAGGGAAATAGTTTGCTTTTCGTCTTTCTTATTCGGAAATATAGTGCAATAAAATTGATTTTCCTGCGATAAATCAAACCTAACTCTTTTGTTCTTTCCATATGAAGCCCCTCACCGAAAAAATACAGAATCTGTCAATCACCAAAATCCTGCGACGATCCAGCATACAGTACGGCAGGACTAATGGGCACCATTTCACCAAAATTTATATCATTTTTCTATACTAAAAAAAAAAAAGAATTTCCGAATGGAACTCAACCTTCAACCCACTTGCCCCATCTTGCTCGTTTCCAAAAAATATGCTGTTCGCAAAGAAATAATACAAGAAAAAAACCCTCTGAAAATTGCCCATATTCAATAAGCCTCCACCAGTATCTTCCATTAGAGATGAGTGTCAGAAAGTATTGGATTTCAATGAAGTGAGTGCGGTCGGAAAGTCGACGACGACGCTGACGACGCTGACGACGACGACGAAGAAGAAGGATAATATTGAAATGGGACTAAGGCGAAACTGTGAAGTTGGTCGGTTGATTCGATTCGAATGTAAAAGGTACAATGTATATGTTCGGTCGTTTGGTGTGTAGTGTGCTCTATACTATACTATACTTTATGCTATGGCAGGCCGTGGTGTCAGTTAAGCGAGCGAGAGCCCGGCAGCTATAAAACCCTCGTTCGAATGGCTTGAGAAGATTAGGAACCCGATAAATTATTACCTTTATATTCGGCACATTATCGATTTCCAAGAGCTACAGTGAATAATTGGCAGATAGTATTTCCTTCGGCGATTTCATACTCAACTTTATAGCCTTTACGGTTTCTTGGCCCTTTAGTGAAGCGTTGAGGCGACTAAGACGACATTCTCGATTCATTTTAGCGAAATGTGTTTGGTTCTTTCTTTTCTTTTTTGATTTTCAAAAAATGGGGGAACATTCGGGCTGAATTTTTATTTTTTAGGATTGTTTAGGAAGGTGATTCAGGTTTTAGGATACATTAAAGTGCTTGAGCGCGAAAATTCCGGGATATCAAACTTTTAAAGAAAGAAAATAGAACCACTGCATTTCATTTGTGAAAAGCTCCAATTTAAATTAAATCTTTTTCATAACTCGTAGATTTGTTTTGTAATGAAAGAAAATATTCCTTGCATGTTCAAATTCTCGAAATAAAAATTCACCGGTTTTTTAACAACCACTCTTGACACTCAATTTACATTTCACTGACAACAAATATGCATCAAACAAAACCATAAACTTTAATAGATGCCTCATGATTAGAACCGCCTAAACCATTCACATTCTTCATTTGTGAAGCCTGGAAGCATTCTTGTGAAATAAAAAAAAAATTGTCATTTATGTCTAACAGCGAATGGCCCACTAAATTTCCATATGAAGCCCATTACCGTTCACCTGCTGTTTTTAATATACGAAACAAAAAAGTCCACAACGACAAGGTGCTAACTGCTATTAAACACAGAATCAGGTGTGAATCAGGATATTTCCAACACTCTCGAAATGCGGCCTTGCTTACAATAGCCCAAAAAGTAAGACTGGCAGTCGAAACGACGCCATTCAAAACAATTCGCTGACTGTCTGGTATATTGTGAAGGTGTTTGGCATGTAACCATCTAAGTGAGCCATTTCGAAGTCTCCAGCCGACTACAAAAATCGGAACAAGATGGAATAAGGTGATTGTATCACTGCGGGTAGGAGGTATGTATGTATGTATATGCCACGAAGAATGGTTAAATCTTAGAAGCATGTCTTCCATAGAACAGCAATCCTACTACGCACAACAGGAATATTACGTTCGCTTAGTGTTTGCAATAAATTAGGCCACCAGGCAAATACGCTACGGCTCGAATCGATTTTGGGGACGGAAGTCAAGTGGAGCTCAGAAAAACGCGTAAGAATAGGATGCTGAGAAGATGTGTTGCAATGTTTGGAAGAGATATTGGTGATTGTTGGCAACATTTTGATGGTGGCTTAAAATGAAAGTTCTACCTGCCTTTTATGATGCTGAAAAATATCAATATTCTTCAAAACAAAAAAAAAGTTTTATATTTTGCTTAAGTTATATGATACTACGAAGAAAAATCCTTGATAGAAGCTTAGGTAACCAAATAGGTCGAGCACGGTCTTTTAGTTGGTTAGTTGTGGTTTGTTCATGGTTCAAATCTAGCCATGATCACACTCCAGACCATAAGTTAATTAGACTGTGATTAGTAAGCGAGTCAAACCAGTGAGTTGTTGAGTTGGGCATTCTACTCTCGTACACAACAATTGTGATGAGGTCTATATAAATGAGGTCTCTATAAACTTCAACCCTCAGACTCATCACTGATTGTAGTAAGACTACTTTACTTTCCTTTGCCAAAAAAAAAACTCACCAGGCATGAAGAGTATAAACTCTGTCTTTTGCCTTTGGCTATGTTAACCAGACACTCCAGGTTATCGATGTCCATGTGAGAATTGTTTGCTTACAATACATTTTTTAATACATTTGACGTTTTCTTTTGAATTATATTTTTTTTTTTTGTAAAGAAGACAGCAGCAAAAACAGTTCTAACACATCGTGAGGCTTATGAAAATAATGCGACTAGTCAGTCAAAGGATTTTGAATGATATTTCAGCTTTGAAGATCCCAGACAGTCACCAAAAAAATAAGCTCAAGCTGCGACGTCCATCGATCTCCGTGTAAGGCTAACACATTCAAATATTATGCAATACCATAATTTTTGATCGTCGACGGAGAATTAGAGGAAATAACTGGAATTCCTTGGAATTCGTACAAGATAATTTTAGTTGATTTTGGCTGATTAATTCTGGTACCTCTTTAGAGCTAGATGCACTCAAAGCTTGGTGCGCGGACCATCGTCCGAATCTGGATTCGAAGCCAGTGCTCTACCCACTAGGCTACTCAAGCTTACTTTTCATATTTTGTAGAATGATGTAATTGACTGTGTAGTTTTATGTAGTTTAAAATGAAAAAAAATGTCAGAGCGTTTATCCTTAGGAGGGCAGTATACCTTCGACTGATTTTACCCCTAGATCCCCCATGGCAATTTCTACATCTTTATACATATAAATCATCTCAATATTTTTTCCGCCAATATTCCACAATCAATTTTTCTACAGTGAAAATTTTCCGAACATGACCATATATAGTGATGACTATGATGTTGTCACCGATGCCACAGATTTAGGCGAATGTTGGTACCGACGTACTCAGGAGTCCAACCATTTCCACAATCAAGGTTCGCAAGAAGAGAAAAGGTCCAAAAATCAAAAAATTAAGAAGGGAAGAAGAGAGAGAGACGATCTTGCGCCTAACTATTTTAACAACGTACCTACTTCCCCATCCCATTACTTATCTTTTTTCATTAACAAAATGCGTTAACCGTTTGGTGTCACTGGCCGTTTAAGTGAATTTATAGGTAGCCCTACATATAATATTTTATATATTATTTTGAATAAATAATTATAAATATTTTGTAAATTTTTAACTTCGTGCATAAAAGCAGACCAAAAACTTTAAAAATGTTCTACTCGTAAAATTTATAGATGCTTCTTATAAAATGGCTCGTAAATTTATATATGCTCACATAATATATTGCTCTATGCACGTTTGAAAATATCGAAAATTTAAGAAATTGAACTGTTCGATCATTTTATTGAGAATTCGTTTTTGAAATTTTCTGCTACTGGAGAGATATTTAAATTTTATTGAATGCGGATATCTAAATTTGTCGACCTATCTTAAGAGCAAGTGCTGCCAAAAATTCCAATACACTCTGATTTTTATCCATAACGTATTCATAAATTTTAAACAGATTTAAGTTGACATTTTATCTTCCTCAAACATGATTTCACCTCATAATCACTTTACATCAATATATAGAGTTGTGCGAGTTATCGTGTCCACAACTCTACCTACCCCTAGCCTATCTAATAACTGATGTTCAACATTGCTGGATGACTTTAGCTCAGCTAAAATCGTGATATCCCACGGGGTTGTAACAATTTTTCGTAGCTAAAGTGTGATCTATTGGCAATAAACATGAAAAACGGCAGCCCATTTACTGTGTTAAGCGCCAGTAAAACAAAGTAAATGTACCCTGGCAGTCTTCAAGTATTTTCCAAGTTTGATATGTGGTTTTCCTTTCGGTTTTGTTTTGTCTTAAATAAAATTCATCTTGAAAGTGCTTCGTGCGAAATGGAATGGGCAACTGCCACTTGCTTTCCGCCCAACCTGACTCAATGGCTGTTTATGTTAGCTTGTCGTAGTCAATCATCTACCATCGTCGCCACTTTGACAGAAAGTTCGTACACAGCTCCGGGTCGGTTTCAAAAGAAGGCAGTGATTTTTCCGACGAATATATTAGACGAGATTTCTCAGATTAGACATTCTGAAGATATCTATCTCTGGGACGGTGTGTATATATGAGCCGAAAATGGACAGACTATGATTGAGAACTTGAGACGCCAAGGGGCAGCGATAATAGTAAATCAATTTTTCGAAAATAAATTTATCATATTTGCCTCTGGACAACTGGTCAACAATTTTTTTATTTGTCAAAATGGAAGTTCATACATTAATAATATTTTCAGGTTGTTATTCGTCAAACTGAATATTGAACAGTATATATGCTAAATAGGCATTTTTGTCATATTCAGGGTCAAATGTACACTCAGAAAAATTTCACCACTTAAAATTTAACAGAATCAAATTTAAATCAAAAATTGAAACACCTTCAAATAAAAAACGAATCTTATTTGAATTAAATAAGCCCCACTTTATTATAAAAATGTTATTTTCATATCAGAATTTTCATGATTGAATGTAAAACAAAACATTTTGTGCTAAACAAGACCACTTTGATACAGCGTTATTGAAATGATTTAAAAAGAAACGTATGTGACGCCGAATCATATTTGAAAATATTTGATTCATATCTATTTTTTTTTATTTATACAAGGATTTTTTTCCGAGTGTATGGTCCATCAGTGCCAGCAAACTAGTTGAGTTAACTGTTCCGTCTGCAAATGTACAATTTCGTTTTTCCATCACAAAAACCTTCCCCCTTGTGTGAAAACCCGCTCAAAGGATGATTCGTAATGAAAATCTTTTCGTTTTGCTTGTCATATTCAATAAAGTCTGCCTTTCACAGTAAAAGCTCCCTCGTTGAAAATCAATTAGCGAGATGTCGGCAAAGTTTTCAGCGCAAAATTCAACCGCTGCGGGACACTTTATAATAGAGTGATACATCCCGTGCTAGAAAGCAATTGTAGCGAAATTAACTGACTGCAAATTAGAGGTTCTCCAGTTACTTAGCGGAGCGATGAAGAGTATGTGCTCAAGGTGAGGAGTCTAGCAATACACAGTATATGAGAAACAAGCGAATGAATGCTTCCGATTCAGTGACGAGAAGAACGTAGGATGCATACTGCTCAGCCCTATAGGTGAATCGAGCCCAACGAGACACCGAGTACGAATAAGCTAAACTTTGTAATAGAATGCGTACGGATAAGTTAAACTCATCGGAGAAGTTATTCCATAAAATGACATGCACAATAGTGGGAATTCGCAAAGAGAGACCGAGAAGTTGGCTAAACGAGGTGAGGACAAGAGCGTTTTACGATGAGATGAGGTTGTGCCTTCGGGTAACAATCCACAGATAATAGTTTGCTCCTGAAGTACTCGTCGTCAAATGACGTCGTCGTCATTCTTGTCCTTGTGCATGTACTGTTGTACACTCAGCTGTTTCACTTGAAACGAACGGTGGAATGTTCACTCTTCATTGTTTGCAGATACTTCGTTTGTTTTACTAGAATAACTCATCCACTACAGCATGCCAATTTGATTCTTTGCGTACCTATAAATGTAGCGGAGATTCGCATGAAATCAACAATCACACGCCTGTGATGTTTTAGTTAAGTTATACTGGAACAGAAAGTCAAAGGTTTTTAAGTAGTAGGTAGAAATGATTTTAATGGAGCATGCGGCGTGGATAACTTAAGCGTGAGTTGGACCATTTAGGAGTTAAATATTAGAATCAAACATATTTATATGCATATAACTGTATATACACAAATGTAAAAGCGTTTCATGACCGATGATGTAGAAGGTTAATTGCCTTATTCTCGAAACATTTGCTGCGTAACTTATCTTTTGCAAGACAACTAAAGTGCTTCGCTCAGTTTTAATTGTTTTAAATAACAAAAAGTGTACCTTTCTGTGGACTTAAAGCACCAAGTTGTTTAAATACAATCTGAAATATTTCAATATGCCAAGTTGTCCAGATACGTTCGGAAATATTTCATTTATCTGCCAACTTCCCCTTGAGTTACAGCTTCTCCTACAATTCCATATCTGCCTTCCATTGTAACTCGAAGAACAAATTGCTCAAGTTATGTCTTTTCATTGCTAACTTCTTGTCTTTGCATTTTCATAGTTTTTCCATCTATTGCTGCTTTGCCGCGATCAAAGTCTTCGAGTCATTATTTTTTCTGCCTTAGTTCTTTCTCTTTCGGAAAATTTTCTTTAAGCTTCCAGTAATGCCTTTCATTTGCAGCACTTTCAATTCACAAGCTTTCACTCTCAATTCAATTAAGGGCGTCGTGTAGATGAAAACTTCTTCGCACAGAATCAAAATCAGAATGATTTGTTGCCTGTACGCTAACTTCATGTATTTCTTAGCGATGCAAAGCTTCATTCACCAGCTTGGAGTTTTTCTTTGTTCCGAAGCGAGTAGAAGACGAGCAACAGAGACATCGATACGAGTATGCCGGTGATAAGGCTGTAAATTGCAAGCTATATATGCAAGCCTGTATTCTAAGGCACAGTACTATTACACTGGCAAAATAGTTTTGTAGAGAGTTTAAGAGTTATTGTTGTGTAAAATTGAATTTGGCGAATTGCACTCTAATGGATTTACATGGGAAAGGTTTCAGTAATTGATTAGATATTTTTACGTATTTTCGCCAATAAAAAATACACTTAAATCGGTAGTGCTGTGATTTTCGCAACCGCACTGAAGTATGTTTAGCTTAAGAAACTAGTTATCCATTGTAACATTTAAAATCAAAGGCTTCAATTTGATTCGTTTCTACTATTCATAGGCTTAATCACAGTAAACAAAATGTTGCTCCAAAATTATGAACACCAGTCATTGAACCAAAAGGTGTATCAAGATTAAAGTATGCAAACATATTTTTTTTTGAACGCAGCAGTAGACAAAAGGAATCATATTCTCTCGAAATAGTTCCAATATATGACCGTATCTGATTTAATTTTATGCGTAAATTTCAATATTATAGCTCAATAATACAAATCAGTCCACAAAATATCTCCGGAAAATAATCCACGAAATCCTCATCTTTTCTCGCGCAATGCAGCTAAGGATCTTTATATCCCCACATCAAACAATTCATAATTTATACACATTGGCAGCGCTGCTCATTGTAATGATCAATCGATGAAACGAATGCCTTACCCACTTTGTTTTTTTTGGAGTGGATTCGATAAAGGACGTTTATGCTGAAGACGCATTTCTTGAAGTTTGCTTGTAGTAAAGATTCATTGCAAACAAAAAAAAGTTTAAAATCTGTTTATGGCTAAGGCCTTACTTTACATACTAAACCAGTTTGTGATATTTTTTCCTCTGTTTGCAACGCTTAAACAATCAACTTTTTTAGCTATAAAGTAACCTAGTAAATTATTTAGGTAACCTATTTAAGCCAAGTTACACAGTATGCTTGAAGCTTTTTATTCAAACCTTAATTTTTTGCTCTGTAATCAATAGATATCACTTAGAAATACTGATATTTTGCAACCAATGAAAAACCTTCTAAAAGACACGAACATGTCCTTCTTTTAAACGCAAGCTCTAAATGCTATTAATGCCTAGACATCTTAAAGGTTAGCTAAGAAGTAATTAGAGCTATTCTCCCACAAAATTTTACATTCTTATGTGAGCTTAGCGTTTTATTCCTGGCATTACAAACGCAACCCAAAAAAAAATTACCACTTGACGATAATGGTTGACAGTCAGCAAGATGTGTTGTTGACATTTTCAAATTAAGTATAGATACTTATGTCCACACGGCTTCTAAACTACGACTCACAAATACTCACATATGATCCTTAGGCAACAAACCAAGCCGAATACGGTCATCTACTATACGACCTCCGCCATTATATGTAATTTCCAACAACTGCTAAACTGGCCGTTAATCGAATAGTCATATATATTGTGTAATTCAATGACTGGCTCCATCCAATAAAGAAATATATATGAGCAATTCGTGAATCGACGAACCGTTCGAATTGCCGCGCTCTGATATTTACTACCATGTTGGTACCCTTTTTCCAACAGCAAACCAAGTCCCTCATACTGAAATATTGTGGCCGAAACTTATTTTTGACGTTGGCCATCACACATCAACCGACCGACCATGATGGCCATTTAATATTAGATTTAGGGATTTTTTCCACATTTGCTGAATTTAATTGATATTAGAAATATATGTTCGGCACAATGATTCGGACGAATATGAGGATTTTTTTTTTTTTGATTTATGAATTATTTGATGTAAGGGAAATAAAGATCATTTACTGCATTCCGAGTGAATAGATGAGGATTTCGTGAGTTGTTTTCCGGAGATATTTTGCGAAGGATTTGTATTATTGGGTAATAATATTGTATTTACCGATAAAATTAATCAGATGTGGTCATATATTAGTTGCTTGATATTATTTCGAGAGAATATGATTCCACTTGTTTACTGCTGCGATCACCAGCCATATGTTTGCATACTCTAATCTTGATACACACTTTGGTTCAAAGACAGGTTTAAATGATTCAAGATATAATCGGAAAAAAGCTTTCATTCTAATGATCAAACTAATCAGTTGGGTCTGAATTGAAATGTCATTGGTTGGTTATCACAAAGACAATTCATTCAATTTCGTCATTTTTCTGCAAACTGTTCTTAATTAATTTAACAGCACACACTTTACCAAAATACGCAGTGTCTCCCATTACTTTTACGCTGATTTGCCTCCTATGACCGAAGATGAATGACTTTTGAAAGTTGTAGAAAAAATAGTTTGAGAGTAAAAAAACTTTTCCACTTTGTAACAAATTTATGACAGTTCTTGAAATTCCGTTTCTAATTTACAGCGAATTTATTATTTCGTTGAGCACGGCGAAAAGTTTTACGACAATAACTAGTGAATAGTGAGTAAGCCTGTGTCCTTAGTCCTTGAATACTTTCTTTCTCAACTTTAGCAAAGTGAGCACTAAGTTTTTTTCAGTTTTTGTATCGAGGGCTCTCTCCACATCTAGTTCATTGCAGCAACTTCTCACTACCAATCTGTACAGATTGCCTCGTTCGCGTTTTTCTCCCGGCCAAGTTTTTGCTGCTAAAATGACTTTTTAGTTAGGCTATAGCTTGTCGTTATGATCGTTGTCGCTTTCACGTTGTTACGCGGAAATTGCGGTCGTTTCCTCCCGAAAACTAGACACCATAGTTACGAAATGAAAGGCATGTATATATGGCAATAAAAAATTTTTTGTCCTGCTTCCAGGAAACCGACCAACAAGATATGGTGACAGCACATTCTATATAGACGTATACATACATATCATCTAACTTTAATGACGCTGAACCAGTATGTTACCCGACTCCATCGCGACCAATGTCACCAGGAACCTCAAGTTATGGAGAGTTCGAAAGAAGTGTAATGAAAATAATGATAAGAAAAGATATGAGATCAGCGAAGCGACTAGACTTTGTGGTTCTATGAATTCAAAAAATGTCCTTGTATTTGTTAAAATTTATGAAAACATGGAAATACCATTTTGAGGATCACGCGATGGTGTCATAAATCAGGCAACAGAAAGTAAATTTTACTTGCTTCGTTCTGTTATCGTGTGCAGCAGCAACGATTATTTCAACCAACGATTCAACTTACCATCATCGTTTGTCAATTGGCAAAGCCATGAGTTTCTTTCTCCCAAAAAGGAGTACGTTTCGTTATTGCTTTTGGTCATAAACGTCTTTTAATGGAATTATTTCTTTTTATTGTACAATGAATTCGATTTTTTTGCCGTAAAATGAAACAAAAATGTCATAAGTGGAAATTGTTGGGATGGGACCAATTGTGATTTATTTGGCAGTAATGTTAAAGTGATGATATTACTACATTTTGAAGGATATAAGCGCCGGTACACTTGTGCTGGTTGATATATTTATTGATATTTTTCGCAGATTGAATTATCGATGTCTCAAATCATATGTCTCTGCCTTCAAACAGGAGCTCCAGTTGATCAAACACTTCAAATAAATTCGTTCGATTCTTTCAGTCGATATTTTGCATAGCCAGCTCTGAATATTTTGGTGAAGTCACTTTTCAAATCCCTGTGTTTACATCAATTCATAACTTTAAACAGTAGTCTAACCGCTGGACCGTGATAATATTTTAAACTACAGCCACAAATTCCTTCTTCACTGTTTTAGCAAACTTAGTGAACGCATTACCAGCAACTATAACTGCTTGTCGAATCTTTCCGGGCCCAAGTCTTTTGTTTCTCGCAGACGCTATCACATCTGCTTTAAATTACCAAGGTCAAATAGATATTTTGTGCATATACTATACAACTAGAAGGCTATGGGTTAAGCGATTTTCTCTCTTTCTCCTATCCTGTTTTTTTTCTCCATCTTCTTATTAACTTGAAGGTATCTATGAGATTACTGCCGATTTCTGTTCGTCAACTCCTCAAATTACCTATGCATATTTTACTCTGAATGTCTCGAAATGTCATCAGATCCCTTACACCCATTAAAAACCCCTTTATTATTCTATTGCAACAATTCTGGCTTCCTTCTCATGGTAGCATCTATGATTGCAAAATCAAATTAGATAATGCATGCTTATCTGGTTTTATCCTTAGATCCTCAAAATTGGTGCCATATATCTTATTGGATATATCTTATTCTTAATAAGTATCATAGAATCTGACCTCAAATGCTGGGGACACTCAAACAACTTATAAAACCTGTAATGTTTGAATGAACGCATCTTCTATCTTCTTGTATTCTGCCTTGTCTGCCACTTGGATTTCTATCTTTTTACACTTCATTTCGTTCGAAATCGATTGAAATCAAAACCTAATCAGTTATCCAATTGAAATATTTTACTTTGATATTGTCATAGTTGGATGAGGAATGGCATGCAAAGATTGAATACTAAATGATATCCTAAATGGTTGTTCGATATGTCGTCAAACACTCACAGCTGTTGAAACCAAATTCCGTACTGGCCGAAGCCCATGGGTTCTGATAATTTGTAAAACTGACGTTTGACAAAGACATCGAAATTATTTGAGGTAAATATCACTAGACCATATCGACTAGCTTTCAGAGGATAATGTACGATTTGGGAGCATGACTATAAGGGGTTTGTTGTTTCGAGGCAGGAATGAAAAATTACAAATCTTTTGATTTCGAGCGATTTCCAAATAAAATAATGGAGTCAAAAGTAAAAGGTTGCGGTGCTGATTTGAAAAACTGTACATAAATACACTTGATTTTATACAAGGGTACTTATTTTGAAGCAAACTTTCCAATATTTGAAACAATCTGGGAATGGAGAGAAAATGATAAACAATTCACGTCAGATGTTTAACTACAGTCATCTTTTCAAGCTATCTGAACTGAAAGTTCTTGTCGAATATGTATCTTTTAGACAATGCTTTGAGTTCGCATCAAAGTAGGTCAGCAACTATGGTTGAAAATGATGAGACTCATTCAAAATAAATCCAACAAAACCATATTTTTAGGAAAGTTTTTTTTTTTGCTCCCTAAACTAACCACCCACTTACACATTTTCTCTCCCAATCTGCTTTGCGATTTTTTTCTCAATTTCCGCACCCACTCGAATCCGTCTATATTGAACTGAAACATAATTTCTTCTCCTGACAAATACATTCCGAACGTCATTTGTCACCGTCGCCAATGCCATCCATCCTGTCACGAGAATATTCTGAAAATTGAGTGTAATTAGACGCCTGAGTTCGACCGTAGCGACAACCGCACCGAATCATCCGTTCAAGCAAAACTGAAAATCCTTCACTCCTCGAATCCTACACTACATTCAACTCTCAGTGTATACTTGTTTGCTTGTTTGGTTGCTTGCTTCCAAATTCATTTCGATGGACGCCCGAATCGTTTTCGTTTGCAAGTCCAATTCGTCACTGTCCATCGATAGCAAATTAATTTTCTTTAATTACTATTTACGGAGATGCCAAAAACAAATTTCACTTCCTTCGAGCCTCTCAAAAACGCACTATCCATACACACACACACACACACTCTCACGTCAAGCTTAAATACAGGCTCGGCGTTGATGGGGCTCACGTTCGCCGTTGTTGTCATTTCGTCCTTTATTGTGGAAACAATTTCGTTGGGACCTGGTGCGAATAGAATTCAACTTGCCTTGAAAATACTAACCGATCGGCTAGAGCAGAGTACAAATGACACCGAGGACTTCGCGTTGTCGTGCACCATACACTTAGGCATCTCCATGCTAGCGTATGTTTTGCCATCATAGTATCATTTGCCGTTGTCGCACAGGGCAAGCAATAATGCTAGGGTTACTTCTTGTCAATCCTTATGTATATGCTTGGAAATTTTTTGAGCACGAAAGACTGTTTGGAATGCGAAATCGTTGCAATGGGTTTGAGTTGAGGGGCATGTGGGCGGGGAGGCAGATGAGGTCAATGTGACGAACTTTCAAATGTAGATACCATAGAAAGTAATCGAGAAAAATATGTGTATTCATGGAAAATACAAGAGAATCAATACTGTCTCAAGGACACGAATTCTTCTGTTGGAAGCAATGAAATTCGGAAAGGTTCAGAGTAGGGAAAAAAATGGTATGAATGTTTTGTTGAACAAAAAGAGGACTGAAAACAGGATGTGCGTTTCTGGAATATATTAAAAAAGTGTAAATGATGCTAAGATGAGGTATCCTTATGGTATCTTCCATAAATGGGAAGCTGTAAATTGAATTTTGTTGGTTTTTTTGAAGTTACAAACCTATTGTCAAGTGATGAAGTATATCATACATTTTATACGCGGATATCACGAATTTTCACTCAACTAATTTTCTAATTATATTTTCCACTCACTCTTTTTAAAGCCGTGCTAAAATAAACAGAAAATGACCCAACAATCTGCCAAATTTGCTTAGACGCGCTCACACATATGACAGGCTAATTTTTAAAGATTTAAACACGAAAACCGGGGGGCCGGTAGTTCTGCTCACTAAGGCGCCAGGCCGAAAAGCGGCGTGCGCCTGCGGGCCTGCGGGTTCGAATCCCGCGCCAGTGCCATGGTTGTAAGTGTGAATGCGTGTGATTGGCTATGAGGGCAGCAAATGGACCCAAAGTGGTGGCCTAATGCTGGCCGCGTTCCCGGCAGCCCTCTTCACTAACCTAACCTAAACACGAAAACGAGTCAATAGGCAGTTATATGTCATCTCGTAAGAAGTGAGAAAAAATGTTCAAAAAATTTAATGCGAGAAATGAGAGTTCAAAGCAAAGGCCGCTAATAAGATTTACCTCGAAAAAGATGTTGTTGTAACGTTTTTGTGAGAGATAAAATACATTGAAAAAATTAATTAAAAAAAAAATACATTGATTCAAAAAACGTGGTTGTCATACTCATACGTGGTGTACCAGTCTATTATTCAACGAGGTTTTGCACTAAAAATACACAATGGGAGTTCAATATTTTCTGTGCATGAACCATCTATTTTGACTGTAATGGGAAATCACGTAAAATAGGTAATGAAATAGTTATAAGATTTTTGTATGTTTTTTGCACACTTTTTTTTTGAATAATGCAGATGTGTAGTTTTTTCGATGAAGCTTTATAGATGATACAATATTGAAATTTTCAGTCCTTTGTTCTCTTTGGTGCTTTGCGGTGTATTTCGAGCTGTTATACAAAATGGTCGCTTTCCAACGTTTTTGGTCAAAATAAGGTTTTCACTATACTATTTAGCTTCGTGCCAAAAATTGGTATGCCCAAGGACCATACTTTTATTAATTGTCCTCTTTTCACTTGCCTTGAGTACTTTTGATTCGATGCAAATTATTGGGTATCTGAAATATTTTGGCGTTTAAACAACGAACATTTCTGGGAAGAGCAGGTAACACTACCTGCAGCCTTTTCCTTGAGTCTGTAGATGGAAGTTGAGAATAGGTGTATGTTGTCTTAGTTTCGGATGTAGCGCCAACTGTAGCAGCCTCGAAAGAAGTACTTGGCAAGTGGGATTTAGCAGGACAGCTTTCTTGAGTGACGATTAAAAAGAACTAGAAGAAAAGGATAAATCCCCTTTATCCAAGGAGGTTGAATTCTTGAAGAACCGATAGCAAGCTTGTGTGTCATTGCCAACGGAACTGTGTCATTTTTATTCAAGAAGATAACATGCGAAGCAAAAAAACTAACATATGATGCTAACGCTGAAGCTCAAGTCAGCTTCAAGAAGTCTCATTGCCTATTGCTTAAACTTAAGTAAAGGAACTCTGTTTGAGGTCACCCGCAAAGAACACTTAAAACTATATTCAACCAACGGCAAGAACAATAATACAAGGCTATATGAAAAATTAATATTTCACTCATTATCTTCTGGTAACACTTTTCACATAATGTTTCACCAACATTATGGCATTTTCTCGTTCCACATAATTTCATAACATGCCGTTTCCTACTCCCGTAATAAGTTCTTCTCTCGAAGAACGGTGAAACGTGATTCTTGGGATCCATTTCTGTGCCAATTGTCATTATGGTTAAACGGTAGAAAAAAATGTAATGGAATGAAGGCTCTTCGGTCTTCTTTTGACCTGACAATCATATCTGTCATCCAGAAGATAGACTGGATTTGTTGGGTACCATTGTTTGCAGTAGTTCGCAACACCTAAATGAACGAACGGAAACTATGAAATAGTTGCATACTAAAGAACTCTTTTGGAAATTAAATCTAATTCTATTATGAATATATCAGTAGATTAATTCAAACAAAGAAATGCTTATAATGGGCATTTGACAATATAAGCAATTGATTCCGGCTACTTCATTTGTTTTTCATTGAACAACAGCCTTGTTGCTCAGCGAATTTAGTGAGCCTTGATTTAACTTCAAATCACACAAATAACACAAACATTTCATTTTCGATAAAATGAAACAACCGTAAAACTAAATCACACCAACCGTTCCAAATCAGAAACAATATTGAAGGAATCAAACCTTAAATAAATTGTCGCATTATTCGAAGCGATTGAATCGAGTCCAGGAAAAAATTCCAGCCTAAACACAAAGGAGATGCGGCAACGATAAAATTCTATTCAATAAACGCCACAGTACGAAAACAATCCATTTCGAACGAACTATCGTTTTGAAAGTGACAGCAGTGGCCAACCAAAAACAGCAAGAAACAGCTCGACATTCCGAAAATTGATGTATACGTCCGTTCTGGTCTGGTGTACATTATTAATTTGTCCGATTCGACTGTGACAGTTTTTTTCTTCTTCCTTGATTCCTTCCTATTATTACGCCTTGAAATTCCCCATCCCTCGTTGGCCGTCACACCAACCACCTCAGACCGGATAGCTCCTTGCCTTTCTCAAACGTCTGACTAGGCACGGTGGTATTCCATTAAAAAAATGTTCTCTAATTCAACGTCCATGTTATTTTTCCCGTTGGTCGGTTTCGGCTTTTTTAATGGATATAAATCTGTCGGCAAAGAATTATGGGAATTTCCGAGTCGCCTAGCTAGCAACGTACAGGACGTGGCCTAGCCCCAAATATTCTGGCCCAGATGATGTGAGATACGACGCACAATAGTGGTTACAGATGATAACAATTGGGATTTTGATTTGATTTGGCCACGTGTCCGACCAACAAGTATGCAAATTAGAAAGGCAAACAAATATCTACTGGACATAGTAGGAATCGAGGATGAGTGGAGTGTACACTTTATTGCCTCGTAACACCAAATGCCATACTGGAATTTCCATTTACCCGTCAGAACGTTGTCGGACCGAAAACAATGAAATCTTGCAGGCCAGGGGTTTTTCCACTTGTCTTGTCGCATTCATCGGGGGTGTTTTCGTGGGCAGCTTGAATGAGATTTTATAGAAGCTTTCAAATATTTCCTGGCATATAAACATAAAGATTGCGGAGCCAAAGACGACGATGACGAGCACGTCCATCGATTCAACGAGCGTTCGAAGCGAGCAAATTAAATAGTTTTGCGCCAGATTGTGTGATGGATTGACCTTGCCTTTTATGAACTCATTTAAATTTAAATTTTAAAGTTCGTTTCATTCTATTTTCATGCTCAAAATTCTATTTTTCCGTTAGACATCACTGTCAGACATATTCCCTTCGTCACATTATTCTATCACGATGCTTTGCCGTGAGCGCCATGCGTTCAACTGCTTTATAAAAGAGCGTATTTTTCTTACCAACTTCCATAGAATTTAATTTAAAATTCAGGATTTCAACTCCGAAATATATTCTTCGTCTATTTTCCATTCTCGTGTTTTTGTTTTTCTTCGAGTCTTCTTATTTTTATTGCTCCAGGACTTCGCTTCATATTCTGATTATAAAATATATATTTATCTTTCGTTTCGCTACGTACTTGACGGCCAAACGGTAGATATTATTCCAGGCGTGGTCTTATCGGTTTTATCGTACTACGTACACAAGTTGTGTTGTGAAGCCTCCGCAGAGAAAGGAGAAAGCGATAGAGGGCATCGGCAAGGGAACGAACGAAAAAGCACCGGGGCAAATAAAGTAGAATAAAACTTTCAAAACTGACTGAAAAAAAACGACACGTTATGTTGAGTTTATGGAAAACAGTTCTTCATATATGAAATAAGTGTGCTTTTGTTTATGGACGGGAACATTGTGTAATATCCGGAGCTGCGGATTTGCAAAACACAAAAAGAAAAAAGTGACATTGCCGCTGCTATGCTGTTGAGCACTTGGGAAATTTAACAAGTCGCTGTACCTATATAATCATGATGAGACGCATATGATTTGCATGGAAAGATTGGAATGTTTAGTGAGAGTTTGGATGGTAGTGAGTGTACTCAGGCCATGAAAGATTTTTCGGTTTTATTTTTGTGTTTGTTTCGGTGCATTATGCGAATCTGAAGAAATTTCTGATGGAACGGATGATGGATTATGGAAATGAAAAGTGACCAAGCTGGCCAGAAAGGATTTTTTGTTTAAATAGTGTGCTTGTGAAAATATAACAGGAATTTCAATTTTTTTGTCGCATAAGCACCTGTTTCTTCGCGATAAATGCCACAATCATTCTTAAGAAGTCTGAAATGAAATAACCTTTGTAAGAGTATAGTAGTACCACTACAACCCTCCTCGGATATAGTGATTGAAGTTGAGATACATTCCACCTGATTTAACTCAGGAACTAATTCAGAGATAGGTAGACTAAAATTCCGGCGTGTGACCATGGCCGGACTCGAGCCAGAAGCCACACATATTAGCAGCCATCGCTATACCCACTCGACTATCGACTATGCAAGCTTCTTTACTGTTTGAGAAGAATGAAATTCTAGTGTCGAGACTCTAAAATCTCCCTAATCCCACAACAGTTTTATATTGATTATCCGCTTTCAATAACCATTCATAGGGCAATTATTCATTACAGGGCAATGTATTCAGAATCATTTTCGGCGGCGGTGCTAAAGCTGCACTATCTCCTTTAATACTCTAGTTTCAAGGAATAAGGATACAAGGAGTAGGCATACATAACATACTCAAGAAACTTATGTTTAGAGGCAATGAATTTATCGCCAATAAGATCCACAGTTCTTCTATGAACTTTTTCTACTGAAGACAGTATGTTGTAGCTCGCCCCTAGCTAAATATGCGATTTATTGGAAGAGCCTCGCGAAATTAACGTCTAAGCACTGGCCAGCGAAATTTTTTTAGGCTGGTTAAGCTGGTGGTAATAAAAACTGCAATTGACTTCAAAAAGTTGCTCTTCGAATTTAGGGCATTTACTAGAAGAAAAATTAATTCTCTGCAGGTTTTTGTGTAAAGGAATTATAGCACGCGAGAGAAACTGAAATAGGCTTAAGTATCGTAGTTCTAACAAAACAAAGCTTTCGTAACGCAATCATGAGAGGTAATATAAAATCACCTTTGATGCAGAAAGAAAATGGATGATTTTTTTTTATTTCTTGGGTAGAGGTGAATATTTTCTTGATCTTTGATTCCCGTACTTACCTCTTTTCATCCGTGATATTCAAAAACTTCTTCTATTCATCATAGTCATTCTTTGTCAACCTACGAAATTATCCTCTCACAGATACGCAATCATATCCTTGCATTACTGAGCAAACATATATTTCAACCCACATTTAATAGCTGCTCATTTTAAATTCCTTTTTTATGGAAAAATCGCATACGAGCTAGAAAGAAACTCAAACCACTGCTTCAGAAATAACAAAGACCAAAATCATTCGAAAAAGGAAAGCAGCATATTTTACGTGTTGATACTACCTCTGCCGTCCTTACCATAAACGCCTGATCTATATTTTAGTAACTTTGGAGATACTCAATGAGTTGTGTTTTTCTGCAGTATGTAGATATATGGAAAAGGCTTTTTTCACAATAGATTTTAACATACTTCCACAAAAGATAGGTTTTTCATATTTTGTACAACAATGTAATAGAGTATGTAGTTCAAATCCGGTGTTGTCTCAAAAATGAAAAAAATGTCAAATAGGGCGTGTATGATAAGCACGGCAGACCTATCCTTAACTTCACGAGGAGGAAAAAAATGGCAGTTGCGTTTAGCTTATTTGCGTGCAAATTTTGCGCATTACACCTATTAAATGCGCGGCTGCATAGCTGGTGAGTTTGTCACAGTTGGTGCTTATGGTGCTTACCGAACCACTTGAATCAGAGATAATACCGGAATTCACCTGGCCTCCTCACAACTACCAGCACTAATTCATACACATATGTAGCAGAGTTCGACCGTACGACCATATAAGCTTTTTCTAGAACATGAAAATCTCCAAGTAAAATGACCCGCACGTCACTCTGTCCAGGTTCGAGTCCCAAGTGAACTCTTCACAGGCTCAACAGCTTCACAGGGTCCTATAAGCCATAATGAATAAACATGAAGTAAGGTCGGTTCATCCATCCTGAAAGTGCTTTCCCATTATGACAATTTCATCCTTTTAGAAAATCGATTTTCATTCTACAAGTCGTTGTCGTTTTTATCATCGTCATCATCTTGGCTCAACTACACATGTCTCCTCAATCTTTTTTTACACTCGACAGTGTACACCGTTCGTTCTGGCTATTTCCGTCATCATCACTAGAGCCATGCCATGGTTAGCACTGAAAAAAGGGAGCCAAAGTCCGTAGGAAGAGTAGACCGGTCTGAGCCGAAAGAGGACATAGTGCAGTTATTAATGCTATCGGTGTTTGTTGTTTGTTTGCTCCAGTGTGGTTTCCGTTATTGGTGACATGAGAGTACAACGCATATGAAAAACGGACGCTGCTGTATAATCTTTGCATAGCAAATAAGTTCAGCCAAGTCGGATTGGATTAAAGAGCCACTGGCTCAGTTGATGGGTAAACATCTGAAAACAGTTATTTTGAATCAACTTCTCCCTTGGCCATGGACTGGGCCACACACACTGAGCTTACAGTCTGACAGACTTTGCTGGAATTGCACGCTACTATGAAATTTAGAATTTCCGTATAAGGCGGTGGTTTAGTCGGAAATAGTTTTCGGTCCTTTGGTCAAGAAAGTAGCGGTAGCACGCATATCGCTGTTTTGATGGAATATGATAGATTGACTTATTTCAACTAGACGAAGTGTAAATAATAGGTCTCGACTTTTATTGTGATTTAGAAGTCGTTTGCTTCAGTCGAACTTCTAATTATATTAACCTTCACCTGGCATGCTCATCCTGAGTAACAAACCTGGACTCGTGGGGTACGTACGAACCCCATTGAGAAATATCTTTGCAAAAATTGAAATATTGATTATTTTGTCTTAAAAAAATCAGAGATCATCTTTAGAAACCACTTTAAACTGTACACTAGTCCGAGTTGAGAAAAATCAAGATCAGCGTTCATAAATAATTCGGAAACTTGAAAAATTAAAAAAAATTCGTTTTTTACAAAAAAAAATCATAACTTTTTTGGTTTTCGATAAGAAGGGCTGAAATTTTAGCTGTGACTTCTTCTGTTACATCACTATAAAAAAAATAGTAATAGATTTCATGGGTCTCTAAGAAAGGTATTTATTTTGAGAAATTAAGGTATGGGTTTTACGAAAAAAAAATGATTTTCGAAATATAGGAAAAAGTAGTTTTTTTTATTTTTTTTTTAGAGAAATGTATTACAAAATAATCATTGAAAGAAGTAGAGTTAATGAAAAAAAGATTTGCAGCTTATAAAAAAAAATTTAAATTAATGACCGGTACAATCAGGGCACATCAAAATCCTATGGTCTAGGGCGTTTGCAGGATGCACATTCTTTATCTCTTTTTGTCTTTCTTCCGATCCCATAAGCCGCATCTTTGCTACTTTCTACTTTCCTACTTTCAAATCTCTGGGGAGCTTCAATTGAGTAAGACGACGTTCCAAATGCGGTGTAATTAAATGTAAATAAATTTTTTTTAAGCAATAATCTGAAGTTATTTTTATTTCTTCTTGATTTTGGACGGCTTTGCACGCTCTCAAAATTCTAGCATTTACGATCGCCATGTCCAAGATGCCTTGAAAATATCGCTGCGGCCACATGTACGTCTTTTTACGCACATTGAAAGAGTGACACAGCTTATGAAAAGTGTCCGTTCCTCCTTTATTTTTGTTATAATAAAGGACAATATTAGGTTTATCCTCGGTCATTTCTTCTGTGTGAAGAAGCGAGGAGGCCAGAAGCACAATTTTTTCAATTTTCTTTTTCTTCGGAGCATAGCTGAAAAGCGTTAAGTTTTCAGCATGGAAGAACTTTGTGAGTGGCAAAGATCGACCACTCACAAAGTTCTTCCATGCTGAAAACTTAACGCTTTCCTTCGCAATAAAATCCACTGGGATTTCCCTTTTGTTCTTGTGAATAGCATCGTCAGATTATTCATAGCTTTCGCCTGAAGAATTCTCCGAGCTTGAAAGATGATCGCCACTATTATCATCCATTGGTTCCTCGTCCAAGTCATCCTCGAGCAACTGCTCTTGTAAATATTCAGAACGCAAATTATACGCCATTCTAAACGTAAACAAAAAAACGTTGAAAATAGTAAAAAAATTATTGATGCATAGAAACGTTGATTACTTATTTTTCTTTTCTTCCTAAACACCAAAATTAAAAACACAAAAAATGCCCCAATTCACGAAAAAACGACGTTGATGGCACGGTGGGGTACGTACACACCCCAAACTGCTTTTGATGACTGTTGCAGACGAACTAACGGTCGCAGCGCTATCCCACTGGCATAGGTATAAAAGTGTATCCCTTGACTACCGATAGATGTCGTTACGAGTTTCGATTTGAAAGATTTAGATATCGAAAGCCGACGAGAAAGAGCGTGGGGTATGTACATACCCCATGAGGCCAGGTGAAGGTTAATAAAATTTATTTAAAATTAGAATAATATTAAAAATATTTATTTGAAATTAGAATAATCTTAATAACATTTATTTAAAATTATTTAATTATTTTTTATAATATTTGCTTAATTATTTTTAGGAGGTTTCTCTTTATTTCGTTTGCAAATCAACAACATTTTTTTACTTGTCACAATAATACTTTTTTTTTAAATATTCGCATTAATTTTTTACATTTGTTTTCTTAGTCTACTTGTTTTTTTGTAATAGTGTTTTGTGTTAAGTAGTGTGATGAGTTGTGAAATTTGGGAATGAATGAGGTGTGTTTGTGTATCCACAGTTGCAAGTAATTGCAGTATTATAGATGGATCCGCTACTCTCTTAACCACCCGAGCAAATTGAAACCCTAATCTTATAGACCCAACGAACCATAATGGATAAGAGTCGGAACTATATTTATAGGAGCTGAGACTATGTGAGGCTCGGTTTGTAGCAGGAAATCGTATAATGCATAGGAATTTTCACTAGGAAGCGGAATCAAGTTTTTTTATGTGGTTTTTGAAGTTATACTGCATAGCTCTGGAGACTTAGTGCGACCCTAATTCGCACGATATGTTACATGATGTAGGAACTATATTTCATAGCTATGCGACCATAAATGATGCGCTATGTCACACAGGAATACGCGCCAAGGGGATATTTTTCAGTACAAATGGGAAATCCGGCGGCTTTTCTGCTGCACTCGTTTTTTTCAAAAACTTGGAATGCCTCGTAGTCGCTCGCAGTATCAACTTCAGAGTTTTCTTCTATGCTCTTATTTATTTTCAATTAAATTCCAAGCTGCATTTAATTCTAAGCCGCAAGATTGGTCTACACTTTTAAAAATAATTTCAAATTGTTTTAGTCGGGGATTTCATAAAGGACAATTTTTTGAATGGGACCAATCTGTGAATCCAAATCTGAATTAAACAAATAGTGCATAGATTCACCAATTAAAATATGAATTTACCATTTTCACTTTCAATAAGGATTCCAATTTGAATTTGATTAGTGAATAACATGGCTGTGGATTCAACAATAATAATGTCGATTGGCTTGATGAATCTATAATAAGACATCACAAATCAAATTAACTTGGTGCAACCATAAAATTTCTTCTATAACAGTGAACTTTTCTATCTAAAGGCTTTAAAAGCACTGGAAAATCGAAACATCTATTGTCTGGATCAAACTAGTTACGTTGATCATCAGAGCTTAAAAAATAATAATCTTTATCAGTGCAGAGGCTGCTAGTATGAAATCATGGATTCAAATGTCCATCAATGAAAAAAAAATTACAGAAAGAAGAGGACTTTTTCGGTCAGTTATAGGAGGCATTGTCATGCATACAGTATTAAAAGAATGCTCCAGGCATCTATCTAATTTCTGAACGTCCTAGAGGAGTGCGGTTCGCAATTTCTGTAACTTCTGTCAACTAAGGTCATATAAATTGTTTTCGATATAACTGAGAATTTTCGAAATGTGTACGAAGAAGCCGATTTTTTTGTATCTGCTCATCGTATGTTGCGGCACCTCATAGAAAATCTTCGCAACATTTCTGAACGCTTTATGTAATTATGGAGCAACAAACGGAATATAAGGAATCGAAAACACCTCCTTGACTTTTAATCATTCACGCCCTCAACAAACTTCATATCACATCCGGACACTCTTTGAATCAGGCACTTCAAGCTCCATACAAAATCACAGAAATGCAATAAATTTGAGTTTCTCCAAAACACTTTCGCCGAAACCAACTCTATCTTGCACTCGAACTCAGCTACGATATCGTGGGTTTTCGAAGGTAGTGAAAAATTGAGCTGGCATTCACTCCATCCCTTGGTTCTCACCATCTTTTTCAAGTGGCATCGTTTCGACTTCGCCTTAATTCAAGCCTTTTGTTTTCACATATTTACAGTCTGTGCTATGTGCACAATACAATGGCCGGATATATCATTGCAATTTTCTCATAGCGTAGCGAATGTACTAACATAGATCACAAACGGGAAAGAAATGTGTATGCGCGTGAATTGCACTTCAAAAAGTTCCATTTTTCTCGTTTACTTTTCTTATTTTTGATCCGCACTCACTCTTACTTACATACGAGTACATCAAGTCTCAGCTTGGAGGAGCTTGGCATTTCTATAGATCGACTTCACGTACACGACGATGTTGATAAATTTTAGTTTTAAGCACACAAGATAAAAATCTTACTGTTTTTCGAGTTAGTCTCTCTAGCACAATATTCTTTCATCTAGCTTTGACTTCACTATCACATTCACCATCCTGAACAAGGATGTTTTCGAATTAATGCGCTGATCCGAGCGATTTTTCTGTTCACTTCGCTGTGAAATTGCACATGAAGAAGAAGACGACGACGAACAATCAGAACCACGAAAAGAGTAGCAACTGCAATTCCATATACATAGCAAAGAAGCCAAAGAGAGAGAAAGGTAGAGAGAACGAGAAAGGATTAACCCAATTTTGCAGTGCACTTTGTACTAAAATAGTTCTTTTATGTTCGTGCAGTTTATTTGTTGGATTAATTTTCGGCAGAGTATTGGTACGAGGTGCTACCTCAGAACAGAGAGATTTAACGAAATGAAACAAGCGTATACATATACGAAATTTAGTGAAGCAACTTTATTAAAAAGATAAAATCTATAAGTAGAACAAACTGAGAGAATTACTACCTACCTAGTTCTACGAGCTTTTGGTTGTAACTTGTCAAATTCACGTACACATGGCCTACTATCTTTATCTCTATCTTCCTGTTCGCGGAGGAAAAGTCTTTCAAACTTGCCCATAGTGTCCATAGTTTTCCTTCACTACTACTAACGCTCTGATTCAGGTAAATTGCTTCAATTCTCACTGCTGTTTTCATTTCCTTATAGCTCTCTCATCTGAGAGTGCTACGGTATGCTTGCATTTGTATTACTTGTTCAAGTAACAGGTTCATACTTTTGGATTCGTAGAAAATTAGTAGAATGACTTAGAAGCTTTACACATCTAATGCAACCTAAGAGTTTCTGCTTCCCAATGATGCTTGTTTAAAATGACTTTGTTTCGGAAAAAATTGAGTATTGGTGAGGATAAAGTTGCTTCGAGTTGTTCTTCCTGCGATGACTTATATCTGAGCTGTTACCAAAATATATGTTGTTTGCAAACAAAAACAATTGCAAAAACAGAGATGTGCCCACGTTGGGCGCAGATTTGATTCATTTGTTAACAAACTAGAGTTTTAACAAATCTAAGGAGTTTGAGATATTTCGGGTTTTCTATAAAAATTTTGATTCAAATCATTATGTACTTTTCACCCAAGTACTAATGTCATTTGCCTTCCACGCAATAAAAATATCATTTTCTCATTTGGATGACTGTATCGCCACATGATATGTACCCAAGATTGTAAGCTTACCTCCGGCATTACCCTTGTCTCAGTCGACACAAAAGCAAACTTTGCATCTAAGCTACTTATCACAAAAATCAAACAGTCATCAGAATTCACCATAAACATTTTGGGCATCTCACGTATCCATCACCAACCAGACGACTCGTCTCTCACCGCAGCATCCCAATAGTGCTGTTCTGGGGCATTTTTTTTTGGAGAGCATTGTCTTTCTTAAAGCGCCGTTTTAAACGCCAAGCTATCAGCATCCGATCGAATCGATTCCGGGCCGACGGTGGAGGCAAAAAGTGCATCAAACACAAATCGCTCTTGGAAACCATAAGCCAAACATTGCCGCAGTTCCACTCATGTGGTTAAGTGCTTGCAAGTCTTCGTCGTCGTCGTATAAATAATGGATCTGATGACGATGATTGCAATTCGATTTCCGAAAGAAAACTGCTCCTTTTGCTTGTGGCTTGGAAGAAGTCTAAATCTCGGATTCGAAACGAATCTGAACTGTCGGTCGGTCGACGAGAAAATGCCTTTAGTTGGGGTCCTTGCGTTTAGGAGGGAACACATATTATTTCAAACGTACATATGGTAGTGTGTAAATAGGATATTTGACCAGATATTATTTGGAGACTACAACTATATGGCTAAGGTGCGGATGTTAAGTTGGTGGCAATGGTCCTGACTATCCTCTGACTACTTGGCACTTTACTAGCTACAACATGCAAAAGCGATTAAACATAAAGTGAAGGATTATAAATTGTATTATTGTAGTCAATGTATCTAATAAAATTTTTCGATTGGTTAGTTGAATAATATTTATGAAAAATGGATTGGAAAAAAATAAGTCCTGAGAGCTTACTTCGTCAGTAAATTTTACCCGGATGGCAAGATGTGATGCACAATGCATCTAGAGGCTGATTTACCTAAGTGTACCCAATATAACCTGAAGTGCTATAAAAGTCTAATTTATGTTGAATTTCATCATTTTTAAGTGTCAAAGGAACTCGCATATTTTATCATCGACGGGTAAACTATTTAATTCAAATCAACACTGATACAGATGTAACATTTTTTCACTGCTACCAAAAAGAGTTATTTTTTAACTAACAATAGCTAATTATAAACTGAAGGACATGACCAAAAATGAATTATATTCACTGAATAATATTCACTAAAATCGATATTATTAGTGAATATGAATAGCGAATAATAAAAAAGCATTGTTTGTTTTGGCTAGTGCTGCGAAAATGAATTAAATTTAGAAAACTATAATAGAATTAATCAGTTGGTATGCAAAATAAATACAAATTCAGTATACTATATAATGCTTCTAAACAATTTTTTTTAACCAATACACTTTTACTGCCCAAATACTTCTCCGAATTTTGTTTCAAATGTTGCCTGTGTTTTCTTGACCTTTGTCAAAAACTGCACAGCAAATATTATCCTTGTAAATACTTTTACATATGTAATTATAGATTGTGATATGCTTAATGTTTCTCAGTTAGCTTTAGTTGTAGTGAATAAGATTCAGCTCCATAAAATATCAAATATAAGGTATGGATATTTCAATAATAAACCACCCCCCTCTTCAATGTCTATTGGTCTAACCAAGAGGCCGGATAATCCTTGAAATATCGGTTTCTGACCCGAAATTGAAATAAATCTAGCTTTTAAAGGAAATATTGGTCTTTCAAACAATAAGTTTTCTTTTAACAGCTATGAAAATCAGATCAGGTTAAGTCAATTGCGCTATAAGGTTGAGCTTTATAGATTTTTTTTGGAAGCAAAATTAAATTTAATTCGCCAATATGACTTAGTGATTATAAAGTCATCTTAAGCGAAGATAAAGTATCGCCACAAAAATATTCGACCTTCATAGCAACATTACGCGAAAAAATATGTTGCTTGCCGCGCACATTTGAAAATATTTACTAGCGCCACATCGTTTGACACTTTTCAATATTTTTCAGTAGCTCAGACCCTACTGAAATTTACTGAAAGAGGGGAAATTTCCAGTTTCCAGTAAAACAGAGTACAAAAACGGCTTCATTGCAATTAATTGCGATTAATTGCAATTAATCGTAGTACGCGAACAGACCTACTATTGTTCTTTCAAAAACAGACAACTGACTCTTTTGGCTGTCGCTTTTCGGGAAATACAATGAGAGCGTTTTCGTGACAGGCTGCCTCCACTAGCAATTTCCCATTGCATGAAATTTGAAATTGCCAGTGGAGGCAGCCTATGGTATGCAATATTTTATGGTCTGCCATAAATGGTAGGCAATATGGTATGCAATTTGCTCGGCAATCTGCCTTGCAATATTTTGACAGTTCTTGGTTTCAAAATGGCGCTGAACCATGGGAATGCTTTATTTCTTATAAGAAGATGTAGGTATTTTGAATTTAAAGGGATTTTTAGATGTCGTTGAGCAATGAAATGGTGGGAAATTGCGAAAAAATCGAATTTGCATTTCAAATAACTCCTTAAGAGCATTTGACGCTCAGATACAGCGCACGTCCTTCCCGCTCAGAGGCATTTTCGAAATGAAATTGCATGCCATGAAATTGCCCACGCACAGATGGCATACCATAAATTTGACAGTCGTTGCAATCGGAAATTGCAGAGAAAATTGCTAATCGAGTCCCGGTGTGAGGTTTTCTTACTTTTCACGAATTTCCCTTACCACATGATTACCACAACGGCTGAAAGTACGCGAACAGACCTTAGATTTGATTTTCTACCAGGGAAACTAACTCCATTATTATTTACTCGTTTTCAAAGCTTTGACAGACATATGACAATACAGTTGTCTAACAACTGTTGCGCTCTAGCTTCTGCTATCGAGCAGTCGCCAGGGCAGCATGAATTTTCTTAGAAGAGTATCTTGTTAAAGCCCAGCGTGCTTTGCTCCGCCAGCTAGCTCAGCCTGGTCGTGAGTTTTCGGGCTGATACTCTTCTCGTGCTACGCACGCTATATCGACACTTTAAGTCCGACCTGAAACGACATTGCACACACACACACAAATTTCCACAGGAATTGGACGAGACGGGAAATGAATCACCATTTTTAAATTTTAAACTACTCCATATTATACATATTTATTAACGATTCGAAAGATTTTCCATACAAACAAAACCCAATTACTAGAGACAAATCAACGATATCTTTGAAAAATTATTCAATTCAATTCAAACAAAAAATCAATGTAAAATTATTCAATTCAGTTTCAATGATAAAAGATCTTTAAATATTAGAACGTACATTCGCAATTAAATCTTTACCTAACTCCGGCCGGATTTAGTTTACATGCATCGTAACAATTGATTTTCATGATTTTTTTTTTTTTGATATTATTGTTCGTTTTTTTTTATAAGTTATCTGCTCTGACAAATTTAACGAAACTCAATCGTGATATTCACTGTTCATACAGCTATGAGGTGTGAAAATAATATTACATTAGCACAGAATTGGTACTAGATGATTTAACAAATTAGGTGGATACATCCCGACTACCGCATTACAATTTGGAAATGGAAAATATATCATCAAAAATATCTTTATCATCATCAAAAATATCTTTAATTTTTGCGTTCCGTTTATACTGCAAATCTGTTAACTGTTAAAATCGGTTAACTTTTTACCGGTTAATTTTTAACTTTGGTTCATTTGGACTTGATTTCTTTAGCTATTCTTTTGTCTTTTTAAACTTTCTGCTACTTATCTGGGAACCGACACAACGGTTGCTGGGAATATTCGCTTTTCAGCCTTCGATCTTCCTTCAATAAGAACTGTCCACTCCGTCTCGACCCAACATGCTTACAGGTTACCAGTGCTCTGCTTTGCCAACTGCTTTGCTGCATGCCAAAATGATTCACTTTCACAGCAATAGTTTTACAAACTCAAATTGTTACACCAAACTCAAATTGTCTTTTGTTTTTACAAATTCTTATAATTCAACTCTACAACTGCTACAGACTGATATAAATTCCCCTTTATCCAGTTCAAAAATTTTTACGACTTTTCACCTCGACGGTTACAATCAGAAAGAAGGTCTTTGTTCTCCTTCGAGAAAATTTTTTCCATGAACCGCAAAAGCGGTTCTCTTCCAAAATTCCCGTATGATACATTTCATAAACCAATAGGGCATCACCAATTCCAAGGTACATACACAGATCACAATCATCAGCTGATAAATTTCTTCTTCAGCCATATTGTGGAATGGAATTGCTCGCCTGTCAGTTCCTTTACGACTGTCACCCGTTGTGACGTTTCTGCCTGCTGAGGTGGATATTTTGATAATTTGTTTATTTCTTTTCTGAGTATTTAATAATTTTTTTTCAGCATCGCAACACAACTCTTACATGACCGAGAAAAGGTCAATACGAAGCTCATCGTAATGAATTAATAGATGCGAAAATCTAACCCTTTCGTAATATCACTGGTTTTTCATCTGCCTCAGGCTAGAATCTGAAATCGAAGCGCCGATTTAAAAAATATGGAGGTGCTGAGCAGGAGGGGCTATTCAGCAACAGCAACGGGAAGCGTGGTGAAATATTTGGTTAGAAACTGAGTGTGGCTGTGCAGATGCTGACATCAATTTTGATGACGATGAAAATGAAAAACAAAATTCCACCGTCGAAGGCGCGAGAGAATGAACAACGTTGCGCTGCTCGACAGCAAAAAGGATGATATAATTCTGCGAGCGAATTGGAAGACATAAGCTGGCAAGAGCAAGCATGCAGACGTTTCGCCTCTAGGTTAATACATCATTCAAGGACGGGCAGTGATGTTGTTGCTTTTGTTGTTGATGTTTTGTTGTTGTTGCTGTTGCTGTTGGCACCGCTTCCACGACCGCTGCTACGATGTCGACCTTTGGCAATGAACCGGCCGCCTCTGTAATTAATCCTGGTGGGATTTAATGCGAAATGACTGTTTTTCGGAAATAAGGATTTACAATAAAGCCAATCATTCAAGAAAACAATGTTTTATCATGCTGCCGTGACAGTGAAAAGATTAGTTGCTGGCAAAATGGAAAATGATGCCTTAAAGATATTAGCGGAAATTTCAAATTACATCAAGCATTAGAAAACAGGCTGGCGAAGACATTTTTTGAATATGAAATGAAGAGCCTACCACGAAATAGAGAGAGACAGAGAGCGTGTCAGGAAGCATATCTGTTCTGTGTGTTTGTTGTTGGATAATGTCAAATTTAGATAGAGTAAGTCATGAAAGTAAAATTTTCTTGAACTGAAACGGTGGCGGCGATGTGGCACAATTTGTCTAGAATATTATGTTCTAGGAAAAGTGCGTGACTAAATTAAGGAAAATAGATACGATGCAGAATAAACAAACTGAGGATATCGAATGCTGGAGGACATAATTAATTTACGAGAATTTTTCAAAGAGTGAGAGAATGATGTGGCGTGTGCTTTGAAGTCATTCACCACTGTAGAAACTGAGAAGAGAGTATTGACGCTAGATTTAAATTCTTAGAATAAACACTTAATTCAGGGTTTTGAGGAGCATATGCTAGATATGAGAGTGGATTTTTGATACTTTTATGGAGTCAAATCTTGACTAGATCTTCTTCAAGTATTGTTGTTGTGAATAAGCTTAGACGTATGGATGTTGAAACAAAATCGTTACCATATTTTCATATTTTCCAAGTAATTCACAAATCATCGAGGAATCACTATACTGCACACTTTTTATCAATCAAAACCACATTCCCTGTTCAGATCAGGTATCAACAGCATGTAAATCCACAATCTCTGTTTTTAAAGTCATCCAATATGAACTGAATGCCTTATACGAAAGTGCCTTCCCTCTACACTTTGACTTAATTTATAGCCGCGAACGGTACTTTGTGCATATCAAACGCATAAATCTGCACACGAATGTGGTTCCACTTGACTGAACATGCATTAGTTTGCATGGGGCTGCTCGCGTGGCAAACCCTAGTTTCTGCTACTGATGCAAGACCAACGAACCAAGAGTTGTTCCCTTAGTGGCGGTTATATTCTTGACTTTCTTTAGTTTATCCAGTCGCGTTGAATTGCGCTAAGATATGTTGAACGGTATGTTTACTTAGATGTAGGATGAGATTTCCAATAAGAGTTGGTTTGGTTCCGAGCACGGAGCTTAAATACATGCAAATGTTGAATGTGAATAAAAATTAAATGAAATTTATCCTGTGCTTGAGGTGAAGTGTTAAACAAGGAGATGATTTTTGTTGGACTCAAAAAATAAAATGTTAAATTTTGGACTGATTCGTTTATCCACTTTGTGCAACTCAAATGTATTTTTAATGAGTCATATTTCAGTTTGGGAGCAAATATGACTGGTGTTTTGAGTATAAATTTCGGGACAGTGATTTCTCATACAGCGAATATGTTTTTCATCACACGCAGGTCTTTAAAATTTTAAGTAGAAATTATGAAGCAATATGAAAGCACTATTGTGAAAGTTTTATATGGAAAAGGTATCATTTAAGCACACATGGGAGATCATTTATATAAGTCAGATAGGGGACAAGAATCGATTCTTGTAGAGCCCTTGAGGTAGGATAAAAGAGAATGATAGAATATAGTTGAAAGAGCGAAGAGAACCAGTAAAACAAAGAAGCGGACAGCCCACATTTATCTCTTTTTAAAAGAAGAAGCCGACACTTTTGATGAATAATCTTAGAGAACATCCACCTATCTTTGCTGATCAATCTTTCGAACAGATGTAACGATAAGAAATGTGTATTTTCCAGTTGGTATTTCACCCTTTTCCACTTGAGGGTGAAGTATTTTAAACCTCATAAAGTTTTTTTGCAAAGCAAAAAATTTGATTTCACTACTTTGGACTCTGAGAGCAAACGCAACTTATGAAGCAAACCAGATGACATTTAAAAGACGAAGATGCAAAACCTGTTTGGGGCTTTGTTAACCAAGCACAACAGAAAGAATACCAATTAATATGTTTAATTTAGTTTGCCATTCCGGAAAATTTGGCTGAGTAAGAGTTATAAATTGAAGACGAGGCTTTGGATCCAAGAGGACAGGAAAATTGCTTGCGGACAGATTCTAAAAATAATGGAGGGTAAGAGGATCAAGAAGTAGAAGAGAAGAGGAGAAAAAGACCAAGAAGCATAATCGAAAGCAACAGAATACACAGAATTGCTAGCCAAAAAAAGGTCCAATACGAATTAAGATTGAATTTGTGCACTTACTATTACTATTCACTTACTATTTACTAGAGATGAATGAAATTGAAAGAGTACAAAAGTTCCTTAAAACGTCAAATAAACAAAAAACAAGTTGAATTAGCTCCTGCGTTGGCGGTCACTATCATAAGCTATTTGCTTCACTCTTTCAAAAGTCTGTGAATTTGCTGCTTTCTCTGCATCTGAGTAAGTTTAGAATATTGGTTCAAGTAATCAATTTTCGGGTCCCTAACTCTCCTGGTGAACGAAAAATAAAACATATGTACACATATATATTTGAGCTGTATTTTTGGAGCTTAGGGGCATTTTTATTTCTTTAAAGGATTTCTTCAGAGGACTCGGCAGAATAATATATTTTGTCAGCTGAAGTTCTTTCGAGAAAAATAGCGCGCTCTTTAAAAATATTTCGCAAAAATATCATACAAATACACCGTTTTTTACTTTAAGGTTCCTCCTCTATTTCTTTCCAGGGTGGGCCAGTCTATAATGAATATATCAGAATTTTATTTTATAGCAATTCATAGTCATTTCTTCTTAATTTAGTAATCGGTAAAATTCAAAAACCATTACGTCAAATAAATATACATAAAATAGAATTATCCGACTCAAAAAAACAATCACCCATCTTAGTGTCGATCAGATGATCAACGGCCCGTGGTAGGGGTGAACATCTGGCCATAAATTAAGAAAAGACTGTACAAATTTGGTCTCTTGTATACCTAGGGTTCCTATATTTGAACTGTCTGTTCACCGTATACATTAACCGAACGCTTGAAACGATTCAATTAGGATCCTGATATTTTATCAAAACTGTGACACGCTTGAATTAAACTTCTGAAATAACAGCAAACAGTCGTGCAGCAGCGGGTGCTTTAACATTAACTTAATTGAATGATGAGACTAACGTGTAATGCGGAAAATACTCTATCAGTGAAATTGTATCACTTTGTGCATAACAAAAACAACATCGCACTTATTCCAATTTGGTTTAGTCATTAAAATGCACGGAAGAAACCGTAAACGGAGTTGCTTTGTACTGTATTTTTACAATTGCTTTCATAATAACATCTTATCAACAAGATGGAATTTCGCTCTCTTCTGTGGCCTGGTTAGTTTCATTCTCACAATGAACGCGTGCAAAGTAGTTATTTGTCAGGGGAGTCCGAGGTCTCCTTTCGAATGCTACTGTACACAATATGGCATTGTCTGATAAATCCCGTAGACATATAGCACTCAAGTACTCTACTGTTTTTCGTGTGAAAACTGGATCTTGGCCATTACTTGTATAAAATCCAACAAAAGGTCCCGAAACTGAACCAGGAACTCAAAACATAATTTATCCTTCACACATTCACTTCCAATATGACTGCTCTTTCTGAACTCAGTAGTTTCTCTCCAACTTTCTCATTCATCATAAATTGTACTCAACTTCAGTCAAGCTTAGGTCCTGTGTATGAAAAAAAATAATCTTGCCAATGTAAACATATAGCGGGCTTCCATTTTTACTGTCGCATATCGTTCTTTTGTTCCCATTCATACGAACTTCACATTCGCAACGGTTCCAAAAGCTAGATGAAACCCTACAATTGAATTTTCGAGTATAGTGCCGAAATCTGAGAGCTCTTATCACATGTATCTGAGCCTATATTTTATCCGTTTGCTAGCGTGGCAACAAAGTTGGCGGTTCTGTAAGGCGATACAAACTTCGGCCATGTATCATTTGCAGCTTCGGTATCGCAATAGCCATTGTAGCGATAGGCTCACGAAATACAATATCTTTAGGACATTCAACTCCCCCCTCAAATTCCTGCGGCACAAAAGCCTTGAAGCTAAAAATTCGCGCGGCAAAAATCGGATTCCCAAAAACGGCTAGGAAAAGAATTTCATATGAGTTTTTTCGTACTTCCGTTCAATAGCTCAACTGATGCATGAAAGTTTGCATCATTCACAACGTACATATCCAGTGAAATGACGTCAGCAACATCATAACTGTCTACTACAAAGTGCTTGCTGGGCATTGTTTTCCTGCGGGTTTTTGTGAGCGAACTATCGATGGTGTGGTGCTGCGAACGAGGGGAAAAATGTATTCGAACTGTGTAGGAAAAGTTTGTTTCAATCGTAATGTCGATAGCGGGATGGGTAATCAAATGTCGATTTTGATTTTCTGAAGAGAATGAATTTCTCGGGAATATGCTTTGAGCGAGAGTTATTGCGATGGAAAAAAGTTTCCCGGAAAAAAAAATTTCAATTCAAAAATTGTGAAAGTATAATGACTGAAACTGTTGAATAATCGACGCCGATTTAGTCAATTTACTGCTTATCACTTTAGGAAAATTTGTTATCATCAGAATGCATTTGCTTTTGACATCTTAGTATTTATGCACACTGGATAAAATTAAAACCTGTTATGCAAATCGATCAAACTGTCCATTTATTTAAAATTTTCAGAACTGGGCTTTTACTCGGTGTCCAATGAATTCGAATACAAAAGTGATTTATTGCATAAATATGAAACCAAAATTTTTATCTCTTTTTTTCACAAAAAAGTCCCGTTATCAGTCCACATGTTATAACAAAAAATACAATTTGTATCAGTCTTATTTAGATAGGAGAGTGCGATGGAATCCATGAAACATTGTGAGATTTTTCGGGACCTACGAAAGGAAAAGATAAAGCAGGGCTCCATACATAAAGCAATCAAACGTTACAAGGAAACATCCTCTGCCAAAGATCGTAAGATAAGTGGACGTGCACGCACTGCACGTACTAACAACACATTAAGATCGTAAGGGAGCAAATTCGTAGAAAAAAAAAGTTTGTTCGGTGAGAAAAATAGTTACGAAATTGGGAATCTCAAAGTTTTCAACAAAATGAATGCTCACCAAGGCTGTAGGAGCAAACCCTAACAAAAAAAAAACAGAAAATTCATGGAGTTTCAGCCCCATTCATGGAGAAAAAAGCTGCTAGAGTTGAAACCATACTTGCTTGACACGGTCGTGATGAGTTCGTGTTTTCCGATGAAAAACTATTCATGTTTGAGCAGCCAGACAATCCACAAAATGATCGTTTGTAGACAGTCAGAATGGAGGACATTTCCGAAAATGAAGTTTATGTGCTCAGATATAAAAAAACATCGTCAGTCATGGCTTGGAACGGTTTTGTAGGAGAGGCCAACTTCCCATTGTTTTTATTGAAAAAGGTCAACCCTGAATATTACTCTCTCTTTTTTTTTTTTATGTGAAAAAGGTTAACGCCGAATATTACCAGAAGCAAGTTCTTGAAGCAGTTGTCTTCCAAGCTGCAAAAAGTTGTTTGAAGATGATTACTACTACTTTCAACAAGACGAAGTGCCTTCGAACACCGCGAATGTAATTCAGAGGTGATGTGCTGATAGCTTAACCGACTTTTTACCGAAGGATCAATGGCCTCCAAGTAGTATAGATTTAAATCCTTTGGATTTCTTTGCTTGCTATATGGTAGTTGCTGTATGGTAGTGCTATATGGTAGTGAAATTCAGGGACCGAAACATCGATCGTTTAGAGCAGTTCAAGGAAGTTATCTCCAAAATTTGTAAGGAAATGCCCATGGAAAACGTTCATGCCGCCTGTAACTCTTTTGAAAAGAAATGAGTATTGATATAAAAAAACATAAGGAGGTATTATCAAATAACATGTATTGTAGGTTTTTAAGTATTTGTGTACCATTGAATAATACTAGACCCTAAATACTTGTTCTTATATCTTCTACTTACTTATATACTTGTTCGATTAGTACTTAGATGGGGGACCTCTTGGGACTATGGAAAAATCGTTTCGACGGCGTGTTAATATTAATTATTGGTATACCAATAGTATTGTAAGATGCTAATATAACTTATTGCCATTTTACTATTTAATATTGGCCTACTAATAGAATATTGTAACAGACAAATTCACCACACGCATGTCAATATATAAAATTTTCAGAATGCTATGTGCTGGCAATATAATGTTATTGCTAGGTCAATATAATAATGTTAAGAAATGTTTTTAACATAAATATATTAGCTGAAAAATATATTAAGGGTAGAACAATGATTTTTCAGTGTGTTGATTCTTTCAACTTGACCATTGGACCTTGGACTTGCTGTTGCGTTTAGCACATGCTGGGCGTTATTTTCCTTTAAGAACTCAGTGAAAGCAGGAGAAGTAAAGCAAGACACACAATCCGAAATTAAACGGCGTGGCCTGCTATAAGTTCCAAAATACTCCTTTAATAGCAGTATGAATGCTCTCGTATTCGTTTCCTTAGTGGGCATCAATCTGATGAAACGTGTAAATGCATTTATTATCAAGAAAATTATTGACTTTTCGTTTCGTACGCTCAAGTGGGCCACAATGATCTAATCGAGCCGAACAGAGCTACACCTTTATCTACATTATGCAGGAACCCTTCAGCTTTGCCTGTCTTTAGAGTATAAATTACGCACTTCAAGCAGTTTTAAATGTTTCAATTAACTTTTTCGTGCATTTTTGGAAAATAGCATACGCGTCTTATTAATTCCACCGTTTTTCCTATGCCACATGTCCCATGTCATTATGACAAGACCTAATTACCGAGCAGATTAGGTGGTTTGGAACGAAAAATAATAAGCGCCTACCGTCCTTGTGATATAATAGTAAAATGCTAACTATGTAATTAGGTCCTTGCATACATTGACAGTTATTACGATCTATTGAAGAGTATCAATGCTCTTTTCCATATATACTAAATTTTATGGTTACGTTTATGCCTTTCATGCCATAGTACATACGTCAAACTGTGTGGCTGACCTACTAATACTCCTGTCATGGCCAAAAAAAGTTTAAAAAAGTTTAAAAACGAACTTGCGAATGATGATGACAAATAGCTGAGACAGATTTTAAATCAAAAGCATTCGTCAAGATGATCAATTCGATGAATATTAGACTTTGATAGATGTTATAAGTAACTAAAACGAGGAGTAATACTCAATGATAAAGTGAGCAAGGGAAAATAGGACGTACAAAAGTGGAAATGTAAAAGGATTTTTGGCAAATGTGTGTAAGAAGATCAGTGATGCGAAAAGTATTTCTTGTATAAACATCAAACTTAAGTTTTTGTGTGTAGGAAACAACGAGGTCAGTAAAATGATCAACAGCTAAGCGATTGTATAAACAAATTCAAAAGCACAAGGTTTCCATGTAAAATATGTAGAGAAACGTTAAGAGACATTCAATCACAAATGACTACTGTCATACCAAGAACCCAATTTCAATAATTTTGAGGAGCAACATAACCATAAGATATACACCATAGATAATATGCCAAAAATTCAAGTTGTTACCTTACATTAGACAATGAGACCCAAAATGAGTAAAGCGATTAAAGAACGAAGGTCCCAACATAAATTTTTAAGTACACCATAGAAAGGACCCGCGACATAAGAATCTGTTACTATAACAAAATGATTTTCACTTCTATCAATAACAAAAGCGGGTTGATTAAGCGTCGAATAACAACCTAAAAATATCCGCTCCTGTAATATATACAAAAGTTCATATTAAGGTTTTCGTATAGCACTCAGTTGGAGGACGTCCTTGACTAAATATTCCTCGACAAAGAGCGTCAGTCAGTCTGAACAAGCAATACAAAGTATATACAGCGAACCACAGCGCATTATTTTGAATAATGACTTATGAAAGTGATATATTGATGATAGTTTTCCAAGGTTTTGTAAAGTAAAAGTGTGTTCAGTTTCGAAAACAAGCTGTTTAATTTCAGAAGCCCAAAGAATTAAAAATCTACGAACGGTGTTTAAAAAAAACACGACCATATCTTCAATTCAAACACAACAATTTCTTAAAAAAAAAACTGACAATCTTTTAAAATTGCCTTATAGCTTTCATGTTTTGTTGTGGAAGCTTAATTGCCACTTCAGCTATACTTTCAAAAAATAAGTATCAAAAAACTTAATTCATCTAAAAGTTGGTCAAATTGGCTTGTGCCTGGATCAAAAAATATTCTTCTCCATGTAATACTCCGGGGCAAAAATTTAGTAGTACTAAGATCTTTTTGAAAATTTACTTCACTTCTAAGATCAGATACCTTCCGTACATACTTTCTCGCATGACACTACTTCGACTTAGCGAAACAATTAACACATCGCTGTCAGAAGAATAAAATATCAATAGATTCCTAGTATTCGCATTAACCACTATCAAGGTATGCAAGTTTCCAGCTCGATTACAATCGCCTTCAAAAACAAACGGATGAGTAACGATAGCGACGAAAATATTACACATGAGACCAAAAGATAGAAAGATACTGAGAAGAAAGGTGGTAAGAGGTAGAATAGGGACTTATTAACAAGCTGATGGCGCCAGTCGAATGAAAGTGCCAACACACACCGGAGTAGTAGTAGCAGTTATAGATAATCTCAAAGATGGCAAGGAACTTATTAAAAGTTCGTAACTGAAATTAACCAGTTGTCTCTTTAACCTCCATTTCCACTCTCTCAAATTTTCGGCATTCCCTCTAGAGATAATTGAAATTACCTGAAAGTTTGCTCAGGCATCTCTTTTGACTTGCATCGTTCCCCCTTGTCGTCCTGTCTCGAGTCATAGTCTATTTAATCTGCTTTTGTCAGTCTCGTAAACCTCTAGCCACCTCCAGTCCGCACATATTCCTCACCCGACCTGAGATAGTGCGGTGAGCTCAGCATTCTGTAAGCCGATGCGATAAAGTTTTCCAAGGGAATTATGAGCAGTCTGAGAAATATCCAGCAAGTAAGAGTAGAAGTGATTCGAAAACGGTTGAAAACACAAATGAAAGGTAAGCTGAGAGGAGCAGATTGCAGAAACGACGGGAGAATAAGAAGACAAGGACACGGACTTATGGATTGTTCTGTCTTTGCCGGGCGACCTCTTGAAGAAGTGAAAACAAAGTTGCGGTTTAGATTCAACAAAATGTTGAATAGATTTTATTCGTCTCCGGGTAAATCTTATCCTGTCGTTTTACACATTATTCGAATGCCACAGGAGAAGAACAAAAAGAAGACGACGACAACGAGGAGGAAAAAGTAGAAGAGAAAGGCTGTGGTTTTCGTTGAGTGTCTGTGTGTCGTTTTGCGGAGTCAAGCCAGGAGTTCAGTTGCCAGAAAGACGATTTTCTAATTTCCTATTTCAATTAATTTTTAATCTTGGTTGGGAGTAGTGATGTGGAGGAGGAAATGAGTGAAAGACAGAAGGTCAACAAGTAGTGTTCTTAATTGATATTATCGTTTTTTGGTTATTGGGAAGGGATTTCGGATTGGTTATTGGTGAACTGCTTTGATGATGGTAAGTACATTTGAATAACAGAGGCTATCGGATATGATTCACTATCATTAAAAATTACACCTGGAGTTTGTGAGAAAACAAGGTCACGTTATATTCAGTTATTTTTATGAAATTCCCTGTGTTATGAATTATTTTTTTTTTATTTTTTGAATCTTAGGGACACAATCTATGATCAGGATGTTTATTTGTTATTGAGCGTAAAGCTATCGCTCATGAAAATAATCCGGCAACGATCGACGAATACTTAGTATGCATATTAATATTATGAGCTACATTTGCTTGTCTCGGTAACTGACCTCAGAGGAAGTTGAAAAGATGACGAGACTTAATAAAACATACTCAAAAGAAGAGACCCTTTATCATTACCGCCGTGTCCATGGCTGTATTCGTTCGTATTGTTTTGTCTTAACAGCCGGCAGCTGGGCATAATACCAGTGCTCCATTAATTAAGTGTCACGTTAAAGCTTTAGTGGTGACTAGGCATAACACTAGCGCTTCAGAAAAATAAGATAAAATGTGGCACTTAAAAGAAAAATGGAATAATTGATATTGGCTTCTCCCACATGTATCTTCTTACCGCCATAGCTAAGCATTCGCTTCAAACGGTAGTCCCCTGAGCTTTGGCATTATCATAGAAACAAAAATCATCAAAACTTACCATATAGTATCATTAAATTATATTTCAAGTATTTGAGAAACTTTAGTATAGTTCCGTAAAAATATGTATAGTTCAATTAGAAAAAAGGAAGAGCTGAAAGGCAGGCAATAACAAAATGTAAAAAAATGGCATCTTTTTAATCAACATGTCATTTTATAAATAATTAGTTCATGAGATAGCAATATGAACCCATCTCCTAGGAATTTATCTTCCAAGAAAATTGTTGTTTGTGCACATATAGAACAAATTAAATAACGTTTCCTTTATTCACGCAAAATAAAATAAAGGCCATGACCAACGAGCAACTACTTCTTCCAATTTTCCCATGCCACCTTTCATTAATTTGTCCGCCTTGTAATTTTCTCAGTCAGTAATTGTTCTTTTCATACTGACAAACGATAAGAAATTCACTCGGTCAAAACATCTCACCCATTTCAACCAACTAATTCTACAAACCATAGTTTATCACAGCCGGTAGGACATTCCGTGAAGGAAGACTATTGTATATCCGCAACATATCAAACGATAATGCCCCAAACGAAAATAACATACGCGCTTCCTAATAAATAGAACCATTTCGCAACAATCTACAGACTAAGCCCTTGTACCGAAATTTCGTTTGACTAAGCCAAACGGCAACAAACCGTAATACAAATATTGTACAGAAAAAACTCCACGCATAAAGCACCAAAGTATACAGTTGGACAAATAGCTGCCACTTTGCTCGCACTTGAGCTTAATTACAAAGAAAACGAACATTTAATGGCAGGACGTTTAACCGAAAAAATACACAGTGCATATATTTCCATAATTATTTGGGCCAGGAACACAACAAAACGACTGGAATATTGCTCGTAGCTGCTGTGCGATAACAGTCGATGGCCTGACGTGGACGTTGGGCAAAATGACCAGTTGTTGTTCGGCAAATTGAAAAATTAACAAAGTGCGCGTCTCGTTGAAAGACTCCTGAAAAGGGTTTATTTCACTTTTATTTCCCATTCATTGTACGCACTGGGGATACTACATACATATATTCATATATCCGAGCAATTTCACATGGCCACCACCTTTACGTACTATTCATTTCGACAATAAATTAAACCAACACAAAAGGGGTCGGTTGGTAACAGTCCTCACAATCGTCCTAGCCAGCGTCATCGTCGACGGTCAACCAGTTTTCCGTTTCATAAAAGATATCGTGGTGACCGGTGGTGTTAGTGACTGTCAATGGATACGAATCAGAGACCATGAACTGACAGGGAATCCCAAGTCCCAATATCCCAAGCCCTGGGATTTCGCGTAAGAAATCGTTGGAGCGCCGTGGAGACATGAAACTGCAGAGACCAGGTGAAATTATATATGAACGTATGCTACTGCCTCAGTAGATGTACAAGCTATATCAGGTTGCAATAAAAACCAAAAATTCAAAGGACATAAAATTTATTGGATTCCTAATTGATTCCATTTATGTCTAGTGCTAGCGTAGAAGAAGAAAAAAAATTATTTATGTCTTTTGAGTGCCGAACAGTAGTATAGATTTAATATCAAAGGGTTCTGTCAGATGGGCTACGGAGAAAAAACTGGGGTAAAAAGCAACGACCACCGTAGAGTGCCTATGAGCACCAAAGACGAATGTGGATGTCTTTCAAACGAAGAAAAAAAAATACCGACCGACCAGGTGATATTATTATGTCACAGGTTTTATTTATTTTCATGAGTTTCGGAAGAAGTTGAACACGTTCCGGAACAATGGAAAAAGGTTAAGTTGACATGCGAAGAAGGTTTTGTGTTTGATTGCCCTTCTTTTTTTTTTGGCAGGGAATGAAGTTATTTTATTGTCACGGCAGTTGAACGAACGAAAGTGTGATAGAAATAAATTGTTTAGTGGAAATTCCAATAGGACTTAAATGTTATTAAATTTTTGTTAGTATTATTTTTGTGAAGTAAGAAATGAAATTAAAAATATGTGCGCAGCTCGATACTTTCATATGCGGCGTAAATTAAAGGAAATCTCTAAAATTAAACTATACCTAGGTAGATAAATATATATATATATATATATATATATATATATATATATATATATATATATATATATATATATATATACAGGGTGTTTGGTACTCGGTGGACACTTTTGTAAGGACGCATTCCTTGATATATTTCGAGCAAAAAATCTTTCTACAGGGTGGTCCGGTTTTCAAAATCTGCGGAGTTACAGGGTAGTCAAGAAAAGTTTTTCGGACCTGTACCCTGACTCACTGAAATCGTTATATCTTGAAAACTAATAATCATAGCGCAAAGTTTTTGGGTTGTTTTTTACGGAATCAAATTACCTTGAATTTGATGTAACGTCCTAAATTGTAACGTTACGATTTTTGGCTCAAATTATATCAAAGCATGCGTCCTTACAAAAGTGTCCACCGACTACCAAACACGCTGTATGCATATATATATATATATATATATATATATATATATATATATATATATATATATATATATATATATATATATATATATATATATATATATATATATATATATATATATATATTTATATATATATATATATATATATATATATATATATATATATATATATATATATATATATATATATATATATATATATATATATATATATATATATATATATATATATATATATATATATACCATTTGCAAGTCAAATTCATCATTTTACAAGTCAATTTAACACTTTTGCAATTCAATTTAACACTTTTGCAATTGAATTTAACACTTTTTTAAAACAATTTAACATTTTTGCAATTCAATTTAACATTTTTGCAATTGAATTTAACACTTCTTTAAAACAATTTAACATTTTTGCAATTCAATTTAACATTTTTGCAATTCAATTTCACATTTTCGCAATTCAATTTAATTTTTTTGCAAATCAGTTTAACGCTTTAGGAATGGTGATATTACTTAGCTTCGAGTGTGCGAAATGAATAGAAGAAACGACGAATGTGAGTGATTGTTTAATTAAAATCGGAAAAGTAGTATTACAAAAATAAGTAAACATTCTATTTTACCAATTTGTAAATGACGTATGATATTACTATTGCTATTATAGCAATTTAATCTTAACATTGATAATAAAAATATTTGTTACTGTTTGTCCTAATCAAAAATATTTTCAATTGCTAAAAAAAATTATGTACAAATTATCAAATAATTTCATTCTGACTTCATTACTTCATTTTGACTTCGGTAATTATTGTTCGATTTTTTCGATTTTTATTATTACTTGCGTATCATTTCATTCAAATGAAGTCAGAATGAAATTATTTGAAAATTTGTCCTTATTTTTTTTTTAGCGATTGAAAATATTTTTGATTAGGACAAACAGTAACAAATATTTTTATTATCAATGTTAAGATTAAGTTGCTATAATAGCAATAGTAATATCATACGTAATTTACAAATTGGTAAAATAGAATGTTTACTTATTTTTGTAATACTACTTTTCCGATTTTAATTAAACAATCACTCACATTCGTCGTTTCTTCTATTCATTTCGCACACTCGAAGCTAAGTAATATCACCATTCCTAAAGCGTTAAACTGATTTGCAAAAATGTTAAATTGAATTGCGAAAATGTGAAATTGAATTGCAAAAATGTTAAATTGAATTGCAAAAATGTTAAATTGTTTTAAAAAAGTGTTAAATTCAATTGCAAAAGTGTTAAATTGAATTGCAAAAGTGTTAAATTGTTTTAAAAAAGTGTTAAATTGAATTGCGAAAGTGTTAAATTGACTTGCAAAATGATGAATTTGACTTGCAAATGGCATATATATATATATACAAACAGAATGCCATGCAATTGCCCCTGTATTGCGAAACTGCTCTTGAAATTATATTTTCGGAATTCACCACGCACGACATCTTGCTTGTTTGCTCCTTCTATTCCCCCTTTTTTCTGCCTACGCCTATGCTTCACACCATTGTCTTTTAACTAGCAGCATGCTCTCCAAAGCGTTCGTTTTAATAATTTGTCTCTTTCTCTTCTGATGCTTTCAAAATTGGAACGATATGCCATTCACAAGAAGAATCTAATCACCCGCATTCCCCCTCATACATGTCCCTACAAAATCTATTCAAATCATTTTATCACATACTCGTACTCATGTGCCCATAATCTATTTACCGGCACTCATCGATTTTCATTTAGTCGTCAACTAATTTTCTGACGCTTCCAAGGTCCAAAATAACAATCTATACTTCAAACGGTAGCTCCTTCATGGGGAAAACAATAGAAGGAATAGACAGTTATTATAAGCATTAAGTAAGTACTATACCACACCGAGTGCGAATGGCATATACGATAGATATACATATAAGTCTCAGGGATTTAATGGAAATTTTTGTGTTCCAGTGATATTTTTTCACCTGAGGTTCTAGAGGACTTAATCGTCGAGTAAGGCGATTTCTCAAAGCACCGACCGACAACATAAGCCGATTATTCACTTACGTGTGCGATTGCGACCGTTTGGAGAGCAGCGAGAGAGCACGTTTGCAACAGGAAGCGTACAGGATCAGGCACCAGTAACAGTAGTAGCTATTCAGTGTGTATACTCCAAAAGGACTACAAAACTAAAAGCGTGCTCACTTATCCACTTAACTCGCTGTGCCGTCGTAGTTGTTTTGTGCTAGTTAACTGGCCGTATGACAAATTTGAATATTGTTCTTACATGTGCGGTCTTGACTTTCTTCTCAACAGCTCACTAGGATTTCGATGTATTGTTGGGAGAGGTAACGGGCCATCTAAATTTCGGGAAGCATGAAGGGGAGAGAAACCTGAAAGATTTTTTCAGACTCGACAACAATCGCCTATGTTTACTGATCTGTGATTAATTGAAAAAATAAATATCGATAGATGTAGTTAGGCAGTCGGACGTATTCTTACTGTTGGGTGCTTTGTCAAAGCGTCTTGAATATAACATAATTGCACAAAGGTGTCACATAACATCATGGAACGGCTGTGGAAAAAGAGCCAACACATTTAATTTAATTGCCTTCATATGTTCGTATAAATGGATTTCCGCAGTGAAAGACATCCCCATTCAAATACGTCATGATGAAGTCATAGCGAAGGGAACGGGAGTCCGCACGGAGACTTTTCTGTGTATTTACTGACGTCGTGTGAGGTAATGCTAGGTGCAAATATTATAACGTACATGCTGAAACGTCGAACTAACAACCGAGGTGGAATATAGAGGTCGGTTGGTCTGTGGGTTCGGTTGGCGGTCCGTTTCCGCAAGAATCAACCACGAGTTCCACCATTTCCTCACTTTCTCTGAGCTTTTCCTATGTGCACGCTCTAAATGTGGCCACATGTTTCTCACTCAAACCACTCACTTTTTGTTCCCGGTAATGTTTCAGTTACATGCTCATAAGGCATTACTTTCAATCTTTTTATGACATTTATGAGATCCATTATTCGATAAAGTTGACAAGGTTATCCCGAATGGAGTTGACGCTCGGCGTTCCCAAGCCAGCAACGATAGGTAAGTAGGGAAGTGAAAATGCGGTTGGGAAAATTCCTGTGTTTCGAAATAAATACAGCAACGACTGTAGAAACAGGATAGATACAATATGCTTGGGGAGCCACTGACGAGTGCCGTTGTTTTGATCACAATTAAATTCCTTGCTTGGGAGATCAGGGAATGCGTTTATGATGTGCTTCTTTTTACATTCAGATGATTACTGCCCTGCCATCCAGGCAGAAATTATTTTCGTAGTATATGATTCCATGAGTTTGAATTGAGTCCATTGCTACACATGCAAGTATACATTTAGATTAGGCCGGCAAATATGAAGAGTGGAATGGGTGATGGAGCTACAACATGCAAGAGAATTGCTAGGGTCTTTTTTAAGTATTAGATGGTCAGAACTATAATAAAATAGAATGCGTTTGTACTGAAGATGAGGTTTTAATTAACAATGGTATGAGAAACCCTTTGAAGCTGAGTTTTTTGAAAAAAGGCTTGCATGGAAGATATCCCGCAGTCTTTAAGTCGTTGCTGAAGCGTAGTCTTCGTTCTAGTCCACTCAAGCTTAATCACTTTGGCCTCGAATCTAACTGCATGCCTCGAAATCTTACTATGTTGAGCGCACGCCATATTAACGGCATAACAAAGGCTCTCCGTATTGAAGTAGCAGATATATTTAATTACTGCAGCATAACAATTGGTTTTAAAAGACTGAGACTTGCTGGAACAAATTATAATTTTGACAGAAGTATGCACCCTTTGCCTTTGACAACACGATGAAATTTGTGACATGCAAAGCTTTCTGCAACAGGAAGTTACACGGTGCTTGCATGGGTGCTCCTAGGGATTGGTATCATCCGTATCTCGAGAGTCATTTCATCTGTACAAATTGTCAAAATACTGACCGACTCTAAAGAATTATGTACGACAAATTAATTAGCTACATTGGGTAATAAATTCAGAAAAAGACAATATCATATCCAAACAACTAGCATAAGCGCGAGCAAACGAAGAAATCCTGGCGAAAATATCGAATCATTTCGATGGTCTAAATCGAACAGTATGAGCTACGAAAAGTCTTTTGACACATTTGGGAATAAAATGGATACTCAAATTGGTAAAATGGATTTTATTGCTTCGGATTTATCCACTTGTAAAAATTCTAATAGCACTTTCCAAGCAAACAACAAAGGTACGCTTGAAAATTTTGAACAGTTTTCACGAGCGTTGAAAATGCAAACCGACCGACTCACCGACGCTTTTTCCGAGCAACAACTAAAATTAGCTGATATCAGCAGAAAATTGCAGGATTTAGACTGTCATTGCAAAAAATCAACAAATGATGCAGACGAAAATTTATTAGTTATTCCTTAGCAACGCATTGGAGATAAATAGCAACACAACTGTTAGGAATATGAGGACGCAGGACAAAGCAACATCACCTATAAGAAATCTAGCTGAGAGTACAACTCTATCTACTTAGCAAAAATCTTCAAATCTCAACTGTGAAACCCCAATTTATAAGTTCGGTACTTTTTGGTCACAAAATGATTGGCAGAATCATTTACAAAAAATAAAAACAATAAGAGCACGTCCTCCAATTTAACGACTTCAGCAAATAAAAGTGCATTCTTTGTGAAAGGGATTCCATATTATGCATATGACGAATGGTTGGGAAAGATTCGCGAAGCTGATTTTCACATAAACGATTACGAAGTGAAATTTCTATCCCAGCGTAAACATAAACCCTCAAGACGGTCTAAGATCTTTGTTCCAACAAAATATGCCTGGCTTTTCACGTGCTTGAGTGGAAACAACAGCTACATCAATTGGAAAGAAATGGCATTCAGCCCCTGGGGAAACATCACCGACAAAACTAGGAATAAGAAGAAATAAAAAATTGTAAAAAAAATTATATCCCTAGTCACACCTTTACCCACTTTCCTTCCACCCATAGAACTCTCTTATCACCTACTCAGTCCCAGTCTCCAGTGACAACAGATAATTCTTCCTTAACTGACTGTTTCAATGCTTTTACTCATAATAATAATAATACACTGATACCCCCAGCATTTAACACGGCATCCTTTCTCTCAAGAATGAGGAGTCGCGAGGAGGTGGTGTCTTACTTTCTGTTAGCAACACACTTTCAAGTGAGCTCGTAGATACCACCCCAAATGCTTTTTCCCAATATTTAATTGTTCGGATCTCATTTAATAGCGAATCAGTTTACATCGCTGTTGTCTTAAGTTGTTTTCTAGCATTGCTTTACTTCATTCACCGTCACCCAAAAAATGTCCCTTTTACAAGTCCTCGACGTACCTATTTTAAGCTGTTTTTTTTTTATTATCCATAAGCACACGGACCATGTTGCAATTCCATAGAACGCTTCTTTCTCTTGCAAACTAAAATTTATCTAAACACGTAATTTTACCGTTGGCATTATAGTTCAACAAACGACCGAAAAAGACACAGTATAAAATTACACGGCAGAAGAATTGACCCTTAACCAAGTAAAGATACCAAAAGTCATTCAGAAAATAATGCAATTTGCACTCAACCCACATTGGGCTACGAAGACATTTTCCGAAAAAGACCTACGTTTTACTCCAATGACAAAGTTTCTGAGGATACTTTCGATTCAGTGACGGTACAAAAAAAGGATCCCAGGAATAATTGATGGGCATCGATGTATCAAAACTGCAGACAAATGAGCATGGATGACATTTCAACTACTCACCGGGTACAAATATAACAGTTCTACTGTATGAAGGATCTATCCGGAGGTAGACGTGAGTCGATTCGTATCTAAACTGTTTGGAGTCATCGTTTGAAATCCGCATGAGCATCCTGAACTTCTTCTTGACTTTCCATCACTCAACGCCCACCATTAGGGCCGAAATATATCCTAATATAATTCACAGCATTTTGCAAATACATTTACATTTCGGCCTCGTTTCTCTAGGCTAGCCGCGTCACGAAGCAGCACGAGGGAATGTGGGCGAAGGTGTGCCAAGCGTCGAATAACGTTTGGCTTTCACAGGATTTTTCCATCAGAGGTTTGACTTCACGGTTTTTTGTTGGCGAAACGAAAAGTCAGAAGTACTTTGGCGTGCCATCAAACAGTGTCAGCAATAATTCACTGGAAGTCAATTTCAATTAAAGGTATCCTCGTCCTGACATAGGTCTTATAGGAAATATGTCTCTGGGGAGGACCAATCTCTTTTATGGGCATGTTTTCGACGGTTAACATGAAATTCGTCGTTGGCGTCTTCGTCTTCGAATGTTCGATGTTGGCTGTCATTGTCGTCGTTCCTGTCGTCGAAGTTGTCGTTCTGGTTCGTATGATCAAATGCGAAGCGATTCGAATTACGTAGATAACTGTGATGGCAAAGGAAACGGCCTTCAGACAGCCTTTTGCACGTTTTCTCGCTAAGTTTTGTTTGAAAAAGAAAGAGAGAGAAAGTGAAAACATTTATTTGATTATACTCGGTGTGCTGACAAATAATGATCTCAGGGGCTATTCTGACAAACACAGGCTCACATTAGGTATTAAATGACAGGAGGCTGAATGGGATATTGAGAAGAATGGCGGAGATGCAAGCACTTTAATTTTAGGAACGAAGGATATATGTGCTCTTAAAAATATTTGAAATTTCATACCAACATAAATGTTGTCTCATCAAACTGCATTTTCATATTCATATCCATGCTCAGTTTTGTCCCAAAAAACTAATATGCACGGGTTCCTAAAGAGAATATCCTATAGATTTTGTTTCTGACAAGGAGCGACATCAAAACAGGATTCTGGTTTGATAAAATATTCAGAAAGAACTATTGAAATCATATCAATCAATATTTCGATAAAAATGTGATTGAAAACCACTATTATTTTCTGGATTATAATTTAAGTACCGTAGACTGAGGTATCTTTGGGACACTTTTTCTGCTTTTTTATTTCTCTTCTGTACACTAAGAAAGTGTTTAAACTCATGGATGCATATGTAAAATCCCCTTAAGAGACGGGACAATTTCAAGTCTAGACAAACGGACGCCTAAGTTTCTTGTATACTAATGCTCATTTATCATCGATTAAGAATTTTCGGAATACATTTTTTTTACCAAATCCGTTCGAAAATCATGCAATCGTCTTTAGAAGAGAACAATTTAATCCTGTAGTGCCTTCGCTTAAAGAAATATCTGATGGAGAATGAGAAGACAGAATATGGAGAAAAGATGCTTGCAAATTTGAATCCCGTAAATCTATAACGAGCACATTTTTCAATAAGTTTATTACTGAAACTGCCAAATTTTTTTCTTAAAATAATTCTTTTTCAAATTTCGTAATAAATGAAGAAAATTATCGGAAGAAAAGTATTTGAACTTTTCTCGAGGCAGTTATTTTTTCAAGAAATTTGCATAAAACAAGTGTTTTAGTTTCTAAGTATGCTAAGTTTGTATACATACTTAAAACATCACAACAGATTAACACAAAACAATAAGTCATAAAATCTGTCGCAACTAAAGTAAATACAAATCAATAATCGCCCACCTTCCAATTGGTCACATCAGCCAGATATGCCCTATGAGCTGATGTCTGATGACAAACGGTGCATATCTTGGGCACCACTTAGTAAAATCCAATTTTTAATAGTATCACAACTAAAACACTTTCATATTTGAAAATAGTTTGCTTGCATTACAAATAATGCATTTTGTTTACTCTACAAAGTATTTAGTATGCAGCTGCCAAGCAAGGTTAAGTATTACTACTTCGTAGTTGTTGCTTCGTATTTTGGTAAATACTCGATATTCGAATTCTTGAAAGGTGCTAAAGTGATTTATCTACTTAAATTCTAGATTATAACTACCAATGTATTAAAATTTCCAATTTATTCAATATTTTACTTCAGATACCTTTTGAAGGATTACCTTGTTCTCAGGCTAGAAACCATTATTTTTTGAAGCTCGTGTAGTTTGGTGGCTAGATCTCTAGCTCTTAGTGTGTGGGGACCCTGTCGCGAATCCAGGTTCGGACGGGAAACCACGCACCGAGCTCTGAATTTAACTAGCTCTGAATAGGTACCTCAGTTAATCAGGAGGGGTAAAATGAGTCGTGGAACTATTCACTCCACACTCGTATTCACATTGAATGTATATTTATGAATGAAGCTCTCTATCAGCTTCACCTTCTAGACACAAAAAGGGCTGTCCTGGGTTCACTTTACTTACAAAGCAATTTTATTAAATTTATGTGGGTACAGATTAAACATTACCGGATAAAACCCGTTCAAAATTCGTTTTTGCACAAAAATCGATGAAAGTACTCCCAAAAGCTCTGTTATGAGTGAAGAGACTCTCCGTTTGGATATAAATATTTACCTTTTTCAGATCTGTTTTACACACCTGTCTCATAATTTCGTTTCCTCAGGCTAAGGTTTTCTAAAACATATTTTGTAGTATTTCTAAAATCATTATTTTGGTTTTGTGTTGTGGAGTGAAATCGATACCAATTTTTGTACTGTGTATGTATACATATTTGCTCGAAACAAGACAACAAGAGGCTGAAAGTAAATCCAATTGGTAGCAACCACCGCGTGGTAGTGACACATACTAGCGGATATGGCTGAGACGATTGCGCGGCTTTTTGAAATAAGTGGCATTAGCAGAAAATGCGAAAATTTAAAAGTATTTGCTGCCCTGAGTTAGCTCTATTAGACCCAAAGTTAGCTCATTCTACGGCATATATTATATTTCTATGCACATTTTCTGAATGCTAAATATTTGCAGCAAAAGCTTTGTGATCACTGCAAAAAAACGATACCTGTTGCAGTATCGAGTTCTGAACGTCTCGTTTTTGTGCCACTGTCGTCCAGTTGAGTTCAGATAATTTTGACGAAGTAATATTTGGAGTTGAAAGATTGCTACCAAAAAAGAACACGTGGTGTTAATATTCTTATCTAAAATTATCTTCTGCAGCACAATAAAATGAAAAAGTAATGTTATGGTTTGCCGCTACGTAAAAGTTATAACAGGAGTATCATTTGAACAAGATCAAGAAGAGGCTAAAATCAGATCCAAATATTGGAGCCATTGAAATCCAAGGGAGCAAAGGGCAAACAGATGCTGCACTAAAATTAGACAAAAGGTGTCAACTATCAAATAAGTCAACTGCCAACGTTTAGATGGCAACTGTGTTATTTATTGGTGCTGTGGATTCTTTCGTCTTTAACTTCTGAAGATTAAGCTTCAAAAACACTGCTTGAAAATCATATTGAAAGCGAAACACAATTGTTAAATCAAAAGCTATATAGATTTTTTATAAATAACAAGAAAAACTCCAAACAAATATTAGAAGTAGCAGCAGCTGAATTTAGTAGAAGCTTTTTTGTCTCAATTCGAAGCTTCTCGATACTTATGTTTGCAGCCCTACAATTAAACGCTATGTTCATCCTTCGAATTTTCACAGTGCCATTAACCGAACGAATGTATCTGAAAACTTTCTTTCGCATATAATTAACAACATATGCGTAGTTATGACAAATTCACAAGTGGAAGTAATCCATCAATTTGCGGATGATCAAATTAACCCACAAGAAAGAATACCAAAATTATGGATTCGCCATTAACACTAGATCGCCATTTATTCTACCAGAAAATATCACAAGAACCCGCTGTAGCAATCCAATTCCCGCAACATAATTTTCCACGAATCGACTAATATTTACCGTCACTTGAATATCATCGACTTCCGCCAACCACTCGACTCGGTCTGGTCTCATGCTCCAAACGAGTGGGTGAAAAACAGGAAAATCTACTTCAAAGCAACAAGCCGCCAGCCAAACCGTAGGAAATATTTCAATGCGAAAGATATTAGGTCTCCTCATCATTGACAAAATGCCAACGACAACGATTAGAAAGGATACGCACAGCGCTCCGTACTCGGAAGAGGCAAACGATGTTGACTAGCTTCGGTACTTGTCGCATTGTCCTTTGCTGCTTCGAAAGCAAGCGAAGACATTGCTACCCGACAGCATCTTCTAAGTAAGCTAGTTAAGTAGCTTCTCGGCTCAGCACGAACAACACCAACGGCATCAGCAGTAGCAAGAATAACCAGAGGGGACTAGAATGACGCAAAGTTTTGCCGCCGTCAAACTTATCTAACATCCAAAAGTTGGTTAAAGTCATCTTGCCTTTTATTTTTTCTCGAAGGGGATCAAGCGCGCAGCGTTAGCATTGGCGTAACTTGAGAACTTAATTGGCAGATATCAAGGATCACAAGAGATAAATAAGCAATATCCGTCAGAATGGGTTTGAATACAAGAGTATGTTTGTACGCGTTCGCAAAGTGTTAGTATATGAATGAAACAGGGTATACTGAGAGGGCTGTTGAAATAGCAGACTCGAATGTCCTACTCTAAGTGAACAAACAAATATATGTAGGTATTAACTCCTGAAGCTGAATAGCTGAAACTCATATGGCAGCGTAATATTTTTCGAACATCGAGTTTTAACCGAAAACTTTTCTCTGTCCCCTTGGTGGTAATTCCTTTAATGGAATTCTCACAAACAAAATTACTCAAGTCGAAAACAGCACCGTGAATTTTATCTGGTTGAGCAGTGGAAGTAGAATTATTTGCAGTGCCGATACAAATGTAAACTTGCTAGAAGCTCGAACGGAGCTGTTGAATGGAAGAGTATCTCAAGTTGTGATGATATTGTCCTTGTCATAATTTTTAGTATGTTTCCTTACGGTCCCGTTTGTCTTCTTTGGAATGAATAGGAAGAGCTTAGTTAATCCCTTGTGGTTTGTAAACAGCTGAACAGCCAGCTCATAAAATATCACCGCAATTTATTGAAATTGGAGACCGAAAACGTTGACACTGTATTTCGTACAACATCGTATGTCGCAAGTGAAGGAAGTTCGAATATTATGAACAAGGATATTTGAAAACGATCTGTGTCAATTCTATTTTCTTTATATTGTTGACGCAACGACCAAGTTCATACAACAAATTCTCAATCACTATCGGAAAACATAGTCAATTGAAAAGCTTGTTTCCTCACGGAAATGGTCCATCCTAAAGCACTTTCATCACATCCTATCTCACATGTACCTACAAAGCTTTTAGTTTTAGATATTTGCTCGATCCTCCTCCTTCCTTCCCTCTTCCTGAGCAAAATACCATATCTTATTCAACTTTGTCATTCTCTCTCAAAAATACACCTGGTGACCATAATGTTGTCGATTGTGTCGCATACTGCCGTACTAAGCATAAACGTTCTATCTCCATTTTTCTCATTTTTGAGCTAACACCGGGTTTGAAAACTAAAGACTCTATAACATCATTCTACAAAATTTGAAAAACCTATCTTTGTGGAAGTATGTTAAAATCAATATTGAAAGATGCACTCTCCATATTGTATCCCCAGTACAAATCAAAACACAAGTTATTGAATATCTCGAAAGTACTAAAATGTAGATAGAACGTTTATGCTTAGTAGGGCAGCATAGTCGTCCACCGTTGAGTCAGTGGCTCTGGTACTTTCATTCTTGCTCTTTTTTCTCCCAAGAACATTTACCTTTAGGGCCTGACTTTTACTATAGGACCGCGCGACAGACCATAACATTACACTGCACGAACTTGGGAAAATGGCTATCATCCATGAAAAAATATGTCTGTCAGGTGTAATTTATGCATTTACCGCAACACTTCATAATTTGCGCTATCTATCCACTCCACCACACTGATCCAAGCCAAGTTAAAGCAGCCGAGCCTAAGGGCGCTCGATGTCTTCTGTAATTCACTTCATAGATACAAACGTGTTTTTTCCGTATCTCGTATCTGTGGAAGTTTCTTTTACTCAAAGCAGCAGTTAAGTTCAAAGTACGATTTTCGCTCGAGTGCAAAAACCCAAAAAAGCAAATAGCTTCAGAGGTGAACTTGTTATTGCCAAAGAATTCAGAAAACCCGAGGGAATCGGCTGATCGGATGGATGATGTGTTCGAGGTTTCAGTTCGGTCATCATAATTTTGCTCAAACATGAAAATCGTTTTGTCACGCTATCCATGTTATTACGACAGAACGATAGAGGACGAAAATGGAATAGAATGGTAATCTGTTGAATAAGACGTGCGCACACGGTCTCGTTTGCTATTATCATCTTCATCGCGACGCTGCAATAGTTTTTTTTTTGACAATGTCTATGCACAGAGAGTCTTATGATTGCACGACTTCAAATGGCTTTGGAAATATTAGGTTTTTACTGCGATGCAGTTTCATTTGATGCTCCCCTCTGACTATGGTTTTGTCGTGAAGTAATTGAGCAAATATTTATGAGCATTTCGTCATAATGGAAATAGTCACGGAATGCTAAATAGAAGTCATTCATCTCAATAAAGGAACTGGAGAGAATAGCAGATTGTGATTACATATTATATACTGATGAAGCTCGTAGCAGTGGAACTAATTGCATGTAAGCAATTTGGCTCAAAAAACAACAAGCTACTTGTTTCTCATACTATGCTGTCATGCTCAAATCAAACATGCTACATGTTTCTCATACTATGCTGTCACGGAGGATAGATATGAGTATTGCAGATGAAAAGAGAGTATCTTAATTATAACCGAACATCATCAGAGTTTTCAATAATTATATATGTACATACCTACGGCTGATATGTTATAAGTAATCATGAGAGCTTTACCTAATTGGAAAAATTTTATAACTTTCGAAACTTGGTTGCTAAAAACCAATATATGTTTCTTTGTAGTAAAACTACAGAGACAGATAATATCTGGTCCTAAGAATGTATTTGAAGTAACCGAATGTTTTTAATTTTGTTTCAATACCACTTACCTTTCTGGAAATTATAACAAGATACATGGATTGTCTTCGAAATTTACAATTTATGCATAATCACTTCACTTATTCTACCACCGAAATATCAATATGTTCGAATCACTGACAACACCCGACGCAAACATCCACTAAGGTCAAGAATCCACAAGATATTATTAACCAAAATCGCACAGGATTCCATCCGCAGTACACATTTTCCCACACTTCACCTGATCTAGAGTACATAACGTCAATTAAATAAACGCAATTGATCAAAGCTGCTCAAACAATTCGGCGTGCGCAATGGATTCAATATGTGCAAAGGATTCAACCAACGCGAACAATTTCGTCTGCACAGATGATCTAATCCACACCAAAACTGTAAGGCTTCTTTCACATTTTACGGTTCCGACCGTACGGCAAAAAACCGTACGGTGAAAATTCGAATGAGCAACATGTTCACACTATACGGTTTATGTGCGGTTTTTTTTTCGTCACAAGCTCAATTTGTGATTAAATGGTGTGCTGTTTAAGGCTCAAATGTTTTTTTTTTTATAAATATTATAATTAATGTGCAACCAGACTATGCTGTCATTATTGTAAATGCTTGTATTGTATTACATAATTATGTGCTTCAAAGAGACGGATATAGCGATGTAGATACAATGTCGATCACAGGTTTGGAAGAGTTACCACAAGACGCAACCATAAGAGGAGGACTGACTGCAAACAATATTAGAAATGTACTTTGTAATTATTTCGTTTCTAATGCCGGAAGTGTGCCATGGCAAATGGCATAAATACAAACTGTACAAAATAAACTGTAAATTAAACACGGAAAAGGGTATTTCTACATTAATTCTATCTTTCAAGGAAATAAATGCGAACCTATGTAAGAAAAGAAGGTAAAATTTAATTTACTTACCAAACGCATTTTTATCTATGGCATTAAGAGCACCAAAATATGGGTGCATTTCTATGCAGACTTCATGCCAGGCATCTTTCGTTGCATTTCTGTCTTTGTAGGTGTCCAGAAATTTATCCCACAGCTCAGGTATGGCCTCCACAAGTGTAATCAAAACTTCTGCATCTATATCTGTCATTATTCTTTAGTCACTTTACATTTTATACTTTGCTAAACTGCAACTAAATTGGCTCGAGATTGATTGACCGTACGGTTTGAAACCGTCTAATGTGAAAGCATGCACTTGGTCGCGTGCACCACTGAGTGTCCGGTCGCCGTTCGGCCACCGTGGATTGTAGTGGCAGTGTACGGCTGCTACACGGTACGGCCACGGCATTTTGCCGTAACCGTAAAATGTGAAAGAGGCTATACTCTTCTTCACACCACTAGAAAAATATCGCCGTACGGTTTTTTGCCGTACGGTCGGAACCGGATAATGTGAAAGGAGCCTAAGGTTGGGGTATTTACCCGAAAATGAAGCCGTTCCCGTATGACGTTTGACTGAAAATTTAAACACCATAAATACACACAATCATAAATGCAGCAATTGCATTTTTCGCGTGATTTGCTTTGCACGTGCGGCCACACCGTATCACCAACCACTAAGCACGTACACATACATATGTATAAATCCTGCTCGAAGCACAACTTGGTAGAATATTTCGGGGCCCCATTTTTCTTCTATTGCATTCTTCGTATACTTCCATACATATGCATGCATACCACATCTAAAGACGCATCCCATATCAAGTTTATAGCTTTTCGATCAAAGCGATAAACGAAAAATTGCTTCGAAAATGTTTTCCTAACAAAAGTCTTCATCTCTTCAATGAACACACATACATATAAACCTACATAGTGCAAGTTTAAAGTATTCATTTTTAGATAAACAATCTCATAGGATTAATTACGAATTCTGACATTAGGTGCGTTTTTTTGCGTCTCGATCAATAGCATGTTCGGGTATTTAGCATTGAAAACAACAACAACTGAGGCAGGATTGTTGTTGTTTTCAATGCTGCCTACCCTAACCTGCTATTGATAGAGATGCAAAAAACGCATCTATTAATGATCTAGAAAATTATGAGACATGTCACGATATATGTAAATAAGTAGGTACATACCCTTCGCAATCACTGTCGCAGCTTTGTCTACATTTTGTAAAAAAAACACATCAACTATAGTTTAGAAAATCCTCGCTACGCGAAAATCACTAATCCTGTCGTAGTTTCGAGAATCGTATCGTCGTATCGAGAACAAAAAACACTTGACGACCATCATACACTTTTTCAAGAACAAAATGGTCGTCACCACTACGCTATAGCATGATTTACCGAACCGAACGAAATTAACCATAATTAACGAGAAAAACTATCTTTTAACAATGTATTGTACAATATTCAAGTTTTTCCTCTTTCACGGCGAATCGCAGAGAAGTGTGATAAAATTCCGCGCAGCGAATCGCGAGCACCGTGAAAAACGCATTCTACTCAATCGAACCGAACTGCACAACTGGACAGACGATGTCTACCGAAAACATTAATTCTAGCAACAAGTGTCCTAATATGCATCACCTTTGAATCTTTCATCTGTATATGCAATTAATATGTATCGGTATACATTAATTTGTAGCTATAGGCATGAATATGTTGCAAGCTCTCTAATTGTATATAGACGAGACATTCCGCCAAATTTACGGATACATAATTGCATATGCAGGTGCATGGAAGAAATGTTTAGATGCATATTAGGACCGCAATGGGACACTTTTTGATAGAAGGGTATGTACCTACTTATTTACATATATATATCGTCACATGTCTCATAATTTTCTAGATCATTAATAGGTGCGTTTTTTGCATCTCTATCAATAGCAGGTTAGGGTAGGCAACATTGAAAACAACAACAATCCTGCCTCAGTTGTTGTTGTTTTCAATGCTAAATACCCTACAAGCTATTGATCGAGACGCAAACAACGCACCTAATGTCAGAATTCGTAATTAATCCTATGAGATTGTTTATCTAAAAATGAAAACTTTTGACTTGCACTATATAGGTTTATATATGTATGTGTTCTTTGAAGAGATGAAGACTTTTATTAGGAAACCATTTCCGAAGCAATTTCTCGTTTATCCCTTTGATCGAAAAGCTATAAACTTGATACGGGATGCGTTTTTAGATGTGGTATGCATACATATGTATGTATGGAAGCATACGAAGAATGCAATAGAAAAAAAATGGGGCCCCGAAATATTCTACCAAGTTGTACTTCGAGCAGGATTTATATGCGTACGTGCTCAGTGGTAGGTGATACGGCGTGGCCGCACGTGCGAGCCAAACCACGCGAAACATGCAAACGCATGTATATTTGTATGCATGTATGGTGGACACGATCTGAACTTTCGTAGCTTCGCGAAAAATGAAATGAAATTTGGGGGCATTTTCGTTGGTGAATTAAAAGCATTTTTTGTGCAATTTTTACGTGTGTAAATTTCCGGTGAGATGAGAAAGATGACATTGTGGTAGTTTTTCACTATTAGCATTTATTTCAGATAATAGTTTAGGATGAATTTACATCACTATTGTTCTTTCAAAAGCAGACAGCTAAAACTTTTGGTTATTACTTTTCGGGAAATGCCATGAGAACGTTCCCCTACTTTTCATGAATTTCCCCCACCACATGATTAAGGAAGATCAGTTCATGAACGCGACTGAAAGTACGAGAACAGTCCTGATCTAAGCTGCCGGCAGAACTCCAGTCGTTTGTAGGGGTAAAATCATTCGGGCTACTGAAATCGTGTGTGCATACTAAATCGTGCTTGGGCATTAAATCTTTTAAGTGAATTCAATCTTGCTGCGTGGATTGAATCCTTTTCGCTATTTATATCACATGTGCAGGTTAAATACTTCGCGGGAATCGTTTGTGTATGCTTACCTACGTGGTTTGTGCACATTTGCATGTGTATCAGTGATTTTGCGTTTTATTTTATTGGCGTAATATTTTGCCAAAGTTTTATATGAGAAAAATGGTGTTATCTTGCTAAACGAAGCTGAAGCCATAGTCGTCCAGTTATAATTTACAAGAAAGGTACAAAGTAGCATTGAAATTAAATTAATCATGAATTGTTGTTGTTGGTGAACAAATTATATCGAAAAGAACTCTGGAATTAAATGTCCGCAAGTAATTATTCAGTATTTAAAAAGCTCCAAGAATCATACATATGATCATATGTTTTGACGTTCTATCAAGGTATTTTAAAATGAATCAAGCACACTGGTTGGCATTGAAACTTAAACATGTGCACATCTTTGCGGACAATCAGCTTAATATATACAATCAGTAAATTCTACTTTCATCCACTAAACTTTCTCCTATAACCCTACCTACCTAGCTCCTAATAAATGATTCCTGTAGTTTGCTGAAAAAGCGCAATTCAGCAGCTACTCTCGGACTGTGAAAAGATTCTTGGAATAGTTCACCGGTATCATCAATCATCTGAATCTCACAAAAGTGCAGTTGTCATTGTAGTAAACAAAGAGCGTTCCACTGCACTCCTCTCCCCCGCATACGTGCATTAGTGTCCACTTACGTTCAATTCAGACCGCTTTGTACAAGTGAAATCAAGTAGGTACGTACTTTTATTGAGCTCTCCGCAGTTCCATGCCATGCCAAGCATCCGAGCTGTTCAATGTAACAGTAAACTGCATTGTGCAACTACTAAAACGATGCACTTGAAGTTCAGTACTCTACATCCAGATATTTTCTAAGTCGAACAATAGCTAAATACGTTTCAGCTACAAAACCAAAGATTGATGACCATTAGTCGACGAAACCATCTGATTTAAGAGTTTTTACGTGGAAAAGACACGAGTGAAAAATAATATCGGATATTTTCACAGATGAGATTAAATTTTTTCAAGCAACTATTTCTTCCGTACCACCAAAACGAACGAGTTGTTTCCTGCCCCTGAAGTCAATTACGATAAGACCTCATTATCAATTCGACAGGAAACCTTTCTTCTACGAAACGGGATTCTTTTCCTCTGTCTCACCATCGCCTAATTAGAGTAATATCCACCAGATCGAATTCAATTCAATGGGGGATTTAATTTTTGCGTTCCCGTCAAGCTGGCAATTAACGATAATTTAGGGTACTTCGTATAATGCCGAAATTACACTCTCGGCCAATGTTGGCAAGCCGAGCGTGTAAATGGTCACCTCGTCTATTCTACCGTTTTTTTTTTCACATGCCAAAACATGGAGGGAAGTGATTTCCTGAGTTGTTATGCCTGGTTTACACATATGGCAAACGTTTCGTCGAGGAACTTGTGAAATTACTTCACTCCATATCCTCGTATGTAAAAAAAAAACAGCCGAGAATAAACAAGGGGACCATTTACACACTCGGCTCGCCAACATTTGCCATGTGTGTAAACGCGGCATTAGACGAAACGTTCGTCGAGAATGTAATTTCGGCTTAAGAGAAGGCACGAGATAGCAAACCAACCATTGGACCAGTAATAACGGAATCTAGCGAATGAAGAAACAATCAAAAAATGTGATGATGGTCTTGTGGTGCCTAATTGGATTTCAGTTTCATTGGCAAGGGCTAAAAACGAAACTGAAATCCAAAAACACACTGCTGCACTGGTGTAGAAGTGATGCGTATAGCAGTTGTGAACATGCAAACCAGCAATTAGAGTCCGTATTCGAAAATAGCCCTCGGAAGTACAAGTATGCAAACGCTGTATTTTGTTCATCAAACTACTGTTATTATCGAAAACATAAGACTTGAATACTGTCGTTCTTAGCATAAACCTTCTACCTACATTTTAGTAACTTCTCAGATATTCAATGATTTGTGTTTTTCTGCAGCATGCAGATAACTATTGATTTTAACGTACTTCCACATAAAGATAGTTTTTTTCATATTTTGTAGAATGATGTAATGGAGTATGTAGTTTTCAAATCCGGTGTTGACTCAAAATTGAAAAAATTTCAGAAGGTTTAGATGTATTACAATGTGTGATTTTGTGTTGTGTCGTGTCGTGCCAACACGAAACAAGCAATCATTTCATTTTCCCGAAATTCAGAAGGGAGAGCCACGAAATAAATGGGCGAATGTTTAAGTGCAAGGTTTTTTTGTAGCTGATAATTTCGTGAAATGTTGAAAATACTAAATTAAATTGATTGAGATGACCGGTTGTCTTGTAAATTTTCGTGTTGGTTCTGATAAACCAGCGATTATAAAATTGAGGATTTAAAGTCGGAAAAATTGCCCACGGCGCGCATGGCTATCCCGCGAAAAAACAATTTTAAACTCGCCAAACGTTAAGAACGTTCAAGTTGGCCAGATGTGATTTAAGGGGGTAGTACCGATTAGAATGCTCAAAAACAGCCTAATTTTCAATATTTGTTTTTTCACTTCCTTTATTTTGTATAAATTTTAAAATTTGCATGGGCAAAATACACGTTTTGAAGATTACAAAAATAAATACTCTTTTATTTTTTTCATTTTTCTACTTATTTATAGAGGGCGCCAAAGCTGACGTCTCGAAAAATGCCTCGTCATACTGCGGACTGATAATCTCAGGAATGAAGAATCTGAAACAAAAAACCAAACCGCATTTTAAAGAGGAATGTCTCTTACGTCGCAATCCACCACAATATTTTTTAAAAAAAAATGGCGGTTGTTTGAAAATATTTTTCGAAAAATCCTAGTTTTTTTCACTTTGTTTTCTTGCCAAATTTTTTTAGCTACTTTTGGCCTATATTGTGGTAGATTACCACACAAGATACTTAAATAAAGTAGTGCACCAAATTTGACTGAAATCGGTTCGGCCAATCCGGAGAATGATTGTCCGCAGTTTAAAAAAACGTCATTTCGAGAAAAACGCGTTTTAAGTTTTTTTCCATTTATTTATTGAATATTATTTAAAAACTATGTTTTTATCACCTACTATTGCCCAGTTTGCAATCCCTCGACCATACATAAATATTCTTGAGTCCACATAAGCTAGTTGCTCTTGCAGTTGGGCAGTTTTTTTTTTTGGCCAAACGAGCTTCCTTTGCCGCTTTTTCTGCCTGACTTATGCGCTTTTCATCTTTTTTCGCAGTAATTAAAAGCAGTGGTCTGCCGTAAACTGCCGTAACTTGTTTGTTTTTGGAAATATCTTAATATTATTTTCAGACATGATTTCTGAATAAATTGAAATATGTAAAAAACATAAAAATGATATTTTCAAAATTATAACCGGTACTACTCCTTAAAAGATTTTGATCCCAGATCCCAGAGACGAAAAAATAAAGAAATTCTAAATGTTCAAGCAGAAATGGCATTCAATTTGAAGATGTTTTAGTGAATTTCAATTAATACCAGAATTTCAGTAACTATCATACTTGCATCAAAATTTAATTTATTGTTAGTCCTAGAAATCAGAAACCTAACTTTCAAACAACCACTCTAATGTAAAATCGTGCTAAGCCATCGAATCCAAGCCAACCAAAAAGTTTTCTTCCTAAAATATACTCCTCGAACTCAAAACCACGCACACCCACTCTAATATATCTTAAGTCAGTTCAATTCGATTGCTTGCAATTAGACCAAAGTACGAATAATTAACTATTTCACAATCTATTGTTTACTTTCGAAATCCCACAACTAACACTCGACCAACAGTTGCTGGAAATTTTATTATTAAGTTTTCAAGTACTCTTCAGCTTCCACTGTACTGGTTCATTCTAACCGAGGCTAGTTAAAACTTATATTTCGTCAAGTTCTGACTCTCGTCCGTTTGTATTATGCTTTAAAACAATTTTCTATTCTCCTTCCGGTTTCCCGTACAATACAGTTTTCATCTCGAATCTTAAAAGTCTGAGCTGCTTGCCTGGATTAGAGATAGAGGGTCGGTTGGTCGGTCGCTTGGTCTGTTCATCAAAATCCACAACTCAACTCGTCTCGATTCATTATCAGGTTTCAGGTTGAATAACTCAAAAACTTCAAATACAAATTCTGACAACTTTTCCAACAAATTCACGTTCAACGCTTTGATCCTCAGTTTACTCAATTCGATTCTGTTCTGGATTCGATACGTGCACTCAGTGCTGAATTGACTGTTTTGCTCGACAGACACTTCAAGGTATATTATCAAGGAAGCATCTTTGTCGTAGCCGTCGCACACCAACAATTCCAAGACATCTGCCGGTACTACAAACTCTTCGAATCTCAAACTAATCCCGAAACGGAAGTTTCTTTCACACGTGTTCCCAGCACGGTCTTGCATCGCGCAATCAAGAAACCAGTGAACAAAGCAAGCCACCTCTGTCTGTCCTTGTGCCCAGTGGAATGTGGTCTTCGACTGAATCGAGCTATCGTCTCACATTACAGTCATTGATCTTCGAGAAAAATCTAACTGGCTGCGACGCCAAGTGATAATCGGAGAACATCATAATTTTTCAAATTTTCTCGTGTCAAGTGCAGTGCAGCTTTCACCACATATGTGTCAGTTAATCTGATTACACCCGGGTTGCCGGCTTATAGTTTCGTACGGAAGGTAGGATATCAACGTCGGAAATGACATTTCAATGCTACTACACATTTACTTGAATTTTTTTCAGGATTCATGAATTCATTTTCCATCCCCGAAAACAACAAGACACAACTTTTTAGGAAAAAACATTGTCAGGTCTCATCTTACTTTCTTGTTGCTCGCCGAAATCTTTCTTCTATTTTTAGATACGCCAAGACTGCGACTTAAACGATCCATCCGAAGTCGCACGCTCCTTCACTCATTTATTTTACTAACAAGACTCGCTAATCGTCTCTATACATGACTTCAAGCGATATGTGACTTTTCGTAAAACATCCCAGTCCAAGATGCCAGCCGAAGACGAAGGAAATCCTGCCCGTCTCTGACTGCCTTCCAGCCTGTCATGGATTTTCTTAGCTCATTTTTCAAGCAAAATCTGTGCTGTGTATCTTAAACGATTAATGACTGCAATTTAATGAGATGAGGCGATGGCAGCACGTAAGTTATTAAGCATCTGCACCAAATTTATAACCGCGGAAGGAATGAAATTTTCAGCTTCGGGGGTAGATTTGGCAGTATAGCTAGGAGCATCCCAGCATGTTTTGGAAAGTTCTGCGTGATTTAGAGTGAATTTCCGCTTTGATTTAGCTCAGTCTCTTGCATGCGTTATAAGTTCCTAGCACATATATTCATTTCTGCTCTTAGAAAACTATTAATGCAACCTACTCGTTCCGTTTGTATAGGAATTGCTAGATATCAAATAAAAAGATGCTTTGTGGTTCGCACTATTCAGAACTTCCACCAGGCTTCAATCGCACTGTTGCTCCTCCGAGTAAATTAAGAAAATTCCGGAGCGAACTTTGAGACTTTCACATTAGTTTGCATGTGGTATGTGAGGAGGCATCAACATAGTTAATATTCAAGCTTTAACCCATCCATCGCCCCGTTTGAGGTCTATGAAACACACGGAAATTTTGTCAACTTATTTAGGCACGGTGGCGTCGCTGCTCTCAGGACTGCGAAGCACAGAATCAGCTTCAAGAGTAAGGACTTAATTTATTCATGAAAAATGCAAATTTGAATTGCTTTTGATCTTGCACTTGTACGAAACTTGATAGGGGAGAATTTTCATCAGGATGAAATTATCATAATGTGATTTTGATTTATTGGCAGATTGCAGGAATCTAAGCGTAATTGGGATTGGGTTAGATGTAGAACGGACTAGGAAAAAGGACTTGGCATGGGATTTCGTTTGGGATATGCAATATTACACGAAATGCGCAAGTGAAATGAATTGGTGTATTGTTTACGTGTGGGAGATTATATTGAACATAGTTTGGAAATAGTTGTTGATATGTATGTATGTAGGAACATTGTTGCAAACAGTTGAATCTCGGAAATTTATGATATTTGACAATAAATATGTAGACGAAACTGTTGGCTTTGCAGAGCTCGCAACTAGTGAAACAAGTTTCTGAGCAGCCAAGGCGTTCGACAAGGTCTGGCACGCGGGTCTCATCGTTAAAATATGCAATTTCAATATCCCAAAACCTCTGATACAATTGACTGCATCATTCCTTGAGGGCAGAACCTTTACCGTTCGAGTAAACGACCACTTCTCAAGCACGCGACCAATAGAAGCAGGAGTTCCACAAGGCTCTCCACTCTCACCAATGTTGTATACCTTATACACTGCAGACATCCCGATGATGCCCACAATGAAAATTTCCCTTTTTGCAGACAACACCTGCATCTACTACACATCACGACAGGCTGATTTTATAGCCATCAATTTCGAACATTACATAGATACACTGACCAATTACTTCCAGAAGTGGAAGATCCGTATCAACGCGGAAAAAACGTAAGCAAATTTTGTGACAAGACGACGAAGGCGAAACCCAAGCCAACTCACAGTAGACAAAGAGCCCATCGAGTGGAAAACGACAGCCAAATACTTAGGACTCACTTTTGACACCAGACTTTCGTGGAATACGCACATACAGAACAAACGAATACAAGCTAGCGTAATACTGAACCAGCTGTACCCATTACTAGTATCTAAAAAGCTAAATGTTAAGAACAGAGCCCTTATCTATAAGCAGATCATCAGACCAACCATCACATACGGAAGCACCATCTTTTACCAAACACACAGGACAAACAAGAAACAGTTACAAACATGCCAAAACCTGGCTCTGAGGAAATTAACAAGGGCACCCTGGTACATCAGAAACACTGACATACACAAGGACATACGAATAGAAACAATAGACAAATTCATACGAGACAAGGCACTAAAACTATTCGACACAATCGACAGACATTCCAACAGCACCCTTGCTATGTTAAGATACCAAGAACAGAGAGAAAACGATATCTACTTAAACTTACGAGAATTAGGAAGCTAAAGTAGTAGATCTACGAGGGAGCAACCAAGAGACCAGCATAAACCAGAGAGGAAAATGAGAGCGCAGGAACGCTCACTGAGAGGAAGGGAGTCAAAGTGCTGAAAGCACTAGCTCCAAATTAGAACAGTTCAAAGGAAGTTTCTGAGCAGTTGAAAGCCAATCAATCGATCACGAAGATGATTGTTACGATAGAATTTTATTGATCACCCATATTTTTAGATGGTTGGCTATAAAACATGGACATAAGCATATTTTCTTCGTTCTAAAACTGATACGATTTTCAGCATTATTTAAAAATATAATTTTAAGTTTTTAAGTCACATAAATCCTAGTTGACTTATTCAAAAAAACGCACCAATTGTATCCCATGATTCAGCCTTTGATAAGAACGCAAATATAAGCCATAAAACATTTCTTATGTTTTTTGCTATTCAGGTTGGTCTTCTATTTATGTTGTTTTTAAATTAATCGTTAAAAAATACAATAATTAAGCATTGAATTGGATGAAAATAAATAAAAAGAGATCAAGTTCGGTAGATATTTGTCGAAAATTTGCCGGCAATTGCGGGAAAAACGTCAGAAATATCCTTTACTAAAAGCTCCTTTCGTTTTTGGTCGAGGAAGAGTCAATAAATATGTCACACGCATTTCGAAGGGCTGAGCAACTTTCAATTAGTTTCGTCCATCTATCTAATATCAATATAAAAAGTAGGCATTTGCACACTCACCGGTATCACAAAAATGCAATATCTTGGAACAGAATCATATTCCAAATGCGAACATTCGTTGACGTCTGTACCCACTCAAATTAGTAGCAGAAAAAACATTCCCCCTCCCGACTCCGCATCGCAATTTAAAGTCAAATCCTCCTTCTATTTTCAGTCCCTCCAGTTGCAACATTGATCCTACTGCTATTGAAACAAGAGAACATTTCCTTCTACCCACACTATTATCGCAACTCCTCTCCCGTTATTTTATCCAGTATTTCATGGAATACCTACTTAAAGAAAATACCAACAACGTAGAAAGCCTTTTGAAGCTTCAGGCTGAGAATGCCAGCAATTCGTGTCGCGTATTTGATGAATCGATTCCACGAGCCCTTTATTTGTTTTCAATGCTGTTGCTGCTAGTTCGTCTGGTTCGTTCGTAGTAGCAGCAGCAGCAATGTGATGTCCTTTCATTATTTTCCTTGGCGATACACCTGTATTTTAAGGGAAAACAAGCACAAACAAATTCAATTTCTATGAATTTTTTCCATTATTCGTAGTCGTCTTTTGCGTAGTCATAGTCGCAGTCGTCGTTCCAATGAAGTAAAAAGTAAACCGAGGGAGCATTACGTGAATCGAACGTCCTTATTGCTTCGCTGATGAATGGATGGTTTCCAAATGGTAGCTGTGGTGCAACTGTACGGAAAACGTTTTTACTGCGATATGGTAAAGAGCATTATGTTTTTCTTTGACGGGAGATAAGAGTTTTTCATGAAAGGAATGTGGCAATAAATTGGTCAACCAGCTCCTGTTGATTCGACCTGGCTGGAATATGAAATAAACTGTGTGGACGTTAAGGCTAACACTATCCGTATGTAAAAATGGAATTGGTAATCGAGTCATTCGAGCATAAAATGTCAGTGCTTGGTTAATTCATGACTGGAAACAAGAGTTTTTTCTGACTATATTGTAAACCGTCTGTTCCCATCAAAGGTTTTAATTTGGCATATTATTCGGAAAAATTTGATTCGGTCACTTTTTCTCACTATGTCATTCCTCCCATCGAGCATCCTAATGAAAACCAGTCCTGTTACAATATCGTATAAATTTTATATCCACTACTTATTAGAGTGCATATTCTTTTCGTACATATTTACTACCACTACGAAAATATAGAGCACATGAATCATTATTGAAATATAGTAAATATGAATTTACAGATCTGTAAATTCCGCAAGAAACGACAGCTTTTTGACACCGCCTAGGGTATATGCATGGAACTGCAAGGAGCGAAAATATTCTAACTTAAAACACTCTTATTCGAACTTGAGCTGCGATTCCCGAAGCACCTTGGCTTTGTGTGTGCAAAAGCGTCAAGATATTTTATTGGGAATGGAAATGGAATTGCTCATACTGTAACAATTTATCACATTCGACAAGTCACGTTTCGCTCGTTAAGTCAACTCAATATGCATAACTCGCAAAATTATATTTGTACGATATCAGCTGGAATTTGCTTGTGCTCCTTGTTACACGCTGCTCCTCTCGCACTGCCAGTTCAAATTCGTATGTGAATCCGGTTTTCCTTTACGCCATCAATCCTTTTTTTTTGAAAGGCAAAAAAACGAGTGAGCAATATTGAAGGAGACACCGAAGCAAACTGGATGAGTACTTCAGTTGACATGGTGCATAGTTGTGTGTTATTTCTGACTCGATTCTTCTTGCGGGAGGTAATGTTGCTTCGTTCGTCCTTTTTGGCTACTGCCATTACTATTTGGCTTTTTTGCAATTGAAAAGACACTGCTTGAAGAAGAGTGCTCACTTTGAAACTCTGAACTGAATGAAATATTGCAAACGGGTCACTTAGGATGCTTTTTACAGTCGGTCCTCCTTCTCTGCACAGTTGCTACTTTGGTTGCTGCTTGTACCGGTACTAGGTTGTCAGTCAGTCACTCAGTCAGAGCCTCTAGTAAAGCTAGTCTTGTCAGAAGTGCTTGGTGTCTTTGAGCATTTTTTATGGTATCTTATGTGAAAAACGTGCAAGATGCAGTACTGCAAACTATGTACTATGGCAAAGTCTTCCATCGTCCTCTGAAAGCATGTTTCTGCTTAATCCAGTGAAGTAATGCACTTAGTCGAACTCTGAATGGGAGTAAGGAGTGTAATCAAGTTTTTTAATGAGTTGGTTGGTACAAGGAGTCATGTCGTATGTGGGGTTGCAGAAATACAACTCGGGGACAAGAAATAGGTTCTATGAAGGATGCAAATAAATAGAGGATCATTTGATAGCTGTAATGCTTTCTGAAAACCCTACAACATGTATCTGATGGCAAAATTGCATGGGAACGAGCAAACGATTCGGAAATAGAGGTTGGTTGACTTAACGAAAACCATCTTCAAATTTAACGAACGCAATTACCGTTCAACTGAAAGCTATTACCGTAAGGAGCGATAATAACTTCAGAGGAAATTTCAATCGTTTGCTTGTTGGTTTTTAGAATGATGGAAAAGAAGCTGAGTAGTTTGCTTGTTCAAACATGTTTCTAGTTGATTTAAATAGAATTTCTGATAGATTTAGAGACCTGGTGCTAATGTGAGTTGAAAGGTTGCTTTAAAAGCTTTAGCTTTTGAATTTTACTTTGAATAATGTAAGTCTGGAAATAAATTATAAATTCACTTTGCATGTAAAACTAATTTAAGCGGGAATTGCAAAAACTATCAGCCCTGATTGGATTAAATTATTTGTTGAAAGTAAAAGACGTTCTGTTTTAACGTGAAGGTTGCTCATGAAAATACGACGAAGCTTAGGTAAATTTTCAATTGAAACGCCGCAATTTAGGTTATGATGCAATCTTTTTTGACTCTCAAAATATATGGAATAGTTTTGTGTCCTTGTTTTTATTTATCACGACAATTATCAATTGACCATTATCACGACAATAACAGATGACAGATTTGAAAATCTAGCATCAGCAAACAAAGATAGATAAGCTGATCTGAGGAGTACTTCCTCAAAGAGCATGATGTTGATCCGACTAAGAAAAGCTGCCTCAGTGTAAGCAAGAAACCATAAGTATTTAGATATGGGAATTAGTATTTATGCTAGTAGTTGGAGCTGAAAATATTGTGAGCCCACTTCACGCAACCAAATCCTCATTCGCTTCAAAATACAATCTCTTGAACTTTAGCATTTTCATACAAAAAAACCATTCTCAGCAATTTGGTACGTAATTAAATGAAAGAAGTTCAGAAAGCACATACCAACTTTTTTATTCTCCTTTGATAAGAATTTTTCAATAAATTTTCTTACCCAATTAGTTTACAATTCTTTGATTATAATTACTCAATAAAACGATATACTTGCTTCTCGCATTGCATAAAATCTATATTATAAGTTAATTCGATTATTTTTGTGCTTTTCAATTTTATCGCTGTGTAAATAATAGGAAAATGTTTCAAGCGCTATCGTTAAATAAAAAAAAACAGTTAAACATCTAAAGTTGCTATCAATCAGAAAATTTCAGCTACTTAGGTAAATATTCGAACATATATCTAGAAGACGTCTACAATGCATTTTGTTTAAAGTTGTATACACATCGATTCAAAATCTAAATTAATTTTATAAAATTTTGAATAGTATGGCGTTCATGTTACTTGAATTACTGTTTCTTAAACCCTTCAAAGTTGAGCAACGATTTATTAGCTAATATTTTCCAACGATTTATTAGCTAATATTTATATAACATAAATATTAGCTAATAAATCGTTGGAAAAAAAATTCAATAAAAAACTACGCAAAACAGTGTAAATTTAATATCATAATGTTTCACCTCTTCTTTCGCTCTGGAAGATTAATAATTTCACTATGAAACTGTATGACTTAAATACTTTTGTTTTTCTGCTCCTTCCCACCACTATAGGTAAATAATCGATTTTCTTTGTTCTTTCAGCTTTCTTTGTTCTTTCACCAACCCCTCTACAGCTTTTATGTTTAAGATACTCATTTCTACATATTCTCGTTAGTTTTTTTAACCTCATCAAGTATCCTCTGCTCAACAATGGATCACATACAGCAAAATACTACACCAAACTCCGCTAAATGCATAACAATCTGGCTAAATTGCATTTGACTTTGTTCTCGAGCCCAAAACCAAGAGAACGAATATAATGCATATCAAAACTAGAAGAAAATATCAAAAATAAGCAGAAGAAATGTTTGGAGTAATTATTTGAAACATAAGATCCAAAGATATCGCTGTGCACTTTGCTGACTAACGATTTCCTCCCACGCTGGGCGCGGTCCGTAACAATGCGACTTAAGCGTATTTCGTCCTTATTGTCCACTCCAGAGCAGGCAACGCATATAACGCATCTACTTCTTTGGGTCAGATGAATTAAATATTACAAGAAAAAATAAACTGTGGAAGAGAAACGGAACACTTTTTCTGGCTTTTTTTTTATCTCTCATTCTACTCTTTGTCCAGAATTGCATGCATAGCTGTTGTCGTGGTATTTTTATGTCTGTTTCATTCACATCATGCTTTCATTGAAAGCTTTACTTGTTGTTGCCGCCACATTTGCTTGCATCATCCCCCGCACCATCCAACATCTTCTACGAAGAAGTTCCTTTACATTTTGGCTGCGTCTTCTGAGAGAATTTTATTAAAAATGCATCAGTTACCGTTCTAGCATCAACATGAATTACGTCACTATACAGCCAGTATTTACAAGTGACTGCTGCTACGCTGGACAATATGTATTGGACACCGGAGGATATCATTCACAGGAAGTTTGTACGGAAGAACTTACTACGAATTCTATGAATGCTCGAAAAAGAATCGAAATATAGACAGATCTTGTGTCGAGGAGGCTTCCGAGTAATGGAGTTTTTCAACAAGTTGACCAGACCAAGTCGTTGGTGGAAACTGATATGATACTCGATGAGGTGAGGTCGATGGGAGGGCGAGTCGAAATTAAATGACTTCTGAGCGAACGAGTAGTCAGTTACGGGTGCCAGAAGACTTATTTAAAAAGTTTAATTCATTTAATTGTTTACGAGCCGTCGCGTCAAATTTAGCTTCCGGGTCAAACTGAAACTGGATACCTGTTGTTCACGCTCTGCATTGCTGTTTTTCGAATTCTTTTCCTTGAGTGAATCAGACATTGCTTGTGAAGGCTAAGCGAAAAAGAAAGCGCAAACAACTTATGGGTTTTTTGTCGGGCACAGGTGAATCGAGAGGGGAGGGGGGATGTTTCTCCGAAACAATGTATCTTTTGTTTCCGCTTTGAGTCCATTTCTACAAGCACCTATCAGTTGAATATTTTATAAGGTGAGATGTATTTGGAATTGAATTTACGAAGTGCTTAAGCTAAAGTAAGTGTTTTTATGTGCAGTCCTAGTACGGGTCAAGTCCTGACTCGAACTTGCTTGAAAATGGTAAATGATAGGTGGCGAAACTGTTCAAAGGGATGGTCACTGCCATTGGATTGCACACCGGAAACGGATGGGATGCTTGGGCGGAGGGTAAACAACAAAAACAATGTAATGAACATGTGATGAGTACGATGGTAATTAGGGCATTTTATAGTCATTGCGTTAATATAAATGACTCGAAATAATAGACATCTGGTGGTCAGATGCTCATTTTTGTTGTCCATTATTATAAATGCTTGAATAAAGTGGTTTTCGTGGTATTCCTATTGCTCTTGCTATTTTTGTTGTGTGATACTTTTTGTGATTATTTTGTACGCTCGAAGAGCTAAGCGATGGTGTTTATTTCTGCGGCTGGCAACATGCAGTTATTACATGTAGTTTTTATGACAAAATGACTCGGAAATGTTAGTTAATTGACAATGATATCTGATGGGCTTATTAGCTGATGCTAAATTATTTGTGATATTACGGTTTTTGATAGCTGTTTTTTTCATTTTGCTGCGAAAAGTGAAATATAATTTTTCTCGTTTCATGTTTTTTAAGTCAGCAGCTGAATTCTTATCAAGAATCTTATTCAAAAGATTTTTTTTTATAACCACTTCTTTTTTCTCGACCAATCTGTACTAACTTAGAAATAGCTTCGAATATTTGTCAATGATTTTAAATTTTACATTCACGTAACTCAGAAAATTCGGCTTTGTTCCATGAATGATTTAAGTAAGTTTTTCAAACTGCTGGGCGTCATCAATCCCTAAATTTTGCTAGCATACACGAGAGCGATTTTGCTATAGCAAATCCAGTTCACATTTCCTTTCAAATTATAATTTCCACTTCATTGGAAACATTTCAACTCACTACTAAAATCTATTCATATTAACAAGACTCCATTCTCCACCACCACGTCCCGACCACTCGCTCTTCATATCCGCTTAATCCTTCAAATCTATAAATACACTCACACATACTCTTGCCCATAATCAAGAAATCCTACAGATAAATTCATCCCATTAAAGTCTCCGTTATCCTTTGAACGTCTCCACTCTCAATTCGAATGTAGATTGTTCTTAGCGAGCGACAATTTGGCTTTTAGTCGCATTTATCTCCATTTACCACCTTCTCTATAGATTCGACCGTTCTTGAAAAATTGCCGATTTTCTCGGAGACGACTACGACGACAACGATGACTATTGTCCTTGTTTTCGAACGGCAGGAATTGACAGCGACATCCTTTAGACAAATCGTAGCGGCTAGCCCGTAATGTTCCGAGGTGGTACTTAAGGAACTGAAACGATTTCAGGTGTAAATTGAAACTTATTACTTCTGTCTGGCTGCACAGATGAGCAACAACATTACATATATATGCTGAAAACGATTGTTTCTTAAGGCATTACAGTGATGCGAGTAATTTTATTACCTATATAATTTATCTTGGGACATACTTCATTTTCAAAGTGATTTACTGATTTCATGCTGAAACAGCTTTACGTTAACCAAAAAAATATTCTAGAGACTCGTCGGATAATTTCTTTGCACTATTTATGAAATTTTCCGCTGTAGTTTGTATTACTTTACCGTAAACTGCCCTCAGAAAAAATCTGTTTGTTTCATTAGTTACACAAGCTTTAAAGCCAAATTTTCGATTTTTTTCCTCCAAAATGCGTTATCACTACTGTGTTCCAAATCTGTGAGAATTGATTGCCATCGTTGCCGAGATCCCACTGAAAACCTGCGAGCAAAGCGAAGAACGCACCATTCAACTTGTCGCCAAAACTTCATTTTCTAAAGCACTTAATTCGTCAATCCACCACACACGGCTCGGCACTTTGATTGCTTTTTGTGTGAAAAGCCAGCCAGCAGCCACCCTCGCAACACAAGCACTACAGCCTGGGATCTGGCACTAGTCATCTCCATGCCCTATGAACAGCCTTGTATGCTACTATACGTAGATATAACTTGGCTCCAGTTCAATAGCTCTGATGTCTCCACTATAAAATCAATGAAGCGTTTCACTATGCTCTTTCCAAGATTTCACATCGTTGAATCGCGTTCAGCACCCATGCTTTCATTGCTAAAATTTGCTATGAATCTGGTGTACAGCCACTACCACTACGATGTCGTGCCAGTCTCTTTAGATTTAACGCGTTACCCTCAGCTCCAAACTGCTGCTACTCTTGCTGTCGCTAGAGTCCTTAACGCCTTCAGATTGTTAGATTCACTACTACTCTCACCGGTGTATTTTCAGCTTCAGCGGCAATCATGTCGTCGATTCTTGTCATCCATCGACCAAGTCTATTTGGTGCCAATCATGGTCTATTAAGCAATTCCAAATAGTAAATTTACACCTCGAAATAGAAGAATATCGGATTTTTAGTGAAAGAACTAGCATTGTGAACTCAGTTGTATACATATCACTAATATATGGAATGTTAAGCGAATTCGATTCCAGACCGCTAAGCTGTTCAAATTGGGGATTTGGTTTGCAGTTATGTTCTTCGAAAATGAACAGTGTTAGCAATGGTAATTTGCTACGAAAAAATGTCCTGTGAGGTTTCGCAGGATTTTTTAATTGCGACAATGTAAATGAAACGTACAAATGAGCTGATATGGTGAATGCATCTCAAAATCGATAATCGCTGCAGCCATTTTAAGGTCCTTATAATTTGATGGCAATATTTTTCATTTCAGTGAATCAGGGAAGCTTTTAACGTTGATATTGTTATTATGAGTAGTAATACATTGTAATTTCGTAAATAATTAATTTATTTTAAATTCATCATGAAGTCCTGTCCCTGAATGGTATTTCCTTGTTACATTTTAGTGACTTCTTTTAATTTTTTTCTGAATTCCATCTGAGTTGAATCGTAACTGTTCCGGATTTCGTACTCGTTATATGCTCTCAAAATGAACCGACAAATATTTTTCTTTCAATTTGTCAAAAATTATGATGATATGAAAATTGTTGAAGTAATTTCCCACACTGGGCGCACAATTTTTTGACATTCCCTATCCTGAATATTAGTATCTATCAAACTTAAAAGTGACGTTCTGAGAGTAAAACTTTTGTTCCAAATGATTTGCGAAAATGCATACTGGTATTTTTCCAAATAACCTGTCGAGGGGTTATTTTATGATGTGCTGCCTGAATGAATTTTATCCGGTTTTCATGCATTTTAGCACGATATCGAAACTCAATTATAATTTAACATTGCTAAAGTCCAAGGTATACGACTAGTATTAGGCACTTAAAACAGATTTTTGCTTCCATTGATAGTGAGAAATCTTTTCATTAAATTTTTCAAATCAAAAAATCAGCAAGACGACGATTGAGGGAATGCATCGAGTTAACAATTTGTTTATTTTACCTCTCTCTCTCCCCTCCGTTTTCCACAGTCAAACTCAGTGTTTTCCTTCTCGCCTTTGATCAATTAATCAGCTATCGCTAGTCTACCTTACAGCCCAGTCGCTGCACTTATGAAACCAAACTCATGTCGAGTTTGAATCATTCCAGTCATCCTCAAGCCTTTTGTATTCATTTGCCAATTCATCAGCTATATCACATTTAATTGGTTTATTTTACTTGGATTCACAACGAAATCAATTAGTAAACTACATGAGCCCAGAAATCATATTTATTTATTTTGTTAGTTAGCGTACAAGTCCGAACAAGAGTGGCTGACGTTGCCAAAAGCAAATATCGCTTTCTATATGCATTCTAGAACAAAAGGCAATTTCATAAAAAAAACTCAACTGAAAAATCATCCAAAGAGTATGACATGGAAAGCTGCACCGGATTAAATGGACTTTGGGGATGAATACATTCAATGAAACACGTGTCATCCCCAGTCTGAAATTAGCGTCATCGACGGCTACGCTACAGTCATACCCCGGTGGTAGGCACTGTTTTTTTCGGTCCGTTTTTTGGAATGAGTTGAGTTGGACAGGGTAAGCTATGTATTCAGTTTGTCAGTTAGCACAGTTGTAGACTCTTAGCCAGCAGTCTACTGGAATTTTTTAATGAACATGCCAACATAGTCGCTGTCAAGTAAAAATGTTTTTATGATGTTTTTTTGGATTTGAAATTCTTTCACATTTGTTCGGTAGCCAGCGACAGACCCTTAATTCATCCATCTTCGATAAACCTTAGCGCTTTTTATTCGTTTGTATTTTTATTTCTTATTCGTCAATTTGTTTATTGACACAACTCCCAGTGTAATCCACTTTCGCTCTCGACTGGAACCTGTAACGCGACTGTTCGTCCTGCATTTGTTTTGCATTTAAAAAGGTAGCGTTTTATGATGGTTCTAAGCTGGTTGCATCAAAAGCGCTAGTCACAGGAGACTTTGTTTGGTCTATTCATATTTGAAACCATGTCGCATACCTTGCAGATCGATTTTCAAGTGCCTAAAACTGCTTGCAGAATTCATCACTCGGTCACACTTTGAAATAAAAAAAGGGAAAAAGGGAAAATTTATCCTACATTCAGACTCAGAGGCAAAGTACGGAAAGATCTCGAAGTTGTTGTTTTAAATAAAACTTCGAGTTGACCTGCTTGACAACAGCTAAATAATAATCGTTTGAAAAGATATGTCAATAAAATGTGTTGTACTAAACAATTACGATTGGCTCCAAAGTTCAATAAAAGTCAATAAGACTCTTCGACGCTCTAGCTACACTTGGATTTATGTAAAATAAATATAAGCGTGAGTAGCTAAAATCCGGTCAGAATCCATTTCCTGTCAGAAAAGCTTAATTACATCGGACGCACTGCGAAAGGAATAAAATACAAAAACCCTTTTACTTGTCACAAAACTCTTCAATATGAATTACATTCCTCACGATTTCAAATAGACCTATTCTTTCGTCACACTCAACAGCCAACGCCACAAGTCACACATCTCTACAGGTACTGTTGATAAATTATTTTCGTCACGTTTCACTTCTGCCCCTGGAGAATTGAGGGTGACAACAACGTAACATTGCATAGTAACAGCGACAGAGACATTTAAATGAGCTTTTGTCAGTTTCTGTTTAAAAAAAATTATGCTACTATTTCCCGGGTGTTTTCAGGGGGCTGAGTATGCCTAATATTCCTCGACCTTTTCCTTGCCGACGACGAACTAAGATAATTTCGCATGTTTCGATCGATTCGGCAAGATGGCAAATATGCTGGTCCTGGCTCAGGATACAAATTGCAGCATGTTATCGTCTTCCTGGTATGTCCAGGGACTTCTACTGTGTGAGGGTGGTAGTAGTTGTAGAATTTCAACACGTCACCTCAATTGACGAAGGTAGGCTCTCTGCCAACTCTGATGAAATTAAAATAAAATCGAGGAAGCAGCAACGACAGCATATATTACCCACTTGTATAGCAATTTGCAGAGATTTGATTGTTGAGTTACAAAAAGAGCAAATGAGAAAAACAGACCTGCGATAGAGAGGAAGTACAACTCGAGGCTGAAAAGACAAATGTAGGAAAAGGCAAGCAAGCTCAGGATGACAGGCTCTGTTTGAAAACGGATATTGAAGAGCTTTTATCATTTGGTGCTCGGTATGTTGGACATTTTTTTCTATTTGTCTCTTTGAGGAGTTGTTTGCATTTGTGAAATCTATAATGTAAATTTTCTTGAGTTGTCTAGGGTTTTTGGTTGGTTTATTTTAAAACATTCAAACAATTCATTGATTAGATTGGGCAGGGATTGGTATTTCAATTTGTAATGTTTTTGCTTGACAAGATGTGGGAGATAGTGGAGCAGCAAATAACATGGAAAGTTGTTTTTATAATCAGAGATTTTAAACTATTTCCTTAATCCTGTTCCTGGGGGGATAATGAACAATTGTACGCCAAAGTGCCCCTCCTTGGGATTGCCTGCAAACACCGTCTCAAGCGCCAATTCAACTGCATCCGCTGAGAGCAAATGATGAATATTTCATTAAATCACCGTTTTTGTCCTCTTTACCTCTAACATTAGCAGAACAGAACAGACGCATTGGAAACAAAAACACTCCTGTCCCAGTGAATTCATTAGTACAGAAATTCTGTTCTGCAGAGGTAGTTCACGTGCTGAACTATAGAATGAGCTGATAGAAAAAAGAAAAGCTCATGAGAAGTTGCCTTTTTGCCGCGAAGTGGCTTTAGATTTTTCAAGGCTATGTTGAATGCTTTGATAGTTAGGAAATTAGAAAAAGCCATCATAATGTGTAGAAAGTTAAAAGAGGTAATTTTCTATTAGTTCTTTTTATATTTTCTATCGATTGTGGTAGTTTATACTCATTATTTTCTCCCCTTATTTTCAGCTGTTTTGCGCTACCATAGCGAATAAAGTAACCTATAGAAAGCTTAATGAATTGCATCAGCTGTTCTGTGATGGATCGTTTTTTGCGTCATTGTTCTATTCTGTTCTGTACTGGAGCAAAAAAAACGCACCTATTGTACCCCATACTTATCAGGCTGAATGAATTTTCCTTCAGGTCAATTGCATCCTATCATAATTTTTCTTACATTGAAACGATTGCGAAAAATGGGACTTTTCTGCTTCTAATTTGGCTTCTCTTCCTACGTTAGTTGATCAAATAAAATCATTCTTATATATTTTGGCCAAAGTTTGGTAAACGAATATTTTAAAAAGAATTAGCTCTCTTGATCGCAAGACTCATCTGGCCCATCCATCTTTCTGATTACTTCTTCTCAACAAGCAGGATTTAATATTTTCAAACTTTTTCACAAAAGTTTTACTTGTATGTGTCTCACCCTACGACCTTTTATCAACTCAAATTTTCATTTTACTGAAAAGTTTCGCTACAGTTTCTTCTCAAGGCCGCTTCCCATATTTAGCCCCTGCTCTTCATTTTTTGACAACCTGCATCATAATACATTGTTTTGCTACTTCAATAGCTCGCCTTGGCTAAGCTAAGTCATTGTTAAATCGTAATTTCATGGTCGATAATGTTCAATTTGCTAAAACATTACGGTACATATTATTGTCATGACCTTAATCACTTGATGAAGAAATCCGTCCCAAATTAATCCTGAAGCCTAGAGAGGGAGAAATATAATCTGCGGGTACAAAAGGTAGTGATGTTCGACGACATCAACAACGCCTGCTCCCATGCCAATTTGTAATCGGCCAGGCAAGGTTGGCAAGTTGATAAGTTGTCGCCTAGCATACACTCATATCTACCAACCGACCCTGAACATCCTGAGAGAATAAACCCTAATACAAAGTTAATTTCAATATGCTCTGTGTTTAGGATTAAGTGTCTGCGTTGTTGAATCTTTGATCAAATCATTTTATCATTTCCCCACATAAAACCTGGCTAGCATGTACGGTGAAGTCTCTTTGTTCTCGCTACAAACTTCTTGTCTCCGATTTTCTGGCATGTCGAAAAGAACGAAACGGATTTCAGCTCATGCCGTTTTCGGATACCACAGCACACACACAAAAACAAGTTACGCAACTTAGCCTGACTGGCTTTTAGTTAGGCTAAACACGATATTTTGCTGAACGGTAGAATGTTGCTTCGTTAGAGTGTAATTTGCGAAATATCCCGATTAACTGTAACCTGGTCTTAGCTCTTTATCATTCAAAGCATATATTAGCCCGGAGTCCTTAAAAGCAGCAGCTGGTACTTGTTGGATCCGTCTGTGGTTGTAAGCCTGAGGTCAATTTTGGCGGCTCTGATTTGACTCGGGCCAGGTCCAAGTCGACTGCCGAACCAACAGAAACAAGTGAAAATCTTTCGTAATGGGTTCTCTGACGCATATTCGCACAATATTCATAGCCCTAACTTTGCTCCAGGATATGTTCTCTGTTTTGGAAGTTTTAAACTCTTTGAAAAGGAGCTCAATTCTCCGGAGGATTCGACATGGCGTTCGGGGTCGTGGCAGAATCCATGTTGCCTTTTTAGGGTGAAGATGCGAAATACGGACTGGAGAAATGAACGCGCGATCTGAAGTACATGAACGGGTGGACGAATCGCTTCAGGCGCGAACATGCACACATAACCGTACATAGATGTGGGTACAACATAAACCTTCCTGTCAGGGATTAAATCATGAAGTGCCCGTCCGCATATTTTTCCCGTAAAGTGCACGTCAAGTTTACAGCGTTCCTATTTTAATAGTCTCTCTTTACTGCCGCGCCTCTTTTAAACCGTTTGATACCACCCCGGTTCGTATTATTTTCGATGTATTTTTATGCAAGCGCCGCGCGTACAGAATTTCGTATAAAACTTTTTCAAGAAATTTCTTCTACGAGAAAACGATAGAAGAGGAAAAACTTGCTGTAGGCATGTTCCATCACACTGGGATCCTGAATAACGCCACCAAGGCTCGAGGTCTCGAACGGCTTAGGGTGTCCATCCGGTGCGGAGCTAAAGAAAATTGAAGGAAAACTGGTGTTCGGTGTCAGAATCGTCGACTTTTATTGTAGTGACCGAAGATAGAGATACCAAAGACGAGGACTTCAGCGGTGACGAAGAGATAAGTTTGTCGAAGATGGAAGGAAGTTCAATGATTTCCCAACCAGTTGTTTTTCTCATCCTAGATATATATATACTTTTTCATTTGCTCAGCTCTGCGCGCTATTTTTCGAATCCCGAACAAGTTAAGAGTTGCTCCGCGAGGTGAATAAAGGAATTAGTTAAAATTCTTTTTACAATCGACCTACCAATCCTCTCTCTCCCAGTTATGGCAAATTTTAATAGAAAAACTGAACGAATGAAACGCTGTGGAAAGGAATTCGTCGTTCTCAACAGACAGGATAGAAACGATGCGATGAATAATTTTTTTCATTTTGAACTTTCCCAGCGCTTGAGGAAAAGTATGAAATTATGTCTGTTAGATTGTTTTTGTGTGAGTTTTTTTCGGGGGTGAATGGATAATGTATTGAACGAAAATATTCTGGCGGAAGGGTGATGTAGAAAATTATAGGAAGTAACTTTCGAGTGGATGGTGGGTTTGATGGCATGAAAATAAAGATATGTATGGCAGGAACCAGCTTGAAATTTGAATATTAAGTAGAAATATATGTTTGCAGCTCCGAATCTAACATTAAAGAATTATATACTATGAACTACATCAAAATTATTTATTATATACTATTATACATTAAAATTATACATAATATACAATGATCTACATTGAACTACATCAAAATTTTTGGTTTTGTTGGTGAGATGACTTGTCATACATTTTGCTATGATGAGTCTTTGCAACCTACTCCAGTTTGATTATTTCCCATAATGCCAAGTTACGGAGGTTTGTGTTTCGGTTTCCTGTGAAAAAAGCAGGATCTTCGTGTTCAAATGACTTCCGAAAACCAGTGGGATCTGTGATCTATGGTAGCATCTGAGGATCATTGAGACTCGTGGTGGGTTTGGTTGCTTGGTGTTGAGGCGCTAGTTGTGGTACGATGAATGAACTCTCCGCTCTTGTCACCTGCGAAAACGTTTTCTTTAAGGTTATATGAAATTTCTCGGACAACCCTTGTAGCTAGTTTCGTATTGTTCTTTCGAATACTTTAAAAAATGCCTCTTTTAAGTCAACACTTTATTGCACAATTTTTAATTGTACCAGCAAATGGACAGAATTTCCTCTTAAACGACTCAAACTGAGCTCCGAGACAAGATACACATACTCCACGTTGATGCAAATTATTATGCTGACCTAATGTCTGCGATTCTGTGGGAATCTGCCTGTCTGGCTTTTTTGTCGCTTATCTATTGCAGGTGTTTGGTAACCTCTTGCAAGAATGTATCATATTTTTGTAGAAGTTCTACTGTGGAAGTATACATATGTAACTAGCTAGCAAGATGGTTATGATTTCGCTTTGCGCAAACTGGCGAGCTTTAAGAAGTGATGGTGACTTTTAATTTAACTCAATTCACCCGTGCTTTATAATTATATGCAGCATAAAACAAACAAAATGAAAAGTCCCCGAAACGACTGTAATTACAACAGAGGAGCTTGGAGTACGAGTAAAAATAGTTATAAGAGGGAAATAAATTGACTTACATAAAAGTGGTCTAATCGTGCAGTTTTACAATAAGAAGTCAGGAAGAACCTGTTTGTAGAAAATGGAAGCTAGCGTCGGAAATGAAACACCTTCTGCTCAAAAATAATATTACGATGCTTGCAATACGTGACCCAAATGACCCAAAATCAATGTCTGATAAAAGCCCCATTGTCGTAGGACACCAAAAGTGAAGATTCAAAATATCTAAGTGTGTTGTAATAAAGCAAATACTTTCTTTAAATAAAGAAAAACCAAGACAGGATTTTTGGAAAAAAATGAATTCAAGCATTCAGATGAAAATTAAATTAAACAAAATTCACTATCATTTTGAATAATCAGTTATGTTTTTGTTAGCATTAGGTATATTTTGTTCGATTTTCATTTGAAAGACCTGGAAACTAAATTTGAGCAAAAGCATTTTTCTGCTTATCGCATTAGCTTTACCCATTCATTTTACCCAATCAAATTCTACCAGACCACAGCTTAAGGAGGTAGTACTGGTTATAATTTTGATTTTTTTTTGCATTTTTCAATTTATTATACCTTCAGAAATCAAGTCTCAAAATTTTATTAAGATATTCCCAAAAATAAAGAAGTTACGACAGTTTACGACAGACCACTGCTTTTGTCAGGCAGAAAAAGCGGCATAGGAAGCGCGTTTGGTAAAAAAAAACTGCCCAACTGTAAGAGCAACTGGCTTATGTGGACTCAAAAATACCTATGTATGGTCCAAGTGCTGCAAACTGAGCAATTGTAGGTGATAAAAATATATTTTTTTAAATAATATTCAATAAATAAATGGAAAAAAAAAACTTTAAACGCGTTTTTCTCGAAATGACGATCTTTCAAACTGCGGACATTTATTCTCCGGATAGGCCGAACCGATTTAAGTTAAATTTGGTGCACTACTTTATTTAATTATCTTGAGTGGTAATATATAAAAATATAGACCATAAGTTAATCCAAAAAAAATTGGCAAGCGAAACAAAGTGAAAAAAACTACGATTTTTCGAAAATTGTTTTCAAACAACCGCCATTTTTTTTTTTGATTATTTTTTAAAAATATTGTGGTAGATTACCACGTAAGAAACATTCTTCTTTAAAATGCGGTTTGTTGTTTTTTGTTTCAGATTCGTCATTCCTGAGATTATCTGTCCGAAGTATGACGAGGCATTTTACGAGACGTCAACTTTGGTACCCTCTATAGATAAGTGAAAAAATGGAAAAAATAAAAAAATATTTTTTGTAATCTTCAAAACGTGTATTTTACCCCCATGCGAATTTTAAAATTCATACAGAATAAAGGAACTGAAAAAAATAATGAAAATTAGGCTGTTTTTTAGCATTGTAACCGGTACTACCCCCTTAATTGAGATTTTTTTTGTGATAAAATTGTGTGTGATTTGTTTGTTCGTTTGCAGCGCTTTAGGAAAATTTCAAGTGTGTCCAAAAAAAAAAAACAATTCTACCGATTTTTGCGATCAAAGCTCCGCAAAGCTATCAAGTCCTCTTGAAAGTAGAATAAACTGTTTATTGATGCAAAGGTGCATCAACAACACAATTTTTATGCTTGACATTCGGAACTTGTACCTTTTAATTAGTGCGAAAGCAATCTGCCATGGTCAAATGAAGTTCAGCAGAAATATGAACCCTCTCTTTTCTCCCAATGCTTCAATTTTTGTATTCATACCACTGACAATTGAGTGCTGTGAATACTGCAGAGGTTATGATGCGTTACAACGATGTGCTGACGATATAATCGGACAAAATTCAGTTTTGCTATCCCGTTTTCACCTGGCCGAGCGAATTACTGTTTCTATCCAGACAGGCGTTTCTGCCTCTTTGTACGCCAGCAAATATTAAAGATTTCAACGGCAACACCGCTCACCTCCAACGCATTGCCTACACGCATTTCACAAATAATAATTTAGTCCTATTCCTCGCGGGACCTATTTCATTGGCAATAGCTGTTTTTCGCGTTCTGTATTCGTAGCAAAGTAATGATCGTTCTGTATGCACAGATGAATCAAGCATACTATTACCCGTAGATGATAGACTGGCTGACCCCAGCTAAAGTCCTGACCAAAACCGTCGTGTCTATCATCCACTTTCACGCTACGTACTAATAATTATGAGCCACGACAGCCTACAGCCCGAACGCAAAAAAAAACGAAATAATGGGATTTGAGACGAGTGATGTGTTCAGGGTTGGAAGAATGAAGGTCAGAGTACGTATTAATAGCCAGTTGGAATTTTATTGTTGAAGCTTGTCAATGGCCTGACTTTAACCGCAGAAATAAAAATTAATAACTCACATACTGACTGGACTATTGACTGAGTCCGAAGCTGGTCTGATATCCCAACCATGATTGCATTCACATCAGAGTAATTTAGATGACACTGAATGCAACTGAGTGGCGACTGGTTTCAGGTTTATAATGACTGCAAGGGTGAATTTAAATCGGAGAATGTCTGCCTTGTGGTGAATATAAATAAAACATTTATTATATTTTATGGATGTTTACTCAAACTATTTGATTATTGGTAGGACTCATAATTGTCAGAATATGGTGAGTGAGTATCAAAAGGAGGGACAGCGGATTTCGTAGCGCATGCCTGAAGTAATTTCGTGGTGCATGTCAGATATCCATATTTTGCCGAAGAGGGCACTTTATCTTTGGAATAAAATTCAAAGAAACAAGAAATTTGAAGAAATTGAAAAAACCATACTTATATTGTTCACACAAATTTATGTTTCAAGCTAATTGTCCATTAAATCTATTACCAAAAATTAATCATAGTGAATGTCATTTACAAGTGAATTTCTATAATTAAATAATTTAGTTGAGTATTACGAGCTGTACTATTTTAACTGTCCATTTTTTTTATTCGAATTCTCATAGCATTCCGGGAAAAAAACTGACACTTTTCAACTCAGGACAAATCTTCAAAGTCTTTCATTATATTTCATGAAAAACTTTCATGAAAAGTACGAAAACGCTCCCATTGCATTTCCTGAAAAGTGACAGCCAAAAGGTCACTATTGAAGTTGTCTGTTTCTGAAAGAGCAATAGAGATTATAAAGTCATCTTAAGCGATGATAAAGTATCGCCACAGAAATATTTGACTTTCATAACAACATTACGCAAAAAATATGTTGCTTGCCGCGCACATTTGAAGATATTTACTCACTCCACACCGTTTGACACTTTTCAGTTTCTCTCAGTAGCTCAGATCCGACTGAAATCACATCTTATTTCATTCTCGTACAAAAACGACTTCATAGCGATGCATTGCAATGCATAGCAGTGCATGGAGTATGCGAACAGACCTAATCTATATGTCACATGACTCAACCCACTTTCTATTCCCGTTCCATATGCATCACTGGATGTCGCCTTCTTTAATTAATTTCCCGACACAATTTTCACTTAGGCCTTTATGTCATTTCCGGTGTGCATGTCGTACCGATTTTTCTTTTGCTCTCACTTGTGATTGCTTGCTGCACTCGCAATGGAGAGAACTAGACTAGGGCTAAATCTACAACTATGTTGATACTTTGCATTTGATTCTCTTCTAGTTCTCCACACCTCTAATAGTCTGGCTGCCCCTTATAGCCCGTCCAGACTACAGATACTTAAGTATCCGGGTACATAAGTATTGTCCACACTGCAGCGACATCTGCAGATACATTTTACCCTTGCCATGAAAATCAATGAAAAGTATTCGCTAATTGTACATATGTCGCTGCAGTGTGGACAATACTTATGTATCCGGATACTTAAGTATCTGTAGTCTGGACGGGCTATTAGATTCCATCCATGTTGAAGAAGATCGACAGAAAGAGAGAGAGAAAATAAAGATGACACGATGACACAATCCAATTTCGACAATTTGATCTTTGCTCTAAGAAATCAAGGATTTTTCCCCCCATTTTTTGCAAGTTGACTAATTGGGCTTGGAGAGCCCAGTATGATGTAGAATGTCGGGATAAAGAGGAAGAAAATTTGCAAGGTAGAACTGTTTGAACCATTCAAATGCATTTTTGTTTCTGGTAAAGGGGATTCAAGCGTGAGATCTGGTTGGATATTTTTCAATTGATGAAAATATATAAAAAGATGGATGCAAAAGTCTAAAAATACAATGCAAAATGAATGGATGTTTTTAGCTGATGAAGCGAACTAACCGATGGCATTGATGCAACTGCAAGGCTTTGGAAGGTAGTTCTGAATGGAAAATAAATAAGCCATGATGTATCGAAGAAAATCTCAAAGTCTTCAAACAAGATATTGTGACTAATTTGAATTAGTCTAGCTTTTTATATATTTTCTAGAAATGTACTTTACAAATTTTTTTATGCGACAAGTTGAAACCGCCAGCGAAAATGAATCGAAACTTCAAGAAATATTTTAAACTATTTGGGGCTATATCTATATCGGTCTAGCAAACTCTTTTTTTTTAAATCTTAAGTAATTTGACCTAATCTCAAATAAACTTTGCTCGTTCGTCATTAAAAAAAAAAACCTAAAAAACTAATGGAACTAGAACTATCATCGCTGCAGTACCAGAAATCAACGTCCAATCAGCATTCAAAATTTTCATCAATTAAAATTTTGTAAACAAATTCGTCCGCCCTCTTTGCAATAATTACCGTTCTCTGAGAAAGTGTATCTGACACCTATGACAGACACACACAAGGCATGAATTGATTGAATTTTATGTGGTTTCACTTCGATCTGATGGACTATAAGTCTCCCTGCAAGCTCTCCCACGCCAACGCAACCCATGCCGTCACTGATCACTGCCACTCGCCGTTTCTGCCATTTTTTTTGTCATTTACGATACGCCGCCAACTGTACACGAGTCCTGCGAACGACCACGATACACGAAATTCCTTTGGGGCTACAATATCGCTACAAAATGAAAGCAAGCAGCATGCAATAACACAATTCGTCTAGAGCGACATAAGCGTGACCGTCACTCTTGTAGTTTTCATCGTCCTTTTCGTCCTTATCGTTCTCGTATAGTTGTCGTTATTGTCCAGTGACGAGTTTGTCTTGGGATTTCGTACGTCTGTCGGTAAAATTATTTCTGTTCTGATGTCCCACTGGCATGCAAATGCAACGCTCCATATGTATCCTTGGATTGGATTCGTGCACAGACATTCTTCTCTCAGGACTACGGACCAGGCTCTCACGACGCTTCCCAATGCATCAAACCTTGCTGCCAGTATCATCGTGAACGTAGCCCTCTTTGAGAAACTGTACTGAAACTGAAGTAAGTGCACTCTTTCATTCTTTCGTTGCGGATCGGCTTTGACTATCATAGTTTTTCGTCCTTGCCGCTACTCAGGACTCAGCGCCGTCTTGCTTGGCTGCCGTCCATCATCGACTACACTTGATGTTTCTGGAATTGCCTTGCAGCGATGTGTCATACACACGGGCTGGGGGTAAATTAAGAAATTTCACAGCTGAAGAGTTCTGCTGCGGCTGATTTCTTGTCAGATATTTACTGCCAGGACGATGAAATGGCTCTTTACGAAACTTCATAAAAAGCAAACACCACAATGATTCCGTTTGGTTTCTCCGTGCTTCAACGGCCGACGGACGACTGAGTTGGGAAGGTCGAAGGTGACGCCGGAAATAAATTCTTCGGGCTCTCCAAGATGGATTCAGTGCTGTTTGCGGCACCACGTTCCACTAATGACCGCTAATTTATCGCGAAGCAATGTCAAGTCACGTTCGCCTCATTAGGACTCGACAAACAATGCGCAATGTGGGGCATCGCTGATAATCATTCCGGCGTATGGGTTACATGTGAGGCCTGGTTAAAATGTTAAAATACTCGTCCCCATCCTGGCCGGGTGTCCCAAGACTGGGGATTTCATTGTTCACAAGGCATGTTGTCAATATTTACGACTTGGGCCCGGTGACGTTTTTCAATTTGTTACCCAGACGTGTGTCATATGTTGCATTAATACTTGCTCGCTGCCACTTTGCCATCTCGCCATTTACCGCCGCCATTACCATCCAGCCATAACGTGCCAGTTGCATGATTCCTGCAAAATTCACTGAGACTCAGTTTCCCATTTCTGCTCCCGATACTAAATACGAGTGTGATCCGCTCGAGGGTGTGTTTTGGAAAGGGGTAGTGAAGAAAACATCAACAAGGCCGGCAGGACTCCGTTCGGGAGCGCAAGCACTCAGTTTCGGGGAGACGGAATACGATGCTCCTTGAAAGTTACTAAAAATGTTTCCTTTGGGTGATTAATGTTGTCTCGGTTGCGTTGTGTATGCGTTATTTTTGTTGCTTGTCGGTCTCGCTGTAGCTCGTTTGTTTGCCGTTTCTTATTATTGCTGCTGCCGTTACCGCTACATTTTCCAGAACGGTGAACGAATGCACGTTTATACGAACAGCGGAAATTTATTAGGCTATTGAGAATTAAGATGAAGGAATCGTATAATGGAAAAGCGACGAGAAAACTAATGGAAAATGACTGAGGGAAAATGATACTTGTACTTACCTGTGTGATATATGTGGACAGTGTGCATCAACGCGTGCGTGTTTGCGTTGTCAAGTAGATAGAGGACTCTCGATCCCTTACGAATCAATTCGAGTAGGAGAACGCTATACGCGGAAAGACTGGGTGAATGCTTCTTAAGAATTCTATTTGAAGTATTAAAGCCTGTTGCTTGAGAAGAGCTGCAGGAAAAAATTGAAAAGTGTCAGAGAAAGTATGATTTTAGATTGCCAGAGTATTCAAAGAGCTACAAAACCGTTGAAATAGAGAGCTAGTTTTAAGACGGATCGATTTCAGTCCGATTAAAAAATTGTTTCTTGCATCTTCATGATTGATGATGGTAAGTCATTTTTTTCCTTCTTCATGACAATTGTTTTTATAATAGTTCACCTTGAAGAATCAGGCTGCAAAAAAAAACTGTCTTTTAATTAATGCTAAAGAAATAATCAAGGACATACAGAGGCAGTCTTTCAATACTGACTTAGGTAAAAAAAAAAGATCCAAATCACTTCAATAAATTTTTAATGGCTAATTTCCTTGAAAAAAAAGCTCTTTGACTTTTTTGAAGGCTTTAAGGGAGTATTAATCATCGCAATGTGAGATAATTTACCGTTTCCACTTTTCACGTTCCTTACGTTTTTCTATAATCAGGGCTGTCACACTCGCATTTCTCTCGTATCACACATGAGTACATATTTTGAAGACGCTGAATAAAATTATTCTATTCAAGTTCAAGTGCAAGTAATTTATCCAACCAATGATTACACTTCCTTATAATAGCTTAATCAATATCTAAAAAGTCAGTGATATGAGCCTGGGCTCTTGCACAATAAGCGATGACTTAATAAATATTCCAAGAAGAGCTTTTTGTTTTGAAAACTGAATTGTGCAAATGTCTTTCCAATAAGAAAATCGATCGAAAATTGAAATTCTTGACATTTATCCGTCAAGAATAAGGAGTGTCTCTGCTTTTCTCCATTGTCAAAATTTTCGCTCGAAATAATGACCAGATAATGGAGACATGTCAAAATTTAGCTTCACGGTTAACACAGTACCAGCCTTAACAGGCTAGGGATTGAAACAGTAAGTTATCTAGCATGATAAGAAGAGGGAATTGATAATATTGTCCCATGTAAGTGAAATAAACATCGAGAAATATCTTCTCGAACTATCTCGTAATAACTATTAAAATGCTTGATCAAAAATGGAGCAAATAGGACTTAATTTCAAATCGTTAGTGTAGGTATGTACAAAAGGGTTCAATGATAAGCGACAGGTGTTTGCAATGCAATGAGTAATCGACAAGATCTTATGTGTATTAGCGGAACTTGCGCCCTCATATTAATTTAATTCAGTGATGGAGTGGTAATAGGGTTAGTTAAGGAGCATTTTAAGAACTTGGATTTTTTTTATGTGTGCACATCGACCCCAAACTTTTGTTTCATATAGAAGTGTTGGTTAGAAAATCGCTTAATCAATTATGTTAGAAAAAGATAAATGGGATCGCCTTTTGATCAGAGGATAGATCCTTAAAATCAGGTCACATTTCCCCAAAGCACTCATGGTATTGCTCTTGACAGTGAGCTTTTTTTTTTTTTATCCAAGAGGATACTTAAATAGCGGATAAAGTCTGCATTCCAGTTAACGGAAAAGCTATTCAAAGTAAGAGGCATATTTGGTAAAAGGCAGAGCTTCATATTTGTTAGCATTAATTTTCACTTTCTATTTAACAAAGTCGCTTGATAGTTCTGTGTATCCATTTTCTAGCGTGGTTTTAATAACAGCTGGATATGTTGACGAGCAGAGCAATGCGGTGTCGTCAGCAAATAGGCTCTCTGAACAACTAGAAGGTTTGCGAATATCGATTGTAAAAATATTAAGAAGAATCGGGCTGAGTGTCGATCCTTGAGGAACCCCAGCTGAAATGCTAAGCTTATTTTAAGCAGTTCCATTTATTTCAATATAAAAGGAACAATCTTGTAGAAAGTACATGACTAGTTTGCTAAAATACTGGATGGCGCAAAATTAATCATCCTATCGGAAAATGCTAAAATTTTTGCAACGACGCTCATAGGAACAGGCGGAATTGGATTTTTTCAAAAATGTTGTTGCCATGCCGTTTGAGGTTTGAGCAAATTTTGTTGAGCAACAAAGCTGTGCTGCATCATTGAAGCTGCTCTCATACGTTCTCTTGTTTTCAAACTCGTTTTGCTGCGCAACAATGTTGTGTTGCATTGATTGTAACTCCAGCATAAAACGAAATATGTACAGACACATGTTTCAGCTACACATACCCAAGTTTAATTCACCTCCAATCTGCATGGATCTGTCTTTTATCAACTTGTAGCTACACACATCTTTCCAACGCTGAACTCTACTGGTCTCCTACAAACGATCATGCGCAACAGCTCTCACCTCTAAAATTTGATCCCGTCAGATGTCTCCGAAGTCGGAAAATCGATTTCTGGTTTAATCGCCTCGCAAAAGACAACACAACCACGTAAACAACACACCCAATTCTTCCCCTACACACAAGTGCCATCTCATTCTAACAACAGCACATCCAACGGAACTGCAAGCATTCCAACCGGGGAACACAGTCCATCTTTATCGAACCAAGACCGATTCGGAGCGGATTTTTTACTCTACATTCTCGCAACAAATCAGACGTACTTCGACTTAGCGGCGCGGAGGTTGTCGTCATCGTTCGTGGAACATTTTTGAGATACCTCTTTAGTGTTGATGTAGTGTCCAAAACTCTATTTCTGTTGGTTGTGGACTAGACTAAACTGTCAAAAAATAGAAAAGAATCCCAAGTCCTGATAAGTGTTAAAGTTTTCTAATAGTTTTTTTTTTGCATTCTCATACCATTCTCGCTAATTTATCGGAAACTTCAAGTACGAAACGACGCTTAAGATCCCGAAGCGTTGAAAAGTCTGTAATTTTGCATTTAGCTCGATTGAATTCGAAGAGAGTGAGGAAAAGAACGGGTCAAGGTGTTTAACGATGTGAATGGAAAATTTCAGTTCTCTTCGTTTCCGTCGTGGAAACTGTGATACGGCAAATTCAGCGAAAGGAATGCTGTAGTGTTTTTCATTTGAAAATGTAGTGAGTGTTCCTATGCGTGGCTTGAGTTGATAAATCGTTAAAAATTCCGCAGGCTCTTGTCCTTGCTGTGACAGCGGAGAGCCTGTTTCAGCTTTCGTGAGTTAAGTGTCAATTTCGCTTGGTGATAGAGGAGCGATGAGTTTCTGCGTTGCTCAGTTTTAGTGCATTTTGAATTGTACGATTTGTTTTCGTTTTTGTTATTATTTCTTTTTAATTTTCCGTGTTACGGAACTACCGAAGTTTTGGGAATTTTCTGGAAATTGGTTCGCAAGAAACGTAAGACTGGAGCGATAATTTTATGCTGATTGAATTTTCGCGTGCGAATATTGTTGCGAAAATCGGATAATGGCGGAGTTTAAGGGTATCAAACCTCGGAGTTTAAAGGTTTGTTGATTTCAAATTTTTACTATCTCTTGTTTCAAATGTATCTAAACAGGAAAAGATCCGCTGTTACTTGATAGTTATAGACCAATCTCATTAATTAACGTGTTTGTTAAAATTATTAATAACCTTATCAAAAATGAAATTGTTAAAATGAAGTCTGGTCTTCATCTCCTACCAGAAAGTAGCCATGCTTATATTAAAGGGAAGTCTACCCAAACATGTTTAAATGCAATTGACCATAATATTAAAGACAGAAAAATCAAAGGTGATAAAGTCATGTTAGTTAGCATTGATATATCAAACGCATATGAAAGAGTTGATGCACAGACACTACAATCTATACTCAATAAGTTAAATATTCCCTCTGACTACATTAATTGGATATTTTTTTTCTTAAATAATAGAATTTTATCACTTGGTAACTGCTCTTTTAAAATAGGAAATGGTCTCCCACAAGGAGATGTTCTCAGTCCTTTACTTTTTAATATCTATACCTCTGAGATACATAAAGTCTGTAAACCCAACATTAAAGTGTATCAGTATGCGGATGGTTTTGTTATTATCTCTAATAATAAAGTACAAACAGAATGTTTCAATGCACTGCAAAGGGCAGTCAATAATTTCACTAGTATATGCAATAACTTAAAACTACCCATAAATTTCAATAAATGCAAAGCTTTCAATTTTAACAGGAACCAAAGTTTTCAATTGAAAATACAAATAGATAAAAAGCATGTTTCTTGGGAAAAAATATTAAATTTCTCGGCATCATAATTAATCACAGCTTAACAATTACAGACACTTTTTGTCAGAAAATTAATAATGATAGTAGGAATTCTGCCCCACTTAGAATGATTAGGTTAAAGGGGCATTTTTGCTTTTAGACCATTCTATAGATCAAAGCTTGAATCTCAGATTACTTGCTTTGGCGGAGCGCCAAGCTACTTCCGCAAGAAACTGGATTCTCTGAAGTGTAGAGCCTTGAAAAGATGCCTAGGAGTACCTCAAAACACTGCCAATTTACTGACTATGTCCCTAGCAAATGAACTGCCAAGCAAATATCGTACTAAACTTCTTTCAGTTAAATAACTACTAAAGATTAAGTCAAAATACTCTGATTTATTTAATGAAATTGCATGGAGCCCTGCGAAATCCAATTATTAAATTACATACGATAAATTTAAAGACATTATAGATAAGACGTTTGTTAGCAAATTTAATATTCCACCTATAAATTTAAGTATAGTACGTAAGAATGATGGTATATTTGGTGATAGTGCTTTGAGCAGTAATACTGAACTTGTGGAAAGTCTTGATAACGTTATTAGTAAAAAATAGCTTTAGAAGGAAAAAATATTATACTATGTGATGGAGCTAAGAGTATCCTTGGAGCAGGATGTGCTGTGATATCCCTTGTTCCTGAAATAGTTAAAAAATATAAGCAAAAATATCAATCCTGGGTTGTCAACAGTGACTTAATTAGCATACTGAAGGCCATAGAATTGGCTGTGTAGAGCTAGGCTTTAATGAGTTTGTGATATCCACAGATTCTAATATAGCATGTCTTGAGTTAACTGACAACAGTTATCATAGAAAAATCATTGAAAAAATATACAATTTAATTAATCTTTATTATAATGTAAAAGTTGAGATTATATGGGTCCCTAGACATATAAGACGTAAATGTATTATGAAAATAAATGAACTAGCCAAAAATGCTCTTCTCAGTGAGATACATTTGAATTTTGAATTAGAAATAGACGAGGCTTTTGATGAAATAAGTAACAAAATTTGGGCAAAATGGATTATAGAGTACACTAATAAAATTGAAAACCTCAATCAATGTGCTTGGACTAAGACTGACTTAGCTTTTAGGAACAAATTGTGGCATAAAGGCTTAAAAATTGGAAACAGACCCACCAAGATAATAAATAGGCTATTTGTTAGTAATGCGTTAAACAACAAAAATAAATTCAGAATGAAAATTTCAAGTAATGAACTTTTGATTTTATAAATAAAACCGTTTAATTCGTCTCTTTGGAAAATTTGATCGTGTTAACGGTCGCTGATGTCTGTAAATCAGGAAGCCTTTGCAGTTTCTGAATAAGAAACAGAAAAGTGTAACAAAAAAAATGTATCTACACTGACTCACACGTCTAACCGGATGACGAATGGAAAAAAAATTAAATTATGCAGTTAGGTGTTAATAAATTCGATAGAAAAACCATATTAAACATCAATTAAAAGGAAATGTTGTCTAGTTTTATTTCTTTTTTGCAAAAATTATGAAAACTTAAACTGTCCATTCCAAAAAATGATAAAACTTATTCCAACTCAGAATTTAATGCCACACGACTTAAGAGCCGGTTTAGACGAGCGGTTTTTTGCTGGATACAGCACGAGCTTTTAGGAAAGAGAAGTGAAGGACGGAACGGAACAGCGAGCACGAGTGATATAGTTGGCCATCGAGCACGGCAGCGATTTTCTGACATTTTCTTAGAAATAATTTGAGGCTCAGGCATTGCTACGAACATAAAAAACTGTTTGCTAGCACAGCAAAAAATCGCTCGTCAAAACTTGCAAACGGCATCGGCCAGCAAACTCTGTGCTGGCAAAGCACAACATCGCTCGTCTAAACAGGCTTTAACCGGATAGCGCATTTTATAAACTGCTGTAGTCGTGTAACGGTACTTTTTAATCAATCAAGTGATTGCAACATGAGGTGATATTGATTTACGTAGAAGTTATATCAGTTTGTTTGAACTTCTCGCTTGGCTATTTCAAAGAATCACAGATCATTGGAAATACGGAACTTTATTTTGCAGTTTCCGAAGGAAAACTTTTAAAGAAATCTCAAATATTGTGCACAAGAGCACTTCACCTCTACACAAAATCATTAAAATATGAAACAGAAAATCGAGCTAGTAATAAAAGTAGAAAGGGCCGAGGAAGGCAACCAGCTGCAAACGATGAGAAGTATATTAAACGAATTGTTGGGAAAGATCCGGTTATTTCAGCAGATAAAATTTGAATTAAGGTTGAACAGAACAGCGAAAAGACAGTCTCCGTGGAAACAATTCGAAGATGCATAAGAAGTTTCGGATTAAATTGCGGAACAGTAACCAAAAAATCATACATTTCGGAAAAAATAGAAAGAGCGGATTATGCTTTAGACTCCCTGAGTTTAATAACAAAGTAATTAGTTATACTTTACTCCAAATATGTTTCTAATTTTCATATTGCATGTACTTTTTACCCATGAGAGTAAATTTAATTTGCAAGGATTGGATGGCCACAGATTTGTATGGCAACGAGCAATTAAAGCGTGCTTGCCAAAAAATAATAAGGCTACTTTAAGGCATAGGGAAAGCTCTGTAATAGTCTGGAGGCGCATTTCTGCTGCAAGAATAGAAAATCTCTATTTTATTCAAAATATAATGTCTAAAGTATGTTAATATTTTAAAAGCAATTGTGAAAACTTCCTGCAAAAATTTTGATATTTCGGATAGTGTTATTTTTTTTTATCAAAACAACGATTCAAAACTCAAATCATATATTAACCAAATGGTTAGTTAGGAAAATAAATCTTCAATTATATTGAGAAGCCACCATTTTTTACAGCTTCATAAATTTCAAAAAGAACAATGCAGGTATCGAACACCACTTTAAACGAACTGTCAAGACTTGCAGTTTTTCATTCTATGTTCGGTTTCAATGAAACACTAAGTAATTTGTAGAAAGATAGCATATTTGTCTAGAGTGAATGAGAATTTGCTTGTCATTCCATGATGAACGCACATATTTCCCGACTCTCAGCTCTCTCATGTACTGCATTTGCTCAGAAAAATAATAGAATATCCTAAGGTCACATTTTCGAATCACTTAAGATGATGGACAATGACGAGTAAATACGTGCCAGTCCCGCAAATCGAATAAAAAAGACGATAAGAGACCCGTCCAATACATCTACGAACGATATCGACAATTCTAAAACAGTTTCGTAACTTGTGTTGAACAGCAACATCCGACTTGATTGTCACAAGCTCATACGAAGTATAGGATAAGAAACGTATATACACGTATGAAGAACGTCCGAAAATGGATAAAATAAAAAGTGTCAGTCCTTGAAATGAATTATTCTTCGACCATCATGTATCGTTTCCTAGATTCAAGCACAAATTTCAGCTTTCTAGAATGTCGCACCCGAAAATATCAGATAAGATACCAAATGATATATGAACTGGAAGTCATCCCCAACATCATTGAGCTGAGAACACGCCCCACTCATTGGCGAAGTTAGAAAACCACTATTGGGAGCTTGTTCCCTAATTGTTTTTTGCTTTTATCGACTCAGTCAAGTTTTGTTGAATGTATCGTCGGAAGGTCATCGACAAGGACTCCAGAGTCTTTTAGGTTTCTATTAGATATGTGACCCTCTATTTCAAACGGTTTCACGGTTGCCTCGATTCGCTTTCACAAATGTCGCTCATTCATCATAATCAACTCTAAAAGTAGTATGACTTTTAATTCAAACAAGGCTAATTTTTTTTATGAGTTGCCAAGTTATCAAGGAGGTGGTTTAGCAGCCAACTCAATCACTAGCCATTGACTCCAGACTCTAATGAACACTGAGAAAACACAAGGCGACTCCGAAACATACCATACCTTTTCCAGTGAAACTTATTAGCTAACAGGGTAGCCCTTTTTAGTAATTCAGTTGCCTTTAACTTGGAGCGATCATGTTGTCCAGCAACCAGGGGAACAATAAATGTACACTATGTTCTCCAGGCGGCAAACCAGAAGAATATCGCGCCAGCCGCAAAATGTTTAAACAACTAGCCAAGACTTGTAGAAGAAAAAACTATAAAAAATATTTCGTGAATTGTTAAAATGCAGATTTCCACTTTTCCACACTATAAGCATTTCTTTTACAATCGTGTCAGGATTATGGCTAAAAGAGTAGGTAAGCAAGCGTGTAGAAATTATCTAGACAGATTTAAAGATGCGAATTATTCGTCGTTCGTCTCAAGCAAGAATATAATTACTTCACGCCGACAAAAACCCAGAGGACTCGTAGGGTAAGCCCCATCATGCTCATTGTTCTTTCAGCCTTGTTGTAGAGTGGCAGAGTGAGACACGCGGTTTGCTTCCCTACTATTGCTGTCAGTTTATACGCACCCAACACATCCCATCTTTCGTTCGTCCATGTCCACAAAACCCTGACTTCGATGCAAGCCTATAGGCCTTTTATGCGACGATACGATTTGGTTTTGTTCCCTTTCCTATTGTAATGTTGTGTGTGTCGTTGCGAAACTATTAGGTTGTGGTAAGATTTATGGGAAAAGTGTGGAGGCATATTGTGCACATGCTAGAATGAGCAGAAATCAGTAAGGAATTTCTTGAATATTTGGAAGCCAGAGGAAGGAGTGAAGGAGCTGGGCTGAATTTTCTACTATTTCCAAGATGTAGCTTGCGGTTTGGGAAAGGAAGCGAAGAAATTAAATAGGTATGCCGGAAACAATCTGACAAGAAAGAAAATTGTTCCTGTTATTTATTGTTTGCATTGATAGCAAAAACTAGTTGTGAATGTTGTAAATGGTGACGCAAAACAAAGCTTGTAGAATCCAGAAAAAAAGGAATAGAATAAAATGAAAATTAATAAGAAATTTTGTTGTGAAACTGGTTACAGAGGTTAAGAGTGACGCGAGAGTATAATGTAAAACTATTCGGCGTAACTTTAATTTGCAGTTAACAATACTGAAAGAATAGTAGTTTACTGTCAGGTTTGGATGACTTGCTATTAGTTTGGACAGCTTTTCATTTCCTTGTGAATTTGCTGTATGCATTATCTGCTTTTCTTTTCTTCTTTTGAAATGTCTTATTTTGCATTTCACTTGTTAAATGCTTTTCAAAATGTATTTATTTGGTCACTTTTTCTCTGATCTGGCATTTGTTCATTTGTATCATGGTTGATCGACATAAAATCACATTTAAATTTTTTTTTTAAATCTCTGATGACAAAATTTGAGCCGAAAATTTTAATTTCAACAAAATTTTCGCTTCAAAAGCAAAATATATTTTCATTTCTGGATAGACTTCAATGTTTCGAAGGTTAACCTCACGGTTAGAATCAGAATAAATATTTCAATTTTTGAAAAATATGATCGGACGATCTGACATTTTTTCAGTGTCTACCGGTCTAAATCTTGATCTAATCTAGGATTTAAACGGCTATACCAGAATCTAACCTTAAGCTTTTGTCTATACCGTAGGTTGAGAGAGCAACCCTGTTTTCAATATATTTCGATTCTCATTCGATACATGTTATAAATCGAGAGTCAAGGCTATATTAGGACATATCGATTCTTAAAATTCAGAAATAAGAATTTAGACACTGTAGAAGCAGACATGCTACTCTCGAAAGATTAATATATGTCAAAAAATAGAAATTTACAAAAACTTTACTATTTTTTCACAACGCAGATTCATTGTGTTTGTCATAAAATGCATTCAAAAATATCCTTACTATTTACCGTAAATTATCATTTTTAAATTTTAGGAGAACTTAATTTAAAGATTGATTTTTTTTTTAGAAAAAAAAAAGAATTCAATTTGTAAATTTGATTATATTTGAAAATAGAAATATATTTATACGAAAAAATCTAGCGCATCAGAACCGCTCGAAAACTGATTTTTGAAGAACTCGTCTTTGAGTGACTTAAAAATGTTGAACGACGTCATACATTTCTTTGTGGTAATCGTATCAACCATTTCTTACTCAAAGTTACAAAAATCATTTCCTGGCAGCATCTCCTATAACACAAATGATGAAAATGTTCAGTGCTGGCAACATTTTTCTAACGCAGCAGCAATAAATCTACCCTAACAATCTCGTGCTAAAATCAACCTATCCTCTAAATTTCGTCTTTATCCCAGGATATCATCGAAAATTTCAGTTTCTATTTCTGTGGTTGCCATCGGAAAATTTTCCAAAACAGAAAATTCAAACATTGGTTGCTTATTTTATTGTAAATGCTTTGCATATGAACACAAAATGGAAGCATCTGTTGGTGCAATATTTACGAAAATGTCTGGTGCTGGTAATCCTGTGTTAGCACCACAGCCAAAGAGATGTAGCAAATCTGCTTCACGTTAAGTTGAACCCACTGGGTGAATTTCGTTTCAATTGGGCGACTGCACGGGAAGTTAAAGGGGTGAAAAGAATTTTAAGCTTACCACTCTCAAAACTTTTCAATTTTTTGAATCTGAAATATTTGCTGTAAATTTCCATTGCAGGATCATTCCCATTTGGAAATTTAATGACAACATTGCTTAGTAAAGAAATGCCAAAAATTATTATTGATTTTATGACTTTATCGTAAACTATAGGAAGTAAAAGCTTATAATGATAAAAATTACCATAGCTGGCAACTGTATCCTAGTTTTTCAACCAAATTTCTACCAACTGTAGCTTAAATAAGGTTCAAGTACTGTGTGAATTCCGTTAAAATCTGATGTCTTAATCGGAAGCTTTGGGCCAGTGATTTTTCAGGATGGCACCACTGCCATAGTGTCACTTCTATCAGATCTGGTTTTAGTTAATTTCAACATATACACTGCTTTCAAATTCACTTAAGATAAGTTAAAAAAATACAAATTTTTTCATATAAATCGCTAATTCGCTCTTTTAAGCTTCCGCTTAATTGTTCATAAATGTGTATTTTTCATGAATGTAAACAATGTAGAATGAGAAATACATCATTCTAGTGTAGACTTCAACTGACCAACTTAATTTTTTGTACCAGAAATTAAAATATTAAATTTCTATTTTCTTTGCTTTTGTTATAAATTCATATTCAAACATTACTTTTCTGGTACAGTAATTGATTGCGAAAAAAAATTATCAAGAAAAGATTGACACATTCAAATAAAAACGTAATTGTAGTGGAAATGAAGTCAAATAGACTCCGTAAGCTCTAATAAAAAACTCCCAAGCATGGTCTAAGAAATTCAATCATTCACTGTAAAATAAGTTGAAGCAAATTTTTAGATTATTTTAACATTGGGGTCAAAAGATTTTGCTCATACATATATGCTTTGTTCGCTTTAACCTATGATATATATTTATTTCTACAAAAAGTGAAGGCTGAATAAAATATCAGTTGATATTTCACTAATCCACAGGTCATCCACAATGAGCAAAAAGAAAGAGTTATCAAATCTATGCTACATGAATTCAAGTACCCGACAACATCCGCTTCACACTCGCCTTTTAAAAATGCAAAACGCATGGACGCATGTGTATAAAGGCCACTGGGTTCAAGCTGAAACTTTAATGAAGAGGACTTTGCAATTGTTTTATTATTCGTTTCCTAAAAGTCGCATTAAATTCATTTCTGTAAAAACTATATATTCAATTCTTTCGAAACAATGAACTTCACCTCGATCCAAACCTTCTCATTTTTAGCTCGTGCCTCTTAATTCACTTTCACTTCATCATACATTAACTGTTCTTCACTTTCACTACTCCTGAATCTAACCATACGCTTCACTACGAACAATCCATCCTGATCTTATTTAGGGCCTCCGAGCTCTAACAGGTATGATGGCGCAATCATCCTAAAGTGTCCCTTTCACAGGATTAAAATTCATCGTGACAAACTCGAAGGGTTTCCGAATCCCTTCTTTCACAATTTCAATACACTTTTATCGTGAACAATAGGACCAAAGTGTCAATTTTTTATGTCATTCGTGTCACAGCAACTGCGTCATCGGTAACTCAGCCGATGTACAGCACTGAAAAAAAAACAGATCTCAATTCGAGATATGATTCATTCTCAAACGCCCCGCCAATGCAAAATGCAACAAAAAAGAAAAGTAGTCGAGTGGATTGTAGAAATGTTGCATGCGTGTAAAATTTAACTCTTTTTAAGCCGAAATTACACTCTCGGCAAATGTTGGCGAGCCAAGAGTGTAAATGATCACCTCGTCTATTCTCGCCTGTTTTTCACATGCCAAAATATGGCAAGCACGAAAGTGTAAATGGCTTGGTCTAATGAAGGTGTCGGAGAGTCCTAGTTCGCGGTCGCTCCAAATGTTATCGGTTTTACGTATCGAATCAAAGGAATTTGAAAAAAGGTCTGGTGCTAGCTCCGATTGTATTTACAAACCTATTTGGTTTGCCCATGAAATCATGAGCAAGATGTATCACATCGGACAAGATGCATTAAACCGGACAAGATGTCCTGGGAAGTAATTTCCCAAGTTGCTCGACGAAACGTTCGGCGAAAATGTAATTCCATCTTTACATTGATCAACTTAACTCGAGTTTTTCGAAGATGAGAGTGTTTAGCGAAAGAGGTCGGGGACGTTCATTCGTGTATCAGCAACTTTTTGACGTTTTCCTTTCGCTCATCCTCACTTGCGTCTAAAGTCCCGGATGAGTGAATTTTGTTTTGAGTATTGCGCGATATTTTTAAAAGGGAACCGAGAAAATGTTTGCATATTGAGTTTTTTGGTTTAAAAAGCCTATTGGTTGCATTCTTTGCGATAGCGTTGAGCTCAATCAAGCCGCGATCAAACCGTTGAATCAGATTGTATCGGTGCCATTCCGAGCAAGATAAGATCGTTTCGATTCATTGCAAGCACTCATTGTATTGTTCAGCGGACTAATATTTTTTCAAGGACATAAGTGATTGCATTATGAACTCTTCGGGTGTTTTTCTTTCTGAGTCTAGTCAGCATAGTATGCTTAGCACAGGTGCGAACCAACTCAAACATGCTTCTCTGTTTAAATTTTCACCGCGACATTCCAAAGTGACTACAGAAAACTTTGAAGAATTTTCCTCAACTCATTAATTTGATCAGTTGAAACATTCCACCAGCTATTTATCGTATTAACTCTGATCATAATTTTCCATGCTATTTTTATCCATACATTCTTGGGAACTTCAATGTGTTGACAACAGATCTACACCACGAAATAGCTACCGCAGTGTTCGTCTTCCTCCCATCATCGAAGCACTACTTCCATTATTTTAATGAGCCTCAGACAGAGAGGCGACTGAGCCATTGTCTTGTCCAAAAGTGTCTGTTCCACACATTAGATGATGTTTATAGTTCTCCGAATTGTAGCAGCAGCCGAAGAAATGGAATGATAAAAGAAGCGCCGGAAAAGCCATTGCAGCAACTGGCGGTGATGAAGACCATGAGCGAAACTTTCGATCAAGAAAGATTCCATTTGGCCAGTTAGAGTGGGCTGCCGGAAGCAATTTCTTGTATTCAAACCAAAGAGCTGAGAAAATAAACGAAAAAATCGTATGCAAAATTCTCTGGCTGCGGAGTCGCAATATATGTACATCTAGGACATGAATGAAAATGTAGCTAAAGATCGAATAAATGCGGCTTCGAATCGAAAGCAACACAGCGTATAAACGACGAAAAACAGGAAAAATTAATTTTCTGGTTTTGTGTCATTTTTTATTTCAGATAAAATATTCAAAAAGAATTAGCTAGACTCAAGTGAGAAGGCGGAGAGTGTTCGTCGTAAATATATTTTGATTGCGAGACAAGAATTTAGATGTGAACTATAAAATGAAAGTGGAGAATTCAATTTAAATTGTGATATTTGTTAATTTTGTGGATAGCTAAAATGCTTCGAAGATTCTTTTCTGTAAAACAGTGCATCTTTGTGCGTTTCTGTTTTAACAAATTCAGGCGCATGTGGCGTAAATTTTGATAAGCCTAAACACTACGAGTCAGTGTTTGGACAACTTTGAACTAGTATTCGGACAAGGTTATCGATGCAAAATTGACCTTGTCCAAACACTAAAATCTGTAGTTTTAGTGTTTGGACAGGTGGTATGTTTTATTTGAAAGGGTGTAAATAGCTATCATACCAGTATAATTTTCTTTTAGAGTATATAAGAGCTAATGCTAATCTTATCAATAAACCAACATGTGCACTGAGAAAACACATGGCGCCAGACGCCATAATTTATAGACTTCTGGCGCCATGTACATAGTCGATTTAGGGATTGTGATAAAATATAGCGCCACACGCCATAATACATGGCGAAAAGTACATAGGCCTACACGCCATGTACTATAGTTCTCCACGCCATGTACATGGCGTGACAGACTATATTACATGGCGTGGAGAGCTATATCACATGGCGTGGAGGACTAGACTGTATGGCGTGGAGGACTATACTGCTTGGCGTGGAGGACTATATTTTCTGGCGTGGAGGACGATACTGTATGGCGTGGTGGACTATACTGTATGGCGCGGAGGACTATAGTACATGGCGTGGAGGGCTATAAGCATAGCGTCTGCTCCTATGTACTATGGCGTGTGGCGCTATATTTTATCACAATCCCTAAATCGACTATGTACATGGCAAAATAAAATCAACTATGTACATGGCGCCAGAAGTCTATAAATTATGGCGTCTGGCGCTATGTGTGCATCTGAAGATCATTCAGTTCGCATCCAACAAAAGGCCACGAGCCTTCTCAGTTCTGAGAACCTGGAGGTACAGCAGTTGATGTTAGGTAATGGAATTCTATCGACGAAATTCCCGAGGGATAAATGACATCAAAGCCCATACCCTCTCTTATACTCAAGAAGCTTGCTGTCATTTATACATTTTTTCACACAGTATGGCTGCGAGTTATAATTGTAGTGCCTTGAACCATATTACATGGCTCATGGCACTAAGTAATATGGCGTGTGGAGCTATAATTTCTGTGCCATGTAATTATGGCGCTGGGAGCCATACTGCATGGCTCAGAGTACTATGTACATAGCGTGTGGGACCATAAATCCTGCGCCATGTTACATGGGACCACGCGCTATGTAGATTCTGACATTATGGCGCTGGGGGCCATATTGCATGGCTCAGAGTACTATGTACATGGCGTATGGGATAATAAATAATACGCTATGTTACATGGCTCTGGGCGCTCTGTGGATTTTTTTCAGTTTGCAATAGCATATTTAACTGATTTTTTATGTATTCGGAAGCTCTTGTCCGGATACTGAAAAAACTGCTCAAAAACGGTTCTAGTCTTCGGACATTAAAAATTTCTAATTATATTTCCACAAAATATGCTTTCTAAGGTAGAAAACTTTACACACAATGGTCTTTATGCATGCAGAACAAAGAATTCCAGAAATTTATCTACAGTACGGTATCAACTTACGTTTAGAAATTTCACCTACCACTAGCAAAAAATTACGTGAGACACGGCTTTGACAATAAACATGCAGACTTCAAATGGTTGTCGCTTTGTAGGCCGGCTGCTGATTGTTTATTTGTTCAAAGCTATGGTTGACACATAAAAATTGGTCAAAGAAGAAAAAATGTCAGAATGTGAACCATATTTCCTAGAAAGTGAGCATTTGAGTCCGGATACTAGCACTGTCCGGAGACTAGTGCAGTTACCCTATATACATATATATTGAAATTTCGACAGCTTTAGTCAAACATGCAAATTATTATAAAGCGTAGCCATATTTTCTCATATTCTGGTAGTGCCCGACTTCGGCCGTAAATGCACCAAATGTGTTTTTTTTTATATTTAATTTAGTCTATGCACAGTCACTGTTTTTCATCCAAAACAACTACTCTCTCCCAGGGCATATTTGATTTAATCATAGGAAACTAAATGAAAATCGTATGCTATACGATCCCCTAACGAGTGCAAGTTCAAACAATCGATTGTAATTTCAACTCTTTGGCATTGCTGATTGTCCTAACGTCACATCACAATCACTCGCACAAAGCATAACTAAAAAACAAACACTAAATATCATAAATCATCCTACTCTTCGTGTCACTTCGTAGTCCTTCAACCAGTTCTTCCCAAGCCTTTCCCTAGTTAAGCGGCCCCGAGCCAACCAGTCATTTCTCATTATTCTTTTTTAATAAATTCATAAAACCATTAAGTCTCCCAGTTAAAACAAACTCAAATTTATTCAAATTTAGTCGAAATAAAAGCGGGTATGTCGTAAGTCAAAGCGCAGTCAGAAGAGAAGCAAACCCTCCACGAGTATGAATACGATGAAAAAAAGCAACGAAATTAATTGCCACTAAAACTATATTTTACTAAAAGCTATAAATCAAAAATTCGGTTTGATTAATTGCCGCCGCGTTGTTTTTGTTGTCGTCGACGTCGAAGACGCTTTGAATTTTATGCCGCGGAAAGGTGAGCAATGGAATATGCGACAATATGATCAAGTTTGTCGATACAACGTGGAATGTCGGGTTGCAGCTAAGCGGGGGGTTGGTTTGACTGTTTATGATGGTGTGATTTTTACTCTGTCCGAAGTGATGCGATGCAGTTGAAAGGCACGAAAGGGGCAGATCCGATTTGTACGCGACATTTGAGAGCTTTCGAAACGGCGCCCATCGTGGGTATTTCCAACGAGGTTCGAAGCGTAGGCGTAAATCTCAACACCGAATCCGTTCCGATAATGCATCGTCTATTTAATTGTTCGATTACATAAACAAATGCCGTTAGTCTATTGTTGGGGCACATGCTCAGGTTTGCCTTTGTCGCCATCACCGGGTTAGGGACCACCATCCTGGTCAGCATAAATTATATTGGCTTCATCGTACTGTCGAATCTGTGAAGTTCGATCGGAAGTAAATCCAAGTACGGAATGATTCTGATGTTGCTGAGTATATGGTAATAGAGCGCCTGCCGCAGTGCACACTTTAAGCCTTTTATAATCTTCATTGCTGTACAACGCAATCCATCTATGCATTTAGCATCGCTTTTGACAGTGGCAGTAGGGACAGTCGGTTCGGCGTACATTGGGCACAAAACACTTCTACTTTCTTCGTCCGTTGACATAGCCATACTAAACACCACTCGTTGAATTGTCGGTGTCGCTAAAGTAATCGATTACAATCTGAAATGTTAATTGAAGTGATGTGGAACAAAGAGGTGTACAACCTTGGTCATTGGCCGATGATGGTCCTGGGCCTTTTTCTTTGCGTATGCAGCCATGCAAAATTATAGGCTTATCAGGACCAGGTAGGCACGCAGGCCAGTACTTCATGGTGACAAGAGTAATACAGGTAACTGAGGGTAACTGAACACCTGGACGAGGTCAGTCGAATGGCTTCGATGGTGGTTTTATGTAGGCATTAAAACTGAGAGGCACATTTGTTCGCATGTTAGATAGTATACCAACAATAAACAACTTTATAGAAATGTGCCAATAAAATACAATTAAAGTATGCTTTTGAGGTATGAAAGGAATACGCTTAACATTCCGCACACTATTCGATTTAAGTTGTATCATCGGGGAAGTGAACGACTGATGGCTGAATGTATTCGCAGCGTACACGACGTCATACCCTCGGAGGCGTCTTTTATGTTTATCAAGTAAATCTGAACTGTTTGATTTGCATATTCTCACCTGGATTCACTCACCATTATCATAAACACTGATACCCAACGCTCATAGTCCGTTCAACTTCGGGAGGCTGATTGAAAGGATGTTGTCGTTGTTGTATTCACGTCACTAATGTCATCGCTTCTTAGGCCCCGTTTCGTTTGCTTGAGTCTGCGGGGAATTATTTGTGATTGTGTCAAGCGTTGACGCTTGGTTTGAGAAAATGAACGGTGTTTTTGAGCGAAAATATTCATTTTTTTTTTTTAGATGGAATAGATTGTAAAAAATGTTAATTTTTGTTTCTGCTGTGGCAGCGTATGAGAAATCCTTTGAGGCAGCGGTGGAGGAAGGTTTTATTTATAAGAGTAAACCAGATGAATCAAAGTAAGACAAAAAAAAACAACTGCAGCTTTCTGATATTGGCAGATTTTTGAAAAAGTACAGTCAGCGATAAAAAAAATTCCATAGTTTTTCAAGAAGGTCCTTGCTGTACTCGAGGTCGATAAGCTTGCGTAGCCTAGTGGCTAGAGCTTTGGGCTTTAGTATCTGAAGTCCCAGAGGCCAATCCAGGTGCGGTTGGGGAACCGTACACCGAATTTTGAGTTAACCTACCTCTAAGTAAGTACCCGTTGTTAGATGTGGAGGCAAATGAGGCGTTCGACAAATCATCTCAAAATAAACTTTACTATTTATGACCAGACCTTTCATTGGATTTTGGAATTAGCTGCACGGTAACTATGTACACAGGAATAAAAACTAAGGGAAAAATTCGTCATTCGGGTTCCAACATTACCTAACAAAGTATAATACTTTTGGAAAGTGTTGTTCCTATTTTATTCTCAGTTCATTGTTCTTATAGTAAATTCACGATAAGTAGGGCAGTAAACAAATGCAATGAAATTTTTAATAAAACCTTAACAGCACGTTTAAAATGTAAACGTCATCCCCTCAATTTCAATTCTCTGGTTGATATGGTCAAACCCGAGAATATGTGAACATATAATAGCAAATAAAACCTATGGATTATCATATACGTACTGCTTTAACTTGACTAAGCAATTCGATTTCAAAGGGAATCCAATGTACCGCAAACCAGTTGAATAACAGAGAATATCAAAGCACACAATTCTGTATAACAGCCGGCGGTTAATATTTATCGCTACCGAAGCCGTATTTCTTCAAGTATTTTCCTCGGATAGAGGAAAAAAACTTAGAGATTCATCACACTGATTTAAACACAAATCCATGTAAATATTTCCCAGACTAATCCAATATTCTCAACGGTAGTAAAGTACACCAACAACATCACAAATCCATTGATTTGTGTACGTCTGCATGCAGCTGTAGCGCATAAATACAAAAAATATTAAATCGGCTGCGAGACTTTCATTGCATATCAAATTGCAATCTCTACAAGTTGTTGCCAGCTACCCAGTGCATGTTTTTGTTGCTTCCATTCCCATAATAGATTTGATTTTGTATCTGTGCTCTATTCAAAATGTTCAAAAACTTATATGAAATGTAAATATTTTCAAATCTTTTATTTCAAATATTTGAAATGTTTTTGTGGCATAGTTTTTGTCACACTGGATGCTTAGTCTGCAGATTATGTGAGTTGTGAAAAGATATTAATTACAAGGACAGAGTATACAAAGAAATTTGTGTGACATGCGTTGAATAAAAAGTGATTGTTGGATAAAAAAAATGAGATATCACACTTGGAATGCGTAAGAAAATATAATATTAAAAAAATATTGTAAATCGTTCGTCGAAATATATTTGACCAAGCTATAAGTACTGATCGTTGCATATATTTCATTCTTATTTGGTTGTTGAGACAAATCCTTTGCGTCATGTCTTCTCAATTTTTCTAAACGGTCCTATTAAAAGACCAATTTTTTATAAGATTTTATTATAAGCCCAACTGTTTTCTTCTAATTTAATAAATTACACAAACTTTGAAATTGTCATAAATACAGATAACACGGCCATCTTCTAAGTGTTAGTTTACCTGCTAAATATATCCATCATCTACTAAATTGAGTTGGCCCTCGGTAATGAATTTCATAGATAGTGGAAAGAAGTCAACGTGAAAACAACCAAGCGATACTTTTTTGGCACAGCCTAGAATCTTTATAGATATGCCTAGCCCGAATATAAATGTTAAGTGATTCGTTCCACGACTCACTGTACCCCTGATTTGACTCTGATGGCAATTCAGAGCTATATGAACTCAAAGCTCGATGCAAGGTCTTTCGACCGAACTAGGGTTCGAACCAAAGACCCCTCACACTAGCAGCCAGTTCTCTACCCACTTCAGAACATCAGCTTCACTATCATATACATATGTAGATGCCCATAAATTGTTGTCAGCTTCTTCTTATAGGTTTCTCATAGCTTTTTTTTCTATTTTCGAAATTTGAATCACAAGAGATAAGTGCTACTAACTGCCATACCAAAAAATAGTTACACTCGTTTTCATAAGTGGCTGGTTACTTAAACAATAAAAGCCTACTGAAAAATTATTTCAAGTCTTCGTCAACGTTTATTAGGTACTCATAGTTTACTGCACAAATGCAATCACTACATCGAATTTTTTTTGCGATGCATGTTTTTGTATCGTAGATAAAAATGAATGAATCATTTTATCTGCATTGTTCGAAATAACTGTGAAACATATTCAAAAAACCCTTGAGCAATATCGAGAACGTACAACAAGTACTAACTTTGAGTCACATCAGTGTGACTCCGCTTCGGCTCCACTCAGTCATCTTCAAACAAAATTGTCTTTCGATCCAATCCATACGAAAATCATGAGTACCATCAAACAATTAGGCAGCGAACAGTCCGAATACTTAATGCTTTGCGAATTTCTGAAACATCATCAGCAAACATGTCAAGAAACCACAATGACTCAACTCTCCCTCAAGTGCAATGCTCCAGGCCCCGCAAACACAGTCCATTTTTTTCTAACTATTCCCAAAGCGATAAGTATCTACCACAATATTGACACAACCTCGATTCTACCCCAGCTCTAACTCTTTTTTTTTTTTAACTAGCCGCCAGTCAGTCATTCTCAGTATCTTATCTTATTGACATTAATTCTCAGTTTATTTCGAAACTATTTATATGGCTAACACAGCAGGCAAACCAAACATAATAAGTGACATCGAGACAAGAATATTATGTCCATAAGCATCTTCAATTATATATTGTGAATCGAAATACGTTCATTTTTCGGCCGGTTGAACTGAGTGTCGTGTTTCTATTAATTTGTACAGCTCCTCGAAAATGATTTCATTATTTGCTCGGCAAATCAAAAAACCTTAATCCAGTTTCTTAATCCAGTTCTTCCCACTATGACTATCATCTCTATTAGAATTATACTCGCTTGATATTTTACAAATGTCAGAAAAAACATTCGAATAGTGAACAAATTGAACGCAGATTCGTCGCTTCATATGCAAATTAATTTTGATTGAATACTCTCCGAAATGAATGTAATCTGATAATCAGTAGCCCCCAGAGAGGGTAAAGCCATTTAGGCAACACAAGTTAGAGGAACATGGAAAACCTGTTGTGATTCTGATTTATTCCAACAGGTCTACAACTAAGATCGCATCTAGCAGACGACTTTGAATAACATTGGTCCAGAGAGACGGGACTGCTTCTACTGCTTGACCTTTCCCATATACACTGTGATATTCACAGATCTTTGAAAACGCCAAGCATTGCATACAAGGGACAAATATATTCAAGATGTACGATCACCAACTCTGAAAAATGCTTCCAGAAGACGTACTCGTATGTAAACACAATTAAGTGGCGAGTTTTTTGTTTGTGTATTGGTTGTCGTTTTCTGTTCTTCTTTCCATGTTCTTCTGAAGCGACCCAAAAAAACGAGGAGCAAGAAACCGAAACCAACTATTTAATTGATGATCGTTGATTGTGTCTGTCGACCAACTCAAATTTCATCATTTAGTGTTTTTTTACCTGACTAACAGGCTGAAGACCCTAGAAGACCTCTAGAAAATGAAATGGTATTCTCAGGTTACGTACATACGTGCGATGAGCAACATGTGAGCGATAACAATGAGATGCTTTACTTTCAGTTTTGTTTGTAGTGCGTAGTATGATTTCAAACTTCTAAGCTAAGCAATATGTCCACAGCTTCAGAGGTACCATTCGAACAATACTTTGAACTCGGCTTTAGATCTAGACTTTTTGTTTTCAAAATGTATTTGTCATGTCCATTTGGTTGTTTGTATGTTTAATTAAGGCTATGACATGGCCAGCTCTTTTGGGTCCGGTGGGTGAACTTAGATCGTTAGGGTAAATGAAAAACTGTTTTAAAACGTTTATGCAACTTAAATTAAGTACAAATAGACAAGTGAAATTGCTAAATCAAATTGACAGAGCTTATTGTTTTGAATGTCTGGTGATCCGGAAATCTAAAAATTAAAAATAAACTTTCTCGTTGGCTTCACAATCTTCTATAGAGTTGACTCCGAAACGACAATAAATAGGGACTTATGAGGCCGCCGAGTTGTGCTAAAGGATGTGCAGCGAACAAATTGCTAATAAAGACGAAATCTTTTATATCTCTGTTTGTCTAGAGAGCATAGTGGGTGATTATTAGCTCTACAATCGATTCAGCTACAGCACAAGTATTGAGACTCACTTTTTACGTTTCAAAGGTGACTAAGTTTCAGTGATAAGGATCAAGTTTCTCAAAACTTCAATAATCCGATGTTGATAAATATACACTTTATAAATATCTTCATCCCGAATAGCAAAATTTTTAAGTTCTCAATTTATCTCTCCCGGATTACGGTTGCAATTGCATCTATCGTAAGACTGTCGAGATCAAGAATTTCAATTTTGGATTTTGAGGAGAGTTTATCAAGCTGCCCAGATGGCCCAGCTGCCAATTTGTCGTAGCTTAACCTCTACCTTTTTCTTTTGCTATGTTGGCTTCCGGCTTTGATCGATTTTGTAAGTGAAACGAGAGTGGTTAAGTCTTCCTGCTTTTTGTTGTGTGCGCTAATTGCTTCTTTGTGTTTTTGCTCACCAAAGTCACCTGAAAGTTCTAGCTGTCTATCTTCGATCGCGTTCTATTAGCTTTTTCGATGTGAGTGCTACGCTCGTTCTTACATGCTGGATTTTGTGCCCTGATTTGCGCAATGCGTGGATTCTCTCTTTTGCTTAGGTTAATCTCCTCAGCTTTAGCTCGGCTCTCTTCCAATTAGATTTCGAGTACACAAAGGTTATCTGTCACAACCCTGACATCTTCTGTCCATTTGATGAAGTTGTCAATTTTATAATACTTCGACATTTTCGCACGGGATGGGTACGCTTTTTTGAGATCCCCACACGCAAAATGGATCCACCATTTTGATCCAGAAACCAAACTGTAATCGATGACCTGGAAGCGACCCTCTTCACCGACGCCGAAGATATTCAAGATGTCGAGTTCGGCAGAGGACGTTATGGCATCAGTTTTTTTTGGGACGCTGAAGGAATTATTATGGTGGAATATTTAGAATATCAGCCTCTTATTACTCAGACCAAATAAGAAGATTGTGGGAAGTTATTAAGGAAAAAAGACGCGGCAAACTGCGAGCCGGAGTGCTGTTTCATCAAGACTGCTTGAACATCCGCCCTATTCGCGAGTTCTAGTTTCCACTGACCTCTACCTCTTTCCTCGGCTCAAGGAATACCTTCGAGGCAGGAAGTTTGAAGATGTTGGCGAAATGATAGCCAGTGGCGAGACGTTTTGGGAAAGTAGAGACAAATAATTTTTTTCTAAGGGTAAAAAGATGGAATAAATGTATGAAGTTGCTAGGAGACTATGTTGAAAAATGAATATTTTTTTTAAAGTTTAATCACCTCCGTTTATATTGATTATCATTACTTTTATATCAACCTTCATATTTGAAATGCTCTCACTCACCCTTCCTCAACTACCTAAAAAAAACTATCTTCCATTTTAATTAATTTCATTAAATTTAATTTTCTGTCAAATTATAAAACCAAAGAAACTATATATATATATATATATATATATATATATATATATATATATATATATATATATATATATATATATATATATATATATTAGTTTCGATGGTTTTATAATTTATAAAATAATGGCTACATTATTTCCACACACACAATATTTACTTCTACTTCCAACCAACAAACTAGCCAAGGAACCGGAAACGAAAAAAAAACACAAGAACTTAAACTGTCCAATTAACAGCAAAACCAGCAGACTAATTATTTTTTCTCTCTCTCGAGAACTTCAAGTAAAAAACGAGCAAACGACGAGGAAGGGACACTCAACTTGGATCGAAGAAAAAATTCTCATTCGAATCCTTGCCACTACTTATTCATTCATTACGCTTTTATGAAGGCGCGAAAAATAGGCCGTGACTACTGAAGAATTCAAGAAGTGAAAGTACCTAGACTATGAGTAACAAGCACATAGCCACATACAATTTGCATGAGTGCTGGGTGAAAATAGGCGGACTGTGCTGATGATGACTAGATTGCTTAGTCCCGGGAATGACGGCTTTTCAACAGAATCCCACCATAGGCGAATGTGTAAACTGTAAGTCTAATTGCGTTAATCTTCCTTGACGATGAAAAGGTGATGGTGCCCAAGCTAAAAGAATGAAAGTAGAGGGTGGTGAGTCCTTGGTCTTGTACTTCAATTTATAATTGTTGCTTTCTTCTGTGGCTGGTTTAGTCTTGACGACAGTGTTTATCCACAAAACATTCACTTTTGAATGCGGGATGGCTAGGATTCATGTTGCATAATGGCTACCACCGGTATATACGACATGAATAGACCACTTAAGATTCAACTTTCGTCCCGATATCATGGTTGTTGTAGTCAGGTTCTTCTCATTGAAGTGCATTTTCCATCAACAAATTTGGACATATGGTAGTGGAATAATTACAATATAATCTAAATAAAGAGAGGTTCGACGAAGGGTTAGCAAATGTACTGCTCATTCAGGACGCAGAACGAAAATAAAGATGGGGTTCGTTAGTAGTGGATATTGTTGGAAATGGAATTGAAATGATCATTTCGACCCGATGGTGAGCGTGGCAATATGATGCATTTTTAATAATTATGTTACAAGAAGTTTTGGGTCGTTATGTGCATAAGGGGCAATTTTTTACAGACAATATTCGTACGACATCCGTGTCAAAGCCTTTTGCCGAGTCATTGCTTTAGGCGCAGGAGGTTGTGTGTACTTAAATGCCTGCTGGGGAGGACTTATTATGACATACATTAAAGAGATGAAAAGATCGCGATAAAATTGGTGGACTAGTTGTGAATTTGAGTAAATATGCAGTAGGAGGAGGTTTCGCAGTAGAGAGAAACAAAGAACAAAGAAAAATAGTGATCAATTATGTTTTAAATCATCACGTTACAATAGTTATGATGGAGACAAATGCGTCAGAAAGTATTTGCTATTGAATAACACCCCGTTAGTTATGTTAGACATTAATTTTCCTTTACCGAAAATACGGCCCATCCCCAATTCTTTGTGCTGATGCACAGATACAAAAATATCTTGGGATCACTCTTCTTAGGTTGACGTTAATTCAATTCGAGTCAAACAACAATTAAAAAAACTTACCTTTTCCAATTTATCTATAAATATCCGAATCCTTCCTTCCGGCCATTATCCAACTCAGGACAACGACTGTTTCTAATTTCCGTTCCATTAGGCATGTGTTTCGGTAATCAGGCATGAAAAATCTATGTCGTTTGTTCTTTCGAATCACCGCCAATCTACTGCTTGCCTATCAGCTGGCAACCGAAATACATTCGAGTTCTTCCCGTTGTCGATCCCAATGTGAAACGCAATAGCAACAAAAAACACATCACAACCTTTTTCATGTCCTACAACTCTCGCTATCGACTGTGCTTATCTAATTACAATGTTTCCAACATGTGCAGCATTTTTTCGTCGATATTGAGGCTACTGCCATCATTGTTGTTCGTGGCGCGCACGTATATCAATGATCCCCTAAATTATGACTACAACCTAGTGATGCGCGATTGCGAGATATTAAACTCGATTGTTTCGATTGTTCAAATATCTCGAAACATCTCGATTATTTAAGTTAAACTCGATTATTGCAATCGAGATAATCGAGACAATCGGGATAATCGAGACAATCGAGCGATTCGAAATAATCGAGATAATCGAGCGATTCGAAATAATCGAGATAATCGAGCGATTCGAGATAATCGAGACAATCGAGCGATTCGAGATAATCGAGACAATCGAGCGATTCGAGATAATCGGCCGATTCGAGATAATCGGCCGATTCGAGATAATCGAGCGATTCGAGACAATCGAGACAATCGAACATCTCGCAATCGGTTGACGGCAATTGAGTGAGCCATAAAGCACGTTTCGTTGTAAAAATAAAAAAATGTTCAAATATTTCAGCAAAAATATTAAGTGTTATTATTTGATCAAACTGCAATTTTTTGGGAAATATTGATGTATAAAAGGATATGTTTATCTTAAGTTAAAATTAAGATATCTTTAACTCTTTGGTGGGAATGTAATGATCAGATATGCATGGAAATTTGTATGGCTAGCATTTATCATGTATAAATGGCTGGTAGTTTTGCTAAAACTATTAAGTCTGATCAAAGTGTATGATCAAATATTATATGAAGTTGAGTTTTGTCATGCTGTTAAGTATGTTAAAATAAAATCTGCTTTTAGATAGTGCAGTTTGAAAGCATATCATGTATCCAGTATTTTCGTACTTGCGAGTATTTCATTCAAATATTCAAAAAGTTTTTAGGGCAAAAGTACCTGAAATCGGCCAATTTTGGGTTAGAGTGGTTTCGGACATAACGGGCCAAGACCTATTGCTGTGATACAAACATTTCGGTTTTGTAGGGGAGTAAGGGGTTTTTTGGCCATAGTTTGGCAAAAATTGCCTTTACCGCGCTTTCAATGATTGAAAGTGGTCGGAGAGTACAATAGTGATATTTTAAGGATGAAAAAAATTTTTATGGGGAAAATTGGGCAAAAACGTCGAGTTTTCCCAATTTTTTTTTTGCGTAGCTTGAATTTGGGGACCTTTCTGAGCTGTCTCGGGCGAAATGTCCATACAAGTCTGAGAAAAAGTGGCCTAGTTTCGAAGATATGGCAAAATGAAATCCGCCGGAAAACCGTCCGAAAAAACTGAAAGTAGCACTAAAAGTGCTAAATAAGAAAAGGTTGAGATCCCTTTTGGTTCGATGATTGGCTTCTCCGGCTGTGCATTATGCCGTATCTTCGAAACTAGACCACTTTTTCCCAGACTTGTATGGACATTTCACCCGAAACAGCTCAGAAATGTCCCCGAATTCAAGCTACGCAAAAAAAAAATTTTGGAAAATTTCGACGTTTTTGCCCAATTTTCCCCATAAAAATTTTTTTCATCCTTAAAATATCACTATTGTACTCTCCGACCACTTTCAATCATTGAAAGCGCGGTAAAGGCAATTTTTGCAAAACTATGGCCAAAAAACCCCTTACTCCCCTACAAAACCGAAATGTTTGTATCACAGCAATAGGTCTTGGCCCGTTATGTCCGAAACCACTCTAACCCAAAATTGGCCGATTTCAGGTACTTTTGCCCTAAAAACTTTTTGAATATTTGAATGAAATACTCGCAAGTACGAAAATACTGGATACATGATATGCTTTCAAACTGCACTATCTAAAAGCAGATTTTATTTTAACATACTTAACAGCATGACAAAACTCAACTTCATATAATATTTGATCATACACTTTGATCAGACTTAATAGTTTTAGCAAAACTACCAGCCATTTATACATGATAAATGCTAGCCATACAAATTTCCATGCATATCTGATCATTACATTCCCACCAAAGAGTTAAAGATATCTTAATTTTAACTTAAGATAAACATATCCTTTTATACATCAATATTTCCCAAAAAATTGCAGTTTGATCAAATAATAACACTTAATATTTTTGCTGAAATATTTGAACATTTTTTTATTTTTACAACGAAACGTGCTTTATGGCTCACTCAATTGCCGTCAACCGATTGCGAGATGTTCGATTGTCTCGATTGTCTCGAATCGCTCGATTATCTCGAATCGGCCGATTATCTCGAATCGGCCGATTATCTCGAATCGCTCGATTGTCTCGATTATCTCGAATCGCTCGATTGTCTCGATTATCTCGAATCGCTCGATTATCTCGATTATTTCGAATCGCTCGATTGTCTCGATTATCCCGATTGTCTCGATTATCTCGATTGTCTCGATTATTCTCTCGATTGTTTTGGCGCATCGATTGCGATTCTCTCGATTGCGATTATCTCGATTATTTGTGGCGCCGATTGCGATTATCTCGATTGTTAAAATATCTCGCAATCGCCCATCACTACTACAACCCACCAGCATATGTAACATACATGCATGCCTTACACGGGTAGTAAGATACAGTTATCCTGAAATCAAAGTATCTCATCAGATCTGAAAAAATCAAGTAAAATCAAAGTTGTCCCTGATTGTCGCTCCCGCTGCTTTGGCTGTTTTATGTCCTCACGTCACCCACTCTCCAGGTGTCGTACCCTCTCATGGCGCTGCTAGTCGGCATAAAGAGTGGTTCAATGATTGTAATGACGATGATGATGACGATATGATGCCAGTAAGTTTAAGTGAATTTGCCGCACACATGGATGACAACATCAGTAGTTAGGCGCGGGGCTAAGTCCTCAACTTGTTTTACGGCAGCTCTGTAATTTCGTCCCGGCTCACAGCAGCGGCACGTCATGTTTCACTTGGTGGAGGTATTGATATTTCGGTCACGTACTGGTCGTACATGCATGCCTCGCATTGCGTTGTACTTTTATGGATTTTATTAGAAAATGCTGAAGTGGTCTTGTGCCATTGTTGTCGCCGAGACAACATAAATGCCGCGATACGACACAGCGTTCCAACAAAGCGAAAAAATAGCTAGAATGCCAACAACCAGTACCTAGCTACTTCTTCTTCGGTGCAAAATACCGTGCTGAACGATAATAATGGCAAGGTTAGCAGCCGACTTGTCTAGTGGGTGGCTGCCCGGAGTCTTGTGCTGCCTCGATACGGTCAACTTCATAACTATAACAGAATGGCAGCGGTGGCCTGTTTCTTACCGCATTGGCGGCGGCACAGGTGCAATCAGATTGATTTCTGCAATGTGTCGAAGGAAACGTAGGGAGACGTGAATTATGCTTTGAATGCTTTATAATGATGATACGTACTTGGGTTTGATGATGAATGTGAATGCGGAAGTTGGGGGAAAGAGTGATTTCATGGTAGTACTCATAAATGCAGTTGAATGAGTAGTTGTTGTGGAGAAACGATAGACTTGGTTTTAAGCATGGAGGAAAATCTCTTTGATGAAAGCTCTATAGAGTGAAAGAAACGTGTGAAAAAAACGGCGAACTTAAGCAAGAGCCCTTTGCAAAGGTTAGCAACCTTTAGTGGTATATTATTAGCAAATATTTGTATTGTGTATATTGTGGGAAGATATGGGGCACTGAATATCGAATGGAAATGGTATTGATTCAGATTAAACCAACGAATCGTATGAATTCTCGCACAATTATTTATTCCCAGTCAGATAATCCTGTCTAATGGATATACTAAAATTTCAAATAGCTTACATTTCAGGCTTTGTTTGATGTATTTAGGTGTTTAATTTTAATTCTCGGCAAATTCGCACTCGATTTAACCTGAATTTCATAAGCATCTGCCTCTAAAGTCGGGATGCATCACATTACAAATTTTCCGGCACCACTTACCTCAGCAGTTACTCCACATGCTCACTTGCCAATTTCAAGCTCTGAAACTTTGCTGATGAACTATTTATGACGTAGCTGATGCATAGCATTAACGTCGTTTTGACTTTTTCGAATGTTTCAGTTCAATTTTGTGTCTACTTGCATTCCGGCGCTATTCACTAATCGCCGATTGTTATTCTGAAAATCATCATTTTTTTTTGTATGATAATGCTAAAGCTCAGGGATTGCCCTTTGAAGCGAATGCTTAGCGATGGCGGTAGGGAGACACTATGGGAGAAGCCGATATCAATTAAAGTGCCACATTTATTTCTTATTTTCTAAAGCGCTAGTGTTATGCCTAGTCGCTACTAAAGCTTTAATGGAGCCCTGGTGTTATGTCCAGTCGCCGACTGTTAAGACAACACAAGACAAACAAATACAGCTATGGGCACGGAGGGATTCGAACCCGCGGGCAGTAGATCGCTGCTTCGGACTGACGCCTTAGCGAGCTAAGCTACCAACCCCCATTTATTTAACCTCCTCCGCGTCCCCTACAATATGATATTGTATCAAAAGAGCACATTCAAAAGCAATTGAACCCATATCAATGTCATCAGTAGACAACATAACATTAAATCTGGTTTGACTTGAAATTTTCATATCTACATTCTTTGACAGAACGGCATAAATTAGATGCTCCGAAAGATCTCATCTGGAATTCGATACCAGGCGCTCTGCCGCTCCGATTTCAAACACGCTCGTTCAATCGGCCGCCTATCGAAAACGAGCAATCAAAGCAAATAATATCAAATAATCGAACTTTTAGAAATTCTGCTTGATCATCATCTTCGATTCTGTTGGATCGTCAATTTGTTTTTTGTTTCGTATGTTAAGGCCCATGACTTTTCAACAGCTATTTACCAATTCGTATTTATTTTCATCATTACTTATTTTTCGCTGTGAATTTATCCTTCTCACATTTTTTTCTTTTCAATTTCAGTCTCCAACATCGAAGCTTGATCACTATCATCATCGAAAGCAGCAGCATCATCATTGCATTGCATCATACGATCGAGCGTCAGCCGCTGGTGCCCTGGATAGGCTGCAAATATTGACAATGGAGGAGTCGTCATTAGTTGATCACAAGTCGAAGACCAGTATTCCTAGCACTTTTTCCAGAGCAGTGGTACGATCAGCAAGAGCTATGACCGGGCAGCCGATACAATTATCAGCACTAGAACAACAATGGTTACACCGCCAACACAATAATTATAGACATTGCCAAAGCAGTGAAAACCTTGATGCGGCACCGGTACGATTTTCCTTGATCAAGTCAACGTTATGCGATCACTTTTCGAATTCCCAGAATTCGACCACAGCGGACACTTGTTGCACCACCACTGTTAAAAAGATTAATAATATTAACCGCTCTCAGACATCAAGTCATGCTGGTGCGACTTTAAATTCACCGGCAAAGTTCTCAAGATCGACGATGCTAACGACAAAGTCGATAAAAAAACAGTCGCCAAACAGTTTTTATACAGATCCAATAGATCTGGTCCAGGCCTGCGCAGCGACTACAACGACAATTATGGCATGCAATGACGAAAAAATTATTCAAAATGCAAGTGATCGGAATCCTAATAATTCAGAAATAGTTGTAGAGTGTAGAATACCCGTAGTTAATGCAAATAACGAATGTAGTAGAGCGGCAACGGTGACGACGCCAATGAAAGCGGAGGAAACACCAACACGACTGAAAGCCGACAAAGAAGTTGTGGAATCTTCGTCTTTAGAATGTCTGAATAGTGATGAAAAATGGTGCAAAAGTTGGAATAGACTGGCATTTAGAAAAAGTGAAATGAAATTTAGTTATGCGAAAAGTGATTTGTGGTGGCAGTTAGTTGTAGCAGTTTATACGTTGTTATTGTATATTTCATCAACACCAGTTTGTGTGGCAGCGCGACAAGAAGGTGAGTGTTATTATTCGATAATTTTATATCTTAGGATTTTATGTTTGAATATTTCTCAGAAAACAAATCTAGAGTTAAATTCCTGTATATGCTGTCAAATGTTGTGTTTGACCTGGTAAACATTATTCATCTGAATTAAATTACAAAGAAAGAATGATCCTGACGTTTTGAATGTCCTAATTTTTGTATGGATTATTCGCATTATTCAACGAACATCCAAGCCAAAATCAGTAGAAAATCGCAGAAGCATCAAATGTTGTTCTGCTGCTGTTTAAACTTTTACAAGCAATGAGAAAGCTTGGAAATTAACCAAAAAAATAAAATAAACAAATAGACATCAAAAGGAGAAAAATCATTTACGGATTATTGTTCAGAGACTGGAAAGAATTTTTACATTGATCAGTAAGTGGTGATGAAAACTGGATCTATTACAATAATCCAACACATAAACCAAATTTAGGACCTGATGGACCACCTGTATGATAAGCAAAACGAAATTCCCACGTGATAAAATAATGTGTCATGGCTGGCATTACCAAACAAAAATATAACTGATGGTCGTTGACTACAATTCCTACTTTGGAGCGTGGCTTTACTTCTTAAACGACCAAAGTAGTATAACAGACATGTTGAAATTACTCTCAATTAATGAATAACGCATCTAATGAGCAACATCTCAGTAAGATATAAAATGTACGGAATCTGGTGAAGAACAAAATATTTAGTATGAAAGATTAGAAGATGTAGTAGCTTCCGATAACCAATACTATGAATGACCTAACATTTCTTTTTAACATTTGAAAAAATTAAATTGAGAAAACTTTTACCAACCAGCAGGAGGATTATTTTGTGCATTTTTGGAATTAAAACAAATAAATTCAGACCTTCTACTTCAAGCTTTTAACCTGCTTAAGCTCGGGCTTAAATGCGATTTATTTTCTAACTTATATTTTTAGGTAAAACTTTCCACTCGATTCTAAGACAAACGATAAAGTGGGAGATTAACGAAACTGAATAAATTCAGTTTTTTCGTTTTTGCTTTTTATTAAACTTTGTGCGGACCAATTTCTATTGACCGATCTTCAAAGTAAAAATCGATCCTCGAGAAGCACGGGCCAACAAATGAGACGAAACGGTGAACTTATGAACTAGCCAACGAAATGCGTTGAACTGATTTAATTTAAAAATGACTACAAAACGAATAAAACACAACTTTCCTATCCATTTCCAACTACTCTTCGACTCTTTATAAGTGCATTATTTTTCCGCTAAGAAGCTGTTCTTGTTTTATTAACATTTTTCTCCAGTTTCACCCCATCTGGCACAGCCGCAAACATATTTTGCAGAATACACTGTGGAAGTGAATTGGCTTGATTCTCGTTGTCGTTCACATACACGCGCTGTTCTTCCGCTGCCGTTAATCATAGATTTTGCTAGTTCCTGTTGCGATCATAGATTTTACTAGTCGAACTGACAGGTCCGAGGAATATTGGCTACAGAGTCCCAACGCACATCGAAATATGAGCGTTAGCCTGTTGTCGAGGATGACTACTCCACTACTAGCTCGAATCAACTCGCCTAGAAAAAACGGATGCATTTAAATTCAGGTCCCTATGCACACACTTTATCTTGTTTATGCTCACATTTTGTGGAATTTTTATTACACGCAGATCAGGGAGCAGATACAACAAGATGTTATGACAACAAGAACGCGCATATTATCCATACCGAGTGAAAGGCGCCCAGTATGAGGTCTGTGAGATGAGTGACTTTTGTAATGCGGAGAGAGCTCCCCATAAGGCCCTGTTTACACATGCGTTCATGCGTCTATCAGTTTAAATCGGTCTTTTAGAAGGCAAGAGTGAAGTCGAAGTACGAATCAATGTAGTCACCCTCTTCCACTTCACTCTGCCTTCTAAAAAAAATCGGTTTAAGCTGATGGACGCATGGATACACGTGTAAAAACGGCTTAAGAGGTAGATAAAACTTTCCAAAAGATTAAACACAACTATATGGTATCGGACCGATTGCCAACAACGCCACCAACCTCCCACACGACCACCAACTAGGAAGGGCAGAAATGCAAACAAGAAAACTCATTTCGATGATTGGAAACAAGAAACCATTTTGCCAACGAGAAAGGGTTGGAGTAAAAAAAAACAACAAAATTATAGCAACGGAAACATTGAATTTTGAGTCGTTCGTGTACTAGAGTGGATGAATATGAAAGAGTAGGGTGGTGGCGTAATCTTTAAAATGCATCAGTGCCTCGTCAATTGATTGATTCCATTGCGAAATTCATATTAGGCATAATGCGGAAAAAATATGTAGAGTTTCGTCAGGGGCTGAGTCAGTGGGTTGGAATTGCAATGCTGATAGTTGCAGGCAGTGTGGAGAGTGGAGAATATGGTGTCACGCCCAGAAATAATGTCGGTCGAAATATTGCTGAGAGGTGATTTCTGACAGCCAGAATAGGTTTTTAGAACAAAAAAAAAACCTAGCGCATCAGAACCGCTAGAAAACTGATTTGCCAAGAAATTAGCTTTGAGTAAGTTAAAAATGTGGAAAAAAGTAATACACTTCTTTGTAATTTAACAGCTCAAAATTACACATAAGAAAATTCAATACACATAAGAAATTTACATAATGCTCAAAATGTTAGCATTAATTTCCCTACAATTTAATATCCTCTTGCATTCGTACAACAACCCCAAAAAGAAAAAAAAACCTATCTATCGAGCACAGAACGTTGGATTCATGTTACTGTCTTCGTACTCAGGCTGTCTGAATGTCGTTTCTAGTTTTTTTGCTGTTTTAGTTTTCGCTACTTTACATTTACAAGAGCGACAGAAATGTTTCTGTTGAAGAATAATTTCATTTCACCGTTTCTTGTTCACGATAATATAAAGGACGATTACAGTTTAGATCAGCTCAACTCGGTGCATCTCTACTGGCTTGGTTGCCGCAGAACTACTCAAGAATTTTCATGGTGGTGCTAGCAAATACTAGTTTAATGTCTTATGCATTTAAATTTATTTAAAACGGTTTATTTGATGATTTCATCATTCAATTTCTTTTTCGTTTCCAGTCAGACGTAGACTAGAGTTGTGGTGGAAAATGTTATTCGAGCGTTATGTAATTAGGATAACCGGGTCTATGATTTTGTAATTGGAGATGAATTGCTTGATTTTTTTTTTAACTATGACTACTTTAGAAAATACAACTGTTTTAAGGTAACATCTCCAATATGATGCGGTCAATCACGCAAACGGATAGTCTGCCTTTAAGTATGTCTCAATTTTAACTTAGAACAAACTTTTCTCTAAAAAAAACTATAAAAAGGCACTAACCAAAAAAATACCAAACTGGAAAAGAAATACTACCCGTCAAAAGAGCTTCTCTTAAATTGTATCACATCGAATCATAGTTCAAGTTGATTGTTTTTTATAAGTTACTCCTTAAATTAAGGTTAATTTTCTGCAAACCTTTCGTCCAAGAGCACTAACTGGCGATTTATGTCCATAAGCATCGCTTGCTCCACATTCTAGTGGCATATGCGCCTCGACAGGCTGTAGGATACCTTGCAGATCTTTGCCGGGACCTTTTCTCGGTTTGTAGCTGATCTGAAGTAGAAGCATCGCTCCAATGTCCTTCATATGTTGCTCCCACGTAGCAAGTTTCGTAGGACATGATTAGACTGATGGCTGACGCCTAGTTTGTGTTCCAACACTAAAACCTGTAAACACTTTCTCCTTGCGACCGATAGCAGCCCTGGACTTCTTCTGTGGAATGTAAAGGGGGACTTTGGTTAGGATTTGAGTTTACCTAAGGAGCTTAGGACAGGCGGCGCAAAACTTCTGGAGCATTATGATATAAATTACAGCTCTTACATATATTTTTTTAACCATTCAATATACCTTCATCTGCTATCTGACTATCCTCGTTGCCTCTCTCTTCATCTTTATTCTTTTTCTTCCCAGACTGCTTACCGATGCCGAGTAGTTCTTTTGTTTCCTGCCCAGTCCACAGCCTGATAGCTCTTCTTCCTCTGCATCATATATCATGATATGTGTAAGTAAATATAATATGAGAGAGAGAATGGTCTGCAGGAAATCTTGAATTGAAGCGTTCAAAATGACAGCAAAATTTTTAAACTTACTGTCTATCTATCATTGCAAAAATACTGCTTTCCATTTCTATTTCTAATCAAAAATGATGTTTGAACGTTTGAACAATATGTCACCTACACACGCACATGCATTCTACCTTAGCTACATTCTTGCTGCTAATTTGAAATCTTGAAAAGCCCGATTATCAAATAGAAACCTGTTGTTTCGTACTGTTGGACTGCAAAAGCAGCTAAAATAGCAGCTATAGGTGCTACAGCAGGTTTGTGTTTGAGAGAAAAAGAGCAAATATATGTCAAATCAATCGTATTTTCTACATGTTGGGCCGAATAAGTTAAATTGCGAACCAGCATCAGTGTATTGATATAGATCACCTATTTGCAAACCAATCAGAAATGAAACGATTGTACCGACTGATCATCGCAAAGTAGATGAACAAAATCGCAAGATGCAGTGTGACACTTTCTTTCCCTTCCTGGAGTCCATTGTTTTTAATACAATTCGAGAGAAACCCGTATCCTATTCGAAATTCTGTCCGATTGTATCTACTACATACCTACCTGTACAGTATCTACATTTTTCCGCGAAATTTTCTTCAACTCTTGACTACATGTTCCGCATTAATCCGAACTGTGTATGAACATTGAACATCACAAGCGCTGTCGTTTTTAGCGTTGTCGTTTTGTTTCTTGTGCCTTAGCGTCTTAAATCATTTAAACATGCCTCAAGTAGCAACACCAGCCTTGCTGTCGAGTTCCAGTGAAGTAGAAGATCTAAATTGCATTACTTTGCCAAAACCCACATCCACACAACATACCCGACTCCGGACAATACGGAAACGTATATCTATAGAGGCACAATACCTTCTATATCACATCGTCATAAACAGATAGTAGTCAGTCCTCGAGCTCTGCTGTTTGCGAAACTGAACACAAATTTTAATCTGTAGGAATAGTTTAGGATGTTGTTCTTCCTTTTCCAAAAAGACCATCAACAACAAAACAAAGTAAAGCGTCAGTGTCGACGTAAACAGAACAGCAAAAGTAGCAACAGAACACATCGCTCAGCTTCAATATCACAGCAGCGCAGGAAATGTTAACCACTTAACGATACACTTCACTCTATATTGCCCTTCTAGTTCCTCTGGCTACCCCTTCGCTCCGTAATCGCTTGGCAATCTCATTGGAGCTGAGCTGGCCGTACGTCAACTCTTCTAGGGGCAATTGAAGGTAACATGTATTTCGTGCTCAGTGCACGGTTTGCAAATCATAGGACAATAATCGAGGTGGTTTGGCTGAGATGATGCCACTCTGTCTTAGAAATAATTCCTTACCGACGAACAGATGAAACATATCTTCTTGTAGGCATGTCACTCTGATGGATGACGATTTTATTCCATACCTTGGAGCACTTTCAGCTAGCCATGGAATTACACAAGCATGCTTGCCTGTCTTTGAAAAAAATAACCTCGAGTTCTTCTTACAAATCGCGGGAGATGTACAGAAGCTGTAATTGGAACCCTCTAAATTTGGTCCCGACGAACGGACACGCTAGTGATTATCACAAATTTTGTCGTTTGGCTGCAATTCGAAATGCACATTAAATGACGACGTTCCGGCCTAGAGCTCCCAATTCTAAAATCACGAAGAGTGCAAACGAACCATGCTATTAATGTATCCAGCGAAAAATAGTGATCTCAACTTCAGACACCTGTGGGAAATCATCAAATCGTAGCGTGTCGCTCTGCCGATGATGAGTTTGTGGTTGGCTTGCAAAAGGGATATGGTCGGAGGAAAGTGGAAATAGAATCATAGACAGACGTAAAATGACGTACAAATGAGCTGGATAAGGGAAATGCACTATGGATTAGTAAAATGATTTCCAAGAAATTGTGTTTTTGAGTTTTGTTGTTTTTCTTAAATAAGATTGAACGACAAAAGTGTTTTCTGTGAATTTGGGATAAATTGAAGGCATGGCAAGTTCTTAGGCCTGTTACACAGACATTTTTATAAATAAATAAAGTAGAACTATTTAACGACCCCTTCGATTCAAGAACACGTCATTATATTAAATATCTTTGAGATATTTTCATATATAAATTGGAGCGTCAAAGATATGGTTATGTTAAGTTGAAAGTCGATTGTCAAAACTTTTTATGTTTTATCTATGATTTCTTTTGCTAAGGTTCAAAATTTCAGTGTCAATTTAGCAAACACTTGGAGTTTTTTCGGTTTTAGCGTTCAAATATACCAGTTTTGAGCATATATATCTTCAAGTTAAATTCATACTTAATCAAATTCATATATTTCGCGAGTCGAATCAACAATATTGTATCTGTAAAATATGATGTATCTATAACGGCACGAACTGGCATACTTTACACGGACAAAGATGCTGACATACGATTTTCAATTTATGCGTTTGGGCTGGTGGTTGTGGTATTCTGGACCTAGTACCTACGACCGAAGTGACATCATAAGGGCGTCTGCCAACCTTTACGTGGCCTCCCTGCTTGCATAGATAACCACGGGATCGTTAAGGCGACTGTCCATCCGGGCTGAGATAGCGGCTTAAATATGACGAACAAAAACGAAAAGCAAGCAGTAACTGACGGTAGTGTGTCAATGGTTAAGGACGTTAATTCCTTCGTCGGAAGACCGAAGGTGCAAAGAACGCCATCTGCTGGCAAGAGTTCTTTGAGAATAGAACCGAGGGTGTTTTAATTGTCTGACACCCAAAGCCCTTTAATGGTGACAAGCGAAACTAGCACCGAAAAAGGGATACTCCACCCGCGGAACGGCTACTGGTGCAAAAAACATACCAAGGCATTGCGTGGTAGGAGGCACTTCTCTAAGGGATTCGATACGTACTTCCCTTCAGCAAATCCGCGGAGGCGTGAGGCCAAGCAAAGTAGGACCACAAGTATGTCAAATAAGAAAGACGGCGGACGGTGAAGTCCTTGTGACACTCGCAAAATGCGAGGATATCGTGAAATTTGGTGAGGTCATTCAAACGGTGGTAGGCGGCCTTGAGGAGGTTAAGAGAGTGGAAACCGATAGACACTAAAGAAAAGGGAAGATGACCCTCAAAATATCGATATCTGTGCAGAAATTGAGAAGTTTAGCTTCTAAAGGAGAATTTGATTTTCAAAAATTTGTGCGAATTTTCTATCATTCAAACTCGTGATTTCGAAAATTGGCAAAAAAACCGATGAGCCAAGTTCATTTGAAAATTGCACACCTACCAAGTATGAAGATATTAGCTACTATCAACAACATCAAGCTTCATTTGTAACACCATAATGCCTTTCATTTTTTCCAGACATTCACTTGTGGGAAAGAAAAACCTACACAAGATACTTAACAAAACCTTGAAAAGTTTTACGCGGTCTTTGATGTCCTGTACATAATGTATACCTCTACCATCTTTCTCGTATACTCACACATCTAGTTTCGGTCTTTTTGCGCTTTTCCAAGTCGACAGTGAGTCGAGGATAAGGAACAAAAATCGATTTTTTCGGTCTATCATTTGTTCTTTCACGAATCAACGGGTACAAGGACGATGACTAAGCCATGAAGTGAAGTGATAAAATTAATACATAGTGAAAAAATCGAACTTTTATAGAAGGAAGTAGTTAATCAGACGTTTGCAGATTTTACAGAGCCGCTCTATTATCAGTTAGTCCCAGAAATGAGTGAAGATTGAATCAAATACAAAATGAAATGTGGGCGCGAAAAGAGATCTGAGAAATATTCCCCGTATTTTGCAAATTCTATTTACTTGTTGTTGCATTTATTTTGATTTTTTCGAGAAGAATTTTCTCAATAGTAAATTTCGATGTCGCGGAACGGGACTGTACTTGAAACATTTTGCACGCAAAATACATTTAAGGGCATTGAAAAATGGTATCAGCTGAAAAGTAGCTGACATTCTAATATTTGCCACAGCTAAGTTTATATTACACTCAGTTGGATACTTTCAATTGGAAACCTGAATATCCTTTAATTCACTTTCTATGTTCACGTTATGCCAATTGTAAAATAATTAACCAGTCTGTACCATTACCTGACATGCATAGCACAGCTATTTTGCATCCTGCTATCTGATGATTACACAAATTGATTTCGATTAGATTATTATCTGAAAATCGTTATTCGAAAACTTAATTATGCAAATAGAAATGACATTTGATGTCAGAGTTGTGGTGAGTTTTGCGATGTTAAGAAGGAAGTAATAATTTTGTTTGTCGGTAAACCGCAGGAAATTGTTAGTCGGGGTCAAAGAGCAGTTGTAGTGACGGTTCATGGTAGTTGTGTATTTGTGGTTGCAAATAGGCGATGGAATTGGTTTGATGTTGATCTTATGACTGGTTAGTTGCTAATCGGTGATTGAAATTGATTTAGTTTAATGCCATGTTAGTGTCTTTGATCGTAGTTAGTTTCTTGAGGTCGTTCAAAGATGAATTTTTGTCATGGTTCCTGAAACAATTCTAGGTTTGAGACCTAGTAAATAGAAAATACATGAAAGTGAACTGCTCTTTTAGAAAATATATGAATTTTCTTTCAAATTTGAAAATCATCAAAAGAAAACTGAAGCAATTCTGTTCTACTATCTTTTGTACTATCTACCTTTCGCTCTGTACTTATGCTTTAAGATAGCATGTTGAATAGTTATGACTGGGTCAAACGAAAATATTCTTATCTGTGCTACTCCCTCGAAAAATTAGGAATGGCACTAAAATTCTGGCAGAGTTAGTCCAATAATTTGTATTAATTTAGGATTTCGAATTAGTTTTCGACAAATTTAGCAAAATCAAATATATTTGTATTGTCAGTAAAAATTCGAAAGTTTTCGTGCATAAATTCCAATGGAACAATATGTCAAATCAGATACTAACAGATTTATAGAGCTTAACTGTAAAAACTGAACTTTGACTCTACCACATTTTTATTTATTAGTTAATCTGGGATATTATAAATGAAGCAAAAATAATGAATCACAAATTCAATTTCCACGGCGTCAATAAATCAAAATAATGTTATTCGTTCTGACATATGGACTCCAAAAACACTTTCTCTCATTTATTTGCAAACGAACTGCCTTCCGCGGAAGCCATAAATCACATAACGCTCTCTTCAAGTGTGAAGACTGAAAATTCACAACGTCTATCAAGGCATATATTAACCGAAATCATAACTGAAAAAAGCTAATCCAACAGCAAAATTTTTGACTAATTTACTTAAAAACAAATATTTTAAAGATTCTCTGGTTGATTCAAATAATCTCCTCCGCCTTCACCGTGGTTAATGACTCAACGCCCCGCATATCCCTATGTTATCCTTTCCATGCACCCTGCCGCCAACAATGAATTCAGTACTAAGCGGATTATGTTAATTGACAAATCGTTGTAATCCTCAATGGATGGTTAGTTCTCCAAAGAGAATCACATCGAATTTGCATGAAAATTTTTCGAGAACTCGGGACAAGAACATAAGCCGCCCCAATATAACTCGCTGGATACTTATAGAAATCGAGACTCTGGCGATGACGTTTCGAATTGACCTAAGCTGTATCTCAAACTCAACATAGTGTATATTCTATTTAATTTTTTTATCGTCGGAAACTTGTGCCCAAACCGTTCTACGTAGGCGAGGCAGAAATTTTCCAGAAGTCTCGTGAAAATCCCTGAAACGAATTCGTGTCTTTTTGCCTTCGAAACGGATTAGAGCTTAGAGGAGATTTTCCTTGATTTCATTCCGAAGAATCGAAGTAGCTTTGCACAACGAACATACTATACATCGAAAATAATATCGAAAATAGCAGCAAAAACGCTGAAAATTGTAGCAGGCAAACGAACTAACTCCCCACAATTCATGCACTCGTTTCTAGTCTCAATTTCATCGACAAACACTATGCTCTCCGGAGCACGTGTCATGGTAAATTTAAATCTGAGGACCGCCCGTCTTCAATGCACACGTCGAAGTTGCCATTATACTGCCGCATCCGATTAGGAAAATTTTAAGAGATATAGTACATCCATATCTATGGTTGATGTAAAATTATAGGAAGGAGAAGGAAATGTAAAAAGGAATTTAGCGTGGGAAGAATTACAATTCATACTAAAAATTTTGTTTTGATGTCCACTATTTTTTACGTAGTGTGTAGCTTCGTAAAATATTTCTTTCTTTCGGTACATAAGTATGTAGAAGGAAGATCCTAATTAAGTAAGCAAGCTTAAAAAGTTAATTAACGTTCATGTTTAGCATTAAATTGCCATATCTTGTCCTGTAAACCATTGCGCACATGTATCTTTCCTCTCATATCTTATCCGATTCAACTTCCATTCCAGTCTTCCATTCCGATTCAACTAGACAGATTGCGCAGCCTAAATGATTATTTGTCGCAAATGATAATTTAAGTGTTATGTGTCATATGGTAATTTGGACTAATTACCACTAAATGACCAAATTATCAATCACTAAGCAAATCGCTAATGATCATCAAGCTTTGAAGAATTTTGTGATATAATACATAATCCCCTTGTAAAAAGTCGCTTTTCGTATTCAAAAAGAAAAAGAAGATAGTTTTTTTTTAATTCAAAATATTTAAAGATCTTTAATGTAGTTCTTGCGCGGTTTGTACTCCAACTTCATTTAAAACATTTTCAATCCCTCCATTTTTCAACTCTAATTGCTTTGAGTGACAGACAGTCAATGACAGTATTCATCATTTTCGCAAGGGCTGTGTGTAAGCAACTTTTAAATTAATAATTTTGGTATAAATGATCATTAGTAAATTAGTAATTTAAGAGCCTGTCTGTCTAGGCTCTGAATCTGTCTCAAATTCATCCGATGTTCTAGGTATTATATAATCGAATGCAACCCAAAACGTAACTTTTACTGTAATCTAAAAGTCCTAAAACTATCGTTATCGATGATCCTGACCTGATTTCTTTAGAATTTTGAGCTATTTCCAATTCCAATCCACCCGAATTCTTCATATTGACTTCGAAGTTGATAAACGGGCACAACAAAACAGATACAGTGAAAGATGCAAGTGCTCGCATACATATTTCAAACGAAACTCATATCGAACAATTTCCCTACTTCCGGTCAGATTCTTTTGCGAATGTCTTTTGATCATCAGTGCATAACAAATAGTTTTTGCAGTGGTTAGAAAATGTTCGTAAGATTCTCCTATTCTGCCAGTATCATATGCATTCAAGCAAGAAAACAAGAATTCAGACTTTATGCAAAAACTTAAAGCACACCATATGTCCGTTGATATCGAACGATATGACTTCGGCAAGTGACTGTTGCGAGAAGAGCTAGCTATCCCATGGTTGCTCTGCTACCCTCATATCCGTCTTACAGTCTTGAACTCTCATTGTGTCGAACAATGCATTTTGATTTAGATCTGCCTCTAACCTTATCTCAACTTAGCGTACTCTCCGCAGTGCCAACATTTGCTGGTGAAACTACATTTCAGCTTCAGCATTAGACGTGGTATGCCCCAGTTTGTGGACGTACGAGTCGAGGCATCATGGACGTTGCAATTTGCTTCCATCCGTTTACCATACAGTGTTGTATTCCTCGTGTGTATCAAACGAACAAATCATGTGAAGATGAGAGATTTAAAAGAAGGCGGCCAAGTGAAGGGTTGAAATTCAAATGAAATGAAACCGAATGGCTAACTACGAGTATAAGAGCGAGTGTTTAATATTTGGTCCGATGAGTGGACAAAGGATTTTTCCGTATACTCCGTTATTTGATCTGCAGTCATTTTTGTGGGAAATGTGAAAAGGAGTAAAGTGCTTTGGTACAAATTTCTATCAGAATGTTACTGGTGCAGACCTGCTGTATAATTTCATTTAAAACACCAGAATGGACAAATAATAGTGCATTTAAGTTTTTACAGTAAAATTTTTAAAGTCTAATAGCTTGTGAAAGTAAGTTTCAGGAAAAAACACTACTTTCACAGCTTAATGTACTAGCCTTTTGTAATAATCATCGTGGCTTTATATGACTTTTTGAATCTAGTTATGACGAAATTGTACTGACTTGGGCAAATCGGCCGACAGAATCATAATTACCAATTCTGAACACAAACATTGCATTTGTAGCTCTCTGGATTTTTTCTTCAGTATATCGTAATGAATTTTTTTATTGATCATTTCGGTTTCATCTGATGTTTAGTGGTAACATACCGTAGGGTAACATACCCAGCGTGCAACGGTGGCATATGAAGGCGCAGAGTCCTTTAATGATTCCACCAAATCGCTGTTTAAATCTTTCGTAGACATTTTTTTCAAACACAGGTACTTAATGACAGCTCAAATTTCGTTTTTCTCCATTTTGATGTTCTCTCTTCGACTGTTTGTATTGAATTGAATGTACGTCCTCCTCCCTTCTTGGAACTGTGTTGTTCCTGTAGCTAGTGCTTTCGGCACTCTGACTCCCCTCCTCTGGGTGGGCGCCTTTATTGTACGTCTCTGGAATCGTGACCTTTTTATATGTTTTTCCATGTTGACCTAGTGCGGATACGAAGTAGTAAACATTTTTTTTTAAATTTTATGCGAACTGGAAATAATTTGGATCAGCCCCTTTATGTTGATTTAACAGTAAAATACATCTGTGTAATTTTTCACAAACTTGAACAAGTAATTTGATTCGTTCAAACTACACTTTAAACATTTTTGCAGATAACGCAAATATAATTCTGCATAGAAAATAAAAATAAAAATATCTTATCAGTAGATTCCATCGAAAACCACTCACATTCATTCCACATGTATTCGCACCTGAGCAATCAATAACATCGTGAGTTGCATATCAATTAAAAAGAAACCGATTTAATCATCTCTGACACGAAACTTCATTGCTTTTAGACCGAAAATTGTCATTCCCATTGCTTTTAATTTTGTGAATCATGGCTTGATTGTTCATTCTGTAAAGCAATGATACATACGTTTATCATTGTGTAAAGCAATTATACAAACTTTTATAAGTGAATTAAGTCTGTCAGAGATTTGTTGAGTGATTTTTATCAGTCTATTTTATATTTTGAGTCAATGGTGTTTTGCGGCTCAATACCCTCTGCTTCATAGGTTTCCAGTAATGGGAATAAGGCAAAATAATGGTCTGGGACTAAAGCAGTGCAATAGAAATATATAATTTGCACTTAATCAAAGGAACCATGCCGAATCATCTACGCGCCCAGCGTGGGTGAATTTTAGTGTTCTGATGTACTGACTGGCCGTAGTTTGGGTAGTCATGACCACACACCGAACTTTGCGTTGACCTTACTGTGAGCTGTCGCTTCTGAGGCGACCCAAGTGTAAAATAGTACGAGGTTTTCACAAGTATTCTTTTTACAAATTCTATTCGACGTCTGCAGTTTATTTTACTTATTAATCGTTTTTTTCGTGAAACTCAAGAATACCCCACACTCGCGTAATTAACTTCCATTAAGTTTAACTTCAAACCAACAAAGAAATAAAATCAAAATAGAGCATTGTTCATTGATACAAAAAGAAGTTAATAGATTAAAAATCGACCGATGATGTCAACAAAACTGACTGTAGGAATATTCTCTATATTCTCTTCGAAACCAGTAACCCTACCTTTTGCCATCTTTAGCAACGCTTTTTCGAGACTTAAATCCTTTCGAAATTAACATTTATGAACTGAGACTAGCTATTGTTTTAAAATTCAAATTATACTTTGATGCTTAATGAATTTCGCTACTATATCCTACCACATTTTTTAATCCTTTCTACTATTCTGATTCAACGTCGTCGGTTGTTAAATAAAACGAATTGCAACCGAATTGCAACTGAAATCCCATTCATCAAAGTAAACCTAATGACAATCAAACCACATACACCTCCACTTCAAGTAATTCGACCATTTATTTCCAAAGCACAATACATTTGTGTTGGACAACCGCAACAGGGACTTCGGACCCAAGTGGCATTAAACCTTAATAAAATTTTCCTTATGCTTCACATAACTGATTCTCATTTGCTTAATATAACATTATTCCCATGTTACACGATAGAATCGTGAGCAATAATAATAAAATGCATTTCCTGCTGCATGTACAGGCCGCATTATCGTCATCATTGTTCATGTCATCACCTGTCGTGTAAAAAGTCGTCCATACCGCCCGGCCCTATCATGGCTGTGCGCGCATTTTAATTGCATTAGCTTGTTGGAGTCCTGTACTCAGGCAACACGCGATCTGACTTAAATCATCCGCAACGATATCACTTTAATCTGAATATCGCCAAACTTATTTCCAAAGGGAATTGTTTTTGTGAGATAATCAAAAATTTAAATTTAACTAAGTGGTTTCGAAAGTATATACTGTTTCTCATTAGAGACCAGATCATAGTACATACCTGACTTGGTTATTAAACGGACCACCACGCTCTTCTCGTTTGTCCTGGCAGTTGCAACATCCAAAGGTTATGGAAGCGCTTGTCGCAGTGGTAGATCGACATCTTCTCATGTGGTTTTTCTCATTAGAAATTCAATTAATGTCTCTTGTTGAACCACCAACAGTCGCACCTTTCAAAGGTGGACATTTGTCAGTGCGGTGGAGATGAACGCAAGTTACCCGATTCCGCGACAGATATCAGTTTGACTTCTGACTTAAGTCATTTTGTTTAACCAAATCTCGATATGCACTTCACATGCGCAGAACACAGTGTGTTGAAATATTTCGCTCTCGGAATCAAATCTGTTGCGCGCATTGCAGATATTGCTAATTAATGTAACTATCATGGATGCAAAATGGTACGGTAAAGATGTAGTTTTTGAGTTCACCTCCGGAGGGGGTAGGCAACTGTTCGAGGTCATCCGTAAGGGTACCGACAATAATCCCGAAGCAAAAAAACATGGCGGTCCCCCCATAAACAAAGTTCAAACCCCTTAAAGTACGGAAATTTGAATTAAAGAGAACGTAATTATGAGTATTATTAGAAATTTTAAACTCAAAATTTTCTCAATAACAGAGGGAGGTGGGAAACTGTTCAAGGTCATTTGTGAGGATGCCTATAATGATCCTGAAGTCGAAAACATGGCGGTTACCCCTCAAAAAAATTACAACCTACACTCAGAAAAATGTCATTTAATAGAATCAAATTTAAATCAAAAGTTGCAACACTTTTAAATAAAAAACGAATCTTATTTGAATTCCACTTTATTATAAACATTTTATTTTCATATCAAAATTTTTCATCATTGAATGAAAAATATTGATCATTGAATGAACGTATATGGCGCCAAATCATATTTGAAAATTTTTGATTTGGCGTCATATACGTTTCTTTTTAATTCAAATAATCTGACCTCATTTCAATAACGCTGATCAAAGTGTGTCTTGTTTGTTTTAATGTTTTATTTTGTTTTAATGTTTTATTTTAAAATAAAATTTTTATAATAAAATGGAATTCAAATAAGATTGGTTTTTTATTTAAAATTGTTTCAACTTTTGATTGAAATTTTTCTAAAAAAATTTAAGTGGTGAAATTTTTCTGAGTGTATAAAGTATGAAAATTTAAATTAGGGGAAATTATTATGAGTATTATAAGAAACTTTGAAATAAAAATTTCGTTACTGATATCGGAGAATAGAAATCGCTCGAGGTCATTTTTAAGACCATTCATAATAATTGAAACGTTGAAAATCATAACTACTATAAATAAAATAAATTTTTGAATATTTAAATTTAACTTAGAGAAAACTATGCGACGTTGCAACTCGCACACATTAAAATTGAGCTTTGCTATGTACGTAAACACCACATTCACGGCACACAACATTGTTTCTGATTACATTAAGGAATCAATTAATTGTTTGCGATCACGCGCGATACACACTAAATCAGTAAGGTTGATCATCATTCACTCGTAGAACTTTTAGAGTAAACCAAAAATTTTCTTTGTATGAAATCACTAATAACTCGCCAATCGCACAAAGAAATACGTAAACGTAAGCAAAGAATCAAGTCTCAAGCTTAATAACTTTTTTCGGGGGATGGCCACCGCGATTTTCCACTTAGATGCTAATAGGGGGACGATCCACAACACCCTCGAACAGTTGCTCACCCCCCTCCGGGGCTGAACCCAAAAACTACACCTTCACCGATTAAGTTTTGAAAAATGCATTACCTTCATCATCCTTAATTCGAGGACATAAAATCCTTTTTGGGGATTTTTGTGGAAAGATGGGCTTAATGTATAAACTTGTTAGGAGACTATGTTGAAAAATAAATATATCTTTTAAGTTTAATCGAAGCTTGAGTAGCCTAGTGGGTAGAGCACTGGCTTCTTGCGTGTGGTGTCCCTGGTTCGAATCCAGGTTCGGACGAGGGTCCGCGTACCAAGCTTGGAGTTCACCTAGCTCTGATTAGAAACCTGATTTAAATCAGGGGTAAAGTGAGTCGTGGAACTAATCACTCCACACTCGTATTCACAGTGATTAAATAAATTGTAATGAAGCTCTCTACCAGCTTCAACCCCTAGACCCGTACGAGGGTTGTCGTGGGATTGCTTTACTTTACTTTTAAGTTCAATCACCTTGGTTTATATCATTATCATTACTTATTGATCAACCCTGGTACCACACTTGAACATTTATGTATCCACCAATTCATTCATTCATTCATTCAATATACACCACGCCAAACCAAGCTGCACTCTCGACATCGGCGGTGGGTCTTATAGCTTTCGCACCCGATTGTAGCAAAATAATCATTAGAACTGGTCTGATATATGTATGAATTATGTGGCTGGTTGAAGGCGATGCACGATGTATTTCTTAAGTGGCAATTTAATCGAACGAATTCCACAATGCAATATTACTTCTTAAGTTGATGTACCGTACCTACTTTATATTGCTACTTGCCAGCTTGCAAACTGCTGCTTTCGACATATGAACTTGGTGTTGCTTTAGCTGTACGTTACCCATAAAATCTGAATGAAAACGATGAAGGACCGTTTTATGGCAATTAAATAATAAATGTGAGAGATTTTCAATAGCATTTAATTGAAGACTTATTGCAAATTATAACACAGCAATTGGTAATATGGGGTGAATTGATTTCAAAAAATAAAAACTTACGTATGTAACTTGTATACGAGCAAAGAGTATATGTATTAGGCAGAAGAGGATAGCAAATTGTGGCTGATGTGCATGTAGAAAATCGGGATCAAAGGGAGAGAGGAGGATCTAATTGTGCGAGAAAATTGTGCGAGAAAATAATAATTGGCGGTGGAAGTTCTAATATTTAAAGGTAAAAAATTACGTGAGTTTTTATATTGTTTAATGTTCTTATTGCCTATGACATGTAATATTTGCAAATCTTACCTAACCAAGCTATAACGCAAAAGTTGTAAATTTATAAGATAAAGGCAATAAAAACTGTGAAACAGTTTTTGGCGCATAAACTGCATAATTCCTTTCAACACAACTTGATGAATATTTTCTACAAAATTCTTATTAACAATTTCTCCAGTATCTGGCAAATAAAAAACTTGTGTACATACATCACTTGTGCAAGCATCTCGTCAAACACTCGTAAGTGACTCACATCAATCTAATTTAGTACTTTAGCTGTGCGTTACCCATAAAAAAACACAAAAGTAAAATTTTAAGTAAAAACAAAACACTTTTAGATTTCAAGACTTTATTACTTGGTCGCTTGACATCGACTGTCTTAATCTAAATTTTTGTGTCCATTAATTTTTATCTTGGACCGAAAAATGCAAACTATAAATTTTCTTGCACATAATCGTTTTGTCGGTTAGAAACAAAGAGTTAGCAAAATTGATATTTGATATTTTGCTATAAACTGTTCAATGCTTCGAGATTTTACAATAGAAATTTAATATAAGCAATTCATGGCTTTAATTTTACCTTGCGATATTTCGCAATAGGTTTTTCTGTAAGAATATATTTGTTGAGTGAGCAGTATTTGGTGCCGCCATTCTTGATCATTTGGAAGCAAATATTTTTGGTATAGGTTTGAGTGAAGGTAAAGGTAAGTTTGGAGGTAAACTCCACCGTAACCATTTGTGTTACAACTGACATATAACCAAACTTACGTAAACGAGTTGCAAGCAACTTGCGATGAATAGCGTGTATGGAAGCCAATAAACTAAGCAAAATTTGATTTAATAAACTCATATCGAAGATTCAGAAAATATACTGAACCATCAGTATACATATGTCAATGATGGATGTCAGATCTTCAACGAAATCACATCTTATGATAGAATTATCAAAATTATTACTATGTTATAATAGTTTTACGCACCTTAATTTTCATTCACCCACTATGTTATCGTTGCGGAAATTATAGTGGATTGCTCAAATCAACCAATTACCCGATAAAAGCGGTCGATATGTCTGCTACTGAAAATATTTCAGTGGTTTTACGTTCATTTACAGTGAGCAACTAAAGAGTTATTTTTAAAACCGATGTTACTGATATGTTTTTTCGCTTTAAATAGATGTGATTTTGAAAACTTATCTCTTTTCTCTCATCCCTTTGAAAATTATGACTTTGTTGCTATTTTTTTTTGGAAATCAGTGCATTCAAACTTTTCATTGAATAGGGTTCAAAAAGATAGTCATCCCCATTAAAAAAATATCCTCAATTATAATCAGTTTCATCATGCTTCTTTTTCAGCCGATAGGAAATCAATTTTTATGAAAACTTCCGACAAAACTATGACTCTCAAAGAAATTGTAGACCAAATCGGATTTTTTTCTCGTATATTTCCAACTGCATATAGTACTTATATACATATATATGTACAAAAAACTACACTTTCATCCAACCACAACAAAATATGCATACATATACATTATAATAAAAGTGTAGAAAAAAATGTTCCCCATTATCATTTATTACCATAGTTTCTACAGTTTCCATCGCTGCGCACTTGTTTTCTGATAAAATGCTTTTCCACATCAACTATGGCTTCCAAAACAGTCGCGCGAACTGTGAAATGTCAGTACACCGTTGTCGGCATGTACAATGTGTTTCAACCTAGTGAACCATAGAACACTTAGTGACTTGGATTCCCTTTTTTGGAGAGCGCTTGCAAAAAGGATTTTTCATGTTGGCTTTACACACGAATGCGTTTCACTTGTCATCAGTTTGAGTTTTCTTATCGCAACGTACATACAAAACATCTAAATCGGTGAGACGAAGGTGGAAAAGTATTACTACATTAACTCCTGTCGCAAATATAGGAGATCTCCGGGTGAACGGAAACATTTTCGATCAATAAAATGTTCATAACACAAACGCGAAGGCAGATTACTTTCCACAAGGTAAATGCTATTGATGTTCTTTGAAGCATAGTGTATTGGTGTTGGTTGCACCTTTCGTTTTATTCTCTTTTACATCGCGCTCTTATCAGCAACTGAGGTACCCTGAGTAAATAGGCCGCCGAAAAGTTAACCAAAAAGAATTTCAAAACACAATCCAGGGAACAAACAGGCACATTTCGCCAGTTCCTATGCGTGTCGACAAAATAACGAGAAAGCTCAACTTTCCTATTTATTTCACTCATTGCATGCCATTCATCGTGTAAAAATTTGCAATTTGTTACAGCCAAGTGCCATTCGAACGATGTGAGCGGTCGTATGGTATCGATATGTGACTCGATTCTAAGCTTCTCAGCAACCTCAGACCGACAGCAGCTAACAGTCTTGTTTTTGCCCGTCCGGCAGACTCCTTTGTCGATTGTTGGCATTGCTTTTGCTTTCTCAAAATGAAAGATTATAATCAATAAAAACGATTAATAGGATAATTAATAAATGTGCTACGGCTGCTATATATTTTCAGTTGAAGAGAGAAAAAAGTATTCGATGTGGGAGCATTGCAACGGTCTTTATAAGAAAGTACCAGAGCACAAAGAAACGTTCAGAGAAGAACACTGGAAAGTCGGAAAGCCTAAAATATTTGAAAGTAATACCAGTTTTACTCACTCGATTCTCGATATCGTTACGGCAATACAAAGATATTAATAGTGAATGCGGAAAGTAATTTAGTGGGGTCAAAGTGCTCTTATCGAAAAGTGAGCTTTTGTGATTGAGAGTAGTCTGTATAAGTTTATGGTTGGTCTCGACTTTTCAGACGTCATTTTTTTTACCCGAAACCAAAAAAAAATTCTGGTGCGAATCTTATTTTCGGTGGTGTTTTAGGACTTTGTTAGCTGTGTCTTGGGTAAGTCTATAAAAAAGTCGACAGGTGACGGAATGCAACAAACCATATTAAAAGTATTATTTTGGCTTGACATCCTCTTTCGTCTAGCTGTTTTGTAATTCTACTATTTTTGCGCTACTTATGCTTTAAATTACTCCGAAATAAAAATGTGTCCATGATTCAAATCTTGATACGGACAAATCTATAGGACTGCGTAAAATCAGGGGTAAAATTCCCATGATAAAAATGATGTCTCTAACTCCAATCCCCGAGTTTTTAAATAGTATGTGTCGAAACAACTTCGATTTTTTATGTGTTAGTTGGGAACTAGGTCAAATAGGTGTAATTTACCCAACAAGAACAGTAGTGTGCAAACTTTATTTGGAATCAATCTAAAGATCAGAGCACAATTAAACATTTGTAGATCAAGATTTATAGCTGGGTAACATGTTGTTAACTTTTCCTGTACTGGTTGATTGCGCGAAATAACACACCCCATATTCTGATCGAAATTCTTACGCACAGGTATGTGACAACACTGTGTTGCGTTCTCAAAACTGGATCATGAACAATCAACTTCGATTTGAAAGCAACAACAACCAGTAAATCCACTCATGCTATACCTTCCGGCCTCATAAAACCACATGAAAATCTCAAATCTCTCCAGCCTAATATTTACTGAAGTATTTTTTTTACTTCACTAATCATACGTCACTTGCACGGATCATCCGCAACTCATCGAAAAAGAGACTCACAACAGCATTATTATTTTGAAGCACTCAACTTTTTTCCGAAACACCGATTGTTGATATGGTTCAATGATTCAAAATTAAAGCAAAAAATTGTATCCGATGAGTTCGGTCGGTTTTGTTTGGATCCTGACAGAATTAGAAAAGGACACAACCAACAATCCTCTTCCTCCATCGAACTACTTCTATTACAGCGAGGCTGCTATTAAATTTACAAACCCATATAAAATGCTCATATATTTCGCACATGCCACCAAGCACTAAAACCTCCACTCGGAATCGTATGCAGTCTTGTATGTTGTCCTGACTCTGTTCGTGAAACTATCCTCTAGACTTGAAAATCAGGTCATGGAGTTATTATTTGGGTCTGTTAATGTCAGAAGCAATTAACCTCTGAAAAATCGGAAATAAAATGGTCTTTCACAAACAAACTCTGGTAAGCTTTGGCTTTGGTTGGTCGGCGTGTGTTTCTATGATTTGGTGTATGAGATTTTTTTTATATACATATGTCAAGAAATGAACCGGAGGGAAGAGAGGGGCATGAACAGGATATCATGGGGGCCAGCCTCAATGTGATTACTTCTGTTGGTGATGTGTGGTTGGTTTTGCCTATTTTCGGATTCGAGAATATTGCCCGGGCAATTTCAGTTTCAGGATGATGAGATTGCGGTTGGTTAGTGTTTTTTTTTCAAGAGACAGAAGATTTCATGTTGTCTTTTCCAGGGCTGTTATTGTTTAGGATTAGTATCTCTCAGGCTCCCTAAATCTTCTTAGATGCAGGATACTGCAACATGAAATTCTGCCAATAAAGGCCATTATTTGACGGCGAGATCTCTGCCATCTTCCCTGTAGGATGCTTAATTTTTTTATTTTACTTGAAATTTAATTAAAATCTGAATTATGTTTCTGTAGGATATTTAAATCAAAATGGTAGTTAAGTCAGACCTTAAGAAAAGGTCTGGTTTAAAAAAAAGTACTAAATTTTTTTTTTATTAAATTGAACTTACTCGAAATGTTTTTTGATATTAAATTTTAGTTAAAATTATAGTACATATTTGAAATATAGTTTAATTAAAAATGTAAAACTTCGAATTTTGACCGACGTGGGTCCTTGAAATAATCCGACTGGGTATCGACTTTTTCGCGACAATTTTAGGAGAGCATTTAACAAATTCATAGTTGTTTTTGGATGGCAATTTGTGTATAATAATCCCACAGACAGTTTTTCTACCACTACCACTTTTCGGTTTTCTACCACTGAAAACCATATACCCTCATCTGTAAATAACACTCGCAAAGAATCTGCTGATTACATTCTTCTTCCACTCCTGTTATTTCTTTGCACATCAATCCAAATTCATCAAATTTTGAATCTTCCATTCATAGTACAACCCCTTGCCTCTGCTTGAACTACAAACAAAAGACTGCATACGTATGCTTCATACAGTATATCGTTGCCCACCTGGTTTAATCAAAATCGTACCATCCGACCCAGAGAAGTGTTGGCCACAATTCTATGTGCATTCGAATTGATTAAAAACGTAAAAAATGCATTGCGTATGTCCTTATCGCTGTAACGTGAAAGAATGAATACTCATGAAAAATTATAACTGATGATGCGAATAAGAGCCGGCTGAAGCTGATGATTTTGATTGTGTGTTGAATGTCATGTAGATTTCGGCAAGAATTTTAGCTTTATTAAACGATGTGATCGCACTACAAGTGATGATTATAGACCAAACTTGCCGCGGCCCTCAGCTTTATGTTAGATTGTTTGAAGGTTAAAAAATCTTGAGGATTGGTCGAAGGAAGCATGCACTAGTTTAAATTTTTATATAGAAAATGTGTCGAAGGGCTGGCATTGGATGGGATATAGTTAAGATTCAAACAAAAAAAAGTGTACTTAAAAATAATTCAAGCGATGCTTGATTGATGTAATCAATGTTGTGTGGGAAATGTATGAATAGGATGAAATGCATACGCTGCACCCGAAAATCTGATAATTCAAAAATTCCAAGTGCCTCAGCTTCTATGGTTCCACTTGAATTATGTTTTCTTCATGCAGGTAAAGATTTTCTAAGCAAAAAATCCAGTTAAATCAATACAAAAAATTTCCTCTCATCCCCCTTTCCTCTATTCTGTAACTGTTTATATCTCTCTTTTTACTCTCCGCTATGTCTCATATATCGCTATATCACTCTTTATATTCTTCTATCTCTCTACATATGTACTTCTGTCTCTTACCTTCTCTGTTTCTCCCTTACTCTCAATGCTACTATCTCCATTCGCCTTTTATCTCATATGTCCCTGTCTTGCTCTCAATGCCTCTCTTTTATCTCCGGCTACCTCATCCTCATACCTCATCCAAAGTAAAAGAGTCGCGGGTTTAGAACTAAACTGTCAAGCTGATGACCGTCATGACGATGATGACGACCATCGTTTTGAAGACAGACGACCACTGATGAGCAGACGAATATTCAAAGAACTTAACAGCCGGAACAGATGTTAGTAGTGGCCTAACTATTTGCAAGTCCATTAAGTTCAGCAAATGTTTTGTTTCTCTTCGCTTCGCAAACAAACCGCAGCTGTATTTCGCTCCCGTCCCTTAGCTAAACATTCATTCCATTGTCGATGCCTCTGCTCCATCTGCCGGCAAACGTCAAGAGTGGTGAGGGAACAAACCGATAAGCAAACTACACCCAACACAGCAATGTGCCCAATCCATTCATCCTGCGTTCTCTGAGAGGACACTAAGCAGGACACTCCCAGTTGTGATCTCGAGGCAGGATATTATAATTTATAACCAGCAAAACCCTAAGTATCATTTTATCTCAGTCTGTATTTTTTGGAAAAGGGGCAGCAAGAGAATGAGTGTGATTTCCCTCGGCAAAGGATGTTCACGTATTTGCATTATGAAATCGAAACCGACAGCTTTTCTGAACAGCCCCAGAAAATTTTGGCAAAATTTCCATGAGTACAGTTGCAGGACGAGCTACGAACGTACATGAGACCAGCACCCGGGAGACAATGGATGCAGCTAGTGTGGTACGTTTTATTGTGTGGAGGTGTTATCCGATCCCCATGCTGGCTATCCTGAAATTTTGAACATGAGCCAACTGACAGGATATAGAGTATTATTGGGTAGCAGCTGTCTGAAGCTGTTTGGTATTGCAAGCGCCACATGAACGATTTTTTTAATCAATAAAGCTAATGGAAAACTACAAGAGCGAAGGTTGGTCTCAATTTGACGAAAATTTGCCTGAAGTCCTGGATTTTTTTTTTAGCATGAGTGGACATTTGCAACACATATACATAGAGATATGAGCTTTTTAGTTTCAGATATATGTGTTTAGCACTAAGGTGAGATTGAGTTTGCTTCAATTAGATAGCGTAGCAAGCTTTTTATTAACCGCAATAAGCTGTTGGAGGCTGTCTTGAAATAAAACTCTACCAGATGCAAGAACATGGCACCCACTCTCTGGACAGACAAGCATTTAAAACCTATTTCAGGATCATGAAGCAAACTATCCGAATGTATGCGGACAGTATCAACACTTTATCGCCAGCACACTGAAAATGAAACTCTATCCGGCCATAGATTCTTTTGAAGGTCCTGCTTCGTTTCTGATGACTCTTGAAAACGAGGCAAATGATAGCATTGCCAAGCTAAACGTTTGGCCTGAATGGGGCCCTTCAGTCTGATGTATGGCGTACGGTTCTTTCGAGCCATTCAAGAAAATTGAAAACGTTTAGAATCCCAGTCTCGCGTTCACAAAGCACTAGAAACCAACAAGGGTGAGACGAAGAGCAAGCATGAAGCAAACACACATATGTGAAGTAGTCAAGAATGTTCTCTGGCCAAATTATTTACTCTGATCCTCTAATAGAATCCTGGAGCTATTGCTGCACTATACTAAAGAATGTCCATCGCGTAGTATGCTACTGGATGGGCAGGACGAACAACCTAACTGAAAACGATATGAATTTTACACCACCTGCACATGAAACGGAAGAACGGCATTTTAAGTTTAAATAGCCAAGGAAAGAGTGCCGGCGAAGCCTAGCATAGTAGTTTTTCGGTCTAGCTCTGGCCGGTGGGTCGGTCGCTTCGTAAAAGTTTTCATTGCCGGAAAAGCAATTTTGTGGTTTTTTATGCCAGTGTTTCGGCTAGCATGCTATCTTCAAGGATTGCAATGTTGAAGCATTAGTTGCTCTACGCCGATGTCTTTGATATGTATACTTATCGCCAGTTGCCGGATAACAAGTGAACTAAGGGTTTACTTTTCGCCTATCTGCTCTCAAGTCTTAATGCTTGAGTTAAACTAGAACTGTCATTACTTAAAACGATAAGAACAAGCGACGAATAAAAAACGACACAGCCGCAGCGTAGCAGTCACTTATATATATTATAGTGGAGAGTAGTGGGTAGAAAGAAGATAGCGAACGATGGGGCGAAATAAAATTGTCTTGATGTGTTAGGGTAAATATTGCCGGGGTGGTAGATTTTATTGAGCTGAGTGAAGAAAGGTGACGGCGATATAATGATATGAATTGCTCATTTCAACTAGCATGTTTCAGTGCGTATCCACAAATCGAAGAAATTGTATACTTATTTTGCAGTTGTCGTTGAATTTATTGACTAATTTTTGTTTTGATACTAAATGTTTCCACACACCATTGGGGAGACAGTTTTTATCTTGACGGGCAAATAGTAAAAGTCTTAATATTTCACAACGTGTTTCGTGACAGTCACTCTTCCGTTTTTGTCTGATTGCATTTAAAGATCCTACTCGTAGATTAAGATTTGCAATAAGTTTGGTTAAATAAATAAAGTTTATGAAATAATGTGTGATATACTTTAGAAAAGCGTATCCATACATTGTTAAGAGAATGATTTAACAATTTTAAATAAATGAATAAATTGAGAAAAAATTCGTTGGACCATTCAGAGAAAAGTGTTCTTGATTGGTTACGATTTTTATTAAGAAGAACTGAAATGAAAATTCAGAAATTGCGTTTTTAAAGAAATGCAGGAAGACTTTTTGTTCTTTCTAAAATATCACTAAGCGCATATTTTCAATGATTCATGCATAGATCTAAAGCAAAACGCAACAGGAAACACCGGAACCATAAAATGTTAAATAGATAAAATGTAAAATAGGTAAAATAGATGTTCAAATAGGTGGTAAAACAGGTGTTTTTTTATATCTCTTGAACTGTTGCAGATCTGTTGTAAAATGTTGTGGTGTAAATAGTTTTGTGTTACATAAGTCTCTCACTCAATTACATTGAAATGTTTCTCAAGGTTATGTACAAGTAGATTAAATCAATTGCCAAGCATTTTAATTTTCATGAATTTACTAACTGCCATTTATTTACACTTATTACTTTTTTTGCATCCAGGGTGCGCATTGCACTTATTCCTATCTTTTTTTGTAGAATTTCACAGACAAGACAAAAAGTTTTTTCTTCTTCATCCTCCAATAACGATTTCTTTTATTTCTTTGAATGTTGTTCCTATTGATTTTTATGAATTTCGTCCTTTGAACTAGCATTCTCTCTTGTTCGATAGCAAACATTTCCAGTGTTTCCACTTTTTTCGTTCACCCATAGTCAGACGACGTTGTGCAGCTTTTAGAAAATGACTTAACAGCGTCTGGTGTTAATCTTCGTATTATAGGAGGGTTGTCCGTACTAGTTTGAAGATGTCTTCTAAATGTTTTACGTCTCGCTCAGCTAGTTCAGCTCATATATTTAGCAGTTAATCAGTAAATGCGGAACTAGTTTCATATTAGAAGCTTTACAATACATAATTTTAACTGACCGATTCCGTTCCCATCGCACTGTTTTTTTCGTACTGCAGTTCCATATATTCCAAACTCCAGTCAGCCCATTCAACAAAACTTCCACTCTTCTTCCAAGTTTATTTAGGCCGTAAAAAGAATTTTCAATTAAATCAAATTAAATGAGTCATACAAGACAATTGAAAGCACTTCAAATTTAATCCAATTTAGTACTCTCCATTGGTTGAGTCCAGTCACTTAAAGACTACAGTCTCCAGTCGCTAGAGTACACATATGGTTTCGATAGCACAATCAGCTGAATCATCATATATTTTTTGTGTCCTCTACTTCTATCCTGTCCCGAAACATTTTAGATATTATTATTGCACAGAAATTTTGATATTTGTTTATGTTTGTAACGAACGTGACCGAATGTAATTGGGCTATGACATAGTTAGTTTACAGCAAGTCGTATCAAGTTTGGCATCCAATAGTGGTTATCAACAGAGCAACATACGATAGGAAATCGAAAAAACAGCGACAATTGTTGATGGAACATAGACTGGCAAGGTCAAGGCGACAGTGACATAATATGTAATTTGTTTCAAGGAAAATTCTTCGCTGACATGAAATAGTAACTCGAGTAATTGAAGTCAGTTCGTTGATGTGTAGTGGGAGCGTGAAGGTGTTTTTGCACGCCAAAGATTCCATCTAAATTTTAAACGTAGATTGTAAAATTCTGCGCTGAGCATACAATACAGACATACAAACATATCCAAGCTCCACTGAGCGAAGCGAGGGAAAGATGTTAGATTGCGCTTCGAGTTCAATCATGTTTTACATATTAGGTGCGTTTTTTTGCTCCCCTTATCCATAACAGAACTATGCTAACCAGTGCAGACGCATTGGAAACAACAACAACTCCTGTTATGGAAAGGGGGAATTGTTGTTGTTCCCAATGCGTCTGCATTGTTCTGTTATAGATAGGAGGAGCAAAAAAACACGCATATTACTATTCAACTCCAGTGTCAGTGCTTGTGCTCATTCCAATTGAGTTTGAAGGTTTGGGGAATGATGAAGAGAATGCTTGTCTCGTCGTCCTATGGCATTACTTTCGATAGAATTCGAAAAGAAAATAAGATCGAAATCGATGGAAAACTCTCAAATGTCTTGGTTTAGATAGAATATTGACTAGAGACACGGGACGTAGTCGAGATCAAATCGCGAAATTCTTCGATTTTCCGACACGAAACAATAAACGCAAGACAAATTCAACTTGGTTCTTTTTCACGCGACTGCTCTCCTACACTAGATACGACATTTCTGGAAGGAATAACAATGATTTGCCGTTTTTACAGCTCCTTCCTTCAGTTTTCACGAATTTGGAATTTGCTCCTGGCAAAGACCGAAATGCGTTCACATCGAGGCTGTTGCACGCTTTCCCTCGAGATGTATGCAGAATCTGGCTCAATAATATCCATAGGCAAATGGCATGCGGCAGCGGGGATTCATTCTAAACGCCAGATTTAAACAAACAAGCCTGCTTCCTCTCCGTCATCCTTGTGCGCAATGAACAGATTGAACTCCTTCAATCTTGCTGAAGTGTACTGCTAGTAGCTAGTATTCGCCATGTATTCGAAAAGCAGTATGTCCGGAATTCTGGTATGCACGCTGCATAGTACAAGCCCGGGTTGTATGAATTATTTAAATTCTCCGCCAGACATCACATGAAGGCTGCAGTAGTATGCTTGTGGTGTACAAACTGGCAACGAGATTGTTGAACGAAGCAAGAAAACCAGTAGGCTGGGGAGTTTTGGGAGCGAGAAGCTTTCAGTGTAGCATGCGATTACAGCAAATTGCATATCTGATAACAAACTTATGACTCCATGGCTAATATCAGTAATGCGGATTTGTTAAAGCTTGTCTCATACTGCTTGCAGTATTTGTTTCTTCCTTTTGACAGGCTACCGGAACGTTGAAACGAACCAGAACTTTGAAATTAAATGTTTTCAATCGACTTTTTGTTTGCGTTGTGTCCGCTTTTTCATCGCGCCCAGCGTGGGCTGATATGAATCTTTCTGGCGTTTTCGTTGCAGTCGGAGTTAATTTTATAGTAGGTTTCGCTTATACCCTGTCGTAATCAGAGAGTTAAAAATGGTGCAGCTATACTGTTACTTGGATACCTATACCGCATCAAAAACTCAGCCAGTCAATTCACAGTACGAACAAAGTTCCCAGGGCAAGGCATGAACGTAAAAAGTGTCAGGTGCGGTTTAAATGCTTTCAATCTGAGATTTGATTTATGAAACGTGGACCTGCACACGAGCAGTATGGAACCAGAGCATTGCATTCTGCTTATTGTTTTGGTGTATGCATTTTATTGCTGCATTTTTAATAACTGTTCAGTATCGATGTAAGTTGAGTATATGGTTGCAAGAGCACTTAGTTTCGAGGCGACATAATCGCACTTAAATTCAAATAGGGCTATGCATGCTCAAAATCAAGCGCTCGATCTGAGCTGAAGTGATGGCGAAATGAAAAGGTTCCACAAAGTGTGCACAGCAAGAAATTTACTGGGGGAAGAAAATCTTATTGTGTCGATGAAAAGACGAAGCTCTGGGCACGAGACTCTAAAACAACGATGTGGAGATGAAAATTAATCGAGAAAGAGAGCCATCATGTTGATTATGATGAGGAGTATACCGCCATGGCTATTATATCTCAAGGGCGATTTAAGTTAACTCAATGCAATTGCTCTTCATGCAACGACTTTATTGTTTGATTTACTTTTGAGCTATCTGGCCTAGGCTTCTTTGTTCCGGACTCTTTCACAGACACTCATACTTCCATGCTTTGACAGAAAAAAAAACATGCACATCTGTAAAGCGAGAGAAATGTTAATTCCATTTCCTACCTCTATTCTTCAGTCTTATTCTTGAGGTTCCTTTCATTGCCTCACATTCATTTTTTTGTTCGTATCTACACTTAGCTCGCAGCCACAATTTTAAATTAATGCATAATTACATTCATAAGTCAAGATCCTTTTTATGAGCGAGCGAAAACGAGGACGTGGGTGACGATATCGTATAAGGCGTTGTGATGTAGAAGCGAGCACGAGATGGTGGTGGTGTGGTGAACATCGTGTATATTTGATGTAGTTTAATTATATTTTAATTAAAAGCTGCCATGAAATATTGAGTTCTCTTTTTTCTAATTAACTTTTGTTTTGCTTGGTGTACTTATTACAGGTGAGTCCAGTCATGATGTGAATGGTTTGTGTGAGAATAATATATAGGATATAAAAAGACGACGGTGCGGTAAACGAATGAATATTTTGTTTGTTTTTGTCCTTAATTTATGTGGTTGTTTTTTTTGAAAATGTAATAATATTTTGGCAACATAAGTAATAATGTGGACGTTAAAAAAAAGTAATATTTCTATTTTTACATGATATTGGCTTAATTAATGATTCAGATTTTTTAATGTAAAAAAAACACGAACAGTGCTTCAAATTATTAAAACGGTTCATGAGCATTGACACTGATTATATTAAAAATAATGTTGGTTCAGTTGATATCAATGTTTATATTGCATCAATATTTGATATATATATCTGCTGGCGTGTAATTGAATAACACAAGCAATTAGATTACATCATATCAACGTATTTTCACATTGTATACAAATTATGCATGTGATTAGATTTACAATTTTTAAATATTCGTTGGTGCGACGCAAAATAATTGAAAGAAAAATAAACCCTACGGTAAAACTCATGACAAACGTATAAGGCTGGTACATTTTTCACCGATCTCTCAACATTGGACTAAGTATAGAAACCGGTAACTATTGTAGCTTGATGTTTTAATAAAGCTTACTGTCTATTTAATTTTCATTTGCCTACGGTATCACTTACACGAAATCCAAATACAGAAACTAATTATTATTGTTATTTCTGTAGCTAAGTAATTCTTCTTATAGTCTTTAAGAAACAAATAAAACTGACTTATGGCAAAAGCTATAAAATACTTTTCTTCAAAGCTATAAAATAATTTACTTTCTGATGAAGAATAATAGACGGCTGGGTTGCCGAGCATCAAAGCTCTCTCTTTTTCTTATTATTCTACTCACCAGTCTATCGTTGGTGCAGGTAAATATTTAGCTTTGCCCAGGAAAATGATGTCAAAAAGTGTATACCCGCATGGAACTTAGACTTTTCATATTCTCCGACAAATTAATATTCACTTGGAATTGTTTGTGTGGGATGGTTGAAATTGAAAAATTATGTTAACTAAGTGGTTTTATTAAATACTTCGCAAACGGTACATATTCTCGTTTTAAATATTCTCTGCTTGGAAAGCTTTAGATCCGATATACATTGTCTATGCTGATTTATAGACATGAAGGGAACCGTGCTCACAAATTAATAACCTTTATAACATTAATAAAAATAATAGTTCAACGCAAACTCATTCATTCCAAATCGAAACTACGAAAATTCTTACTAAAACAATTCATTACAACTTTTCTGTAAATTTATTACTAACGCTCGTCGGAAATACCTACATATATATTATAACTCAAGTTTCACCAAAAAAACACATCAAATGTTTATGATCCCTTCATAGGAATTTGTTTTGTAGCCAAACAAACTGCAAATTCATTTAATTGCATTCCAACATGAGAGTAAAGAAACCATTTCGTTTCCAGGCCAAGTCAATTAAACTTTTGTAATCGCAACAAGTTTTCAAATATTTATGCACTGCAAATTCTTAAGTCTTGTCCGTTTCATTACAAAGTTCAACCTAATTCTTAAGCCTATCCCTCTCGTTGTCTGCGCTCAGCTCACAAACTAATCTGCGAGAAAACTTTTTGACTTGAGTGTTTTTCCAGCAAGGACATTAGCAGGAATTCAAGAATAACGAGCACAGAATAGATACATGACAAAGAGTGACAACAACAAAAAACTCAGACGATTGTCAAAGTTTGTGCGAAACTTTTAAATTGAATATTTTTCGCTGGGGCACGAAATTTACTTATACATGATTCTATGCGTTTGTATGTTTTTCTTGAAGATATTGCGCAAAAATCCGTGCTGCTCTTGCTGGTCGCCTCCTGAAACCTTTTAAATCAGATTATGAATATCCGCGTTTTACTCGTAAGAATTCATGTTGAGCTTAAAATCTACCTCGTGCTACTTTGGTTCCTATTGGCCGTAACTATTTCATTTCATTTTCATCTTTTTCAAAGTGATTGGAAGAAGAGCTCGCGCGATTCGGACTAAGCTACATTTCTAACCACCAAATCAAAACTTAATCTGTTTTTTTTTACTGAGAAACTCAACCGAAAAGTCGCGTCAGTTGGTTGGTCTGGTTGCTCGGCATGACTCCTCAGACGCGGTGGAGGAATGACTTTCGAATTTTCGCTTAAGTTCTTTTTCATGGAATATCTAATCAGAAATTCATTTGGATCGGAATGTGAACAATGTTTCCGGAGTAATAGTATTGAAAAATCTTTCAGATAAGGTTTTTTGAAATCCTAAAGTTGAGTCTTTGAACGAAGGATTTTAGACGCAGCCATGGAACAGGGCAGGGAAGGAAACGAAAATAGGGTAAATGACGTGACTGAGATTGTATCTTCAAGAGTCGTATTTCAAATGCATTAAGTTGATCTGGCAATGGTCTTGACAGACTAAATGATGCTGTTGGCGATAATGCATATTAAAGCGTCCAATCATCTGGATTTTGAGTAGATTGGAATTATAATAAGACATAGTCACATGGGGGTTCAAGAAAATGTTTTACACGTGGTTTGTATGAGAATGCAGGTGTAGATAAATCATTAGGCTAACATTGGGTAAATACTCACTGAGGTAACATTTTTTTTCGTTGCTCATATGTTGAAAAAGCATTGAAAGTTCAAAAATGCGTACAAAGTGAGTACATTTTCTTGAAATTGTGTATCGAAATCAACATAATTCTGTTTGTTTCGTTTTAATTTTACTTAAGAAAGGTGAGGAAATAAAATAATTATTTCGTTCGATCAAAAAATCGTATTTGTGGTTTTTACAAACTTCCCGTGATTACATGAAATTGTTCTGCTTCTTACAGAATCATATTAAATTTTCTGCAGCCGCAGCCAAAACTGTTCAGAAAAATGCTGCAAATTATGTACTCACGCAAATCTCGATTTCGTTGGCACCTCAAATATCTTAATGCTTACAGTTTCATCCTCATTTCACCATCCGAAGTAACACGCCGTTCATCCAGTCTGAAGTACAGCTCATATTCTCTTGAACCCAACATTTCTTGTTAATTTTAACGACCAATACCCTGTGATAACATCCAATATCCGATTTATATCTAAGAGCTTCATGAAACATGCGGTTTTGGCTGCTAAATTATATGAAAAAGCTTAAATTATATACGTAACATGATCGAAGCAAGATTCTTTCAATCATTATTCGACGCATGATGGTGATAAGGAAATTCGATTGATTCAATAGTATTCATATCAACAAAAACTTCTATTGCTCAGTTTATCCTCCTATCTGGTATGCAATACCCACATCGGGCGCTGAATCGTACAACAAAAAAAACCGAAACTAATGTGGTTTTTACAACTTTATATTGTTTTGGGGGGTTTTTTTTTGACTAAATGTACGTTCGTGTTTGTACATCAACCGTATATTGTGCATGGTATTCGACGCGGTTTTGACTGATGGTGAAGATTTTGTAATTTTAATTAGTCACTGCACTAGTCCTTATAAACAGCTATGTCCTCTGAAAATTTCAGCTCAATCGGAAATATATTTTCAAGAGGATAAAATATAATTCAAAATAAAAATAAACTGAGAGGAGTCCTTTTAATGGTATTGCCGCCCAATTCATGGCCTTGATTAGTTTTAGGAATGTTCATCATCTTTGGATCTACGAATAGTCCTGGGTATTGGCATGGTTAAACTTACCAGGGTTTTAACCTTATAAAAAACAGGAAGAGAATTAAGTGGAAGGAGAAACTTATTGAAAAGTGTAATTTTAAAATTACAGTTAAGTAAGTGCTCTATTGGTTTTGTCGCAGAGTATCTTTTAAGGATTTGCTGGATGCTCTTTAAGTTTTTGCAAGTAAAAGAGGTCCTAACTTAGTGTTGTTTTACGTTTAGTTGTATTGTTTCTTGCTGAGTTCAAACTCACAACTGAGGCTAAAATTATTCGAGAAAATACTACTCTTTACATACCACACGATAGTCATAAAATCAAAACACTTCGTCCTTAAAACTAATTAAAACAAAACAACAAAACTTTCAACTCTTAGTTACCTGAAAAGGGATTTCAGGTATTATTTATATTATTATATTATGATCCCAAGAAAAATAATATTTTTATCACACCAATTTCTTACATTTAAAACCACCTAAGCTAAAGTCGGTAAATTCCTGAATAGGATACAATTATTGCATGAAAATTATCCAAATTCCAATTTCTCTCTCTGTAACAGTTTCCTTTCCGATCGTCTCGGTAAATTCTTTACGTTTTAACATTCACCATTTTCTACATTAATTCTCGTTAAGTTCGTGCTACCTACCTACTTTTCTACATCGAAACGATATTCCTTGAAATCACGCAATCCCAAATGAAATGTTTCATTTTGCCTACGATATATTTTCTTCAGTGCCTATATAATTTCGAAAATTCCGCATTACTTATGCTGGCAAAATGGTTGCTAAAGTTTTTCTGCCGGTCGCGTTAAATCTATCAGTTACTCTAACCACCGTTTGAGTTTGAAAATGTTTTTTTTAAACAACTACTCGCCATAAAAGATTTATGTAAATGATTATATTACATATACGAAAAGATACAACTGGTGCGGATTATCTTCTCGAATTTTCATATGTTCAAATGAAACTTTGATAGTCTGGTGTCATTTTGAACTGAATCTTAGTCGTGTCCGGAGAGTTAATTTATGAAAAAGGCTGAAATTAGGTTAGGAGACGCATCAGATTGACACCAATAGAAAAAACATTCCAACGAGTCAGAGATAGCCTGTTGTTTTCACAAGAGTGGAAGTAACCGACATAACTGTCTGTGTACTTGGCACTATACAACAGTGCTGTCAGCTACAAAGTGAGAATGAATGATATAGATCTCGAGTCTAACCTCATCTTGATGTCCTCTTTCGGACGCTGCCAGACTAATATCAAATTCATAACTGCAACTCCCTGGGCTGGAATTCGTAAGCAATTCGGCTCGTTCATTTCAAGCGTTTGAGCTTGGATATGCTACTGTTCGGAATCCCCTCGAGAGAGTGTCAGGACGACGAAACGTGGAGACAGAATGAAAGCCTCGCGAAGTAGAACCAGACCACCAACAGAGATGAGGCACGACCACTGCTACGAGGAATATTTGTTTTACAATGCTGAAAAGTGCTTGTCTAAAATTCAAAAAGGGTTAGACTCGTACGAAAATGGCATTTGGAGAAAGCTAAAACTACCGACAAGATGAAACCTGAAATACTTACAAATTCCTGTCATGTATCACGGTAAAATCATTTTTTCTTAAGCTAAGTAGATTTTCATTTTCGCCAGGCGAGCGACCTGGCTTGAATCAACGAATGACAGTGACGATTCTCTTGAAATAGGGTGTGACAACATTCGCAGACGACGACAAAGATGGTGGATTGCCTATAAGCAGAAAACACATCAGCAAACAAATTCCTCCTTCATTGCTTGGAAATTATTCCTGAGACATCCTTTGATTTTTTTATGAGAACTGAGAATCGGATTGTGCGTTGGATACACAATGTCGGATGCACGTAGAATTTGCTTGCCCTGGAGCCTATTAAATCCCAATGCTAATTTGGCTTGAAAAATGTTATAGTTAAGTCTATTCAAACTCATCAGCAGAATATAAATTGGCAGCCTTTGGCCTACTCGCGCGTGTGTGTGTGTGTGTGTGTTTATCTACCGTCGAAACACAGATTAACTGGATGACAATATTCATCATAAAACTTATTATAATCCGACATAGCCTCAAATTTTGCTAACTAACAAGATACTAAACAATGCTCGTCGTACGTACAAAGAACCAAAATATTGCCAAGCATGGAATGAAGTTATACAACAAGAGACCTCTACCTGACTACATTGAAAGGCTCTAACAATGTTTGTAAATCCTGAACTAGAGTTCTTGAAAAAAAAATTTAAAAAACCGAAAGAAGAAATGGGAAAAAGCTTCACTTAAGGGGTTACATAGGTCTTGAAGGAAAAAAAAACATTTTTTTCAAAAAATTGTATTTTAGAAATCAAAAATCTATTTTATTTTAAATTTACACATAAAAAAGTTTAGCATTTCAAGAAGTTGTAGAAACATTTTCAGCTAAAAACATTGAAAATTGTCGATTTTCCTGCAGTTTTCCTCGTCCAGCCTTTTTTTGCGGTAGGCAGAATATTTCGGTGCAGGTTCATCTGAAATCACAAATTCAAAAATGTTCTTATAGTTTATACCCTTGGCTCGTGATTGAACGAAGGAATTGAAAAAAAAATGAAATTTAAAGTTTTGAAATAAACTTCAATATATTTTCGTCTCATATTTTTTTTTTTTAGCATTTTTCCGATTCTCATCGTTTTTAAAACATATTTTTCGTATAAAACACGAACGAGTCGATCGATTGAAAATCCCTTCGTTCAATCACGAACCAAGGGTATAAACTATAAGAAAATTTTGGAGTTTTTAATTTCAGATGAACCTGCACCGAAATATTCTGCCTACCGCAAAAATAGGCTGGACGAAGAAAACTGCAGGAAAATCGACAAATTTCAATGTTTTTAGCTGAACATGTTTTTGCAGCTTCTTGAAATGCTAAAATTTTTGAAGTGTAAATTTCAAATAAAATAGAATTTTGGTTTTTAAAATACAATTTTTTGAAAAAGCTGTTTATTTTCCTTCAATACCTATGTAACCCCTTAACTCAATCGTTGATACCTTCTGTAGATTGTTTTTGTTCTTTTTGTCTGAGCGATGACACAAATCTTTCCAGGATATAGTCATAAATCGGTAAATTGATAGGTTGTTACGTATGGGGAATTTTATTATCAGCACATACTTGACAAAATTGAATGTCATGAATGTTTGTTACACACAGTGTTTTCACATAAATCCACATAAATCCATAATATCTTTTGATCTTGTGATGGGCATGTGAATGACTTGGTTCCTTGAAATCATCATCATACTCTCATAAGATGGAAGAATTCGACGAATAGATACATATCTAAGTTTAACTCAGTGAAATGGTATTGATTTAAAACACTATTGTATTACTGAAAATTTATATGTGAAACAATACAAACGGTCAATAAACGATCAAATTGCTAAATTCTTCGTTCTTATGGATTTCCAAAGTGCAAATTTATGTTCTTTCATCAAATCGAACTTAATTCGAAATTAATAGCGCGTTAGCCTACGCCGAGAGCAATTAAGTGTGTTTATTTTGATATGTATTTTGTCTGCAAAACTTTATCAATTCTCAAAACTACCGAAGCATATTTGAAGAGTGTCAGTTTGTATTGTAAATGATCTGTTCACCAATATTATCCTTCTAAACATATGTAGTTTTCTCCCACTTTTTCGTAACTTTCATTTTCAGTGGCGGTCTACATATGTATGCATTAAACGTGCTATATTTGAATAATGAACCTTTTTTGTTCTCACTTTTAGATCTTCCAATTATATAAACTCTGCAAGATCAATGAAACTTTAAAGGGTACTGATAGTTTGAAAAATTCGTTGATTCCACATTTTTTTTTTTTTTTTTTGGAAAAAACCACAATTAATTTGCAATTTTTAATGAAACCAGTGGTTTGTATAGTTTCGTGTACTATATTATAAGGTCCAGACACTCACTCTCTACATCTCACAGTAGTACTATCAGAAACATGTCAAATATGTCTACAATCCTGTGATTACAATTTTTCCGTCAGAGTTGATGTTAGTTGATGTCATTGTGATTTCGATATTTTTCTTTATTTGTTTGTGATATTATACCGTAGTAAGTAATTTCAACTAACCAGAGTTTTTCCTCTAATATTTTGCGAGTACGATATGGGTAAGCTATGCATAGAGATGTAAGTATATGAAAGTTAATGGTACTAATTTCGTGTGACAGACAATTACGAAAAAGATGACAAATTTGCTGATATTTTTTGGAGTTCTTACGGGCCACTGCCTCATAGGACGACATGCACAACGATTGGGAGTGCAGTTTAACGATTTCTGTCGGAGTTGCGGCTCTGAGGATGAAGAGGAGCCCGTCCTCCACCTCTTGTGTCACTGTCCGGCGCTGGCAAGGAGAAGGTTGGTGGCAATTGGTGCCCCCTTTCTCTCAAACCTGACTGAGTTGTCCCTGGTTAATCTAAAGGGGATAACGCGATTTGTTAAGGGAAGCAGATGGTTTCCCGAATTCAGTGAGTAGGAGAGAGTCACAAATTATTGTGGCATCACAACGGGTCTCTTTTGTGCCTATGTGTGCCGGTCGGCAGACCTCTATGAACCGGCAGCCACTTTAACCTAACCTAACTTACTGATATTTTTGAGAAAAATAACTTTTTTTTATCGTTCAAGTGCTTTTGGCTTTAACATGAATATATATTTAGCTTCTGACATTTTCAGATGTACATAAGTACTCATTTGTACAGAAGATTCTGATGCAGCAATTCGATATGAGTACTACCAAAAAACTATCAAGTATCTTTTAACGACTGCCACTAAGCAAGTTCATCGTCCATTGTACACTTTTAATTTACTTTGTGCAACACGATACTTCATGGAATTTCTATTCAAAACATGTTATAAATCGTTAAACTGGTCTTTAAACGTCACGCTGATCAAAAGAATTGTTAATAATCAACCGAGTTCAATTAAAATTATGAACCTGTGTCACTAAAGATATATTTGTACTTGATTAAGTTCACGCCACAACAGGATGGAGAGCCGCGTCCAGATCTTGGGGTTATCTTTTTTTTTCGCCGAACCATTTTTTTCCACAATGCTGATAGTAAGAGCTAAAACGACTATCACAGCAGATCTAGTCTGATAGCACTCGAGCAGAAAAAAACACTAATTAAGCTGTTTTAGGTCATTCAGCTAGATTCACTATCTCTGATGCTGATTCGTATTTTTTGGCTGTGCCCGATTCCCAAAATCACTCCCACAATGGCTGAAGTATTCGATGACTCCGAAGTGTAATAGAATGAACCATTTTAAAGATTCCGGATAAAAAACACATTTTGCTAAAGGTTTAGTTTATTAATTAGTTTAGTTGATTAATTTACAGCACGAATTACAAAACGTAAGTACATATTTTAAGGCAATGCTCGCTGGCATTTTTCAAGTATAGAGGTAGAATACAGAACAATCAAAAGCCATCAAACTATCTAATCATGCATATATTGCTCAAAACAATAGAAATCGACCAAATTCAGAATCAAGTCCATATAAAAACAACTTCAACCAAATAACTCCCAATAAAACTTTTCGACACTCCTAATCGATTTTCATGAATTTCAAATCGCAAAAACAGCCAAAAGAAAAAAAAGATTGCATACATAATCCATTCAACATCCCTAATAATTTCCATTTCTTTTGATCATGATTCAATTTCTTATCTCAGTCGATTTCTATCTACTTGCTAAGAATCTAGATGTCTATTATCCGAGAAAAATAAAATCTGCCTATAATCGTATAACCGGCCTCTCAGACTCGTTCAATACTTTTACTTTGCTCAAAGTCAATTTACATAAGAAACTTTCCCGTTATTTATAGATGTCCTTTCATAACACATGACCACTAATTTCATATCTGCTCATGCTCTATAATATCTTTCGATAATATTATTCACCACCAACCAATTTCATATTTCACTATTGGTAAGCCGATCATTCATTCGTGCTTCCTACTCGGGTTCCGTACCCTTCTCAGTTTTTCTGATACATCCATGTACACCATGCCATGATGTATGTACATAACTTTATTTTGCTCCTAGACCAGCGCGTCTAATAAAAAAAAACAGATTCATCAAATACAACAGAGAGAACACATAACCTAGCCGGAAGGGTCGTAATCAAAACAAAGCTCCCTTCAGATCAAGATGGGGTCTGGGTCCGGTCTGAGACGCTTTCCCTGACAATGTGACAAAACACCATAGAAGAAATAAATGAAAGACGATTCGTTCGCAACGATTTCTTCCTTCTTATTGCTTTCACATATTTCCTTCGCCTACATATAAGAAATAAAACCGAAGATGAAAAACTCTTTCAGATAACTTATCCCAGACGACGATATGAGTATGATTTCATTTGCTAATGCCAACCAGCTGAAGTCGAAACATCTAATATCCTTGCCAAAGGAGTATAAAAATGAATTATACCAAGCAGATATTGGCGCATGGCAAGCTCTAAGAAAATAACGGGCCTGGCGAAAATCCACCAAGGTGTCTGTAATTCGACGAGATGTGTCGCTATCCAAAGAGCTCTCCAAACTCATTTCGTTGCGAATGTGTTCGGTTGCCCATAGCATGATGGTTTGAGGATAATATACGGAGATGAAAGACGATTGCTTGAAAAAACATCCGCTTCCTTGGAGAGTTCTTCTCCTTATGTTGCCTATAAAAAGTAATAAATGAATAACAGCATCTTTTTAAGAATCTTATCATGGCTGATAGGATGAAACGGGAATGTGAAAATAAACTGTGGTAAGATCTCCGCACTAGAATCCGAAAACAATGGAGTATTGGGAATGAAATGAACTGGGGGTTGCAGACAGGTTTCGTACTTACATCGCTTTCACTGTGTCAAGATTGGGTATTTGGAAGTGGAAAAAACTATTTATGGATAGCATAATGCTGTGTGTAGCTCAGGATATGATTTTCATCCTAGGAGTCCTAGAATCGTTTTTTTTCTTTGTTATCCATCAATCCACTGAAAAGTATGATATTAATGCGCAGAATACATAAGTCGATTCTTCCAAAGGTCGGCCACCTTGCTCCTGAAATTCGGCCTGCTGCAAATATTTTTTTTAGACCCTTTTCTTTTTAGACTCATAACTTAGATCAAACTCATTACAAGAGCACCTAAAGTAAATACAAAAGTTTATGTGATTGTTCAGATGTATCTGAGATCGAAAATCGCATAAGCGAGCTCAAACATTTGGAGATATTTCGTTTATGGTGAAAATGTTGCTCAATGTTTTCCCATATCAGCGATGCTCCCCCAACACCGGTTTCGCTTGTCTCACACATTCGTATCTCATTTTCACACTAATAAGCAGAAGGTCGAAAATTGAACCATTTCTCACGTCTGATTTCTAATCAATTCTCTCTTATATCTGTGGGTTCATATCATAGAGGAATTTATTGAAGTGTTCAGTCTATCGTTGCGGTAAAGATATGTTTGACGTCATCTCTCATAAAATCATTCCCTGCAACAAATAGCAACACACAAAAATGATCTTAGCAACTCACTACTCACAGTACCTACGACCAGCAGAATGGCAATTGCTTACTTTTCTCATGGCTGACGGAATAACAATGATTCTATTAACGAGACATAGTCATAAATCAATAAACTCCAATTGATTTTTTCAACTTGCATGATGCAATCGTCATCGTCATTTCCCTTGAACCATTTTGCGCCAAACATAAATAAACTCGCCGTACATGCTTCTTCACTACCGAATTCGTTCAGTAATATGAAAAGCATGGAACCGAAATCAGAACCCCGCGGAGCATCCCTTTAAATTGCATGACTGATTGTCGAACAAAAGAACACAGCACCGTTGAACTACTTATAGTCGGGGATTGATAGCGATATGCCGAGTCTACACTCTTGCCGAACGTTCTGTCAAGTCATTCGTTGAGACATTTGTCAAAACATTCGCAGAGTATTTCAAGTATTCACTCGAAAACCGTTTATTTAAGCCATAAACTCTTTTTTATCTCAGTACGCCATGAAACTCTCCTTGTCCGAGTTGAGAATGTTTTAAGTGTAATGCCTGGTTTACACATATGGCAAACGTTTCGCCGAGGAACTTGTGAAATTACTTCTCTCCATATCTTCATATGTAAAAAAAACAGCCGAAAATAAACAAGGGGACCATTTACACACTCGGCTCGCCAACATTTGCCATGTGTGTAAACGCGGCATAAAGTTTAAGTGCGCAGATAAGCATATGGTGTAAGTAGGTAGCATTTTCGCTGTTCAGAAATTTGTTTACAAATAGTCCAAGAGAACCCCTTGCACTCACTTGTACTTATGCATCTTGTCCGGTATGATGCATCTTGTCCATGATTTCGTATGCAAACCAAATCGGTTTGTAAATATCATTGGAGCCAGGCCCCAGAGCTATTATTCAAATCTCTCTGACTCGATACCTAAAACCAACCAAATTTCGAGCGACCCAGAGGTAAGGCGACCATAGGAGGTACGCTCATAAGAAAGACGAGCGACGTCCAGCAAACAATCCACACTCTTGGCAAGATATGACCATCCACACTCGTTGTCGGCTAGCAAAACAGACGAGCGTCTACAAGAAAACCATCTACAGTCTCGTGCTTGGCTATGCTGGTCATGTCTCGACAAGAGTGTAGGTTCGGCAATAGATTATAACGGCGGACAATATTTTTATTAGAATTGTTGTTGAGCAATAAAAAATCGAAAAATTGTGATTTGATTCGGTTATTTGGAGATTTTAACTAGAGTACCGGAAACTTTTAAGTGGCTGGATTCGTTGATACTGGGGCGTCTAAGCGCATTTTCATCACATTCTGTTTCGTGAAAATAGAGACGACAATGATGGAAAATGAAAAGAATTGTTCTTGAGAGAATGAAAATGATTTGTTTAACATCGACAAGGTTATTTGGCCGAACCGAACTCAATACATATAGACAAGGAAATCTAGACGAAAAAAATTGTCAATCTGCCAAAACAAATCCAAATTGAGATTTTTCCACGGAAATTTATAATGAAATGAGGAAGATAATGTAGAAAGGCCATCACGATTTATTTTCAGGTACACATGGACCTATCAGATTATTATGGAATGCGTTACTATGATTATTAAGTAGAAGGCTCCACTTCAAATACACCTTAAAACGAGAGCATTGTGGGTTTGGGTGCATTACACAGACATTCTATGCAAACGATAAGAAAATAGTTAACGAGATATTGAAGAAAAAAATGATTTTCGTGACCTTTGACCTTTAATAATTGTTATTACCCACACGACTTTGTAATGGATTTCCACATTATGTTTGTCAACTTACAATAAACACATTTCCGCTGTAAAACTCCACTTGGATTTATTTGAAAGGGAAAGTCTAGATTTCCTGTTCTAATTATGAAATATTCAAGTATTATAGAATAATATTCAAGTTGTTATTTTCCCCTTGGTTTTTATGGTTGGGTTGACGATGGTTATTGTATTCAAAGGAATGGAAAAACGAACTTTAGAGCTGTAATATAGATTTTCGATTAAGTCGCAGAGCGTAAATTAACAGTATACGAAGCCATAAATATATGCCCCATTTTGTTTATTTATTCACAAAGCTCATTCTTAATAATACAATTCTCTCGTCAGTATGTTGTAATTTTTTCGTAATTCTTTAAATGCCCCTAAATTGAAAAACATTACAACTAATGCAATCTCATTCGTCAACAACCGGCAAAGTAAACTTATCGTCATTGAACATCTTCCTCACTTATTTCTCTTCCTATGAAAAGTAGTATTGAAACGGAAAATACAAATTACCCAAGATTTCAAACTAATATTTAGAAGATAAAGTATTCCGTTCAGTTTGTTCGTTGGGTTGCTCATTCTATCCAATTCGTTCGTTCAGCGTTCCATTCCAAGTATTGCATTGCAAATAGGTGCATTCTAATTCCGTTCAAGTCTATCCATCTTAAAGTGGCTCATAAATCTTTTACAGCACCTGCTTCCCAAAATGAGATGCTTTCGAAAGTACATCACTTTCTCTTCCTACCTCTCTTGCAGCGTCACTATATCATTCCGAGCAAGTCGTTGTCGGGTCGTGCTACATTTTGCGAAAACGAAGAAACAAATAACACGACCGAGCAGGCAAGAGTAGTGCTTTCTAGGCAGAAAGGCGAAACCTTGGAGCGAAAGAGGAGGAAGAGAATGTGAGCTAACTTGCAAATGGAGTCACCATTCGATATAGGAATTAGATAGGAAGAAGTAATATCATCTTTTAGCTTCACCCATAACTTGGCTTTCCCCGCCTCATCTTGCCTTGTCAGATTCGGTGTGATCAACATACGTAGGTCGAATTTAAAGAGCAATATTATCGGTAGCAACAGCTAAGGCAACACCGTCAAACATTTTCGGCAATACTACTGAATCTTAAAGCCAAAATGGTTCTCGTCCTTTTTCTGGAACCTTGTGCTGAAATGATAATGTTAATGAAAGTCATGGTCTTCAGAAAGTGGTGATGTTCACTTGGGATTATCTTATCCCTCCTACTGCTTCCTGAAATATCTATAACACTAATTAGTCATGTATCTGAGCTTCGTAAATAATTAAATAGATGTCGAACGCTCGTTTACTTCATGTGCTCAAGCTGTTTTTTGGCATGCGAGGTAAGGACATAAAATGCGAATATTTGTACGTTTACGACCAAACGAATTATATAATAGATAGTTTTTTTCTGTTTGCTGTGAAGGGTTCAGAACGGATTTGCTCCAAAATGTTACAAGATTAGAGTAAAAAGAAGAGATTTCAGATGTAATTTTTTTTTACTGAATTCGATGCAGTCTAGACTTTATTATCAATTTATTCAATAAAGAACTGACTATGACGACGCCCCACCCAATGTACTCAACGCAAAGTTAACTTCATGAGCATAATTTATTTTTATAAACTATCGAAAAATCTCAGAGCAGCAGAAAGAAGGTTGACAATTGCTGGCAGTAAGAATAAATATGATTTTATTGTTCTAGTAGCTACTTCGAAACGGCTGTGAATAGATAAATGGGACTAAAAATTGACATCAACGGTTGGATTTTAGCAGCTGGTATTAAAAACTGGTATAAATTTTTTTATGATGTAGTTATTTATAAATATCATCATTTTTATAAAAAAAAATAGATGCAAATAATAGATGCATTCTCTAAATCAACTTTGAATCAGCAACGTACATATAAAATCTGGTGAATATGTTACGAAAAACTCAATACCTGACTAAATTAAATTTTATATTTAGCTGGGTATCCTTTGTTTTTGAATATCTCCAGGCGTCTTCGTGGCATAGTTTGTTAGCCATTCGTTTTTTCAACTTATTTCAGTGATATTTTGCTGATTCCTTTGAAACTACGACTGTAGTTTAGCACGATAGTTCCCTTGAAACTACGACTGCCTTCTCAGAGGTATGCTTGGCGTCGTTGTCTTGTAGACACTTTCATAGGAGCAGTATGTTTAAGGAAGCATTTGGTTTTTTAATATTTCAACTCAATTGTTATATGTGATTGTGCCTTTTACACAAAATAATGACTCTACATCATTCTAAACTCCATGCTACTCACGCATTTGCATCCCTCCCCCAAAATTTCCAATAAAAACTCATCCTCCCTCCAACAAAACCAAAAACAATTAAAATCTTGTAAAAATCTGCCAAGTGTACGTCTGCCACATGAACTGACTTAATACACACTCATTTATCAGGATAATCCATTTGTAAGCAATGTGTGCTTTAATAGACAATACGAGCCCAAGGATAACGGTGCCGATATATGTAGGTGATAAATAGCAATAGCAGCAGATTTACTAACGTTTTCTGTATGCCATCGTCTGAGAATCAAACTTCCGTATAATCCCACTACCCTCATCCATTATTGAATTTCGTTCGTCCCTTGTCGCAACCAGCATGCTGCCAGCGTGTTCCACTATTCGACCTGTTTGCCCTCAGAGCGGATAATATTGACTTGGAATCCGCATTAATTATCCGACCGGAACAATATTCAAATGCGTCAACGTTGATACAGTTATGGTTCTCTCGCACTCTTGTCAAACGTGCAAATTTCGGGGAAACGATCTGCAAAGCCTCAAGGACAACAAGAGTAAATTTATATAAAGACTAGGCTGTAAAATAAGAAATTGCAAGCGCACTGAGTCATATATGCAGCGAAGTGAATTGAGTTGAGGACAAGCATTACAGTATGCAAAAAGTATGTTATGCAAGCAAATTACTTAAATCCCCACAAAATCTGATGCTTAGGGCCTTTCCGAATTCACGCCTTCGTCCTCATCTTTAGTTTGTTATGACAAAGTAGCTGAGCTATTCTTACAGTTTGAAGCAGACCAAGACGAGGAGCCTTGATGTTCCGATGTGGGATGTTTATGAGGGAACGTTCGATCAGCTGATATTTGCGATCATGCAGTCCCATGACTGTATCAATGAAATTAGTGATACCCTAATAGCCCGTCCAGACTACAGATACTTAAGTATCCGCATACATAAGTATTGTCCACACTGCAGCGACATACGTACAATTAACGCATACTTTTCATGGATTTTCATGGCAAGGGTAAAATGTATCTGCAGATGTCGCTGCAGTGTGGACAATACTTATGTATCCGGATATTTAAGTATCTGTAGTCTGGACGGGCTATAAAAGTATGCTAAATCGCAGATAGGGAAAAGATTTCGGTACTTGGGAAAAATTTTGAAAGACAATGGGTCAGTTACAGGACGTAGAACACGAAGGTTGTTATTGAGTGCCAGGAATAAAATAAAACAAGAGTCGTATATTTTTTTTAAGTACAATAGTAACAAGTGCTAAGTTTTGTTGTACAAGTCAAATGAGACTGATGAAGAAATATTGGAGTTAGCGAAGTTTTTCTTCGTATCAATATCATTTGACGTTAAGCGGCTGGTGAATCGAAGGAGGTCGGAGACTATAATTGGGAGCACACATCAATATTTCAGAAGAAGCAGTTGATTTCAGAAAGGATTTGAAAATCTTAAGTTTGGAACTCGTTGAAATTGCAAATGATCCGTTTTATTTTCAATTGGCTGGTGAACTGGAGACAACAGAGACGTTAGCGTGACTGACGACAAAGGAGAATTCAGCTAAGTAATTTGTTATAAATTTTTGCCTAATCTTTAAACGAATTCATCATATAAAGAAAGGAAATAAGAGAACCAAATTTCATTCACATTTTAGAGTAAAAGAAACAAAAGAAATGCATTTATTGCGGTGTATCATTGTATTGTTCTATAGAAGGTTTAGAGAAAAACCAAGAAACAATTTGAACAGTTAATTTAAATTGAATAGTTATTGAAATTGAAAATTGAATGGGATGTGCAAAAAGGAGTAAATATTGGGTACACAACATTGTATTTAAGTCTTGTGTGGAAACTCTACGTAATGCAGTTTGAATTAAACTCTCATCCTTACCTTAAACTAAACTATTCGTCAGTTGAAATAAAAATGAAAAAGCACACGAAGCACTGAGTTAAATCAATCAAATTAGCACTTCGGCATATTCTAGGCCTCTCATTAAGTTTTCCACAGATTTAATCAACCATTCCAACGAAGTCTCTCAATAGTGAAAACCGAGTTCCTTTTTTTACCAAGAATCATAATATAAATAAACTAAAGAATTTTCGATTCCTCCATTTTGGTTACTACGTTCTGTCATGCTATTTTCGTTCATTGTCTTTCGCGCCGTCATTTATACTGTCCTTAGGGACTCTCTGAAAACCAGCTTACATTTTCATCTTTCGCTTGCCAATTTCCCATCATATCGTACCTACAACCAACAGTGCATTACTCATAGTACATTTTTGCTCTTATGCTTATATCCCTTATTGAAACAAGCTAGTGAAAGCGTTGAACGAACTGAAATGGATGCTTCCAACTACAACGACAGGATTCGATAACGTTTTATTTCTACGTCGATTCTCATGCTAAGTTTAGTTTTACTACAATATGGAAGATGGGAGCCGCGTGCTGAATGGAGGTAAAAGAATATTCAGATGCGATATCGACGCTGATTCTTCTGTAGCCAGCTGGTGGTGGCTAACACTTAAGCGCCAAAAAAGAGTTAGGAAAAAGCTGCGTAGAGAGCAAAAAAATTCATTTCAGTAGTGGACTGAGCATATACTCGTCCTGTAGAGGGCCATTAAGAAATATTTTGCCCGCTAAATTTTATTTTCATACGACGTCCATTATTGGTTCGTGGCATGCAACGAAAGAGGTTTGTATGAAAAGCTTGAAAACCGCAAGCAAGCAGAAGCAAATCACGACTTTCGAAACATGTTGAATAGAACTTCCCTCCCTACGAAAACATGTAATTAAGAGAAGCAAAAGAAAAGAATATCAAAATAAAAGGATCCAAATAAAAGAGTGAGGCAAAAAACCGCAAAAAAAACAGTAAGCCCTTGTTTCAAAACGTAAACGCAAACGAAACGAAAAAGTTGAAGCGGTGGTGTGGAGCTCTTTTTGAAATTTAGCTTTTACTGGTAGATAACGTCAGCAATAACAACCATGAAGATGACTATAAAACAAAAAACTGAAAATACCAGATAGATTGTGTTTGTGTGCTTTCCCTTTGCACTGGTTTCAGGAAAATGGTTAGCATCTTTGCTATTTGGTCGCTTTTTTCGATAATTCTCACGTAACCTACAATAAAAATTAGTTCCACTTTCTCTTTCCCCGGAATCGAAGCGAGATCGCGGCAATAAATTCTTTATAATTCTACCATTGTTTCACATGTTTCACTTTCGACCTTACCCCATCTTCTCAAACTCGACATTTACAATAATGCCAACGAAGCTTAACTATATGCGAGCAGCCACGCAGTCGTCTTTGGTTAAGGATATCATTATCCCTCTCAACGAAGCAGTAGCCAACCAAGTTTTGTGGGCTTTCGAATTTGTTTCTATAAAGTTACTTTTCGCACAGACTGAAACTCCTTTCAAAATCATTCAAACATAATGCGCAGAAGAAAATTAAAAGTACTTTTGACACGAACGGAAAAACACATTTTAATTCTTCGTGATTTCCATTTGAAACTCTTCAGCTGAATCGGTGACGGTTAGGCTGGAAAAAAACCCAAAGTGGATGCCCGCAAAAGAAATATAATGAGAACAGAAGAAGGATACACACATAAAAGCATATAGTCTTTGGAACGTGATACTTTTTGATTTAAATCAGCTTATAATGTTTTTGGTGAAAGTGGAAATGAATACAAGAAGATCGTTGTTGATGAAAATAGTCGGGTGCTCAAAAATACGCGACTTTTGTTTTCTTGCAATGAATGGAATATGATTGCTTGTGAAAGATTGTCTCAGTAGCAGATGTTCTAGACACTTTTTTTGTATTTTAGATTTTTAAGTAGAAACAATTGTTGTATCGGAAAGGATTTGGTAGTGAGCAAGTTAGTCAAGTGTAAATATTGCTGTGTTTGCCAACTGGAAAAATTCTCATGATTTGTGATGTTTACCAAGACCGTTTTTTGTGTGGTCTGAACAAATTAATTTTACATTTTCTATTTTGTAGGATTACTCATGCATAACAGATAGTCGGAATGTCTTTGCCTCTAACTGTAGGTTTAACTGTTTTGAAAAGCGCGAAATCAATCACAGCTTTTGCTGGTTCACCTTAAAGAAATTTTAAATAAAAAGTGCACTTGTACTAAAATTCATTGCAAACTCGTATTGATTTAGTACAATATTTTACAAAGAAATAATACGAAAAAATATTTCGACTGAGTTTCGAATGGTCGCAAAATAGAAATAATGCAGTTCTTATGCTCGCATAACTTTTCTACTAGTCGAAATTATATTATTTTCAATTTCTTTTCTATGGTTTTGGTAATCCAAACATGGATTCTAATCAGGGACTGCACACGAGCTTCGTATATAATATGTAAGTCCGTTTAAAGTTAGCATTAAGATATAAGCGGGGATTTTCATAGCTTTTTAGGTTCATATTTCAAAGTCCTTTAATCACATTTAACTATTTTAATGCAGAAAAGCTATAGCATAGAAATCCTAGGACAGACCTTACATATTCCTCCATATTTACTTAAAGTACTATGCCGCTCCCAACGGCAGTTAACAAAGGGGCTTATGAAAACGAAATTGCACAAATTCAATGGATGAATGTGCATAAAATAACCACAACCAAGTCATCATCATCATTCTGCACTTTCGCCTTAAAACCCCCTGTTAACCAATCGTGCACAAACTTACTTGCTTGCCAGGGTCGTATGCCGTATATCGTGTTCAAATTAAAACCAAACGCAAACGGTGTACGATAGTAGTGACCCATGACTCGACCTCGTCTCGCAATCACTTAATATATTTTTCATTGCGTCGAGAAAATTTCCATAGAATTCCTGAGATTTATAGAGTCTTTTGTGTAGAGTTTTATTAAATTTGAAAACCATTCGACTCCCCACGGAGAAAATTCTTTGAGTTTTCATGACATGGTATCGTTTTTCGCTGCACGAAAAAGGGAAACTCCAGAATAATGGAAGTAGGGACGTAAAGCACAGGGTGGTGTGGTTGTGGAACGATGTATTCATACGTATCGTAAATTGCATTAGTTTTTATAAAAAAAAAACCATACAGCGCGACCGGTTTGATTATGTCAAAATGCGTTAGCAGTTACAAAAAGGCGACCACTGCTTGTGAACTGTAATAGGAGTTACACTCTGCCGCGATATACGAATTCATAGTGATTCACAGTTCCAAAGTTTCACATCAAGTGGAAGTCAAATGAAAATCGGAAGCACTTATATTAAGTTGAACTGGACTGTGGCTACTTCACGGACCTTTATGGGCTCTATACGCGGACGCACATGTTGTACAACTTGGCACCCGACATAGTGCATTTGTTGTTAAGGGCTACTTGTTTACCTGAAGTGTGTTCAAGATTTTTGCTATAGCTGTTATACATAGTTACTATTTTAACTGCTCTGGCTGTCTAATGGCACGAAATAGTTGCTTTCTGATGCTTGCTATTTAATAGTCAGGCTGTCCAAGATTTCGGAATACCTGCTATGGTAGCAGCTATAAACATATTATTTACTGCTCACAGTGTGGATGATAACAAGAAAGTAAAGTGAAGTAATCCGTTGATATCCCTGGTTACGACTAGGTGTTGAAGCTGGCAGAGTGATTCATCACACATTTACAATCAATGTGAATACGAGTAGGTAATGATTAGATCCACGACTCGCTTTCCCACTGGCCTCCAACACCGAGCTCTGCACAGCCCCTAACATCAGTTCCAAACCAGTTTCATCTCCGTACCAGAGTTTTATTTTTAAAGCAAAGAGTCCATAATAAACTTCGAAACGCTAGAATTATTTTCCGAATACTGTTGCCGAAAAATCATCCGATATCGTTAAAACCGTCTCTAAACCCGTACAACACCCTTGTTTTGTTCTTGGCGAAGATCAAACCTTCTCCAATACCCCTGGTATTATAGTTACTAGGTCTGTTCGCGTACTACGATTAATTGCAATTAATAGCAATGAAGCCGTTTTTGTACTCCGTTTTACTGAAAACTGAAAATTTCCCCTCTTTCAGTAAATTTCAGTAGGGTCTGAGCTACTGAAAAATACTGAAAACCGTCAAATGGTTTTTGGCGTAATGTTATTATGAAGGACGAATACTTTGGTGGCGATAATTTATCACCGCTTAGGATGACTTTATAGTCACTATTGTTCTCTCGAATACCGACAACTGTCACTTTTGTTGGTCAATTTTCAGGAAATGCAATGAGAGGAAAATTCAGTAAAATTCAGTGACTGAAAGTACGCGAACAGACCTACTGCCAATCGCTCGTGCGAACCAGTAACAACTGCGCCTAAGTTCCTAGACCCACTGGTACCGCCTATAGTTAAACCACAATCAACTCCAGTGCTGATTTCGAAAGCACCTATCTGCTTTCTCGGCTAAGGGATAAGAAAATCTATGAAAACGTTCGCCTCAACCTTGCTTATATGCACAAAGCCACTGACTCCGCTTGTTTCGAAGGTAAAACAAAGACTCATCTTAGGCCAATGACAAACACGGCGGTTCCAACGATGCGTTTCCCGAGGGGAAAACCGAGTCGGTTTGGTCGTGCGTTTATTTAGCATTGTGAGGACACACACCGCGGTTTGGACACCTCTCGGTTTTCCTCTCGGGAAGCGCTTTGCTGGAACCTCCGTGTTTGTCATTGGCCTGAAAGTCATGATTCAGCAGGAAGCAGGAATTTTTCCTCAAAAAGTAGAAATATTTTTCTGAGTGTAAAGACTATCATCCGATATGTCTTAGATCTGTTCTGCTAAAGATTCTGGAAAGGATCATTGGTGACCATATCAAAAAGTCAATTTATCTTTCGTTCAGTCGAAGAATCAATTGACCCCTTAACTTAAACTAATCAAATCAATTTCCCTTTTTCAAAATTTTTGTAAATCCTATTTTACCCTTTTATATCAAAAAATATAATTTACTAAATCATTTTGTTTACACTTCTTTTTCAGTTACATCAAACTGTTCATTTCCATCGCGATGGGAAGGAACATGGTTTCTATCCGGTTATCAACAATCAGTACACATCCGAGGCTCACAGTTTAGTTATCGTGGTAAATGTGCTGCATCGGATGGTAATAAATATTTAATAGTGAATGAGTAAGTAGTTTTTTTCTTCAATAATAGCCAAAAATCAAAATATTAAATTACTCAAATATTAGTCTATAATTTAAGCATATATCAATATTGATCATTAAGCTATATGAAAAACAATAATGTATTACATTTTTTACTATCGGGGAAAAACTGAAAACCTGTACAATACTTTTTATTGTTTTTACTTGCATATAAATATGCTGTAAAGAATATATAAATATAAATTTTTATTTAGTTTGATGCAAAGTAACTATTTAGTATTAACTATTCCTCATTTAAAATCCACTACCAAAAAAAACCCGCATCCTGGTGTAAATGAAACCAAATGAGAATGTATATTTGACGAAAAATTATTTCTCTTTACTAATTTATTATTCTAGATTTTTTCGTGAATGGCGTTTTGCCCCTATATATAAGTAAACGACTGCTCTATATTGTTTTTTTTTTTGCAGTGTAGATAAGTGTGTCTGGATGTATGAGATTTGAGTATGAATGTATATGTATAAACAACAAAAATTATAAGAAACTAACACAATTCTAAACTAATCATTTTTTGTTGAAGTTTTATTGACGTAAAGTTCGGCCTATTTTTCGTTATCGTGGAAAATATTATCGAAAAGAGCTAAATTAATTTGTTTTTATTGAAAGTAAACATTATATTCAACCGGACAACAAATTTTTGGGAACATATTTTCCATAAATTTTCGCTGCAGTACGTTTTGTGAATAGTAGGGAAAAAAATTTAATTTTGTTTTTATCATTACAGTTTTTTTTTGTTCTGTTAATTTTTCAAAAGTGATATTTTCGTCAGTGAACGTTAAATTATTTATTTTTTGTTAGTATATTTAAAAATTTTGTATATTTATAAATAAACTGGAGCTTATTGCAGAATGAAAGACTCTGGACTATTTTAATGGAAAAAGTAATCGTTAAATTGTTTTTGAGCAGGATTTAGGATTATTTGAATAATTTGATTCAATTTATTTAAATCAGCAAGCTTCACAATTTGGCATATTTCAATACAAACGACAGATTGAGTTTTGAAGAAGGACGCAAACTGCAGTAAATCTGAAAATCTTTGAATTATGCTTATATTTTTAAACAAAGGATGTTATTTTACGATATACGAAAAAATCCCCCGTGGTGAATTTGACTTTCATCACTTTAAAGTACATATTTGCGAGCTAATCACACCAAATAGATTATTGAAATTTCAGAAGTCGTAATTGTTTTAATAGTTTTAACAAAAAAAAAATACATATTTGCTATGAAACATAAAAAAAAAATCCTATTGAAATATGCAAAATATCTGAAAAAAGCTGCGCACATAAAAAATTTTATCTTTGGTTTATCATAATAATTTGGAATTTTTAATTGCTTGCCTTCTCTTTGATTACTTTCGCCAAAGAAAAGAAAATATGAAAACTACTTTTACTGTGCTTATCATAATTTCCTTTGAAACCTAACATAGCAAAATAAGTCAAAATACATATGTAGTTTAAGCGTTGAAACTCATCATAAATTCGAATTTTATGCATTTAAAATTTAAAAAAAATTATTCATTTAGCAATCCATAAATTTATTTTTTCTTTCTTCCTTTTTACATTCATTCTCGTCTTACAAAAAAATAATGAACAAATCAAACTTTCCACGAAAATCGAAACTATGCGTGAACGACGCTGTGGAATTACCAACAAAACAAATTCATAAATGCTATGTTCTTTGTGGATTGCAAAACTTAAAAATGAAAAAAAAAATCGAATGAAACAACAAACGAACAAAATGAAGTGAATGTCATCGATGTCTGGTCATCTATGAGAAACATAAAAATGTGCTGCAATTTAAAGAAAGTGAGTGCGAAGGTGACAATATGTACGGTGATCAATCGAATCCATCGGCAATGGCTATGCGTAGCGTAGTTAAAAGCGATCACAGGGGGGGAGCTCATCCCAATATGAACGGGCATCCAAGGTTATCGTCATCGGATCAATACATAATGCGATCCAATGATGATAGTAACGATTGTAGTAAGCATTTTATTTTCATATGATAAAAAGATATAAATTCAAAGTTTAATATCAGATATTTAATATATTTTTATCAGTTTGATTTGGATATTATCTTAACTATTAATTTTTCAATTTTCTCAAATTTTCAAAGTAGCTCCTTAGCATAAGACTTTTACTTTTTATGCTTTCTAGTCTTTAATCTCCTGCCAAAATTCGTATCAAATTATTAAATATTTTGTTCGTTTCCCATAAGCCCCTATATAATTGACAGTGCACGGTTCGATTTCAAGCAAAATTCTATAAAAGTTTAATTTGGTGCTAGATTTTGATTTTAAAATTTTATGTATTTCGTTTTTATCGTAGAATTTAATTCGTTATGATAGTTTGCAAAAGAAAAAAATTTAAATTGAAATTCTAATTGAAATGAATCGGAGAGGTCTGCAGCCATCCTCATTTTAACACTTTATAGCCATTAGTTAATAAAAGTCCTGTCTGCTTTGACAAAATATCCTTCGCTACTGGATTTCAATCAGATGTAGACCACCTTCGGTAAATGCCATTTCAATTCTGAAACCCAGTGGAAAGCTCGAAAATTTTCTCTTTTGATATTTTTGGAGGAGGAACTATCACTGGCTCAAATATCCTGTTTCCATATCTCATTACCAATGCTCTTGATTCCTACAGATAGCACATACATATATATTAGAGGGAGAAGATTTTATGTATTTTTAGGCTTTTCAGTATGAAAATACATATATTGGGATCATTCAGTGTTATAGGTGGCCAGCAAAAAGTGATAAGCGAATTGCATTTATCATAGAAAATACTAACATTGCGATCCTACCTTACTACGATCCTACTTGTGCTTATGATGATTTCGATTTCTTGCTTAAGTATACTCACAATAAACATACGCACCGAAATTTTGGATTTATTCAAACTTTTGGATGCTTTCCTTGAGAAAAGAAGTGTTGCGATCTTGCAAAAATTCATTCACCTTCACTTACAAAACTCAAAAACCTAGATATTAAAGCCGCCATAAAATATATGATAGCTCCTGTAGAATTGCATAGAGAAAACTTAGCTCCAAGCAAATATTTTTCTATCTCAATGCACAGTATTCTAATACATCGCCTGGAATTTATATAGCCTGATCACCACGAGAAAAAAAAATAATCTGCTCTCCTGGGTTTCACTCAATTCATGTTCAAATTCAACGAAATCGATTTTAAATTACTCATTCTACATAACACGACAGCAATATTTTTATTTTAAATTTTTTATCTTATATAGATTTTAATTAATTTTAAAAATTTACTATATTTATAAATACTTTAACTTGTAAATATTGCCTTATTTTAATAATTTTTAAGTAAGTATTACTTGTTTTTTTTTTTTTTATCTAAGTTTGTAGTAACTTATATAATTTTTTCCTTCTAAAAGACACATTGTTTTTCATTCTATGCAATCCCTGTTATGTACCATACATTTTTCCAGTTTGAAATATATCTAACTAAAAACCTGTAAATATTAATAAAAAAAAACAATGATTAATTGCATTTGTAACTATGGACTATCTACATCATACTCAAATAGATATTTATATGTACATAAATTTTAATTAAAATTTATTGCATTTATTCATCTGACTTATTGCTGATCTGTATATGTGCTGTTGAACCGCGTTCCTTTATTTTTAGTCAATAAGCAGAAACGGGCACCGAAAATTTACATTAGTTTTTGATTTGTGTACAAAAAATATTGTTGGATTTTTTCTATTAATATATTTTTACTAAAAACTTTTTATACTTTTTTCCAAAATCTTCGATCTGTTTTCTTTGTCGATTTCAATCATATCTAGTTTATTTTATTCGGAATCAGCTTATTTAGTTAATTTTTTTATTCTCGTAGCTCATAACAAACCTCTCATGTGTACATAAACCATTGCCCTAGACATAAATATTACATATATATATATATACTTGTGTGTCTATATTCTTTGAAAAATTGATTACGTTAATAATATGTGTAAGGAAAACTACTAAATCTGATTACTCCATTATTTTTTTAATTTTTCATACAATGAAAACATAAATTATTTGCACGATTTATTTCATTTTGCGGAACTGAAACCAAGCAATTTATTCTGGATATAAAATAACCAGATATTGAATTAGAAAATGAAGAAATATGAAGAATAAAAAGCAACGAAAAGCACTAAATAATTTCAAAAAAATTTTCATGTATTTATTTTGAAACATAGTTTTATGTTTAATCTCGAATTCAATTTATTTTTGTAAAAAAAACATTCAATTTCCTTTTCAAACCCCAGCCCTGATTTCCTTTTTTTCTGTTTTTTCTGTTTGAATTCATAAAAAAGTACTGTATCTATGTGTGTGTCCTTGTGTGTGCCGTCTAACCCATTCAACATTATACCAATATATTGAATATTTTGAAAAAAAAATTAACAGCATAAAGATATTTGGAAAAAAATTGATAAGTTTGATTTGATTTCAATTAGTAATATTTTGTCATGTTTAAAAATATACCATTTTGGATACTGAAATGATGCTAAATTTTGATAAAAAGTATCTAAATCTGGTTTATTTAATTATTTGTTTGTTTGTGTTTTTCGAAATTGCGAGACATTTTTGTTTTTGTTTTCTTTGATGGAAAATTCACCCTAACAGAACATAGAAAATGAAAAAGTATTAATGTGTTTGTGTGTCGTTTGCACAGAAAAGAGAAACTGTAAGCCTTTGTCAAAGGATGATAAGCTTTTATCATTGATTGAAGTTTGAGCATATTTTTCAAAAGATAGTAATAGAAAGCCTAGAAAGGAAATGAATGTGTCACATTTGTTTTCATAGATAAATAACTTACTAGTGTGGTTAACTCAGAAGTTGTCGTATTCCAAAAACAAAATTTAAATCTTGGAAACATATGAAATTTATTTCATTACCTTATGGATAATATCAACGAATGAAGAAGTGAAAAAAGGAAAAACTTAATACTGATATTACTCGATAAACTCGATAAAATGGATTTAACCCAGACATTAGTGCTCAATGAAAATTAACTCCAGCAAACAAGTGTAAATATACCAGGAACTAGATTGAAAACTGAAAAATATTTTCATAGATATTTCTTAATTCTGGAAACATAACTTAGTGAATAATGCTGAGAATATGTGCTGGAAAATATCTTCGAAAAATTCAATGGGAATTGTTTACCGAAATATTGATATGCGATGAATATCGTCACCATACAAGGCACAATTCAGATGTATTTTTTTTTAACTAAAATCAATTGAAAAACCTGTTTCTCACCAAAATTAATAAATTTTGTCTGTAAATATGTGTATCGTGCTAAAGCAAATCACCAAATTTTAATTTTTAAATATATTTATTAGTAAGCGCTAGTAAATCAATTTGTCGGCTCTTTTTATACACTTGCATAGTACTTATATATAGCTCACAACTCGATTTCTTAGTCAGAACAATACACCTGCTGTAAAATTGCTTCAAATCTTTTTTATTTTTTGGGTATTTTTCTTTGTTCTTTTGTTATTTAAAAATTAAATATTTAAGACAAACAGTTTGTTCATTTTGAACAAAAAAAAAAATGTAACTCCGCTAGATTTTATTTTTTATAATGTGATTGGTCCGGGGGGAAATATTTTCTAACGCTAGAAAATAATGAAAATGACTCAAAAATTCCTACCTGAGACACGCGTTGCAAACAACTGATTTAAAAATAAAAAAACTATGAGCTTTCGTTCATTCATCCACTTTTAAATCTATTAATGATTAGTTTGTACATTATCAAAGAAAATTAATATATGGCGCTCGTATCTTTAAACTAAACAAAATAATTTCATTTTTGGTCCAATTGTTCTTTTTCATTCGTGTCATAAATTAATTTATGGAAATCAAATGATTTTGTAAATATTTCAAATTCCATATAACTTCGACGTTATTTATGTTTTTAAAATTTTCTATAGAGGAAATGTTCATCTTCTCTGTACATAGGGCAGCCCAAATGACCACAACTTTTCATTAAAAATGAACTCTCAATAGAACAAAGATCTATAATTTGTTTTACGAAAATGCAATTCCTTAAAATTAATAAATTATTTCATTTGGGAAAAGTAAAAATAATGTGATTTTTTTTAGAATGAACAAAAACAGTTGAAACTAATAAAATTTTTGGCAAAAAAAAATGTAATCAATTTGAGAAATAAGGACAGTTTCCAATCATTGGCATATTGTTTGGTGTGAATCAAAAATGAACATTAAAAATATTGTTTCGTCTGTCTGTTGAGCTGATGCTAATTAATCGGCAAAATTGTAATCATTCATTAAAAAAGAAGGTCACTAAAGATAAAAAAGATGAAAAGGAGGGGCTAAAAATAGTTTTCTCGTTGTTTTGAACTCTTGCTTGGCAGATTCTTTCTTGAAAAATGTTTCTTCTTCCAAAATTTGTTATAGGTGTTTGATATTTTTCAATTTTTTATCGAAGTGACTTTCGTCAAAGAAGTAAAGATATGTAACATTAGTGTACCATAGAGGATAGTTGTTGCTATTACAGCCAACATACTCTTTTGTGCTCGTCTAGGTTCTGTATTTTATCTCTATGGGTATTAGTAGTTTGGTGGAAATAAAACCCAATAAAATCAATTATTACTACCCTCCTCTCTGCAAGCCAGAACCTCTCTCCTGTCTATAAAAGACTACTATAATTTGTCTCGGTAAATTTGCAAGTGCACTTGTAGATACTTATATATGCCCTATGAATTATCCATGTTTGTTTATTCAATAAAATGTAACATATTGTCCATGTTTGCTTATTCAACAAAGTTTGATATGGGCTCTTTAATCAAAAATATCTCGGAGTGATTGTATGGCAAATATGAGCGTTCTTGTCTATACATCGTATAAAGTTATTTTTCAAGGTTAAAACATGATGTACTTTGCATTCCTTTCGCTCATGTCAACGGCTGACTAAATCATTTATTCTGAGATGAAAAAATGAAGTCACTTGGTGCACCCAGCTCGTACTAGAAATATTATCGCTTTTATGAAAGCGGAGTATACTAGACATTTAAAAAGGGAAACTTAATCATTTCAAAGCAGTAAATGTCCTGGAAATGGCAAAAATAACCACCAATTCTGAAGCAGGAGACTACAAACCAAGGAGACTACGAACCAAATCATCGTTATAATTTTATTAATTTTCGTTTCTAAAAAAAATTTCAAGCCAGTCGCTGTCAATACAATCTGGACGTAATATGATTAATGTGTCGTTAACCATTCATCCGAATAAATATTCTGTCAGTAATTTCCAATTGCAGTCATTTTATATAATTGCTCGACGCTCGAAGTTATATAGGCACCCAAGCACAAAAAGATCGTTTAATAATTTCACGCGCAGAAGGTTGCGTACATCAGTCCATTTCACCGTATTATTTTAAGCGACAATATTAAAACTATCAGTAATACCAATTTGAGTTGTAATGCACAATTCATTCATGTTCCTGCACATATTACACAGCTTAGTTTTCTGCCATTCAAAATGATATGTGTATCTTTTTGGAACTCTTGCAGTCAGTTCGACTGTCAAAAGTTTCGATTGTCAAAAGTGAGACAAGGTGTTTTAAGTTCGTGGTTGTTGCACTCTAAGTGTCAGCGGCACCACTTTTTTGCAAAGCTCGTGCCTGTTAATTTTATCAAACATCTATGTCATTTGCTAATTACAAGTTCATATGATTGCATGATAGTCATTTAATTTTCTTGCGGCTGTGCCATAGTCACTAAGACGTGAAAGCCGCCGGTAAAAAATATGGATATCTACTCGATAGCCTTTGAGAAAACCCCTCGCACGATAACCTCGCTAATACTCGTATTTAATGATGGTCAACTACAAACATACATACTTTTATCAGAATTCGAATATGCGAGTCGAAAGCTCTTTAAATTCTACACAAGAACTCGACGATTGATGGCTGCAGTCTGATTTAAATGAAACAGGTTGAGGATTGCTATTTAAATTCTGCGGAGAATTTTTTATACTTCTATTCGCTCATACGTTCTTACCTCATTCAATTAAAATTCAATTCCGAAGGTTAAAATGAATAATAATGAATATAAACCAAGGTGATTGAACTTAAAAGATATATTTATTTTTCAACATAGTCTCCTAACAAGTTAATACATTCAGTCCATCTTTTTTCCAAACCCAGGATACTCTAAGAAAAGAAATCTTTCTCTTGACTCTCCCAAAATGCCTCAGTAGCAGCCATCACTTTGCTATCATCTTCGAATTTCTTACGCCGAAGATGTTGTTTGAGCCGATGAAAGAGGTAAAAGTCACTGGGAGCTAGATCTGGCGAATAGGGCGGGTGTTCAAGCAGTTCGAATCCTGTTTCTTTAATTGCATTCATCGCAACTGCAGCCTTGTGAACCGGTGCGTTATCTTGATGAAACAAAACTCCGGCTCGCAGTTTGTCGCGTCTGTTTGCCTTCATTGCCTCTCACAATCTTCTTATTTGGTCTGCGTAGTAAGTGCCTGATATAGTGGCTCTCTTTTCCAAATATTCCACCATAATAATTGCTTCAACACCCAAAAAACTGATGCCATAACCTTTCTTGCCGAACTCGATACTTTGAATTTCTTCGGCGTCGGTGAAGAGGGTCGCTTCCAGGTCATCGATTGCATTTTGGTTTCTGGATCAAAATGGTGGATCCAGGTTTCGCCCATGGTCACGAAACGTGACAAAAATTCTTCTGTTCTGCCTGGAACTGTTCGAGATTCACACTCGAAATGTCGACTCGTTTCTTCTTATGCTCGTCCGTTAACATTCTCGGTATCCAACGCGCAGAGATCTTCTTTATATGTAATTTGTTGGCAAAGATTTTTAAAACACTACCATATGAGATCCCTGTGACCTCAGCTACATGAATGATGGTCACTCCTCGATCTGCCAACACATCTTCGACTTTTTTTACGTTGTCTTCAGTGAGGGATGTGGATGGACGTCCTACGCGGTGTTCATCTTCATTGGATGATCTTCCCGGCTTAAACTCCTTGGCCCACCGTGCAACGGTGGAATATGGAGGAGCAGAGTCCCCTAATGTTTCCACCATGTCGCCGTGTATGTCTCTGGTAGACAATTTTTTCAAACAGAGGTACTTAATGACACCACTAATTTCGTTTTTCTCCATTTTGATGTTCTCTCTTCGACTGTTCGTATTCAATTGAATGTACCTCCCTAGGATCGTAGCCTATTTTTATATTTTTTTTTTGTGCTGACTTATTGAGGGTAGTAAAAACATTTTTTTTCCGAATTTTATACGAACTGGAAATAACCGATTATCATTACTTATTAATCAACCCTCGTACATTCATTCTTGCACTGGAAATATTCACATAACCGCTCACAGACCTTTCCTCCTATTTATAGCTTGCCACACAGCATCTTTTCATTCATTTTTCACTTGCCCAACCAGTAGATATATCATTCATTTATTAATTAGTCAGCTCGCTCATTAGCAATATCATATCGCTGAAAAGATTTCAGTCGTCGTCAACCATCGACCGAGAGAGAAAATAAAAACAAGATGTCGAAAGCAAGGAATAAACAAGCCATACGCAGCCAATCATCCATCCAAAAAATCCAGAAGAACATGCATCAAAAATAAACAACACATTCATCATATCATGCTTATTATTCTTGGAAAAGAATTTGGTATGTGTACATGCATACATTTTTCGAGCCTCCCTTTCTCCAATACTGAGCTGCTAGCACCATATAACTTCACCATCATAATCATCATTAGTTTTTACTAATGATTTAATACACAAGCTACAGAGCAGATTATTATCGCATCACATCAAAATAACATAACTAACTAGTTTTAGTCGACAGGAAAATTAAGATATTTCGCTGATTTATTACAATTTCCAGATACAATGTGGAAAATCGAACTAATGGAAAATAAGAATAAAAAAGTAGAAATATTAGTTGGAAAAAGAAAAAAAAAATTGGGCTCTTGAGCATCGGGAAGATTAATTTTGGTTGCAATTGAGGAGCCAAAAAATTTTAAGTATCTGAAAGATGTGAATTAAGTTTTACTCGATGTCCACTAATTATTTCAGTAGTTATTTAAAATTATTCGATTATGTAATCTTATTGAAGACAATTTTTTTGTTAATTTTCTTCCATTTTCAGTTGATATTTTTACCAAGGAAGAAAACGAAAACGAAAACAGACATAAAATTTACAAAGTACGAAAAATTAATGTATCTAACTTTGCCATGAAATAGAAAAAGATTTTTTTTTGTTTTAGTCTACCAAAAGACATACAGACACAAGTATATATGTATATCAACAAAAAAAATTATTTGGCATTAAAGACTGAGCTGCATAGATGCTGTTACTAATGGGGAAAATAATCGAATCATTGTCTTTTTTCGTTTTTTAAACTAATGAATTTTATGTGTACAAGTAAGTACATATTGGACAAAGAATTCAGTCATAGACAAATTGAAATAAATGAAATAGTTTTCGCAATCACATTTTAATTTATAAATTTCACTAGCATATTTTTGAGCTTCATTTCATTGTTCATCTATAATCATCTTTATGGCATTGGTTTGCATTTATACATCAATCCTACATCTTATTTCAATATTATTGCTGAGATAAAATATTGAATTTGATTCGTATTTCAGTACAAATCTACATCGATTTAATGACTATATTTATGTTTCTGTAATTTTATCACGTCTGAGTTAAGTCTCTTTATTTTAGAAAAAATTGATTTATAACAGTATTAACCTAAAACCAGTATAAACTCTCCATAGATATCACAACTAGTCATATTGTTTTTTTGAAAAAAACATGAAATTCATATGCTCTGCATAATTCATTTGATTAACATAATTAGGTACGCAAAAGATTAATATCTACTTTGTTTTAATTTCGATTTTTAACCGAGAATTAAACTTATACGTTTTTTCTTCATAAAAATATACTCTTACTTGAAAGATAATAAATTAATAGAAGAACCAATCATACAGAATGAAAAAATGTTGGGATGGGCTGCCCGGTAACCATTCGTATAGATGATTTTTTTTACTAATAATGAAAACTTTTAATTAATGTATTTATGCATTTTGTGATCATCTATACATATGTAAATAGTATAATCGTTATTTTCATATAAAATAAGAGAAACAGAAAAAACAGAAAAAAATATATTTATATATTCAACTTTTTTTTAATATTATGAAATTAGTCCATTGATAATTATTATATTATTACCTGCATAAACAAATATATAAACAATCTTTAGATATTTTGTATCTGTTAGCTAGCCAATTATAACGTAACTAGGTTTGATGTATGTATAGTGTATAAACAATGTAGATTGCTGTTTTGTTGTTGTTGTCCTGTTTGTCACTGAATGCTGTAGATACTTTTTATTTTTGTTGTTTATGTAGTATTATTGCATCGGAGTCATCAAACCTTCGTTTTAAAGTGCAGTTCGAATCAAACAAAAACATTTGCTTGTATAGACGCAGTAGAGGATCGTTTTCAAAAATGTTGTACATAGCTTTCAAAAATATCTCAACTTTAAACATTCGAATACCCTTTTGTATTATTTTTTGGATATTTATAAAATATGGTAAAACTCTAAACTACTGAAAGATGCAATGCAAGCGCCATTTAAGAAGAACTACTGCAATTGCATTAAATCCAAGCTCAACCACTGTAAGAACATATTTTTCAGACAAGTTTGTAATTAATCGTAATTACAATCGCAAAATAGTTTGTGATAAAATAGAATTTTACTCATATATTATGTTTTTGGAGCTAGTGCTGTGCCAGAGCGTACATACTATAATAGCGCGGAAAGCACGATCTTTTCCGATGAGAGAGAAGGGTATAATGTGGAGGGTTAACGGATCAGCTGGTGCTTGAAAAGAGGCCGCGCCAAATAAGTACGTAGTTCCATATGCAAAAGTAAGAAAATCATATTCTCGGCTGTGATACAGAATGATCAGCTGGTGCCTAAAAAGAGTCAAACCAAATAAGTTCACTTTATCATATACGAAAGTAATAGAAGCATATTTTCGGTCCTGACAATTGATCAATAAGAGGTGAGAACGAAATCCCATCAAGAAATAGTAAGCGTAGCGATCATTCGCTAGCAACTAACATTGTCTGTAGCGGATAGCTTAAACGTATCGGGGATATCCTTTTTAATCTCCAAATCGTATCGGAAATATTATTCCGCGTCAATTATCATATTGCCGACCATTTTAATATACAGACTAGGCTTTAAGAAAATTATTATTGCATAAAACGCCAGTCGTTTAAAAGGTGTTTATGCAAAGTATATGTATATTGCCTAGTGGGAATGAAAAAAACATATCGTAGCATTGCTGTTGGCGGGGTATTTTTTGTCTTGTCTGTATTTTCGAAATTGGGTACTGCTATTTTTTGCATTTTGTGGGGTAATATCATAATTTATATGGCAAATCAAACGCTATCCGCGCTATTTATTAGTAAATACGCTCTGAATGTGCCAAAGCGTACATACTATATATAGCGCGGAAAGAACGTGATTTGCGATACAATTTGCGATATTTTCCCTCTGATCGCGAGAAATAAATAGCAATATCCAAGTTCAAGTTGAAAAAAGGCAGAAACTACCCACGGTCAGATACGTTTCTCATTTCCTCCAGCCAATTAACGTATGCTTTACCAAAAAGACTCTTTTCACGAATGGCGATTTATGCAGTATAATATGACTTTTCTTAAAACCTATTCTGAGTATTAAAATGGTAAGCGATAAGATAGCTATCGCGGAATACTACTTTCGATACCATTTGGCGAGTAAAAGGAATATCTCGGACACTTTTATGAAATCCACTAGAGATAATTTTTTATGTTGCCTGTGAATGTTCGCTGCGCTTACTGTTCTTTGAGGGGATCATATGCTCACCTATAGATTTTAATCTATCAGCTACACGAATGTATACATTCTCATCTGTCATTTGAGAGTATGCTTTCTCAGTTTTGCATATGATCAGATAAAGTCCACTTATTTGGTTTTGGTTCTTCTTAGGTGCCAACTGATTAGAAACGGGAAATAACGCTAAACATAAGCATTAAAATAATTATGGATATTCTGTGATTTGTGATTCCCCAAAAAAATTGTTTGACTATTAATACAAATTTTAGCCATGCTTCTGATTCAATCTGTGTCATATGGCCTGTGAATTCGGTGTTTTTTTTTTATAAGGGCACGGATTTGTCCCCCTGCTACCGTCGCGTGCCTTTAGGTGCCGGCTAGTCATCGGTGTCGTGGGTAGGTTGAGGGCCGGTCAAGCTCCAGCTATGTCACGCATTGCGGACGCGGACCAACATAAAAAAATGAAAGGCACAAGATGGGCTGGGGTGGGAAAATCACCGACTCATAGCTCCACTGAACCTAATTTATTTGAGTTTAGTAACTTGATGTAAAGAAGTAATTTGATTCATCGTAACCAATCACAGTATTTCAGATCTACTGACTCATACTATCGATAAAACCGGACCATTTTGCATAAATGGGATTCCAAGTCTCAGTTGAAGCAGTAATAGCAGCATGGATTCAAAATGGAACACATCTTGCCACGTGGACAGTGCGGAGAAGAAGAGACTACCGAACCCAATTACTGATACAACATAATACCTACGCCACGAAGGAAAAGACATTATAGTATTTTATACGTTATGGTGATACCGTGCTGCTACTGTTACTAGCGCTCGGAATATCAAAGGAATGCAGCTGACTAATCAGAGAGTGTAGTATTATCTGCAGTATGTCTGGTTATGGTATTTTGTAGCCCATATTCTTATCTAGTATTCGCTTTCGTTCAGTCGAAAAATAGTGGGGATCAAATTACATTATCTCTGATTGTAGAAGATATTGTTAAGAGAAAAACTAAAGACACTGAGAGGAACGAAATTATAGTGGAGGAGGTATCATGCATGCATAAAAAACGATCCAGAGCACAATGCAAGTTTATTTCTATTAGAGAGTTGTCATTTTAAAATTTGAATTGACATATAACCAACGCCGTTTTCAAATGTAAAACTAATTATCCTGGTTGCCAGGGTAACATGGAAATTTTTGAAAATTCCAACTATTCCAGTCGACATGACTTATCGAAATACGTTCCACAGAGTGTACGAGTATGAACTCCACTGAATTCACAGGTGTTCGTACTCTGGATGTTGTTGTTTCGCGTGCAAATCGCTATCCTGCACTACTCCGGATGCATAAAAAACGCACCTAATGTGAATAAGGCTTTTTTGTAAATAGGTATACTGTCAAGTTAATTCGATTTATCAAAGAATTCGTAATTGTATTTATTTCATTCCTTCATGCTGCCTCCACATTGTGTGCTATCATGGGCCAGTACATTGATCGTAATGTTGGCCACAATGATGGCCACCATCACAAAGTTGCCTCCACACACTGGGCCACCAGATGGACTAGCCATGCTTTTTGGGTTGCGCATGATGGCCCGCTTTGATGTGTGTGAAAAACCGCCCCGAAAGCTATCCTCGGCCATCGCCATTTCCATGCTTCGCCACTGTCGGCCACTACAAGCCATCGTCCATCTACACAATGAGGCACATGATGGCCCACAGTGTGAAGGCGACATCAAAAAGAACTCATTAATAAACTATCACTGAACTATAGAGAAGGCCTCACCTCCGTTGTCAATTTAATGAAAGGAAATTATGTCAAATATTTTTTCTCAGAATGATATTTCATTATTCACTTTTTTTCAATTTTCGCTCGTTTTTACGCGTAGATGGTTTTCTTACTTTTCTTTGAATTTTCGAGAAAAATTCCACCTGCTCCGAAAGTAGTTTGTCGTAGTACCATTGCACCTTGGAGTAATGATGCGGAAATCATAGAAATCAGGAGATAGGGAAAAGATGGAAAAAAAATTGGAAGAAGTTATAACTGTCAAAGATTACTGAGTTGATTAGGCGCCTGAGTTGATTATTGCCAGGAGTATTTTTTTTCGTAGCACGTTTTATTTAAAATTCAACTTACAGAATAAAAGCACTTGTGTTTGGTAGATCCTTTGACCACTCAATCCTTTCAATATCCGCATCGGTTTTTTTTTTCAATCCGGAATTTAGTCTAACTTATTTTTTATTAGTGTTGCCGTCACTCTTTTAATCGCGTCTTAAATGATTACAACTAATCCCGGTACGTCAGCGTTTTCCATGTCAACCATTTCAATGTGTTGCCTCCATCATCCAGTTTCTAAATGCAAGCAGTGGTGCACTGTTTTCTTCAAGTCAGTCTTTCCATCCTTTTCTTGGTTTTCCTACTCATCTTAACCCTTCAGTCTTCTCTTTTTCGTCATCATCACATTCTTGGCCCCCGATTGTTTGAATTATTTTTTGTAGGGAGTTCATGTCGCATTATTTATGAGCTCCAGTGGACATTTATTGATATCCAACGTGTTGTTGTTTTTGTAGTTTTGAATTCCTATTTAATTTCTTGTAGCTTTAGAAAATAGATTGTGCTCTCTTCTATTAGAAATGCAAGAAAAAATTTGGTTCTTATTTCACATCAGGTAGCGTTCACAGGCTTATTGAAGCTTCATTGCATAACTCAGGATAGAGTTTCTTCAAGCGTGGCACCGCAATTGATTATTCTTGTAATTTGTCTATCTAGAATTGGCTGGCTTGTACATCATACGCTTTTAACATTCGACGTTTACAGATCACATTGACGTATTGGTCAGATATCCAAAAGGAGAACCTAATGAACTCAAAGTCGGGAGGAGGAGCCAGTTGGCCCCCGTCAAGAATTCTCGAAGAACAACTTCATGAAATTTATTCGTTTAAAATTACTGCCATCTGTTCCTTTGCAAATGTTCTTAAGTAGAAGGCATGTAGAACGCAAAAACAATAAGATGCAGACCATTGTCGTTTGTTACTTCGTGGAGACTGTACCCTGCATTTATTCCTCTGAGAGCCCCTTCGCTGTCGATTGTGGCGTTAAACTTAGAGAATAATATTTTGAATCCTGTCTTTCTTTGAATAGGGAATTGAAGTGACATGGGTAACCCTTCGAGTTCGCAGCATATTTGCATCCACCGTTGATGCACTTAGGCACTTCTTTCTTCAATTGTCAGTTTGAGAAAAAGTAGATGTCATCGCATTTGACTCTATTTTGTACGATATTGTTTTGCGTTGAGTTTAATGTCGTTTCTTATGGTTGGTTTTAATGTTGGAATTAAATTGAAAATATTTTTATTGTCAATTAATCGTACATTCTTAGCCTAATTTAAAGTTTAATTAACAAGAAAACTTAAAATCTAGCGACAATACTATTTTAGCCTGCTGGCTCTGATTGGTTTTATTACCAAGCCTGTACCTACAGCAGCTGGGATTAATCTGGCAACGATTTTCTTAAAAACTACCTTACATTAAAAATACAATCGAACCTATACCTAATTATAACCAACTTAGCCTAATTAGACCAAAATCTTAGCATAGGTCTTAAAATAAGAAAAAAGAAAGATGGAACTAAACTGACTCTGCTCGATTTCGATTGCTCTACGATTTCTCTCTTTCTTTGTTATGTTCACGTCTTCTTAGCTATTGTCACTGTTTGACATTTTCGCATCGTCGCCACTACAATTTAGTTGTGGAGGTAAAATAATGAAGTTGTTTCCTATCCTTTTGTAGAGAATATTCGCCTTTTTGATTTATGTGTATTTTCCAGTCAATTTAAAAAGACTTTTTGCCCTATTATGTGTATTTTCCAGTCAATTGAAAAATATTGCCCATTGTCTTCCGTCAGGAGTTTAACATCCCGCTAAACGAGAAATTTTTTTTTTAACCGAGAAATAATTTAAGAAAGTATTGAATAATCTATTCAGCTAAAATTGAAATACTTGAATCAATTCTGGCGCGATATGGTGAAACATTGTTGACATCCATACCATTATGTTATTGTGTTGTATTAGCTTAGAGCGTTCGAACTCGGTCTGCTCGACAAGAATCAATACAATCTAGCGAAAATTAACCTTTTACACATTAATTAGGAATGAAAGTGTACAATTAATAAGCACTTTGTTATGACATTACTCTTCTCTGTTCTATTTGACGTGCGCCAAACACCGACCAAATTTCGAGTGCTCACACGTCAAAGCGCGCAGATATGCAGAGAGCACAAAGCATGCGAGCGTTTCACCTAGCATCACGTTTTCGGATACGTGCTGATTTGCCGAGTCGCAATTCACCTTTAGGAACAAAACATAGGCATTAAATTTTTTTTTTGCAGAATTTAACGAAATAAAAAGAAGCATATTGAAAATTAATTTCAAATAAGTTTCCAGCTTTAGAACACAGACAGTAAATTTATGTTCACTGTTATTCACACTGTTTAGAACTGATTCACCTGAAATACGTGCTCAACCTTGTCCCTTATGCTTAATTTTGTACAAAATCAGTCTTATTCATCATTTTCTTGATCTTTTGCCTGCTGACTGAAACACAAATTTTATTGCTTCATTACCAAAGCATAGAAATGCCCAAGCTCAAAGTGAATACGAAATACGAAATAATTAGCACACTATTGATTACAATCGATTCGTTTTCAAAACCAAAGACCCGAAACATAAAAGGAGTACGAAATACTCAAACTGAACGTAAATGCATCTCAGATATGCCAAACATACAGCGCATCCTCAATTTAGGCTAGTGCATTCGTGTATGGAGAGCACGTAATTTAAATTAATTATCCTGAATAACACAACATCGCATCGGTATCACAATTCGCAGTTCAGAGCTCCCGGGGGTGAAATTGTATGTACTCCCCCTTAGAGAAATGCATACCTAGTTGCTTGTACTGCGTTTATTGTATCGTTAATGTTTGAATATGATCATAAAGTCATGGCCCTTGTTTCTGTCTCCTTTATATCTCTGAATTAAACAACCACATACTCAAATAATTATATCGAGGATTGTATTGCACAAATACATATTACTATGCAAATTTTTTTCTTCATTTTGTTATCCTTGTATGTGATATAGTTTTTATATATCTGAGCTAAGTTGTGGCTGCGAATCACCACTTGTCCATCAATTTTGATCAGAATTCAAATTCAGGAATTGTTTACGTTTCTATGTATAGTGTCTGAAATAGTCAGGAAACTAATGAGGTATTCAATCATTTATTCTCTGCTGAATATATATTACACAAGATTGTTTGTAAAGTTATACATGTTTGACAATAGTAACGGGTGCATGAATAAATGTAAAGGATTGAAAGGAGCATGGTGGCGATGACACCAGGTGATGGATGGATGTCATATGGATGGTGTTAAGCAGCCTTTTGCGTTTTCCTTCTTCAGCTACGTAATATATTTGCCTGTTTCAAATGATCTCAAAACCAGGATACGTATTGAATGTTAATCTAAAAAAAAATCTTAAAAAATCTTTGCAAAGATTACAAAATACGTTGCAACAACTAAGCCAATTCGCAAAGAAATCTACAGATGCTCTTAGTACCTCGAGTCATTTCCAGGATTCAATATGATCCTAGATAAAAGAATAACAATTACAAGTATAGTGTACTATTTAATTCCAGAAAAATCAAAGGTTGTAAAGCTTCTGTGTTGTAGCTTAGTCGGAAAAAGGAAAACTCGACATCATTTCAAAACGAAAAGTTTCCCTGTGAGGTCCTCATGAAGCTCAAAGAGAACGATATGATTTTCGTTGTAAACACAAATTCCGCACAGAAGATCTTATCTTTCATTGATGATAACTATTATTTCTAGTTATTGCCTGATGCAAGTTTTTGAGTAGGAACGAGTCAGTAGTTCCATCTTTTTTTTGCATCACTGCAGTAAATTTCATTGGGATATGCTCCAAAGATTTGAATGACAAAATTCAAACATGCAAGTATCGTAAGTACACTGGAAGCTCTTCATGTGAATCCCGGGATACGGACACTGAAGATAAGCGGGGGAGAATCCCTAAACATATAGTTATCTCGGCGAGTTGCCCTTATATTTAGATAGGTATGGAAATAGTCCAGGGCAGCCCTGCAATTATGTCGTGTTCTAACACCAGACTCTGTTCGCAGTCACAATATTCTTTCCATTGTTACATTGTACTATCTGACTGCTGCCACGCCGGACAAAGTAAAACTAGTACACGGATAGTCAATGGTCATTTCGACCAGTAACTAGAATATTTAGTTTCCAATTAGAAACGGATAAATGTTTGCATTTCCATTTCTGAATTTCACGTATTATCCCTTTACTAGTACGTATATACGTACGAACCATCGTACCAAGTTCCTTCTTTGCTGCCATTGTCTGAATGCTCAAAAAGGAAGCATAGTACTTTAGATCTTCATTGCAAAGTAGCCTAGAAGCTCAAAGTTGCAGGTATCTAACTTATCCTACATACCTCGAGCGGCGGACGAAAACACGAAAATTTCGCATAGAAAATGTAGCATGCTCGGAACTTGAACGGCTCTGGAATCGAATTGTCGAGTCGAGGAAGTTAAGGAAACGAAAACTGTTAATAGTTATAGAAATGGAAGGGTTCTTGGGAACAGCATCATATATATTTCGTTGTCCACGAAGGATGTAATATTTGTAGTAAAATAACATCTTCTCGTTACCAAAGCTCGTTTAATATGTGTAATGCTTTGCTAGTCTTAGAGATTCATATATTTATCTGGAGAAAATAAGAGATTTGAATAATGGATAATAAATAATACTAGGTTTTGCTAAGGTCCTTTTCTGTACTTTGCCATTTTTTCTTATTGCAGCTTGTGATATTCTTATTCCAAAAGATGCAGAAAAATATGAAATATACCTACGAAGTTTCCTATTGGGTGGAACTAGGTCTTCATCTTAAGGACACAATTGACGTGGATCGTTATGAGGTATATTTCGCTAGTAGTCTCAGATTGCTTATTGATAAGGACCAGCTTAAGCAGACATGTTTTGCTGGTGCTCTTGCTGAAGATAAGAATGGCACAGGACATCATAGAAATGCAGCAACTACAGCAAAATACTGTTTTCATGCTTGGTATGTCCTGTATTTCAGGGATGTTGAAACATAAATGAAAGATGTATGTGCATAACAGCAAATGCTTATTATGTGTACATTAAGGAAATGCATCTTGGAGGAAACCCTTATCCCATGACAATATGCAATTGGGCTGGTTTTTAATTCTTTATCACACCAAGTTATCTGAGAAAAATAATGATAATTTAACTAATTTAACTAATGATGAAAATCAAAAATAAACTCTAAACTAAAATAATAAGAAAAATTAAATATAATAAACACTCTCCAGTTCAGAGATGACGGTTAGCAGAGACGGTTGCTGTTAACTAATCAATATAAATGCAAGAAAAAATCATGCAAAGAATAGAAATGAATAGTACACATTGAAAACCTCACTTTTCCAGAAGCGTTTGAATGTCAAGAGCAAAATTATTGAACGTAATTTAGTAAACATATCGTTGCCACTTCATCGGATCTTCGCCTTCAGTTTCTATTCTTTCGATTTAACTTTTCGTTTCAACCGTCTACGTTGACAGGTGACGAAATTGATTTGAAATTGAAATCGTAACATCTAGCCAGTATATCACGGTCAAGTTCCGGTTCCAATTACACACACATATATATATATATATATATATATATATATATATATATATATATATATATATATATATATATATATATATATATATATATATTATATGATATATATATGTAAATATATAAAAATAACAAATCGCTCTCACATTTTCCCCGCCTCTTTCATTCCATCATTAAATCAATAATAGCATCATGAAAAATATTTTAATTGATTTTCGCCGTCACAACCACTACCACTGCTTCAGTTTAAAACGGTGAAAAACCGTTATGAAAAGTGAAAATTCTCAGTATACATATAAGGTCTGTTCACGTTCGACGTGGCAATGCATTGCCATGAAGTCGGTTTTGTACGCCGTTGACTGAAAACTTCTCTTTCATGAAAGATTATGAGATTTCAGTCGGATCTGAGCTAGTCAGAGACCCTGAAAAGTGTCAAACGGACTTTACAAGCACTATTGTTATTTCAAAAACAGCTAACTATCACTTCTGGATGTCACTTTCAAGGAAATGTCATGAGAGTGTTTTTGTACTTTTCATGAATTTTTTCCACCACATGCTTCAGTCCATGAATGCAACTGAAAGTACGCGAAAAGACCCACTATATAGTTACCCATTAGTAACTATCAGCAAATTGGCTAGGTCTGATCTGGATTCGTGCCATCGACATACATACAACAATCTCACCAACATTTTAGTGAAGGATTTTTGTTCCATTTCTTTCTCGTTGCATTTCCAAAAAAATTAAGTTTTTGTTCGAATCCTGAAATAGAAACGTAATGGACCAATGACGACGTGATTTAACAACGACCGGCAAACAAATAAATCGAAATTTCAAACAAAGAATGATGATGAAAGTCAGACTATATTTTCAGAAAAAAATAATGGGGATGACGATTTATGAAAGAGTCAAATGGAATCGCTCGAGTATTATCAATCGAATAGCTTGTGAATCACAAAATCATCTCAGTCCACACACAGATAATTAAGATGGAAATTGATAGTGGTGGAAAGTTGGACGAAAATTGATTTTCGCAACTTAACTGCTTTGGCTTGATCTGATCAGATATAAGAACTAACAGTGTCAATGGAACTATTGTTCTCTGTTCTGTTCTCAAGAAGCTATGTATTTTTCAGAGGGAGAAGAGTTTCATTTCGATTTTGTTTTGCTTCGTATGTTGACAAATTTGAAAGATGAATTATTGATGCTACAAATTGAATTTTCGATGACGCTATGACTACATCAAAGCGCCATTTCATGCGCAAAATTTAAAGCGTAGCGACTATTACGCGGAAAATACTGCATTTAAAAGTAAAATAATCCCAGGCTAGCTAATATAGAGCTTCATTTATAAATGTATAGCCAATATTTGTGTACGAGAATGGAGAGATTAGTACCACGACTAACTTTGCCCCTGATTTAACGCAGTTACATATCTATTCAAAACAAGGCTCGGTGCACGAACCCTCGTCCAAACCTGTATTTGAACCAGGAACCATACACTAAGAGGCACTACACCATCCACTAGACTACACGAGCTTCTTTGAAGCACTAAATCAAATATAATTTTGGTAAGTATAGACAGCGCGGAAAGAACGTGATTTGCAATACAATTTGCGATATTTCCCCACTGATTGCGAGAAATAAATAGCAATATCCAGGTCAAAAGTTGAAAAAAGTCAGAAAATACCCCGCTTAGCAGTGTTGCTAGGATCAGATACGTTTCTCATTCCCGCTAGGCAATATATGTACAAGTGCTCTGCCAAAATGGATCTTTTAACGCATGGCGATTTGTGCAATATTGATTTTCTGAAAACCTATTCTGAGTATAAAAATGGTAATTGATAAGGTAGTCAACGCGGAATACTACTTTCGATAGCATTTCGATTTTATGCAATCCACTACAGACAATGTTGTTTGTTGCCAGCGAATGTTCGCTGCGCTTACTATTTCTTGATGGGATCATACGCACAACAGCACGTTCTCACCTCTCATTGGTTGATGTATCAGAGCTGAAAATGTGCTTCTCTCACTTTTGCAAATGGAAAAACGTACTTATTTGGCCCGGGCTCTTTTTAGGCTCCAACTGATCACCAATGCTAAAATTTCGTGTCAGGGCCGAGAATATGCACTCAGGATCAGGAATCAGCTGATCCTTAAACCCTCCACATAATACCCTTTTCTCCTATCGGAAAATATCGCGCTTTCCGTGCTATTTATTAGTCTATATGGTTTGGTAAGGATCCATGTGTCCAAGCGAGGTTTTAGGAGTCGGAAGTGAAATTAAGTTGTTTGGTTGGTTTGTACTTCCACTTCACTCTCGCCTTTCAAAAATTTGTTTTAAACGCATGGGTTAATGTGTAAACTCTCTTTTACCTTCTCAGAAACGTTTTCGGAGTCTTAATCTATTTCGTTAAAAAATGATGGATGAGGCAACTTCGCTTATTCAAGAGTATTTATCATGTTGACCTCTAACGAGGTAATACTAGCTCCAGACATAAACCATAGTACAAGAGCTTAGATGCTACACTCGTTGGGAGTGGATTATTTAAGCGCTTTGACTTAGGAATTATCGAAATTTTGTTGGGTTTTGATACGACGCAATGAAACTCAACTTGCCAAATGTCTCGGCGAGAGTCTGAATGTAGCTTAAAAACAACCTAAAATTAGGAATTTGACTATTATCGCTTTTTTTTATTATTTAATTGTTTCACTGTACATATCTCTGTTTTGATACTTGCTGCAGTAGAAATAGATACAATATAGAAAAGTTTGATGTTAAATGAATGTAAATTAGTAATATGCTAAGCATCGAAATTGGATTTCAAACTGGACTCTCATCGATCTGTTTGCTTCTTTTAAAGAATCTAATTTAGTTTACCACATATTTATGCTTAATCTATTGAGTTATAAAACCAAACGTTTTTATTAATTTCAGAAAACTATGGCGTAAAATATCTTAAATGTTTTTAAATGAGTGAAAAAAATTACACCACAAATTGGAGAACTTTTTATATATTTTTTTTATGGTGAACAGAACATCCTCTCTAATAGCAAGAGTAATATTTTTTCAATACATATTGTTTTTACTTTCCTAAAAACATAAAAAGCGCTGTCAATTATATACTATCTACTTTCTCATGGTATATTTGTTTTCTATTCTTCAACAATATGAATGTGTTTGTTTTTGTCACATCACTTTCCTCTAATTTTTTTCTTTTGGAAACAACCGAAATTATATTAAAATATTTTTCGGATTCAAAAATATATGCATACACAACTGGCAACATTTTTCTGTTTCTTTTATTCAATAATAATTATAAAAAATAAATAAATATTTGATTCGATTGAAAACTAAAAGGAAATTTTAATAAATGATACTAATTTAACGTTTTCTTCTCGCTCTATTTGATTTTCTCTAAAAAAAAAAAAAAATCAAAAAATCTAGGCTTTTGTAAGCGACGTGAAACGTTACAAAATCTATGTGATCAAATAGCTGGTGATGCATTACTGTACAGTTTGTTTCGTGAAAATGCTGAGCCGTTTAAGTGTCCATTAAAAGGTAAGCATTGTTATCTTATAGAAGCTAAAACTTGTTAGTTACAGAATTACTCATTTCCAAAAATGCATCAGTTGCAAGTAGAACATACAGTGCTTAGATTAACATAGAGCAAATTCAAACGAAAAGCTCATTCACGTCTCCGTTAATCATATAATAACTATCAATAAAAGAGTTGCAAATAATAACTATTGCATAATTCATAAAAATAAATATTAAAAAAATTGTTTCAATAAAAATCTGCGAAGAATAAACGGAAAAGTACAAAAACCGAGCATCCATCTCCTTCAGATATTTTTTTACTAATATACAAACATATTTCATATTAGGAGTGTTTTTTCTCCTCCCCTATCCATAACAGAACAATGCTACCCAGAACACATGGATTGGAAACAACAACAACTCCTGTACCAGTGAATTCACGGGGATAGGAATGTTGTTGTTTTCAAATGCGTCTGTTCTGTACTGTACTGGATAGAGGGGCAACAAAACGCGCCTATTATGTTTTACTTAAAACGAGTCAAAAATGAAAATATATGTATGTTGTTTGTATCTTTCTTCTTTGGTTAGCAATATTGTGTGAGACTAAAGTCGATCAGTTTAGTTCAAAGCAGTCTTTAGCACACTCAAAGCTCAAACGACGCATAGTTAAAAAAAAACCAACCAGGGCTGCCACTTCAACCCTTTAAAACGGAGTAGATCGAGCGAAAAATCGTAGTAAACGATCACTTACTAAATTAAAAATAAGAACAATGTCTTGTAAATCATATTTTTGTTCACACAAGTGGTCTGTTGAAGATATACTGAAAAGCCTCTTCAGCTGAAGAATTTAGGCTTTTGCCTCCAACGAATCATAGAACAGAACATGCTCGATGTTTCAAAATGTAACGCCTTTAAGCTAGCTATGCAGACGTGAGTCGCGATTCTTCAGTGTTATTTGTAATTCCGCGAGCCAGATGATCTATTCTTTCACCGCTAAGCCGTAGTGCAATTAAAATTTGGAATATTGCGCATCATATCACTGCGGATGAACAAGAAATCGCACGAGAAGAGCGCCGCGTTAGTATCCAACGGGAAAAGTAATCCATAAACATACTCTCCGTAAGCATTCCGTATAATACATGGAAGCATTATAGATCCGTACCCGGTTCACTTCTTTTTAATATTGGATGTCCTAGGCAGTGATGCCAATTTAGCTACATTGTAGCTACATTTAGCTACAAAAGAACCTGTTTTGCTATGTGTTTCCTCAAATCTAGCTACAAAAGCTTTAAAAGCTTTAAAAAAGTTGACATCACTGGTCCTAGGCTGGCAAGTAGTGTACGTTAAACATCGATAGTACTATCGATACTATCGATAGTTCAGAACTATCGAAAACATCGATGATTTTTTTTGTAATCGATAGTTTTTGAAAACTGAAAAAAATACGAAAGGTAATATTTCGATATCATCCCATCCACTGTGAGCATTTTACGTTTGCTTCGTTTTTCGCATTTAATAATATTTCCTTTTCTTGTTTTTGTAAAGCAGCACAAACCGAAGATAACAGACCACTCTTATATTCTGTTAGTTTTGTCACTTGTTATTTGTTGTAAAATGAAATAATATGAAGAAGGAAAAAATGTAAAATTTAACTGCACATGAAAATCATAAGCGTAGAAAATTGAGACTGAGAGAAAAAATTCCAAATAGTGATTTTGCCGCAATCAATACAAAACAAGCAAAAACACGAAAAATTTATCAAATCATTTAAAACGGAAACATAAATCATAGTGGAAATTATTTTCTGTTGAATTCATAGCAAAAACTTATGGTCCTAGTAACATCTTTGAGAGCAGTTCAACGAAATCTAGAAAAATCGTCAAAAATTATTTTGGAAGAGCGAAATTCTAAGCAGATGGTTTTGCCCGAAAAAATATTTAGATGAACTATAAGTTCGTATTGTTGTTTTGGACATAGTGCCTTTGCGGAAAGGAGAACATGAAGGCTTTCGTGATTTCGTGGCTGATTTAAAACATATTTGCTATATTATAATACTTCGAAGACGTTAAAACGCGGGTTCCAAATGCCATAAATGCAGTTCAAAATATTTCTTTAAAAAAAGAATACTGGCAATCACATCTCATTTTTTTCATAGAGATAAATTAATTTCTACATTATCAACGGAATTTAACATAAAAGAAGTTCAGATTCGAAAATATTCACAGGATTTAAGCCACAGAGTTCTTGAGTAGGTTGTTTTTGGAAGATAGGGAGTACTTATCTTGTTATTTCTTGTTTAGGCGAGAAATACTACACTAAGCAAATGGAACATTTGATCAAAAATAAATGCGATCGTCACTGATAATGCTGCTTGCAGCTTAATGCAAGCAAAACTTCTTCAATTTAATTATATTCCATACCTCGCGCATACTTTGACGGCTCCTGATTTTCATTTTATCATGAAAAAGTGCAAAAATATTGACACTTATTTCCAACCAAGCTCAGTTGTTTCAGATATACTGACAATTGCACAAAGACTGCTCAACAAACCTGAATTGAAGTTGATTCAGTAGTTCCGTTCACGTTGGAATAACGCATACGCCAAGATCAAATGCTTCTATGAAATCCGGCAAGAATTAACTTTGCCGAATGTGAGAAGGCTCCTGAAACGTTACTCGCCGAAGATTTATATGTGCTGCCGATTATTATTCTGCTATTAGAACCATTTGATGTGGCTACGACAATAATATCTTGCGCAAATTACATTACTCTTTCTTATATAACTCCGTTATTACGAGGGCTAATTCTACAATTATCGAAAGTGGGAATTCACATAAACCCTGCTGGAAAGAATATTTATAACACTTTACGCAAGTCAGTGCGGGAACGATTAATACCGTTGGAGAGAAAGGGCTCTCATCATGTTAGCCACCATTCTGGATCCTAACAGCTGCGCAATCTCTTCAAATAGAATATACTTCTTTTCGGATGACACAAAAGCCGGTGTCAACTCAAAGTACTTATGAATTTACGGCAATTGCATCTACAAGCAATTCAACTGTTGAAACTGGGGAAATTTACTAACAAAGGAAAAGTTGAAAGAAAAAAATCCAAGGAGTTATTATTTCTACCTGTAGATCTATTGCAAGGCAAAGCTTATAGCTACCCAAATAATGATGCAAAAATATATAGATATATACCAGGACCTGGAGAAACCTCCTATTGGAAACCACATATGTCTCATCGGCTACTGGTTTGATTCAAATACTGAGACAATGAAAATGTTTTCTCTATAGCATCCATGTGTACTTGCGCCTTCTGTTCCGGGTGACGGTTTTTTCTCTCGAAAACTGGTGTAACTCACAGTGATCGCAAAAACCGCTTAAAATCTCAAAGCGTTTCAACGAATTGCTTTTCCTAAATCAAAATGCTCAGCATTTCGGAAATTAATGAAAGTCTATATTTCTTGTGTTTCTCTATAATAGTGATTGAATTCTCAGCTATTTTCTAAAAAAACCTTTGAATCCTGGGTGTATATGCTAATTTTGCAAAAACACATATACACCATCGATAGTCTATCGATAGCCTATCGATAGTTTTCAAAAAAACATCGATATTATCGAAACATCCAACTATCGATGTTTAACGTACACTACTGGCAAGGTATATACAAGGTGAACTTTGAGCTTTCAACTTTATAGCTTTATGAAAACAACTTTTTGGAAAGCCCGACATTGTATTCTTGCATTCCCATCATCTATGGGGAATACGTATTGAAGCTTGGACTGGCGGCCAATTATATCACTGCATGAGCCGAAATGTGTAGATAATCGTCGAGCTTATCGTACAGGTCAGCAACATGATAATCTTCGTCGCGCAAGAAGAAATGCTTTTTTATATCACAAGGTGCTTCAATGAAGGTAACCGACCCAAGTGCAATCTATCCTGCAAATCGTTCAACAGAAAATTTCAATAAAGCAAATGCCTTGTTGCCAAGTGAAGTACATTCATTTCAATGTAATAAAAATACTTTTCATTTTGATATTTTTACATTTAATAAACTTAGTGCACTTTGATCTTAATAAAAAACCGAATTTAGTTCAGGTAATAAGTTAAAACTTTGATTCTGAGCCGGTACGAAGTTGGCCGGGTCAGCTAGTAAAATAATAATCAGAACTAAATATTTATGTGCTGCTATTGTTGGTTATACAGTTTAGTAGATCTCAATAAACACATTTTTATAGTAAACTTCTATCGAATATAACATTTCTTCGACTGTTTTTCGAAGAAAACGCAGAATATAATATTTCCTAAGTATCATATTATTAAACTTATGATTTGTAGAATTGTAGTCTAAGATATTTTCACACTCTAAGAAGTGAGAATATCACTATAATATATGTGTCTGCAAATGCAGTTCTATGAATATTTTGAAAACGTGAATTTTATAAATTCTTAGTAAGCATTCATCCATAATTTAACTATCTAACAAACGTTTCATGTTACATTTGCATCTATATTTACATATCTATTCATCTCGTTATACCCTACAGGTCCATTTTCATTTACATATAATCGAGGACATGGTGAATGTAAATCTCCAGTATCAAAAATTGAAAGTTGTACAGAGGAAAGTCGTTTGTTGTTGAGCTTTCAAGCGTGTCCAGATGTTCAAGGAACCGAGAGTACAGGTAAGAATAACATAACATTTCAACTACTATTTTCTCGCAGTCCAAACTCTTGGAATACCATCTTGAATATGTTGAGCTTGAAATTGGGTACGTATCACATTTATTCAAACAGAGAGAGAGAGAGAGAGAGAGAGAGAGAGAGAGAGGGAGGGAGAAAAAGCGAAAAATAAAGATAGATCTTTGAGTGAAATTCATTCTAAAAACGAACAAGTGCATCATGAAGAACAAGAAGAATAGCCTGATGATGTTGTTATTTCATGTTCATGTGATCATTGGAAAGATTCTTAACCTTACCAATCACACAGCGTATCTGTTAGCTCCTCATTGCCAAACGTTCACATATTACTTTGAAGTAAAATGTAATATAAGATTATTTCATAGATAAAATATTATCGGATATCGGAAATATTGAAAATCATTCAGAAATCTTTCAAAAAAAAAACGATGACAATATTTAATAAGAAGGGCAAATGTCAGACCCATTGCAATAGCAAATAAGAAGACCCATTAGTTGGGCTTGAATTATAGCTGTGCAATGGAAGATACGAAAGATTGAGCTGTTAGGGGGATTTCAGACATGAGTCATACGATGAAAACGATTTTTTAAAAGACTGAAGTACAAGAGACCGGATACGTTGACTTGTACTTCCACTACACTCCCGCATTGTAAAAAGGGCCATAAAGGGGAATTCAGACTCATATCTGAAATCCCCTTTACGGCTGAGTACAAGCAAACTTTCTTAAAAATGTTTTTTTGTTTGTTCATGGAAAAAATGAAGATTGTAGGGACAATGTGCGGTTTGTGCATTTTGTGTGGAAATCGAAGAGGTATTAAGATTATTTGGAAAAAAAATCACATGTCTTTAGGTTAAGAAAAATGTAACTCACGTCAAATACAGAAAAATGATGCGAATTTAATTCGTTAAGCTGTAATATTCAACTTATCAAGATTGTGTACTGTCTGCACGATAGAGGGTTGAACTAGGTTTTACAAGTACCAGTGTGGCCAAATACGCGAATTACCTGTTTGACATATTTTTAAAAAATGATATGCTTGTCGTTGCTAGATTATCTAACAAAATATTTATTTTTAGGTTAAGAGCCTGCCATTTGGAAAGTCCTGCCATGTGTTTACCCTCACAGCGGATGGATCCTCATGCCTTCAAGTTTATGAGTTTATTTATTTTTTGGTTTACTCTTCAAGCAGCTTGTGAACTGTAGTGGGTACAGCATTGGATACTAGTGTATGGGGTCCCTGGTTCGAACCCAGGTTCGAGCGAAGAACCGCGCACCGAGCTTTGAATTGACCCAGCTCTGAATATCTGGGTGAAATTGGGGTTAAAATGAATCGTAGAACTAATCACTCCACACTCATATACATTCATAGTAAAAATTTCTGAATGTAGCTCTCTACCAGTTTTAATCTCTTTACCCGACAGGAGTGTCGTTGGATTACTTGAGTGTACTTCGAAAATTTTAAGAATCTTTTCAATTTTAAGAATCTTTTGATGCTGACGACTTTTGCAAAGCGTGCTCGTCATCTCTTCCGAGTTTGAGAAGTAGATCTGTTTGCGTTTTCCTTAAATCCTAATTTAGTAATTTGAACATATCTAAATCATCTCCCTCACCAATGTTAACTATAGACTCGTCACTCCTTTAGTCTATTCAAATCAAGCTTAAGCTATTGTCACTTCTTACAAGCACGCGCAATTTGCGCCTGAATTCCTCTTATCATTCTACTGCGGCTTTTCGAGTTTGCGCAACGTTTTTGACGATACAGTCTGTATATCAAATATTTTTTTGGTTTCGCTATCGTCCTCCCAGAATTCAAGCACCTTGATTTGCGATATCACAAGATCATAGCCAAGCCTTGAAGTCTCTGTGTTGTCCTCTCTCAGAGTTATGGCTTTATCCTTGGCTCGCTGATTTCTGCGAAAATCTTCTTGTATTCTTTTTGGAAGGTTGCATAGATTATGGCTGGTCTTGCTCGGCGCTAAACTAACCTCAATTATGCAAGTAGATTGTTCTAGGAATTCCCCTAAAAGCTCATTAGGTATAAGCTCGTGTAGATTCGTGGGTAGAGCACTGGCTGCTGGCGTGTGGGGTCCCTGGTTCGAAACCAGGTACGGAGGACCGCTCATCGAGTCTTGACCTTGTCTTAATTATGTCTTTGAGTTAAATCAGGAGCAAATTAAGGCATGAAACTAACCATTTCACACTCGCGAAAATTTCGATTATGAAAATTGGAGCATCTACTCCCTCCGCTCCTTAAGATCCTGAAAGAATTTTAGCTTGAAACCTTTGCTTTACGAAAATGTTATAAATACCCGGCTCTCATTGGAAATGAAAGGGTATTTTTAATTCCGACTCCTTCCCAACAAGCCGACGAAAAATACGACTAGAATTCATCCCAACCAGTGTTTGTGAGTTACAAATCAATCATTACTAATCAGTCATTATTTTTTTCAGTCGAGGAACTTACATGTCTAGCAGCGTGGAAGGATGGAAATTCAAGATATTTAATCGGTTTAGTGTCACAGCATCATGCGCATCATTTACCAGCTTTACCGCATCATGCATTATCAAACGAGGAACGATATCGATGTTTTGTCTATGAAAAAATCCAAACCATGATGAGTAAGTATAGCAAGTACTAAAGTACTTTAAGTTTAGTGAGAGAAAATTTGGGCGTTTGAGAAGTATTAAGTAAAGTTAAAATTTATCGGCCAATTCTTAAAAAAACGGAGAGTCAGGATATTAAAGAAAACACAAAAATGTATTCGGAGTCTATTTTATGGTCAGATAATCATGAAAAATAGAATTAGTTGAAAAAAAAATTGACGTCTGCTCATAACGAACTGTTTCTAGCTGAGGATTATTCATTCTCCTGTTGAGATCGCATAAAATCTTCCCACACAATTTTCTTTGTCTCAACATGAATTATAACCGCCCGCGACAGGAGACTTATTAAAAAAAAAAACACAAACAAAAAATTCATCACTACAATATAAATTAGTTAACATATTATAATCGCACAACCCTGCATCTTTAATCTTACGGAATGTCTAATATTTAGATATATTTCCAGGTCCGATGAGCAATTTAGACATAAAAGACGCTGAGTACAAACTGTCTCAGTCCGGCGATGCTACATGTAATGGCTTGGACAGTGCAGAGGTAAGCATTAAATTTGTATCTCCTATCATCTGTCCTAGTTCGACTTTTCTTCTTCGTAAAGTCTTTTTTCTTTTGTTGATCTCGGAGAAAACACAAACTATGCTAGGTGAATGCTAGCTGCGACATTCAGGCAAAAGACGCAGGAAGCAATCGAAAGCAAGATTTTGTAGAAAGGAACTTGCCACTTTTCCCTCTGAAAAGCTCCCTAACTCGAGCGTGAAAAATTTGAAGGCCACCTTTCGCCCAGTAGTTGCAAACTCAATCGAAATGATTACAAGCGCGTTCGCAAGACGGTTCTGAAGGTATCCTCTAAAATGTAATATAAATCCGAATTTCCCTTAAAGCCCCATTGTCCAAACTCCGATAAATTCCTTGACTTGTTCATTTCGATTTGGAAAAAAGACATTAGATGAACAATCGTGCAAGAAGGAGCTGAAGGGAACATTCACAACCTTTTTCATGTCTTAGCAGTTGTTTTCCTAGCAAGTTCATTGGTGTCACCATTCCGACTTTTTTTTAGCTACATTTCATTAAAATTTTCTATTTCACCCCTATCGGTGGGGAGATGAAGAGCACGGTGAAAAGATGAAGAATCGAAATACAAACTTGCATACTACAGGATACTTCTCCCAGAAAGTTCACTACAATGCCGGAATTTTACTCTCACTCCCAAGTTAAATTAGAGAAAGCAAAAATTGCAGATAACTGCCAATTGGCCAGTTGAGATTTGAGCCGGCGAAGCTTTATTGTTTTTTTCACTTGGGGTATTACCCAGGCGGGTGATTTGTTCAAGCGGGATAACGATGGTCGACTATTGGGAATTGCTGAAATGACATTGACAAAAAGTACAGTTTTTATATCAAGCTTGAAATTAAATTCGAAGTTTTTGTTTCGCACCTCTCCAGGCGAAATTTAGCCTCACTTAGGCTACGAATTGAAATGAGTTTAGAGAGAGAAAGAGAGGCTGGGTATAGGAAAAGCTGAAGTTTCGAATGATCCCTAAATTACTGTGAGTGCATTGGTAGGGGTAGAGTTTAATGAGATTGATTTTTCATTAGTATAAAATTACGGTTCGTTGCGTAAATAGCAAAAGAGTAATCAATTCGAACTCTGCCTGGTTTAGTTTGACTCATGCTGTTTTTGTTCTATAGATTTTTTTGCTATCCGGTAATTTGATTAGAAAAAACCACGTAAAATTCTATAAATTCAGTTTATGAATTCAGAGAAGTAAAATCATCATCCGGATGAATCCGTATGCAATCTATGCCAGGATTTACATAACCCTCAGATTGTTATAAGTATGTCTTCTTCGTAAAAATAATTTTGAATATGTTTTATGATATCGTCACGTCTAATAAATATATATCATTTTTCAACCCTCTCAGGTCGGATCTCGAATCATGACACTCCGTAAGCCACCACCAGCAGAACGGTGTGATTTCCCGGCATGGTTCAAAGCACCACGACATTGGCGCGCTCTAATGGGCAACATCGGATATACATTCCACCAAAGGTAAGTTTTCTTTACCTTGTATTAAGTTTTTTTTTAGCTGATTCACTTGGTTCATCCACTACGAAACCCCGACGGTAGCCACCCACATTCAGGCTCTCATCATATTGTTGCTTCTCTTGTCATCGTTGCACGCCATTCCATTTTTTGTACATCTGTATATGTTTGCCTTTAGGCTAGAAATAGACCTTAAAAAATGACAAGGGATAAAAAGATTATCCTGAGAAGCTTTCAAAGGCTTTTGTAATGTTTTATTTTGTCTTCGAGGGGCCGGATCCAAGCCGTCGGGGCGAAAAGAGAACACAGTAAAAACAATATATAAATATATTTGCTATTCTTTTTTGATATGGCGTGAGGACGAGGGCAAGATTAGATACTTTGCGCGTTCCTCAAAATATATATGAAACAATTCGTAAGGATTGAAGAAGTTTTCGGTCTGTACTTCATGCTTCCTAATACTGCGTTGGCTTTCATTCATCAAAATAATTTTTGTGATGGCTGCTCTTTGCATCTGCCACCCCGATTCCGCCCACTGACATTCTTCAGGCCATACTTTTCACGCAAAGTAATAGAAAGGAATCTTATTCGTCTCGTCGTTTACAGTGGATTTTATTGCAGATCTTTTTCATCATCATTTTCTCGGGATTTAGCTATAGGTTTTATATTTAATTTTTTGCTACATCTTGAGTCTAGTATTCTTATGCTAGCTGACAATACAGCAAACGAAAAGGTGCATGAGATCTAGGAAAATATTTCGAAATGAAATACCGAAAAACGAATGCTTGTGTGGACAGTTGGCGGAAAGATTAAATAAATTTTCAGCTAGGAAAACAGAAAAATATTGCTGAAATCAATGGAAAACAAGGGTTTTTTTATCTAGTGAAAAATTTAAATTTCGCAGTGGAGAAATTTGGCTAGACATAGGAAAATGTTGAAAACGAAGTAAGTGGAGGAGAATGTGTGTTTGAGATTAAGCAACGGACATAGTTAAAAAGTTCAAATATAATTCCGTTGTTTTGTTTCGGTGTAATTGGAGTATATTCATTTTTTATAACGCTAACAAGCCACATGTATTCAAGGTTATCGCTTTTTCGTACAAACTGAAGCCTTGACTTCGTGTAGACCAAGCATATCATAAAAGATCATCCCTTCGTCATTGCTTTCATCATTCAAAACGAACAGGTTAATCTGTATTGCACAGATACCACCGCATCAGTCAACCGTCAGTGAGGGCACCAAATTTGCCATACGATACTCTAGGACACTTCGGATGAATAAGAAGAACAGTTGAAACATTAACAAAAGGTTTGGAGGGTCTAATAATAAAGCCTGAATGGCTATGGTGTAATATGTCAAACTCAAATTTATCTTGGTAAACATCTTGGTATTCATCATCTATACGAAACCCTTTAATGAACTGGTGCAAGTTCATACCATTTATTTCAATGTCCCTAGCAGTATAACTGGCTTTGTTGAAATTAAGTTTCAGATTAAAAGTATATTTGATCTTAGATGATTAGCTTAAAGATATTTCCATGAAAAGAGGGGAGTAGTAGCAATGAGGGTCTTCATAAGGTGATAAGTAGGGGCTCGTGCTTATTTACATCAGTGGCGGCTCGTGGTTTTGCGACTTAGGGAAGCACAAGCAAACTATATAAGCATATAGATAAGCATACTAATGAAGTGCGTAGTAAACAATACATGCGATTTTTTGAATATCTTGTACGAAAACAATTAGGTAATTCAATGCTGACCATATTTGCATTAAAAGTTAGTGATTGATTGTCAACAGCTGATTTCAGTGATATTTCTACACACTAAGATCAACAATCTCACAAAAGTTCAAATTATGTATACTATTTGAAAGCAAAAAAAAAAAAGACTATTTTTTTAAATATATTTTTAAATTATAAAAAAGTCAAGTACCAATAAAAGCCGGACTATAAGAACAAAATATAGTTGAATTTCTTGGATAGATGAAATACTGGAATGTCCTTGGAAGCACAAAGTGCAATCAAAAATTCCATAGAAATTGCTATTGACGCCATTTGCTTGATGAGAGATGGAGACGAGGAGCATAAGAGTACAACGCTTTGGTCTAATTTGGCGTGAAAAATGCTTTCTTCTCAGCCAACTGTGAGCATATTAAAAAACCTTTATCACTATGTAGATCCCGATCCTCTTATATCCAGCTACTTAAAAGCAATAATACGACAAAGTGTTGACTTATTTTATCAGCGGATTGTACAATAATCAATTTGTCCGAAGACATCACAATATTTACAGTGGTTTAACGTACCCGCCAATTTGAGGCTGCTATCTAAATACATAAATATAAATGTCTAGCCCCCCGAAATAGCAACTGAATGACTTGCCCCGCGAAAGTATTTTAATAGCTTAAAGTTGAGGATATAGTGCATCTTTTAGCAAATTAAATTAGATAGCCAATACCACAATAAAAATATATTCCTCATGTAATTTGCCATTAAAGTCTCTAAACAATACCTTTCTCAAACAGTTGACTGAGCGAAATTAGTGGTCTTGGTTACCAAGACTTAATTAGATTCTCAATGAAAAAGGCAGCAGCAGTAAATCCTCTATGGCAAAATCACAGCAATTTTGGTTTGACACTTTAGAATCCATATTAAACGGGCAAATATTAACTTTTCGAAACAGAACCTATTCAATACGCTCTCACTTTAACGAGTTTTATTATAATTTGCTTTAAAAACTATCGTTTTATCCATCTTTAACCGACCGTATTAATACTGACAATACAAAACATTAAAGTCAAAAGAATTATAACATGTGCGTTTTTCTGCAGAGAAATGTATGGGTACCTGAAAATTAATTAAAATGCCCGCCGCCGTCAAAGGGTTAGATATCTTAAGATATATCTATCCAAATAGTTAGATATCTTAAATCTAACAAGTCATGGACCTACTCCTTATATATATATATATATATATATATATATATATATATATATATATATATATATATATATATATATATATACATATATATATATATACATATATATATACATATATATATACATATATATATATATATATATATATACATATATATATATATATATATACATATATATATACATATATATATACATATATATATACATATATATATACATATATATACATTTTTGAAAATATATATCTTGTTTTGCACTTTCTCCCTATCTATTTGATTTCTTTGTATAACGCAATGGCTATCGTACCAACAACTTTAAAACTACAAAATATCAAAAACGAGATTGAAAAAATCCGATTATATCACTTTTCATCCACTATATCAATATTAAGAAGCTGGTCAACAAACAAACACAACAGTGACCGGGAAAGAAAAGGAAGCCTTTTAACGAAACAGGGGGATAACGGCCGATGACGCCGATGTAAGCTCATCGCTCGTGATGATGGAGAATGTCGTAGATAGGAATAAGACAACGAAAGCCGGATAAGGCGAATAAAAAAGGATTCCATCTGAAAACATCATTTACTATTTGATAGGAAATTGTTGCGGAACAGCTGTGAACAGCCGCCACCACAACAGAAATTTTTGACCTGACCTGCTACCCTCGCGTGACTTTACGGTGCCGGCTAGTCACCGGTGTCGTGGGTTTATTGAGGGGCAGGTCAAGCCCTAGCTGTGTCACGCACAGACACTAGTACACATAACATACACGAAAATTAAGCGAAGGAAAGAAAGGAACCCACTCATGGCTCCACTGAACCTAATTGCCTTGTTTAATGGGTCATTGCTGTTTTATGATAATTACAAAAAAACCAATGCAATTTTTATCTTCTTAAAAAAAAACAAATATATTCAAATCATTAAATATATAAATGTGATAAAAGAAATCAGCAACAAAATTCAACCAAGATTTAAAAATAAATAAATATATCTAAATAAAAAAAACTTCAATAAATAACTGAATAAACAAAGATAACCAAAGATAATCAATATAAAAATTTAAAAAAACAAAATTGTTACACTTACCAGTGCGATCCGGAAGACGGTACCGTGCTCCTCTGGAACCACTGTAAATTGGTATTAACTTTTTCTTATATAAAACACTTATTTTCAAATTATCATTATATAACAATATGAAAACGTAAAAGCACTGATTTTTTTGTATTAATATTCCACGTTAATTAGTATTTCAGTTAATATTTCACGTTGTTTTTTTCTTGTTATTACTATAGACATATTTAATCGCTATTTTTTTTTTTTTTGCATGTATTTTAGTATATGAATTATAGTTAATTTGCTGCCACTGATTATTGCACTGTTCAAAAGCAGATGTTTTTAATATGATCGCCCTCGAAGATGCAATACCCCGCCGTATTAGTCCGTACGTAAAACTCAGGCCATCGTGGACAGGGTCAGGAGTGCACTTAAATTAAACGCCACTTGGCTATAGTATCACTGCACTATCGAAATCATCAGAGAATTCCAATCAAGCGCGCACTGCTAGCACTTTTCCCAAGGTCGGTATCAGACCTTTTTACGCTTTTGCACTCCTCGATTCCTCCACCGGAACAACTGCAGAACTGACTTCACCAACTTCGCAACTCGAAATCTTCCACTTGCAAGTTCACGAAAAATAATGCTTCTTGCTGAATCAGGATATTCACTTCAGCTTTCAATCAAAACGAATTTGAACTCCCAACACACAACTATGTGTCCAATCTCCTTGTATTCAAAAAAAAAGATAATCCCCCTCGCTAAATCAATCTAGCCGTCCTCCTTTTTGTTCTGTCCCACTTCTTATCCCAAAAGCTCGACTCATCTCCACAAAAGCCAATCTCCAAAACAAACTTTCCGTTCAAGCGATCAAACTTAAAAATCGACCTTCCCGGTCCAGCGCCCAAACAAAACCTCCCAGGCTCAGCGACAAAATCCAACAACCAGCTGATGCCGTTTTTTGCTTTTTCTTTCCCAGCCGGCTGATCTAGCTCCCGCATATTATTCCGTTGCCGCCATCTCCCGTAACAATACATACATCGCGCAACGACCGGTCATCGCCCGGTCATCGATCAATGCAGTTCAAATGCATTCAGATGTCGATGACACACAATCAAAGCGGTTGCATTTGAGCTACACTGCTTCATTGTTGTTGTTTTTTTTCCTGAAATGATTTGCGATGCTCGAACAGCAACGACCGGTCGTCACCTCTGCATACGGTTATGCATTTTTTCTTTTACGATGAGTGGCGGCAAACAGCTGTCCGCAACAGCGTGGGGACGACTTACCCCAGGAGAAGGGTCTCAACGCCGGGCAACAACCAGTCGCAGAGAGACAGAGACGTCAGGATCCCTATCGGATATCCTTAGCGTGATAGACGCCCATCGTATTTCCCTTCTCGTCTTCAAGCTCGTATGCCACAAGACCTCGCGGACAACGAACCGTAGCACGAACAAACTTCGGGGAAAGCTTGGCCGCGAAACGGTCCGCCGCGCTACTGAGAGCGTGATTTCGAACGAAGACCTCCTGCCCTGGAACAAAGGATTTACACTGACTGCGCAAATTATACCTTTGTGCGCCCTTTGCGTAGGCCTGCGTTAATTTTTCCTTCACTCGATCGTGTATGAGACGCAGTCGATCACAATGAGTGTTCAGTTTCACCTCCCCATCCTCAAACGCGTTCAACTGTCGCAAAAGAGCGTAATCAGAGCCATGTTGAATAGGGTGGTAACCAAACATCAGGAAATGGGGGGAACACTCAGTGGCCTCATGTACAACATTTCGAAAGGCTGCACATGATTCCACCAAATGCTCATCCCAATTCCGGTGTTCGTCCCCTATGTAGGCTCTGATTGCGTTAAGGATGCTTCGGTTTGCTCGCTCTGAAGCATTGGCTTGAGGCGAATACAAGGGAGTGAATATATGCTCGACCCCATATTCTCCTAAGAACTTAGCCAATGCCCTTGCAGTAAACTGAACACCATTGTCGGAGTGAAGGAATTCAGGCACTCCAAAGGTCAAGAAAATCTCGCTCAGATATTTAACCACGGCCTCAGCAGTAGCTTTTGGCAAGGCCTTGAGCCACACAAACTTTGTGTAGTGGTCTAGCACCACGAGTAGCTGCACATTCCCATGTTTTGACCGTGGGTATGGGCCCATGAAATCCACAAACAAGCGCTGTAACGGTCGATCCGTGTCTCGAGATGAGCCCATTGGTGGTCGCATCACGGCATTCGGAGGCTTAATTTGCTTGCATGTTTTACAAGCTTTGACATGCGCTGCAACGTCTTGCCTTAAACGAGGCCAATAATAATAACGTTGCAGAAGCTCAATCGTTTTCCGAATGCCGAAATGAGAGCCCAATGGATCATCATGAGCACGGAGAATCAGCTCTTGCTTGTGACTTTCTGGTACCCATAATTTGGTTGTGGGAATGTCAGAGGTCAGCGCTCCTGTCGTGCTGGTAGTAATATAAACCCGCCCATCTCGAACATAAACGTTCAAAAAACGGTCAGGCTGTGTCATGACTTGATTCACCAGCTCGACATATGTTGGGTCCTGGAACGCTGACTCGGGAATTATTGCAGCCACACGATGGTGCTCCGGCAAACATCCATTAATGGCCATCACCTCCTCGCTGCATCCGTGTGCCCTTGACAAAGCATCGGGTACGATGTTCTGTGACCCTTTGCAATGCTCAATGATAAAATCAAAGCCCTGCAGCTTCAAACTCCAACGGGCAAGTCTTCCAGAGAGGTCCTGTTGGCTCATGAGCCATTTAAGGCTAGCATGATCAGTGATGATGGTAAAGGGCAACCCCTCAATATATGCCCGAAATTTCTTGACGCTTTGCACCGCAGCCAGGCATTCTAGCTCTGTGATACTATAGTTGCGCTGCGCAGCATTTAATTTCGAGGACATATAAGCGATAGGATGCTCTCCACCATCATCACCCTTCTGAAACAGGACGCTCCCGATACCCGTAGTGCTAGCGTCACACTGAATATAAAAGTGTTTGGTGAAGTCAGGATTCACCAGCACTGGAGCAGAAACTAACAGTTCCTTGACTCTATCGAAAGCCACTCCCGCTCCTTGAGTCCACTGGAAAGCCTTTTTGCTTTTCAACAAGTCTGTCAGTGGTGCTGTCACGGAAGCGAAATTAGGGACAAAACGACGATACCAACCTGCCATGCCCATGAACCTTCTCACGTCTTTCGCACTTTTTGGTACTGGATAGGACACGATGCCAGACACTTTCTCGGGGTCTGTCTTCAGGATACCGTCACTAACCACATATCCAAGGTATCTGATTTCCCTTTGAACGAACTTACTTTTTTCGACATTGATGGTGAGTTTAGCTGCATGTAACAGCTGTGCAACTGTGGAAAGAAGATCCAAGTGCTCATCAAATGTCGAACTTGTAATAAGTAAGTCGTCAAGGTATACAAACACCTTTTCATGCAGCTCATGAGGTATAACCCGATGCATCAGTCTGCACATAGTTTGCGGTGCGTTACACAGACCAAAAGGCATGACCGTGAAATGGTACAGGGGCCTGCCAGGCACAGTAAATGCCGTCTTCTCCCTAGATTCCGCGTCCAAAGGAATTTGCCAAAAGGCATCCTTTAAGTCCAGACTTGTGATAAATTTAGTGGACTGAAGTCGCGAAAGCAGCCCCTCAATCAAGGGCAACGGATACGCATCCTTCATGGTGACCTCATTCAACCTTCGGGCATCGAGACATAGACGCACTTTACCTGGCTTGCGTACTAGCGTTACGGGTGAGCTCCACGCACTGTGACTTTCCTCAATCACTCCCAAGGAAAGCATACGATCCAGCTCATCAAACAACAGTTTCTGGACCGCTGGAGAGACAGCGTAATGTCTCTGCTTGATGGGTTTCGCGGAACCAGTATCAATGTGGTGACTTAGCAAAGAAGTTTTACCAAGCCCCAAAACATTGAACGATGGAAACTGTTGTTTGACAAGCTCTAAACGTTGCTGATCCTCAGGAAGCAAATGGTGAAAACCAACAGCGGGTGTTTCGGGCAAAACCTCAACAGCGGAGACTTGCACAGAACAGCTGTGAACAGCCGCCACCACAACAGAAATTTTTGACCTGACCTGCTACCCTCGCGTGACTTTACGGTGCCGGCTAGTCACCGGTGTCGTGGGTTTATTGAGGGGCAGGTCAAGCCCTAGCTGTGTCACGCACAGACACTAGTACACATAACATACACGAAAATTAAGCGAAGGAAAGAAAGGAACCCACTCATGGCTCCACTGAACCTAATTGCCTTGTTTAATGGGTCATTGCTGTTTTATGATAATTACAAAAAAACCAATGCAATTTTTATCTTCTTAAAAAAAAACAAATATATTCAAATCATTAAATATATAAATGTGATAAAAGAAATCAGCAACAAAATTCAACCAAGATTTAAAAATAAATAAATATATCTAAATAAAAAAACTTCAATAAATAACTGAATAAACAAAGATAACCAAAGATAATCAATATAAAAATTTAAAAAAACAAAATTGTTACACTTACCAGTGCGATCCGGAAGACGGTACCGTGCTCCTCTGGAACCACTGTAAATTGGTATTAACTTTTTCTTATATAAAACACTTATTTTCAAATTATCATTATATAACAATATGAAAACGTAAAAGCACTGATTTTTTTGTATTAATATTCCACGTTAATTAGTATTTCAGTTAATATTTCACGTTGTTTTTTTCTTGTTATTACTATAGACATATTTAATCGCTATTTTTTTTTTTTTTGCATGTATTTTAGTATATGAATTATAGTTAATTTGCTGCCACTGATTATTGCACTGTTCAAAAGCAGATGTTTTTAATATGATCGCCCTCGAAGATGCAATACCCCGCCGTATTAGTCCGTACGTAAAACTCAGGCCATCGTGGACAGGGTCAGGAGTGCACTTAAATTAAACGCCACTTGGCTATAGTATCACTGCACTATCGAAATCATCAGAGAATTCCAATCAAGCGCGCACTGCTAGCACTTTTCCCAAGGTCGGTATCAGACCTTTTTACGCTTTTGCACTCCTCGATTCCTCCACCGGAACAACTGCAGAACTGACTTCACCAACTTCGCAACTCGAAATCTTCCACTTGCAAGTTCACGAAAAATAATGCTTCTTGCTGAATCAGGATATTCACTTCAGCTTTCAATCAAAACGAATTTGAACTCCCAACACACAACTATGTGTCCAATCTCCTTGTATTCAAAAAAAAAGATAATCCCCCTCGCTAAATCAATCTAGCCGTCCTCCTTTTTGTTCTGTCCCACTTCTTATCCCAAAAGCTCGACTCATCTCCACAAAAGCCAATCTCCAAAACAAACTTTCCGTTCAAGCGATCAAACTTAAAAATCGACCTTCCCGGTCCAGCGCCCAAACAAAACCTCCCAGGCTCAGCGACAAAATCCAACAACCAGCTGATGCCGTTTTTTGCTTTTTCTTTCCCAGCCGGCTGATCTAGCTCCCGCATATTATTCCGTTGCCGCCATCTCCCGTAACAATACATACATCGCGCAACGACCGGTCATCGCCCGGTCATCGATCAATGCAGTTCAAATGCATTCAGATGTCGATGACACACAATCAAAGCGGTTGCATTTGAGCTACACTGCTTCATTGTTGTTGTTTTTTTTCCTGAAATGATTTGCGATGCTCGAACAGCAACGACCGGTCGTCACCTCTGCATACGGTTATGCATTTTTTCTTTTACGATGAGTGGCGGCAAACAGCTGTCCGCAACAGCGTGGGGACGACTTACCCCAGGAGAAGGGTCTCAACGCCGGGCAACAACCAGTCGCAGAGAGACAGAGACGTCAGGATCCCTATCGGATATCCTTAGCGTGATAGACGCCCATCGTATTTCCCTTCTCGTCTTCAAGCTCGTATGCCACAAGACCTCGCGGACAACGAACCGTAGCACGAACAAACTTCGGGGAAAGTTTGGGCGCCATTTGTTGCGGAACAGCTGTGAACAGCCGCCACCACAACAGAAATTTTTGACCTGACCTGCTACCCTCGCGTGACTTTACGGTGCCGGCTAGTCACCGGTGTCGTGGGTTTATTGAGGGGCAGGTCAAGCCCTAGCTGTGTCACGCACAGACACTAGTACACATAACATACACGAAAATTAAGCGAAGGAAAGAAAGGAACCCACTCATGGCTCCACTGAACCTAATTGCCTTGTTTAATGGGTCATTGCTGTTTTATGATAATTACAAAAAAACCAATGCAATTTTTATCTTCTTAAAAAAAAACAAATATATTCAAATCATTAAATATATAAATGTGATAAAAGAAATCAGCAACAAAATTCAACCAAGATTTAAAAATAAATAAATATATCTAAATAAAAAAACTTCAATAAATAACTGAATAAACAAAGATAACCAAAGATAATCAATATAAAAATTTAAAAAAACAAAATTGTTACACTTACCAGTGCGATCCGGAAGACGGTACCGTGCTCCTCTGGAACCACTGTAAATTGGTATTAACTTTTTCTTATATAAAACACTTATTTTCAAATTATCATTATATAACAATATGAAAACGTAAAAGCACTGATTTTTTTGTATTAATATTCCACGTTAATTAGTATTTCAGTTAATATTTCACGTTGTTTTTTTCTTGTTATTACTATAGACATATTTAATCGCTATTTTTTTTTTTTTTGCATGTATTTTAGTATATGAATTATAGTTAATTTGCTGCCACTGATTATTGCACTGTTCAAAAGCAGATGTTTTTAATATGATCGCCCTCGAAGATGCAATACCCCGCCGTATTAGTCCGTACGTAAAACTCAGGCCATCGTGGACAGGGTCAGGAGTGCACTTAAATTAAACGCCACTTGGCTATAGTATCACTGCACTATCGAAATCATCAGAGAATTCCAATCAAGCGCGCACTGCTAGCACTTTTCCCAAGGTCGGTATCAGACCTTTTTACGCTTTTGCACTCCTCGATTCCTCCACCGGAACAACTGCAGAACTGACTTCACCAACTTCGCAACTCGAAATCTTCCACTTGCAAGTTCACGAAAAATAATGCTTCTTGCTGAATCAGGATATTCACTTCAGCTTTCAATCAAAACGAATTTGAACTCCCAACACACAACTATGTGTCCAATCTCCTTGTATTCAAAAAAAAAGATAATCCCCCTCGCTAAATCAATCTAGCCGTCCTCCTTTTTGTTCTGTCCCACTTCTTATCCCAAAAGCTCGACTCATCTCCACAAAAGCCAATCTCCAAAACAAACTTTCCGTTCAAGCGATCAAACTTAAAAATCGACCTTCCCGGTCCAGCGCCCAAACAAAACCTCCCAGGCTCAGCGACAAAATCCAACAACCAGCTGATGCCGTTTTTTGCTTTTTCTTTCCCAGCCGGCTGATCTAGCTCCCGCATATTATTCCGTTGCCGCCATCTCCCGTAACAATACATACATCGCGCAACGACCGGTCATCGCCCGGTCATCGATCAATGCAGTTCAAATGCATTCAGATGTCGATGACACACAATCAAAGCGGTTGCATTTGAGCTACACTGCTTCATTGTTGTTGTTTTTTTTCCTGAAATGATTTGCGATGCTCGAACAGCAACGACCGGTCGTCACCTCTGCATACGGTTATGCATTTTTTCTTTTACGATGAGTGGCGGCAAACAGCTGTCCGCAACAGCGTGGGGACGACTTACCCCAGGAGAAGGGTCTCAACGCCGGGCAACAACCAGTCGCAGAGAGACAGAGACGTCAGGATCCCTATCGGATATCCTTAGCGTGATAGACGCCCATCGTATTTCCCTTCTCGTCTTCAAGCTCGTATGCCACAAGACCTCGCGGACAACGAACCGTAGCACGAACAAACTTCGGGGAAAGCTTGGCCGCGAAACGGTCCGCCGCGCTACTGAGAGCGTGATTTCGAACGAAGACCTCCTGCCCTGGAACAAAGGATTTACACTGACTGCGCAAATTATACCTTTGTGCGCCCTTTGCGTAGGCCTGCGTTAATTTTTCCTTCACTCGATCGTGTATGAGACGCAGTCGATCACAATGAGTGTTCAGTTTCACCTCCCCATCCTCAAACGCGTTCAACTGTCGCAAAAGAGCGTAATCAGAGCCATGTTGAATAGGGTGGTAACCAAACATCAGGAAATGGGGGGAACACTCAGTGGCCTCATGTACAACATTTCGAAAGGCTGCACATGATTCCACCAAATGCTCATCCCAATTCCGGTGTTCGTCCCCTATGTAGGCTCTGATTGCGTTAAGGATGCTTCGGTTTGCTCGCTCTGAAGCATTGGCTTGAGGCGAATACAAGGGAGTGAATATATGCTCGACCCCATATTCTCCTAAGAACTTAGCCAATGCCCTTGCAGTAAACTGAACACCATTGTCGGAGTGAAGGAATTCAGGCACTCCAAAGGTCAAGAAAATCTCGCTCAGATATTTAACCACGGCCTCAGCAGTAGCTTTTGGCAAGGCCTTGAGCCACACAAACTTTGTGTAGTGGTCTAGCACCACGAGTAGCTGCACATTCCCATGTTTTGACCGTGGGTATGGGCCCATGAAATCCACAAACAAGCGCTGTAACGGTCGATCCGTGTCTCGAGATGAGCCCATTGGTGGTCGCATCACGGCATTCGGAGGCTTAATTTGCTTGCATGTTTTACAAGCTTTGACATGCGCTGCAACGTCTTGCCTTAAACGAGGCCAATAATAATAACGTTGCAGAAGCTCAATCGTTTTCCGAATGCCGAAATGAGAGCCCAATGGATCATCATGAGCACGGAGAATCAGCTCTTGCTTGTGACTTTCTGGTACCCATAATTTGGTTGTGGGAATGTCAGAGGTCAGCGCTCCTGTCGTGCTGGTAGTAATATAAACCCGCCCATCTCGAACATAAACGTTCAAAAAACGGTCAGGCTGTGTCATGACTTGATTCACCAGCTCGACATATGTTGGGTCCTGGAACGCTGACTCGGGAATTATTGCAGCCACACGATGGTGCTCCGGCAAACATCCATTAATGGCCATCACCTCCTCGCTGCATCCGTGTGCCCTTGACAAAGCATCGGGTACGATGTTCTGTGACCCTTTGCAATGCTCAATGATAAAATCAAAGCCCTGCAGCTTCAAACTCCAACGGGCAAGTCTTCCAGAGAGGTCCTGTTGGCTCATGAGCCATTTAAGGCTAGCATGATCAGTGATGATGGTAAAGGGCAACCCCTCAATATATGCCCGAAATTTCTTGACGCTTTGCACCGCAGCCAGGCATTCTAGCTCTGTGATACTATAGTTGCGCTGCGCAGCATTTAATTTCGAGGACATATAAGCGATAGGATGCTCTCCACCATCATCACCCTTCTGAAACAGGACGCTCCCGATACCCGTAGTGCTAGCGTCACACTGAATATAAAAGTGTTTGGTGAAGTCAGGATTCACCAGCACTGGAGCAGAAACTAACAGTTCCTTGACTCTATCGAAAGCCACTCCCGCTCCTTGAGTCCACTGGAAAGCCTTTTTGCTTTTCAACAAGTCTGTCAGTGGTGCTGTCACGGAAGCGAAATTAGGGACAAAACGACGATACCAACCTGCCATGCCCATGAACCTTCTCACGTCTTTCGCACTTTTTGGTACTGGATAGGACACGATGCCAGACACTTTCTCGGGGTCTGTCTTCAGGATACCGTCACTAACCACATATCCAAGGTATCTGATTTCCCTTTGAACGAACTTACTTTTTTCGACATTGATGGTGAGTTTAGCTGCATGTAACAGCTGTGCAACTGTGGAAAGAAGATCCAAGTGCTCATCAAATGTCGAACTTGTAATAAGTAAGTCGTCAAGGTATACAAACACCTTTTCATGCAGCTCATGAGGTATAACCCGATGCATCAGTCTGCACATAGTTTGCGGTGCGTTACACAGACCAAAAGGCATGACCGTGAAATGGTACAGGGGCCTGCCAGGCACAGTAAATGCCGTCTTCTCCCTAGATTCCGCGTCCAAAGGAATTTGCCAAAAGGCATCCTTTAAGTCCAGACTTGTGATAAATTTAGTGGACTGAAGTCGCGAAAGCAGCCCCTCAATCAAGGGCAACGGATACGCATCCTTCATGGTGACCTCATTCAACCTTCGGGCATCGAGACATAGACGCACTTTACCTGGCTTGCGTACTAGCGTTACGGGTGAGCTCCACGCACTGTGACTTTCCTCAATCACTCCCAAGGAAAGCATACGATCCAGCTCATCAAACAACAGTTTCTGGACCGCTGGAGAGACAGCGTAATGTCTCTGCTTGATGGGTTTCGCGGAACCAGTATCAATGTGGTGACTTAGCAAAGAAGTTTTACCAAGCCCCAAAACATTGAACGATGGAAACTGTTGTTTGACAAGCTCTAAACGTTGCTGATCCTCAGGAAGCAAATGGTGAAAACCAACAGCGGGTGTTTCGGGCAAAACCTCAACAGCGGAGACTTGCACAGAACAGCTGTGAACAGCCGCCACCACAACAGAAATTTTTGACCTGACCTGCTACCCTCGCGTGACTTTACGGTGCCGGCTAGTCACCGGTGTCGTGGGTTTATTGAGGGGCAGGTCAAGCCCTAGCTGTGTCACGCACAGACACTAGTACACATAACATACACGAAAATTAAGCGAAGGAAAGAAAGGAACCCACTCATGGCTCCACTGAACCTAATTGCCTTGTTTAATGGGTCATTGCTGTTTTATGATAATTACAAAAAAACCAATGCAATTTTTATCTTCTTAAAAAAAAACAAATATATTCAAATCATTAAATATATAAATGTGATAAAAGAAATCAGCAACAAAATTCAACCAAGATTTAAAAATAAATAAATATATCTAAATAAAAAAACTTCAATAAATAACTGAATAAACAAAGATAACCAAAGATAATCAATATAAAAATTTAAAAAAACAAAATTGTTACACTTACCAGTGCGATCCGGAAGACGGTACCGTGCTCCTCTGGAACCACTGTAAATTGGTATTAACTTTTTCTTATATAAAACACTTATTTTCAAATTATCATTATATAACAATATGAAAACGTAAAAGCACTGATTTTTTTGTATTAATATTCCACGTTAATTAGTATTTCAGTTAATATTTCACGTTGTTTTTTTCTTGTTATTACTATAGACATATTTAATCGCTATTTTTTTTTTTTTTGCATGTATTTTAGTATATGAATTATAGTTAATTTGCTGCCACTGATTATTGCACTGTTCAAAAGCAGATGTTTTTAATATGATCGCCCTCGAAGATGCAATACCCCGCCGTATTAGTCCGTACGTAAAACTCAGGCCATCGTGGACAGGGTCAGGAGTGCACTTAAATTAAACGCCACTTGGCTATAGTATCACTGCACTATCGAAATCATCAGAGAATTCCAATCAAGCGCGCACTGCTAGCACTTTTCCCAAGGTCGGTATCAGACCTTTTTACGCTTTTGCACTCCTCGATTCCTCCACCGGAACAACTGCAGAACTGACTTCACCAACTTCGCAACTCGAAATCTTCCACTTGCAAGTTCACGAAAAATAATGCTTCTTGCTGAATCAGGATATTCACTTCAGCTTTCAATCAAAACGAATTTGAACTCCCAACACACAACTATGTGTCCAATCTCCTTGTATTCAAAAAAAAAGATAATCCCCCTCGCTAAATCAATCTAGCCGTCCTCCTTTTTGTTCTGTCCCACTTCTTATCCCAAAAGCTCGACTCATCTCCACAAAAGCCAATCTCCAAAACAAACTTTCCGTTCAAGCGATCAAACTTAAAAATCGACCTTCCCGGTCCAGCGCCCAAACAAAACCTCCCAGGCTCAGCGACAAAATCCAACAACCAGCTGATGCCGTTTTTTGCTTTTTCTTTCCCAGCCGGCTGATCTAGCTCCCGCATATTATTCCGTTGCCGCCATCTCCCGTAACAATACATACATCGCGCAACGACCGGTCATCGCCCGGTCATCGATCAATGCAGTTCAAATGCATTCAGATGTCGATGACACACAATCAAAGCGGTTGCATTTGAGCTACACTGCTTCATTGTTGTTGTTTTTTTTCCTGAAATGATTTGCGATGCTCGAACAGCAACGACCGGTCGTCACCTCTGCATACGGTTATGCATTTTTTCTTTTACGATGAGTGGCGGCAAACAGCTGTCCGCAACAGCGTGGGGACGACTTACCCCAGGAGAAGGGTCTCAACGCCGGGCAACAACCAGTCGCAGAGAGACAGAGACGTCAGGATCCCTATCGGATATCCTTAGCGTGATAGACGCCCATCGTATTTCCCTTCTCGTCTTCAAGCTCGTATGCCACAAGACCTCGCGGACAACGAACCGTAGCACGAACAAACTTCGGGGAAAGTTTGGGCGCCATTTGTTGCGGAACAGCTGTGAACAGCCGCCACCACAACAGAAATTTTTGACCTGACCTGCTACCCTCGCGTGACTTTACGGTGCCGGCTAGTCACCGGTGTCGTGGGTTTATTGAGGGGCAGGTCAAGCCCTAGCTGTGTCACGCACAGACACTAGTACACATAACATACACGAAAATTAAGCGAAGGAAAGAAAGGAACCCACTCATGGCTCCACTGAACCTAATTGCCTTGTTTAATGGGTCATTGCTGTTTTATGATAATTACAAAAAAACCAATGCAATTTTTATCTTCTTAAAAAAAAACAAATATATTCAAATCATTAAATATATAAATGTGATAAAAGAAATCAGCAACAAAATTCAACCAAGATTTAAAAATAAATAAATATATCTAAATAAAAAAACTTCAATAAATAACTGAATAAACAAAGATAACCAAAGATAATCAATATAAAAATTTAAAAAAACAAAATTGTTACACTTACCAGTGCGATCCGGAAGACGGTACCGTGCTCCTCTGGAACCACTGTAAATTGGTATTAACTTTTTCTTATATAAAACACTTATTTTCAAATTATCATTATATAACAATATGAAAACGTAAAAGCACTGATTTTTTTGTATTAATATTCCACGTTAATTAGTATTTCAGTTAATATTTCACGTTGTTTTTTTCTTGTTATTACTATAGACATATTTAATCGCTATTTTTTTTTTTTTTGCATGTATTTTAGTATATGAATTATAGTTAATTTGCTGCCACTGATTATTGCACTGTTCAAAAGCAGATGTTTTTAATATGATCGCCCTCGAAGATGCAATACCCCGCCGTATTAGTCCGTACGTAAAACTCAGGCCATCGTGGACAGGGTCAGGAGTGCACTTAAATTAAACGCCACTTGGCTATAGTATCACTGCACTATCGAAATCATCAGAGAATTCCAATCAAGCGCGCACTGCTAGCACTTTTCCCAAGGTCGGTATCAGACCTTTTTACGCTTTTGCACTCCTCGATTCCTCCACCGGAACAACTGCAGAACTGACTTCACCAACTTCGCAACTCGAAATCTTCCACTTGCAAGTTCACGAAAAATAATGCTTCTTGCTGAATCAGGATATTCACTTCAGCTTTCAATCAAAACGAATTTGAACTCCCAACACACAACTATGTGTCCAATCTCCTTGTATTCAAAAAAAAAGATAATCCCCCTCGCTAAATCAATCTAGCCGTCCTCCTTTTTGTTCTGTCCCACTTCTTATCCCAAAAGCTCGACTCATCTCCACAAAAGCCAATCTCCAAAACAAACTTTCCGTTCAAGCGATCAAACTTAAAAATCGACCTTCCCGGTCCAGCGCCCAAACAAAACCTCCCAGGCTCAGCGACAAAATCCAACAACCAGCTGATGCCGTTTTTTGCTTTTTCTTTCCCAGCCGGCTGATCTAGCTCCCGCATATTATTCCGTTGCCGCCATCTCCCGTAACAATACATACATCGCGCAACGACCGGTCATCGCCCGGTCATCGATCAATGCAGTTCAAATGCATTCAGATGTCGATGACACACAATCAAAGCGGTTGCATTTGAGCTACACTGCTTCATTGTTGTTGTTTTTTTTCCTGAAATGATTTGCGATGCTCGAACAGCAACGACCGGTCGTCACCTCTGCATACGGTTATGCATTTTTTCTTTTACGATGAGTGGCGGCAAACAGCTGTCCGCAACAAAATATGAAAGATAAAAGGCTGCGGTCAACAGAGATACTCGTAGACCGAGAAAAAAAAGTAATAGTAAATGGAGAAAATGATTGCACTGAAATGCTATAGCGTGGGATTTGAATGGTTTCATATAAAGCCGGCAATGAAGATCGTGACAATATTTTTCGAAATCCAATATTCTATTTTTTCTTCGTAGACGACCGCTGCTGTGTTACTTGTCTGGTTATTTTATTATTAGCTCTGTTGTTTTTGCTTCGAAGACATCGCCTCGTCTTTATTGTTATATCCGAATCAAACTAATAACATATAAGATAATAAATACAGTATGTTCCACAAAATCGTGTCTTAAAAAAAGGCATTGAAAACCCAATCGATTGTTTTCCAATTTAGTTTTTAAAATATAAATTATTAAAAGTTTCCCAAATTATCTCAATACGGAGTTCAATCGCCCTTATTATTTATAATTGCTTCGCGTCTTCTGCGACAACTTTGGCTCAAGTTATGAGCATAATCCACACTAAGATGTTGCTAAATATATTTCAAGGGGCGTAATGCCGTGTATTGAATATTTTTTCCCCTCTTAGTTTAAGCTTCATCAACGACCACACATTTTCAATGAGATTCGCATCTGGACTCTGTGATGGCCAATCCAAAGTTTATATCCCATTTTCCTCCTTGCAAGATGTGCAGAGGCGGCTTCGATGCTTGAGATCATTATATTCTTTTACAATCTAGTCATCGTTTTCAATTCCATATCATTTCTTTGCAGTAGTGCTTTTTGATACAAAGTGAGCATGAATTAAGCATCTAAGTTTCTAGTGAAAGTAATTAACTCTCCGAACCTCTTTTCTGAGAAGCAGGCATAAACATGCACCTTTGCTGGACGTTTAACTCTACGCTGCAAAAATGTTTCCCCATTTTCTTTCCAAGCTTTCCGCAAGTAGTTGTAGATAACAAAAGATGATTCTCCGGTAAATATTACTTTGCTCCAATCACGTGCCAAAAAATTTTTTTTTGGCTAGCTCAGCTTTTTTTCTACTCGTGTTGCTGTCAGTAGGGGTTCAAGGTTTGTACTTCGGCTTTTTATGCCAGATTCTTGGAGTCTTCATCTAGTTGTATTAATTGAGACTCTAGCACCGTTTCTAATAAGTTTTGCTCTGGGCTGCCTCAGTTTAAGCATTGGGTTTTTCCGAAACATCTCACAAATCACTTTATCAACCCTTTTCGAAGTACCTCTAGTACGGCCTCTACCTGGCTCATCATCCACATTCTTTATACTTCTTTATCCACATCTTCACAAACGAAACTGTCTCTTTTATAGTCATTTTAGGACCTTTGGGATGAGTGCAACGATAATTGTACGAAAGTGCGTTAGAAATTTCTGTCAAATAGTACATAGAGCATTCATATTACAGATGGAACCCAAACATAACCTATTTGCAAACGTTCAATGTATCATTTACATACATATTTCGAAATGTTGTTTATCAATTTTGTTACATTCAATCGTTGATAATTTCCTTGTTTTCTAATTTTTAAATTTTTTTTCTTTATAGCGATGGGTCGATGCACATTACAAGTAATGGTATATTGGAAACCCGAGCGCTATGCGAACAAATTAATAAGCAAACACAAACGGAAATGATGGCTGTGGTACACTATACAAGTCAATGGTAAGTTGTGTGCAAATTTCCGAAATGTAACTCGTAAATAAAATTTGTCAAGTGATTTTGTTTTTCAAAGAGGAACGATATCGCGGTTTCCGGAATTGCATAAATTACAGAAAACTTAGTTGAAAGGAATTGAAACTTATGTGTTCGACCTATCTTCAATGAAACAAAATTACGCTTGATCATCAGCAGCTATTGATATTAGATTAGAATAACATTTACTATTATTTCTTATAAGGATTTTTGTAGTTTTATCGATAAAATCCAACAGTATTATCTTATTTGCGATTGACTAAAATATAAAATTACAAATTATAACAATCAACAAATTATAATAAAGGAAATCTTATTTGTATATTCATAAAAGAGAAAGTACACATTATACAATCATTTTCTACGCCGAATCAGAAAAGTAGCATTTAATGCTCGCTTAGATATCGATTCTACGCAGAAGAACGCTTTAATATGTGCAAAAGTGCCGATAATAATAATTATGCGCTAAATGTGCTAGCACTCAAGCGACGATTGCATACTAATTTTTTTTATTATATTATTTTCTTGAAATATATTGTAACTACAAAAAACCGGATCTTTTTTGCTGGAAAATGCACGTCTCTTTTAGAAACAAATTTAAATAACAAATCATGCAAAGTACTATCCATCACTAGCTAATATTTGGGTCCACCTGTCATACAACGACACAAAAAAACATCTATTTGTTCGTTATCTGGAAAGTTTTTTTTGTTTTCAATTTGCTCAGAAGACCGGAACTGGTGTCCAACTAAATTGTTCTACATTGATCAAAACAAGTAAAAGTCGAGCGAACGCAGCGGGTGGGTTGGGATTTCCTATTCAAGATAACCCTAGTAGTCTTTGACTCTAAAGCAATTTTATATCAGGAAATTGATTGGGCTAGCTTTGTCTTGGTATTTTCCCGTTTTCTTTGATTCCTGGATGCAAACGTATAAATTGTAAATGACACCAGTCTTTTGTGATTTTTCACCACCTTTTAGCAACTCAAAATAATCGTGCCCTCTTGATATAAGGTAAAACCCTCTAACCGTGAATAATTTTTGGCACTGTCCTCGAATTCGATGAAACGGATTCACTTCGCCTTGCAGAGTCGTTTCCGGGCTTAGAGTTATGCAATGCTTCCACTTCCCATGACTATTTATGATACCATTCCGTCCCCTTACTGTTGTTTCAACAGCAATTCACGGGTGGAGAAACATCTTTACAGGACACTCAGCTCCAATTTATGTAACACTCGGTTTTCTGACTTATGATTCATTCCCATTGCTTTTGTACAAATGTTAGTTCCTGCTTGAGTCACATTTAATGAATTTTACATTTAGTGAGTTTCACATTTCTTCGTTGATTATTATGCATGACAAATGGGTAATTTAGACTGCCGTCAGTCTAGGCTTTAAAATTTTTAGAGTTCTCAAATGTTTTCTTAATTTTGTGTTTTGATTTCTGAAATATACCTTTTACTAGCATATCATAATTGCCATATCATATCGGAAAAGTTGTTACTTTTAAAATCTCATTAAAAAATATGTTAATTCTCATGTTGACAAATAAGAACTTAATTAATACCTCCGAAATTTCCCCTTCATATAAGAACTTATCATTCAAACAAATATATCATTTTCATATCATATTTGCAGCGAATCTGGTTTTATGTGCATGACATTCTACAAACGCGATGTGCAAGTAGCTGAAATCCAAATGGGGACACCAGCGTCTAGACTCGAGGATGCTTGTGCCCCGGATCATTTCGATGTTAATAAGCTGCCGTTTCTCACACTTTTGGGTAAGTTGTCGTTGTTTCATGTATAACTTAAATAACAACAAATAAAAATCTGAAAATACGAAAAAACCCAACAATGGAATATCAGTTTTTATAGTAATTTGCACAAACAAGTGCACTTTACACGAAATCCTCTAGTACAACATATTTTCATCTGCTAGTATAATACATATATCCGCATGAATGTATAGACATGGACATACATATCAATTTGTTACACGGTTTTTCCGTCTCATACTCTACTGTGTCGTTTTCGCCATGCCAGAATGAAAAAAGGACGAGAACGTCTGTGTGTAGTTTTCAAGCACGACAAACATAATATTTGTTTAAATATTCATTTTTCAATTTTAACCAAAGCGATAATAATGGTAAAGGGTGACGACAGTTTTGGAACGAATTTGAGATTTCGCTGAGAATATGTGGAAATATATAGTGTGCGAACCTAGAACGATGGGAAAAACCCGCATAATCATATTTAGTCCCTTTTCGTCTCTTCGAATCGGAGTGAACAATGAAATGCATGCACTATATGGATCAGATGTCGTTCTACTGGAACTCCAACTTTTGCTAGCAGAAAGAAGCAATGAGATGGTAGAGGATTCTTAGCAGAGATAGTTTTAACGAGAGCTCGGTTTGTTGTTGCCATTGCTGAACAATAAGAAATGATAGCTAGCTAGCTAGCTGCAATGCAATAAAGATGACGGCAAAGACCCGAGTGTCCTTCTCATCCATTAAAATGTTTCAAACGGAAACAGATACTATTTTTATAATTCGTTTGCAGACAGTTGTTGAAAAAGTTTGTGTTATTTTTTAAATAAAAATAACTTTCAATGTATACTCAAAAATGTAACATATGCTTCAGTTACAGTTTTGCCATTTTGTTGGATCAGATAGTTTTTTTAATGTTGAAGTTTTAGATAGTTAGGTAGCACAAATTTTTCGGAAGACTTAAACGATGAGATATTAGCTGCTTGTAAGTTAATTAGCAGCGCTTTAAAGCACAAGTAAATAGTTTTAAAAATAATGTTTCAGGATGCAGCATCAAATTAGCCACAATTTAAAAATATTTATCGTCCGACAAAATATCGTCTTTTCTCAAACGAAATATATTATGAAAGTAATTTACAATGTGCTGTTAGTTTAAAAATATCTTTCATCTAAAGTCTTAGGCAATTTTCTTACAATGTATTTTTACTTGTAAAAAAAGCAAAACATGAATTATTTCTGTATCGCGATTAGTGTGATGACGTTAGCTTTAAACTATAATACATGTTCTCTTCTATCGGAAATTTTTGACAGGTCCCCAGTTTTGTTGACTCCATCTCAGAGACATTGAAATATTTTGGTCTTGGGCCATCAGATGACGACGAATATTTAAAAAAAAGTATCAACTTTCACTTCCTGCATTATTCAAGAATTTTTTTAAGCTATCAATCACTTCTGAAATTGGGCCCAATTTTTGCTACAGCAATAACTTGTCTATTATGATTATTGTTTGAGTATCATTTAAAAAAAAAAGATCAAATTCATACGGCTTCCTTCAACGACGCAATTACCTTCCAAGGACATGCATATCATTTCTATCATACTTCAAAGCGCAAAGAAAAACTAAAATTACGTATGGTCCCCTTGAGTGAAGTAGTGTATTTTATATCATTTGCGGTACGTACCCCGAGTGTACACATCCATATGTATATGTACACTCAACGATTGAAAAACGAAGCTTATACGACTCTCCAGTGACTAACAGCATGGATGTTCTACTTTGCGACTCATTCTTTATGCATGACCCTATTATTAATCCACCCCGCCCAAACATCTCTCCCCACTCCAACGCCGACCCTTTACACTGCGTCAAACTTGCATCTACACCCTCATGACGTGCAACTCAATTTTATGGCGCAATCACACTCTCGCCGATACATGGCAAACGTTAATGAGGTGAGTGTGTAAATGGTCTATTCTCGGCTGATTTTTTCATGGCAAGCGCGAGTGTGTAAATGGCTGCCTCGTCGGATTTTGCTTGTTTTATGAAGGGATAATAAGCGTTTTATGGCGGTGCTGAGTGTTTATGACCGTCTCGTCCTACCTCGAGGCCACTGGAAATAATGTCGGTTTTACGTACCGAGTCAAAAGGATTTGAAAAAGATCTGATGCTGGTTTCGATGATATTTAGAAAACTATTTGGTTTGCCCATGAAATCATAGGCAAGATGCGTCATATCGGACAAGATGCATGCGTTCGGATGGGTACAAAGTACACTGTTATTGGAACAGTGTACTTTTTGAACAAATTTTTCAAACAAATTTTTGAACTACCTACCTTGACGATATTACCACTTAAATTTCGGACCATGTAAAAGGGTTCGAAGTTTAAGTCTACAGATATGCATATTGTGTAGATAGGTAGGTATACTTTCATAAGATAAGTCGTCTTCACCCTATGACTTTTTTGTCGGATGCCCTCACGAAACGTTCGTGCTATGTGTAATTGCGGCATTACGTGTAATAATGTCCCAATGGAACATTAACCATCGCTGGTGCTGCAACATTTTGCCTGCCATATTGTCAAAACTAGTTTGATGTGCTGATAAATGATGAAAATAAAATTGAAAATAGGATCAACTATTGGTTACTAGCTTTCCAGGAAAATATTTACCCGACCTCCCTCCCAGCTAAGTTGGGTGGTCAAATGACAAGCTTCACTATATTCCCCATGATGGGCTTGGGGATAGTACCTGCCAGACAGCCACTATTAAAAAGCCAATGCAGCAATGCATCGCACAAGAATTGTCGACGCACCATCATAATCCTATTCCATACTGGGCGCTATACTTATCAGTTACATATATTTGTATGTTACATATAATGCTAGCAAAATGCATTTATTCGCACTTCGAGACGTGTAGATGTTATAATGTGAAAACCCCAAGTGAACACTTTATTATGAATTTTAATTCGCTCGTTGGTTTCGAAATTGATCGATTTACGGAAGATTCATTTATTTCATACAGATTCGTTTTCGTTGAACGCCAAACGTTGTTGTTGTCGTAATTGAATTCGTCGTAGGATAATAATGATATTTTCGGAAAGTCATGCTGGATCGAGAACCGTGCACGATGAGTTGAAATATGAAACAATAGGTGTATAAATTGTGCCGGAGCAATTAGCATGGCGTCCTAATAGTGAATTTTTATCAACTGTTAGATAGGCCAAGATGAATACATAATGCGGAAGATAGGATCGAATAAGGACACAATATTGTCATTAAATTCAATAAATAATAGAATGAACTGATCATTATTCGAAATATTAGCTGTGTTTAATGAGCTGCTCTAGGTTGAGCTAGGTTGAGGCATCTCAACAAAATCTGTTTGTAACTTGTCCGAAGTTGCTCTGATTTGTGTTTCATGAGCCTGCTCTAAGTTGAACTAGGGCAATTCAGAGCACGATTTTTGCTCTACTTTTTTTTGGTAGAGCTAGTTCGGCTACTATAATAAATTGGGCTAAATTTTTAAATAAATCACATTTTTATAGGGAAATATGTAATTACTTCCGTATTTTGCTTTAACTAATATTGCAGACAATTTTTAAGGTATTTACTTGATTATCAGTGGAATGACATTGTACTTACGGCAAAAATCAAATTATGATTAATTGAAGCTTACCTGAAAAGAAAAAAAATATTGTTTAGCACTCACAAACATAATTGATTTTCATTATCAAATATAATATATCAAAGATAATATTTATCATTTTCATCATAAGTTTTTTTTTGGAATTTGCAATTTAATTAGTAAAATTTTATCGAGTTGAAAATTTTCCATGCTGAAATGAGTCACGAAATTTATATCATTGTTGTATGTTGTATAAACAGAAGAAACTTGATTAGGTTCAACATCTGAAGAACCAATCTAAAGTATTTAAAGGAAAAAATACCAATAATGAAGACTTTTACGAAAACTTAGGAAGAACTACGAAACCAGCTAATTTCGGTTTATTTCAAATCAAAACAAACTGCATAAACGAAAATTTTGACTTAAGCTCAACGAATCGATTGTATGTCACATACTATTATATTTTGTTTTAACTTACTGGACTCATTTAAAGCTTTTGGCATATCGTACGTTATCTTATCAGTTCCCGAAGCCGATTTTTTGACAACATCTGCAAGGCCAAACAACTCAAAGTGATGATCCTATGCATTTACATTTCAAATGCCTACGAAAGACTATAGAGCCCTTCTTAAACTGGATCAAATTCTTCCTAAATAATAGGAAACTTGCTAAAGGTAAGAATAGCATCAACTATGTTTGTCAACTGTTTATCAACTATCCGGGAACCGACTTTCAACAAAAAATTGTGACTGAAGTAGAATTTTTGTTAGTGAATCGACAGGTTGAACTTTTGACGAGTAATGAATTTTGAGAATTGCCTCACAATTGCTCTTACTTGCTTGGCTTTTTTGACGCTCAATTGCTCAAGCTTGCTTGATTTTTTTTGGGAGCTGCTCTATTTCAACTTGCCTTGAAATGTTCTACTCTTTTTTCATCAAAAGTTCATGCTTTCACATTAATGAAAAGCACATTATTTGAAAGGTGACAATATCCAGGAAGAGCACTCTATTTAATTGATACTTTTCTTTAGTTTTAGTAGTAGTAAACAATGGAGTTGCACGGGAACATTTAATCTGAAAAAATTAGTGGAAAAATTCATCCTTTAGAGCGAGGAAACAAACATAAATCGCATTGGTTGTCATGGCAGGAAATTTGTAAGGCTATAAAAAAGTAAGGAATTTGACTCTCGCTGCTCTTCAACCGTTGTTAAGCGTGGACGTGGGGGGCCAAACATATTAGAAAATGTCACGTTGTCATGGGCTGAGGAGGTTCTTCCTATTAGAGGGAAGTTCCGACACGACAACGATACCAAACATACGGTATTACACACATGTAAATTTTTGGAGGACAACATAATCACCGTTTTGTACTAGCTAGTTAGCTTGCTTAATTTAAGTTTTTCAAAAAGGAAAATAATAGTTTTCACATTTTGTAAGTGCCAAGGCTTTGCGTGGATTGAACATATATGAGTGCTGTCCAAAGATTGTATCAATCAGTATTTACTATTTATCTGAAGCATTATACCTAGAAGTTAAGGAGAAAAACAATGAACAAATGACACTTTAAATAATTCTTCTCGAGATCAACTAGCTTCAACTCAAGTAAAACTAATAAAACTAAAGAAAAGTGTCAATTTAATAGAGTGCTCTTCCTGGATATTCTCATAAGGTCACCAGAAGCAGCTGCTTCGCGGATTCAGTAATCCAAACTCACTAAACAAAAAACTTGCTAATATGCGGCTTCAGTTTCTTACTAGCCAAGATAAAGCCAAAGTCGTACATGGCTGAAAAAGGCTTAGAGTTGTTTTAATTGGGGTAGCGATAAGGCTGCTCAGAGCTGTTCTACAAATGTGATATCAAGTTTTTATATATTATATTTATATATGTCACGATAATGTTAAAGAAAATAATTAATTTTCCACCATCAATTTGCGGCTTTTCCCCAATTTCTTCCCAGGCTATATATTTGTTTATTGTCCCTGTAATACAACATACTCCCATACACATTCTATTTATTTTTAATGATTCATCCTTGTGCTTTTGTATGCATTGATACACTTTCATAAACAAAACTGTTTCAGACACGTTTCAGCACAGACAAATATTCTTCCAAAGAATCTTTGCTGGGCACGGGTGCTGTTACGATGACGTTACATTGTATGTGAAAGTCCTCATATATTTCACACCAAACAATATCTGTCGTGTCTGATACGAAACTTGCTTGATAATACGAATGGACCTTAAGAAGTGGTCATCTTTCTTGAAGACGACGGTGGTGACGATCATCATTTTGTCTAGCTTTGCGGAAAAATCTGAAAAGCGTTTTTTTTTTCAATTTCGTCTCCAGATCATTTAGTTTTTTTTGCTCTATTTGATTGCATACCTTTCATCGTGAAACAGTGTCCTACTATAGTGTATAATATACTACGTGTGAAAATTGGTCGGTCATGTAAAGAATTATCTTTACGCTGCTGGTTGTGTATACAGTAAATGAACAAAGCGGGACTTAAGCATCCAGAATCGAGACAGAAGCAGGACAAGCGAGCCGGAAAAGGAACATAGTAATTACCACCAGTTTAAATCTGAGAGGAGTTTTTAATTGGATATCGCATCTTGTACTGGGAATTGTAAAGTTTTCCACTAGTCCATGTCATACAAGTCCCTTGCCACTACCAAAGCACCACTAGTGTGCCGAATGTACACCAAAAAGGATAAGTTCCTCTGAGTGATGTTCGAAGACAGCAAACAAGCAAGCATCCGCACATCTATTCGTGCGAGAGATAAGAAGACATGCGGAAAAGTTTCTTAATTATCTTTTGTGTGAGACTTTCTTATTGGATCTGGTAGTGTTCTTGTTCGGTAGCCGAAAAAATGGCGCATTTAATTCTTTTTGGAATCTGCTTGTACTTTTTTCTGAAATACACCTGGCATGAAGCGTAAATAAAATTTAAGAATGACGAGGAAAAGTGGAGGGTCGCAAGTAGTTCGAGAATGCTGTTTGATTATGTTCGACATAAGTTTAAAGCATTTTCAAAGATAAATTCAGTGGCTGTTGTTGAAAATCCACCGAAACGATTTTTTAGCAGGCGAGTACGGGTTTAAACGAATGTCAGAATTGAAAATTTTATGTGGGATTTTTAAGAAAATATAAAATTTGAATTACGAAAATCAGAACAAACTTCTTACTGGTACCCTAAGCGAGATTCCCTACAAGATATCTGGAGCATCAACGGCCCCATTAACTATATTCAGCAAAAACGACGCACCATAATAACATCTACGAGCCTCAAGTGTTTCCATTTTTAAAAGACATAAAATGTTGCGATACTCAATGGCCTCAGTGGAGATATGAAGTTTATACGCAATGTAACGGAAAAATTTGCGTTGAACCTTTTCGATTGACAGGGAATCAATGTTACAGTTAGGATTCCATACGACAGAATTGTACTCTAGTTTACTACATACAAGCGAAAAGTATAAAGATTTTAGTGCTTGAATATTGTTAAAATTGTGTGTATTCCTAATTATAAAGCCTAAAATTCTGCGTCCTTGTTCCGTGATATCATTAATATGATCAAAACTCAAGAAAGAATCCACTAGAATTCCTAAGTCTTTGACCAAGTTAACGTAATAAAGGTACACCATTGATGGTGTATGTATGTAAAAACGTAGATCTTGTTTTTTAAAGACACTTTATTTAAATTTGGTTAGATTGAGTGATGTTATTTTTAACACAATATGTATAGAAACTATCCAAATTAGACTGCAAGATCGTTATGTCGTCATAAGAAGAAACTGCCCTAAATATTTTGCAGTCTTCAGTAAAAAGTACGAATTGTATATCCTGGAAAACTATATGTAGGTCATTGATAAATATCAAGAAGAAAAGTGGCCCCAAGTGTGAGCTTTGTGGAATACCTGATGTAGAAATAATTTTCCGAGAGAAATTATTATTGACATTTACTACCAAAGATCTATTTCTTAAATAATCATTTAACCAGCATAGCAAAGAGCCGTACAAACCAAAATGTCTAAGCTTCTTACAGAGAAGATTGAGATTGAGTTTGTCGAAAGCTTTTGAGAAGTCTGTGTATATGGAATGGACTAGCGATGCATTCATAAAAAATCTGTTAATATAATTATGGTAAGATATAAGATTAGTAGAGGTAGACCTATCAATGCAAAAGCCATGCTGATTAGGTATAATGAGGCCGAACAAGAGTAGAAATGCAATCACAGACAAGTCATTCGAAAATTTTAGATATAGAAGATAAAATACATATGGGATAGTAGTTCGTAACGTCAGCTTTGTCTCCTGACTTGAAGACAGGTATCACATAGCTGGCTTTCCATTGAGTTGAAAAAACTCCAGATAATAGGGACCTTTTAAATAAAATTAGAAGCGGTAGAGCCAATGCTTTCGGCACAATTTTTTAAAAACGCAGAAGGAATACCATCAGATCCAGAACTTTTCGTAGCATCCAAGGTGCGAAGCTTTTGTAGAAAGGTGTCCGAATTAATAGTACATTGTGATAAATTTAGGAGGATCAAATGTAGTAACGTCACTACTATGAACTTTTGATAAACTCTCTGCGAAAAAAATTCGCTATATCAGACTCGTTTGAACCTCTAATTTCATTGAGAAACATAGAACATATTAGGTAATTCATAATTCGATTTACGAGCATTAATATGCCTCTAACAGTACTTAATATTCTGTGTGACCTGGGGCTCTAATTTATAAATGTAGCGCAGTCGTTTATTGCTAACAATCGTCTTTTTAAATTTACTTGGATTTACCTCAAAGTCTTCACAGTAAAAAGTTCTTTACGATTCTTAGCCTAGTAAGCTCAGAATATATCTTTCCGCTGCATGTTTACCCAAATATATCGTACAGTGACCTTTTAATCACGATCTAGGCTCTTATTCGAAACAAAATTACAATAAACAATAAATCTAATAACGAAAATATTGGCCATCGTCATCAACAATCGATAGTCTGGTTTGGTCGTGCTAGCATAAAGAGACCTATGCGTGTTGGTTTCGTATGAGCTCGTCCAGCTTGATATCCTGTCGCCAAACACTCTACACTGTGCATTGAAAATCGCAACCATATAACAAGCAACAGTACAACCAGAAACAAAACATCGAATCGCTATCCTTGTCACCGTCCTATTAATATAACGAATAAACGAAAACCTACATCTTATACTTCTACTCTTGAAATTCGGAATATTCAAATGGGAAACACAACAGTTAGTATCCGAACTCAAAACACATGATGGCGACAAGGGACACTATCCAAACTCTGCGGCGAATGGGTAAAAACTCGTCGTCGTAGCACTACAGCCCCTCTCGGGCCTTGGCTTCTCGTAGGTGACGCCTCCAGTTGTCTCGGTCCAATGACCGCGTCCTCCAATTTCGAAATCCGAGCAGCTTTGCGCAGTCTTCGTCGACAGAGTCAGACCAGCGTTTTCTGGGTTTTCCCACTGGTGTTCGACCCTCGGCCCTTCCGTCGAATACCTTCTTAGGTACTCGATGCTCGTCCATTCGTTGCACGTAACCAGCGTTGCACGTGCACGTGACCAAGTAAAAACTCACTATCCCTGAATGCATAGAAAGCATCTTGTGTTTACATATCTTATAAACCCCGAGCTAATGTGCTATTAGCTCTCCTTTGATCTTCATTTTCATCCATTTCGAGGAACGCTATTGTGTTATCAACATTATGTTGTACAATTTTGCTGGAGCACATCTGTTTTTTCACAGGGTTTTCTCTTCCAGATCCAATAAAGGCCGAAACATTTGTATGATCATGATGCTATCTCTTCCATTTCTCCTGACTCTTGACACCTTATCCGCTTATTTTGCAAACTCCACCAACCTTTATCATCAAATGGAAAACTGAACTTCTTAGTATCCTTTTATTTGTCTTGCTGGTTTGCTGACCAGGCATTATTCCAGAACATATTCTAGGAGCTAATGTTTAGTAAACTCTCTGGTCATGGCCTATTCGTAAGATATTTTCCGCCAAACGACCAAAACAACCCCATGATCAACTGAATGTGAAACATGAAAACAAATAGAGAAAACCGTTGATGAGCAAATAAAGCGTGTAAGTAAATGGAAAAGAAGCAAATTATAACTCAACCGCCGGGTCAATGCAGTATTGTTCCTAGTTTCAGTACACTGCCCTCATAAGCATAAACGCTTTATCTGACTTTTTTTTTCATTTTTGAGTTAACACCGGATTCGAAAGGTACATAGTCAATTACATCATTCCACAAAATACGAAAAACCTATCTTATGCGGAAGTATGTTAAAATCAATACTGGAAAATCCCCCATCTACAAATAACGTCGCATTACATAGCATAAACGTTCTATCTACCGTAGATAGAGCATTTACGCTAAGTAATGTGTAGATAGAACGTTTATGGTAAGTAATGCTGCCATTATTTCGTTGAATGTTCCTACAAAAAAGTCTTATCTGCTTAAAACCTATCTTCCACAAATATTTTCAACGTGAAAGCTTTTACTTCAGATGTACCTCAAGTAAACGTATTTGTATCTATGTTTAAACTTTCATCCCGTTTGAAGATGTCTGCAGCATTTAGAAAACCACATATCATTGAACATATCGAAAGTTACTAAAATGTAGAAAGAGCGTATATGCTAAGGACGGCAGTACAGTGCTCGATACTATCATCGGTCACTACGAAGGTGTTGAAACAGTCCTTTCTGTCTGAAGAATATAATCCGAGTCCAAAACTTTATGATAAGATTCTTTATTTTTCTACTCGTAATTTACTGTTTTTGCTCATTATCTTTCCTCGTTGCCGTTCATCATTCCGTTACTCTATTCTGTTTGTTTATTTGCAGCAAGCAATCCTGAATCGCAAATATGCCCGCTAGAAGGTTCATTTAGTCTTCGTGGAGCAATTGGACCACCATATATAACATCCCGACACAAACGTAACCACAATAACAAGGGACACAATCAGCATGGCCATCATCAACATGAGCAAGGACATAAAAGGTAATTTGTTAATTGAAATGTGTCCGTTGGAGATATGTGGACTGTCGGATAGGTTCTGAGAAACCCTCGAAAAATGAATGAGTTGGATGATACCGATGGTCGTTGCATGACTTGAAAGAATGAATATTTCATAAAAAGTAAGATGTTTGGCCTATGCCATGGAAGCTTAGGAAGCTTTTTAAGAGTCCGATAAAAACTAAACGTGCAAATGTTTAAATGGAATAACGAAAGGGCTTCAATGAAGTTAATCAATATAAGTTGATTTTGAGTGGGCGCGATGGTGCTGAATACGCTAAAAAATATATTAGTTTTTGGTGGAAGCGAATAAACGAAGCCTTTTTTTGCGTAAAATAAAGCATTGCTTTCGAAGAATCAGTGTTGTACAATGTTGAAAAAATGATGCAACGATTGAGTTCATTGTTGATCTAATATTTTTTATAAACATGATCCATTGATAATAGCTGCTTAATCGCAAACTTCTCACAAATTCCATCGCATTATTTGAATTTTTTTAAAAAGAAAGTCCTTTCTGTTTTGTTAAAGTCTTCAACACAATCTTCAATTTCTGAGGCTTCACTCATTAAGTTGATATTTAGATGTCGCTATTATTTCACTAACCTATTTCATTTTTACATTAAAATCCTCCGACTTTCGAATAGCTATTTCGACACAAAAGTACACGTAAGCTCATTATGGTTTTTGTTAAAATAGTATCACAAAGTTAGACCGTTCCTTTAATTATTTCTGGAACTGGTAAGCAAGCCATCACCTTGAAGATCTCCCAGCAAAATCCACCAAGCAGACATTCATTCTCACCCATCTCGTCAAGTCTGGCTCAAAAATGCTAAACCTACATCACGACTGACTTGTACCGGAGACTAGCAAGCCCCTTATGGAGAGAAATTACAATAAAATTCTGAAACATTTTTTTCCAACATGCTACACATACTTTAGAATAGGCTGTACATTGTAAATTCGAAATTTCAGGCACGGAATTCAAAGCTTTCGAAATTCAGAAGAGCTTGGTCAAACATCTTGGCAGTCTCATACTCGTGGTCTTTCAATAAGAAATCGACGTGACGCAGTTGTTGCGTTCGCTGCCGCTCCACCATCACTATCGGGCTTAACTAATGCAATCCTTGGATCCTTGCCTGCGGACAGCAGGGTTTTCGTTCGAGACGAATCGAAAGTCATCACACTAACCAGTCAATATCGAAGTAATCGCCCCGACAGTCCTGCGGATACGGTCGTAGATGTTGAGACTATAAGGACCGCCGAGGATGGCAATGTTGTTTTTCAGGACGTCAGTAGCAGCGACAAGGACAATGACGAGGAGCACACTGTCAATGTACGAAACAGTGCAAAGGTTGCCAGTGTAACACAACAACGAAATCGCCGGGACGTTCCAGGATGCACGGTGAACTATAAGGCACAGAGGCAGTTGCTTGTTGGCTGTACGGATTCATATTTGATTGAAGTCCGTCCGAGATGCAATGAGGATGGTGAGGAATGTAAGTAATTTGATTTCAATATTGATTAGTTTCAGATGTTTTTTGAGCTATACAATTTGTTCTGATATTGTTTGATGTTGTTTCGAAAGTAAGTCGCATTTAGGCCTGAGTTTTAAGATTATGAAACAGATATTGAGTAGATCAACTGACAGATGGGCAGAATCTCTATGCTATACAGTTTTCTTGCACACTGTCGAAAATGCTGCCACAATTCATTAAACGATGAAAAAACTCAAAACCACAAAATTTGTAATATGAAGACCTATTTATAGATATATTTCAGCTTCTCGGCAGTTATTGATATTTCGAGGGTGACCGATATTCATGTCTAAGGGTGATGAATAGACACCGAAGAATTGAGTGGGTTACTCTTAAAACATCAATATATGTGAAGAAATTGCAAGAAATGCAGCTTAGATAGGAAAAACTGGCCGCAATAATGAAGCTTTTGATCTTAAATTGGTTAAGTTGAACCCAAATTTGCACTTTTTTGTCTTTAAGTAAGTGACAACTTTGGCTTTTGACGTCACCACTCATGCGCCTTACTTTACTTTGCAAAGTAAATGTTCATGGGGATCATAAAAAAAAGCTCATCGCCTTTACTGTTAGGGTAATATTTTGGCACCCACAGCAAAACTTATCGGACAAAAATAAAGTATTTATTTCGTCAATTCGTCTCTGATCGAAACCTTTTATGGTGATCGAATTAAAATATTGATTTGATTTAGTCATCTTAGTTCAAAAACGATTTAAATGTGCAGTGTCTCAAAACATATTCAATCAGTAAATTTTTAATAGAGTTTGTGAGCTCCATCCAAACCGAAAAATTCTTCAGATTTGTAGCAAAAATGAAGAGGACTAAAGCAAGATGACGATAAGGTAGCAGCCGTGTGTCCTGAACCCACTTATTGGAATCGTAGAGAGCGAAGACACTATTTTGATGATTGCCTGGGTGAGAGGTGCACCTTCGGTTATGGATGAGACCATCCGGACACATATAAGCCGAACTTCACCTCATACGCTCGAGGTTGACACAGTAATTTCCTAATACCGGCACATGGTTCCGGAGTATTAAGTTATTCCTCCAGCGAATATCTGAGTAATGGGACGATATCGAAATGTAATGGGACAATATCGACAACAAATGTTGGTTATGCAAAATGTTTTATCACTTTGTTGAAAAATCGGAGACAGCATCAGGGTTTTCATTGCAAGATACGACTGCTTCTTTGCTTGTCCCAGCTGATCGTCCATGCCACCAGCAACACCCCGTAATGAGGCCGTCGAAATTCGCTATGCCAACTACTACGGTACTCTGAGTGGATGGGGCCAGAAACTTTCGGGGAGAAAGATTCATCATTTCTCGTTGAATAATTCTTATATGAGTATACAAGCTCCAATTCTTCAGCCTCGTTAATGCACCGCCCCCGAAGTATTGAATCCCTGACCGCGTCTTCCAGTCCAATTCAATGTTATTTCATTATTTATGATCATTAAAAAACAATCAAATGCAATGTAAAAACCTTACATTTACCATTTTAATTTAGGTAAAGTAAATAATAGCAAAATGTCAATTGTGCTTTATATATGACTTGTTATTAAACATATTCATGATTGCTTAAAATTATCGGTAACAATCAAATGCGACGTAAAAACCGTACATTTACCATTTCAATTTAAGTAAAGTAAATAAAAGTAAAATATCAATTGTGATTTATATATGACTTCTTATTAAACATCTTCATGATTTACTTTGAATTATCGATAACATACTAAACTACTTTCAGCCTATCTCTGTCATGGGTCATGGACTGAAAACAGTACCGTTTATGTTGTTGCAAAGAATCAAGCAACACAGCACGGTGTTTGCATTACATACCGGCAATTGGACAGTAACGAAGGACTTCTGGTCGTTGGCGATTCATGTTATCGTGGCCTGCAAAAACCACCCGATCATTATTTCATAGCCAATCTAACACTAGCCGGTATGTACAAATACCCTTAGATAGTTTTATTCTTTCTTTTGCATGCCTCTTTTTACAATAATTTCACTTCAATTCATTCAGTAAATTGATTCAGTCAATAATGTTCTTTTCATAAAATTCCGTCAAACTACTGTTTTCCATCGCTTTTAATTATTTTCCCTATCCTGTTTTACCTTCACCTCAACATTATCTATTCCACGCTTTAAAAAACGTCCTCCCCATGTCACAGTCCAGAATATACATATATGACAGGAACTCATATCAAATAGCAATAAATTTCCAATAATAGTTTACCGGTTTTCCAGGTAAATGTGGTGACACGAGTGCTACGAACTCAGTTCACCATTATCACCACCGTCACCATGCAAAATGGATTTGGATTGAATTAGCAACAATTGCAGCGACAGTGGCAATAACAACAGAAACAGTTTTTCGGCCGATTTTGATTAGATGACTCGAATAATTCATAAAACGTCATCATTTTTCATTCCCTATGCAATTCAGTGTGAATTTTACTAAAATAAAATCGTCGGCTGCTGAAATACTGTATTAACATAAATTAGTAAATCGCGTAAAAACTGAACAAAACCATCCGATATTAAAAAGGTAATGTTTCAAAAGATTTACATTCAATTTGAAATTTCATTATGAGTGCAGTTGTAAACCTGAAGCTACACAAAGTATCAGGTTCGAAAAAATTCTAAATACAACCAAAAAGATATCAACTCTTCAAAATTCACTCCATTTCGAATGTGTACAATATCAATTAAAAAAAAGTAGAAAAAAAAACGAGATGGCGATAAGACGACATTCGAATGTGTGTAAGACATCGATCATGATCCAAGACCAAGATGGAAAATAATTTTTATATATAATAAATATAAAATCATACTTATTATCAACATAAAATTCAATATTGAGAAATCTTTGAATTTAAATGAGATGGAATAACAGCTATTGACTGAAAAGTAGTTATATATTCGAATCGATGGCTAAGTAACTGAGAAGGTCCCGGAGAAAAATAAGATGATGATTTTTTCACTAGCCACAGAAAGTATAAAAAGTGAAACTATACAATTTAGATAACGCAAATAATTAAGATTTAATATGCAATGAATAAGAGATCAAGAACTCAAAACACACAAATTGATACGATCTTAGGGTACGACCAAGAAGCAGCGACGAGATCGGGAAGTCAAGCAGCGCGCGTCTATGTATTTCCATGCGAAGCAGCCATCAAAGCATCAAAGAGGTAATGGTTACATCTACCCAACTGTTTTTTTGTGACTCAAAGCACTATTCACTCAGAAATTGGTCAGGAAATCAGTTTGGATCGGTCTCATCGCTACCGCAACGATCGCGAATTTTTGTAAAAAAAAAAAATCCTGCATTTAGCAAAACAATATGAGGCAATGAATGAATCGATTGAATATATAGATTCGTATGAAGAAAAGATGAAGGATAGAGCTGTGATAACATGGATGTATATGAACGATTGCAGAAGGCTGCTTGACTCGATGCTCTTGTCGCAACTACTTGACCACAATCTTAGGTAAATATTTATGACAAAGTGGTGAACAAATAATAGACTTGTGAAAAAAGTATAGGTAGCTTGGTTACTAAAAACAGAAAGTTTAAACGTACGTCCAAGATCTTGTTCTCTAAGTAATGAGAATGAAAAATATAACGTTTGAATTTGGGCAAAATATTTTTCAACATAGTCTCCTCTCAACTCAAATCACTTTACCCAATAGTATTCCGTGTTAATACCGTCGGTAAAACTCGATTTTTCAAGTCCTGCAAAATAGGCGTTTATCAAACATGTCCGTATTTGGCATGCATTTTTTCCAATTCGGAAACAAGAATTTAAAATTCGTAGCGTAATTCATGAATGTTTGTCATTGCAATACAAGAATTGTGAGTGGAACTGATGAAAGAGAACTTTTTTCCTTGCTAAGCGAGGCTGTTTTGTCTTGATCGCTTCGCTCTTTGTATCCAGATGTGCTGCATAATACTCGCCGGTAATCGTTTTTCCTTTCTCCAGATAGTCGATGTTCCTATTGTTTGGACAATTGTTTCAACTTTGGCGTTTTGTCGATCATGTGACACTACATTGTGGATTTGGGTAATGTTTTCCGTAGTCGCAGCGGTTTTTGGATCTGGACGGTGGCACATCACAAACAGATGTTCGACCACGTTCAAATTCCACTACCATCTGCTTATTGTCACAAACGATAACGAAGAGGCTCCTTAAAGTCAAATCCAGCACATTTTTGATTCCGTTTGCCTTAACCCTTTGATATGGAGGTATTTTATAGCAGTACTAATCTCAATTTGCTCATGTAAATCAACTAAATAATAACATGACTAACTCGAAATATGCACACTCATATATATCCAATACTTTTATTTCGGAACTTCTATGCATTAAATTTACTTGCATTGTACATTTTCCCCGTTCTCGGTGCGACTCTGCCTCATCCCCCTTCGGTCGTTACATATTCGCTTGATTTGATCGTAACAACTAAACTATTCAATTGAATTATCTAAAACTTTATAGTATTTGCTTTTAAATATCAAACGTTATAACCATCATAAATTTTTAATTTTATAAATTCCCCTTCTGTATCATTTTCATTACTTATAGAACAATTTACGTACAGTGAAATTGATGCGATTTATTAGCTTTCTGGAAACAAACATTAAACATAAATGCAGTTTTATAAAACTTATAGAGACATGAAAATGTTCGTGATATGCTGTAAATATGCAAGTTTGTTAAGTTTCGATTAATTTAAAAGTTTTGTTAAACAAATTTATGTACAATTTCTTCAGTTTGAATCTGATGTAAATCTTTCAGATACAAATTGAAGATTTCATTCAGGGTAAGCTTGAATTTTGGCGAGGTCATGTCCAGTTGAGCTACTTTCTTCATATAGATTTTCAAGCAATGCATTGTGACTCTTTTGTTAATTTTATGCTTTATGTCAAATCCGTATAACATTTCTGCATTTTATCAATCGCTCTAATCGGTTTTCGCACAAAAAATTTTTTTCAATCGAAATATCGCTGAGTCACTAAGAGCCCGTCTCAAAAAACATATAGAAACATACCATCATTCTTTTATATTAGCAACCACACACTTCTATTTATGAAAGATTCAAGCTAAATGAGTTGCCTTAAAGAATTTTTGAATGTGAAGGAAACATTTTCTAGGTCCTTATTTTATTTCATTTATCTGATTAACCTAAAACTATTTAAAAGAAAAATCGCCGAAATTCTAAAAAACAAATCAGCGAAGTTTACTTTCGTTAACTTATAAATTCCACGAACTTTTCAAATTAGTTAACGCCGATTTTTACTTTTATTGTTGTATTCTAGTTAAAAATGATTTAAGAACGTGGTCTATCGTCAAATGAAATAGTGTTTCCAAGTCCTCTTGTGGAATATTCTACTAAGCAATGACCGGACTAGAGATCTGTGTTGTGTTGTGCTGCCTTAAATTTCCCCAATGGGGTTCTTACGAGGATGCTTCAAATATTTTCGCTTGGACTGAGGACAGAGAATACGTTACATGAGAGAATACAGTAATTTGATGTTTTGTTGTTTTCTATTACGTTGTTGCTGTGGCTTTGTGAATCGAATCATTATCTTCCTGGAATACAAATTCAGTTTCATTCATTTCCTCTTCAATCGCCGGACGCGCAAAATTATCCAGCATTTTTGATATTTTTCACCATTGACGGTGAGCGTGTTTTTGCATTTGCTCACACCAATCCGTTAGTTTAACAGCATACTTTGTTTGTCAACGAACCCGCTTAGATACAAGTGGGGCTCGTTGCCCATAAAAAGATTGTGCATGAAATCAGCTTCTAGCCATGATCATTCTTGGATCTGAATAGCACACGCTAATTATTTCAGATAATCTGATGTCTTGAGCTCTTGCACTAACTTTAGACCTGTCTAAACATTCCGCATTCTTTCAATCCTCTGAGATCAGGTTTGAGACTGCTTGAATCGTCCTTGGGTTAGCGTTGAAAGATTTTACGTACCCGCTGAATATTGTCCTGTGACCTCCCTGAGTGCGATCTTTAAATTTGAATTCGCCGGACTAAGTTCAATATATTAGGGAGATCGATCGTTGAATTTCTAGATAGCATTAGAATCTTTTGATGTCCTAAATTGGTCCATATTGGATCTCCAATGATACTTATTAAATATTATGAAAACATTAACTAAAATTTAAAATCAAGCTATTTCATCTTAAAATAGCCTAGTGACTTTTGCGCCAACCTGTAGTATAGTCCTCTCTATTTCGCATTGGATTCACATAGCAGTAGAAAACGATTTATATGTTAGACGACCCAAGATTTATACTGTATTCTCTCGTTATTCATAAACTAGCCTATGAAACTAGTTCCAGTCTTATATTTCCTCATGTATCTATAATTTTTTCCTAAATATTCTTCAGTTAATCCAAACGAAAAAAATGCAAATGTAGCCTGGTTCATAGTGGAATGTCGTTTGTTTGATGTTTGCCTTGAAAATAGCGTTTTAAATTTTTTCACAATATCATTTTCCCACTTAAAATCTGGAAGTCGTTTTTTGTGAAAAGCACCAATTCGATATAGTACTATTAAACAACGATAATATCCTAAAAATAAAGCTAATAGTCACAATACCTAAGAAAATTAGAAGTTAAAAAAAAATTTAATTATTTCAATCATAAGCAGATTGAATTACGAAACAACCTGTAATTGATTTACTTTTCTGTTTTATATCAAACAAATCAACATTCCAGCAAATCAAAATAATCCAAATTCACCCACAAAAAAAAACCCATAGACTCTTTTGATATTGATATAAAAGAGTGTAAATATATTTTTCTATAAAAAAAAATCAGTAACGAGCACTACGGAACACTTTGTCAAATACTACCGCTGAATTTTGTGAAAAAATAAACACATGAAATATATAAAATTCTCGATAATAGCCTAACTATTTACATTGCCTCAAAATAACATGCTTTTGAGACGATTCCTGGATTACAGTCGGGTTCATAATCACAAGCTTTTCTGTACAAATCAAAAATAGGTATGGGAATTTCTTCTGGCAAAAGCATGTAAAAACGCATGTACGCAATCGATTTGTACCTGTTCTATCATAGCTCTGAGTACAATTCAGCACCTTATTCGCTTTAGTTGTCATACCAACTTATCAACATGATTGCATCTTCCTCCCGAAAATAATTTCTACGTTCCCCGCAAAATTAAAAAGATTTTAATTGGCTTGAACATATACGATTCAAATCATTTTCATGCATTTCTGCCTTGGGTTTCAGCAAAACTATGCCATTGTTGCACGCATATTCATTATCCCATGCAATTTTGTTGTCATATTTCGATCGAAAACTAAACGAAATCAGATACGAACAGCATCCCCAGTACGATATAAACACATTTTCTTGCTTTCAAAATCAAGAAACCTTAATCCTATTATTATGAATGCGATATAAACAGCCTATAATCTAACTAAAACAAAGTAAAGTCATCCCACAATAACCTTTGCTGGATCTAATGATTGAAGCTGGTAGAGAGTTTCATTCACAAATTTACAATCAATGGAGTGATTAGTTCCATGATTCATTTTACATTTAGTAAAACGAAAAACAAGTAAACGTAAGGTGAAAGATTGAAAATCACAAGCGAATAAATTTGTTTCATCAATGAAAACTAATTCGATTAAATCATTGCGTGAAAGAGATAAAAACGCTAATTAACTACTATGCATGTATAGTTTTAATGGTTATATAACGACGGTGATATTAGTTTATTTTAACGAAAATTAAATAAAATTAAAAAGATAATGAAGTTACAAGTGAACATAAATAAAATTAAGTGATTGATAAAATTTAATCAATGAAAAACAAATTTCGTGTACAGCAGTTCGAAAATCTCGAACAGAGAAATATTAGAATGAAATAAGGAATGCGTATGAATGTATGAGCAGCATTGAAACTAATTAATAGCATTGAAGCTAATTCGAATGAGTTTGAAGCTATTTTCAAATAATTTCCGAAATCATTTATTTCGAATGAAAATCAATGAGAGCTAGAATCAATTTTGATTTGATTGAAAACGGGTTAATTATATCTAATTTGCTGGATGAAAATTAAAATGTTCACCCGCCGAATTCTTTACTGCATAAAATACCAAGCCATTTTGATTTTCATCCTTTAATGACTAGTTAACTGCAAAACAAAACATAACTTGCTCGAAATTCGAGAACCACCGCAGTTATTTTAGTGAAAAGTACTCGATTCTTATTCATTTCGAAACGATCCAATTGTTTTTTTACTCACTACTACAATCCTTTTATCATTCATCTTTTCGGTAAATGAACAAACAAACTAGTGAAACGAGATAGGTTAACAGCATGCAACCCTAACTTCAATTCCGAAAAGGAGTTTTCATCGAATGAAAACTATGATGTTGATTTTCCATATATTTCAGTTTTCCGAAATGCAGAAATGATCGTCTTCTTCGGGGCAAGTAGTAAACTAATCAATGCCCTCACCTTTCATTCGACGACCTCTGCTCCAGATAAACTTTAACGGAGAACATTTGATGCTAAAGGGCAATGTTGTATTTTTATAAATATTTTTCCAATGCTTCATGTGTAGCAATTATTGATATTGATTTCAAATCTGTCTATTGATTTAAATTAGAACCTTCTCGCAGAGGATGGCATCAAATGAATTATAAACTTCGTGTACATAAATGAATGAAAAAATAAGAAATATGTCTCATTGATTACTTTTTCAGTCTAAACTTCATCTAAATATATAGAAAACCATAAGTGCTTCAAGTATAAGAACTTATTGAACCAAAAAAAAAACAAAAAAAAAAACAGGAAAAAATTGCAATTAACTAATTGATGAATGATGCAAATAATTGAAAGTATTGTGCGTCATAGCTCTTAAATGGTAAGATGCAGAAAGACAGTTTAGGAAGTCAACAGAGACGAGGTAATATGAAACGATAAAAAGAGAAAGAATGAATGTATGTAAAGGAAAAGCATATGATGAAAAAAATAATGAAACTGTAAAAAATATTCATGGTGTTTTTAAAATTATTTTTTTAAAACAAGAAAAGTTATGAAACTTAGTAATTAATTTCTATCTTGTATCTAAGTTAAGCTCATTTATACAGTTTTTGGTTATTGATTATAAGTATTTTAAAAAAATAAAGTCAAATTGTAAGCAAATAAATGCGGTGAGTTTTGTATTTGATACGCTGTAAGCACGGATAACGGACCATTCATACTATCAAACATTTAATGAAACACCCAAGGAAATTAGTTGAGTATAGATTCAAAGACTATTAGGCACGTAATGTGAAATATAAAAATAAAATACAATTCTATTCAATACAGCCTAATTTTCTATATTTTATATTTCTCATGTCTATGAGCTTATGCTTGAGTGTCTGTGGGCCAAATGCTCTCTGCTGTCGCTATCTCTAGTGTTGTATCATGCGTTCGGCTTATGCATGATGCTATCCTTGTACTCATATATGAGTTGGCCTTTTTTCCGCCGATTCCTCGAGGAGAAACTTCGGTTCAGCGGATCAACCGTATTATCTGCCTATTTGGGTCTTCTTAGTTTGTGTAGCGGCGAATTTATTTTATTTTATTTTATTTTTTTAGATGTGAGGCTCAATAATTCGCGCACCGTTTGCATATTATGCGTGCCAGAGTAAATCAGTTTAAGAGCAAGAAAGCATGTGCGTTAGTAGGTCCGTAGATTATCTTGCTTGGTACTAATGTTATTCTTTGTAGCAGGCTATATCAAGACTGCCGATCGCAAGGACACCACCGGATACAAATGATAACTCGCCACTTGCGAGTGTCATCAAAAGGCGATCGGTCTCTCGCACAAGGCAAGCGGCCTCTCGCTCAAGGCAACAACAAATTAACATTAATGAAAACCCTCGGATGAGGTGTAGTTGTTGCGATTCTATTCGATTGATATTCTGTCCCTCTGTCGCTTTTGCCAAACCGAAATCACGGTAGGATGCTCAGGAATGAGCCCTGTGGTGGTGGAGCTGTAAGCCGAGCATCATCACAGAGAATCTGCCCTCTTGAAATATGTCCTTATACAAGTTTCATGTATTATTATAATAAAGCTTGGGAAAACGTGCGGCAATAAGCAATTTCGCCAACTGCTTTATCGCATAGCAACTATTCATTTTACGATTAATTGTTGCTAGTATGCGCTTTGTTCTTAGGATGGCTGCAGGTTGTTGCGAATGCCAGAACATTGCATTCGTGGAAGTACCAATAAATACTTTCGTATTCCGAATGAGGTGATTGATATAGTTAGAGAGGCTGCTCAATTGAAATCACGGAATTGATCAGAAATGAAGCCCCATGATGGCGGAGCACAAAACCAGAGAAGTAGCTAAGTAGCAAGGAATACATTTGTAAATCGCGGTGTTGGTGGTGGTGTAGGCCGAGCATCATCACAGGGAAACCAGCTTCTCGCACGAGGTAATTAAAACAAACTGTTCATTATTTTATTTATTGAATTTGCTTCGGTATGCTATATTGCCGGGTGCTCGTTTTGAATATTTTTATCTTCAAATTTTTGGTTCCTGCTATTGACGATTAGCCCTCTGGTTTTGAAACTTGATAGCTTTGCAGCTGTTTCGCGCACTCACCATCATAAGGATTCTAATAAGGATTAATTGGACGAAAAGGTAGGGCCTTTGGGGATATATTTCATAATGTGAAAACTTATTTAACTGGGATTCACTTGCAGGTCTCTCTGTCGCTTTTGCTCAAGTGAAATCACGAAATCGGACTGAAATGAGCCCCGTGCTGGTGGTGGAGGGGTTGGCGCAGCATCATCTTAGTGTAATTAGTGAGTAGACACATTTCAATGATCCTGATATTTTCTGAATTATGGACGTATATTCAAGTTGTTAATATCAAAATTTCTCTCGCATGTAGATGAACAAAATCAAGCCCGGTGGCGTCACCCGTGACGACTTTGAAAAGTTGAAAAGTATTCGCTTGCCTGAAGACAAAGTGACTGTGCTTTCTTCCATGAAGGAGCTGTCACTTTAGACATATCTTCCAAGATATCATTTTATCGTTCATTTACTACAATTTCCAAAAATATAGCTATTCGTATCTACTTAACTCGCATGGATGAAATTAAGCCTGTTCTCTATTGCTATAGGTTTTGGAAATATCGAAGACGAAGAATATTGTGATTTTAGAATTACTATTTTAGTGTGTAAGGTTCTTTTCGTCAATTTCGAATAATTTATATTGTGACGATGATAAGAATAAGATTTTTCAGATTTTGATAAGAATAAGATTTTGCAATAAAAAATTTTGTATTTGCATTACCGTAATTATTTGCATGTCTCTATTATACATAGGTTTCTAGTTTCGCTATACTTATCAGTTAAGCGAAGGGGTTTTTGCGATTCTACAGACTTCCCATGTTACAAGTAATAAATTTACCCTCCAACATCCTGCTACTCCTCATGCATTCTTTACACAATTCCAATGAATGCGGCCGTATAAAGCTATGGTCTGACTGAATTATTTAGTGACAAGGAGCACAAAAACGGAGCTAATCTGCCTATAGGATTCACTTTCAGCTTTTTGGCTTCTGTGGGGATTTCGGATTTGCACGTCGAAAATATTGCCCTATACATTAATGAAATTCTATATGCGTGTCCCCCGCAGCCGTAAGAGCGTGAAAGGGGTGTTTAACGTAGTTGTCCGCGCTAGCTATCCACCTGTGAGGGCAGCGGTTTTGCGTTTGAGAATTGCTCAAGAATTGGGGCCATGATGTGGGCAGCAGCATCGAATTGGCCTTTGGTGATACGAGCTGTATGCGGTCTAGTTTTGATTAACATGCTATGAAGTGTAACAGCTGGATTCAATTTCTCAAGAAGAAATTAAGGTTACGCGTGAAGTGCATTTAGTTATTGCGGTGGAGAATTTGGATGTGTGCCTCTCAACTATAATACATACTTTAGATTGGAATACAGTAGCATGGTTTAACAGTCTAGGCCACAGATATGTGTCGAAAAGTATAGCCGTATAAGCCAAACATTCTTGACAGACGATGGGTAAGCGTTTCGGTTTTGTTCGATTCAAATTTCTCGGACTGCATGTTCAAATGTAATTCGTATTTGAAGCATAAAAGCTATTTACGATTCCTCAAGAGGAACCTTGGGTTCCATAGTAGCTGTCTGCCCACCATCCTCTCTTGTATGATATGATGTATAAGGATCATCAATATAATATTTTGGCCGCCGCCAGAATTTCGTTACCATTTTATCTAGAAGCATAGCTTGCTGGCCGTTTACAAAAACATGCTGACGCAACTTCCGTTTCAGAGTTGGTGTCTTTTGTCACATTTTCTTGTGACGACCGGAACCTGTTCGAATCCATGCACCTCAATGAAGCCTTTTCAAACGTTTCAGAAAGTTTTTCACCGACTTCCTTTTGCCTTTATTCAGTGAGAATTTTGTTACGCTCCTGGAAGGCGGCGTTAGAAGGGCTGTTATGTTCGGTGAAATTTTTTGCAGAAGTTCCGAGTTTATTGCCAGTGGGAGCAAGTTGTGTGATACGCAGAATTTTCATTTACTTGAAAAAGATACGATTGTCCTACTAGTGAGCAGTGCTGATGCAGCATTTCGGCACTGTTGATGCAGAACTGGCTGCCTGAGCGAAGTAGTTACTACTGAACATAGAAAATAAATCCCCAATGAAGTTAAAAATTAAATGTTGCACAAAGAACGTGCATTTAGGACGAGCAAATGAGAATGGGGAAGAGAATATTAAACCTTGTATTAAAAGAGCATACATTTCTTACTTCGGCCGATATAATTAATTTACAGATAAGCCATATTCTCACCTCTAGACAGTGCTAAACGCAGGCTAAACGCAACATCCTGTCGCCGAAATCTACTTATTCGCAATGTGACATTTAATCGTGATGACAGTCGATAATGCGGTGCAAAAACTTCAACTAGAAGAGAACAAAATAGGAAAAAATTGTACGTAACGTCAAACTTGTGCAGGTTTTTCGGTTTTCCTCACTTACAACATTTATTAAATTGATAAAGTTGCAAACGGAAAGTGTCGATGGGATGAGTATAATCCTATAATCATAGTTGTTTCGCAGCTGTGTACACCAAGTTATTCGAATCCGAGAGCGTATTTGAGTGCGAATTCGACTTTTTTTGGTGTTTCAATTGTCATTCCGAAATCTGCACAACAGCTTGACAGCTCCTCGTTTCATAACCTCGGATCCGCCGATCCCGCCGATTGACTGACATTCTAATTGCACCGTGTGCCTCGGTAGACATACGTGCGTGGAAACGTTAGGAGTCTCGTTTTCTCCGTGAAGGAAACTGAATTATTGCCATCGGACGGGAGACAGTTTAATTTTCAATTCGGTCTAGTCAACGATATTTAAATTTTGAAAGAATCGACAACACGTTCTTCGCCGCAACAAGATGTATCGAGTGATGCTGAGAAATCCCTGCAAAAGCGCAATACAGGTGGGGGAAATACTTCAGGATTCTATCGAGCAACGTCCTAGATGAATTGTCGCTCATTTAAGTGTTCTGGCATGGTTTCAGTTTTTGAATGCAGTGCACAATCAGTAGAAGTTACAAAGATAATTATTAAATGCTGCAGTTTAGGGGTTAAATATTGACAAAATTATGTAATATATTTGGCAATATCGATGGGGGATGCGAATAATTTTTTGACAAAGGAACGAAGGTGCCGCCACAATGTTAGTGGAAATATTTAAAGGATATTTTGTTTAAATTGATATAGTCCATGGTAAAAGGATGAATCCACTACAAACCTTACCGAGTACATTAATTTGCTTTTGTGACAACCATTCAAAGCGGCAAATTCGCCAAAGGCGATGATTGCTCATGTTTCCTTTAAATTGTCAAAGTGTTTTAAATAAAAGCAATACTTTCAGAAATCACTGACACGCTATAGCCGAAGACACATAAGTGCGGGTACGCCACAACAAGCGGGCTTTGGAAAGTTGTTTGTTATTCTCGCACCTTTCGCAGCTGTCGGTGGTGTAGCGTCCTACGCAAAGTATGTACAAATCTAGCGATTCAGTCCATTTAGTAAACGATCCCCTAACATCCTCAGATACGATACAGATTTTCGAAAAAAGCTCGAGAAAAATGTCCCTGGTGCCGAATCTCTCCTGAAAGTCGTGTTGCGAGAAGAGAATCCTCTGGACAATATTTCCAAGAAAGTGAGCGGTGTGACTTCAACAGTTACGGACTTTTTTGGTGGGAAAAGCGAGAATGTGGCAGATACAACAGTTAGAAAGGTTCAAAGTATGTCTCTGATTCAATTTCAATTTACCACGGTTTTCACTGAGACTTTTTCTTCATGAATTTTAGAACCGGACACTGCTGAAAGCCAAAAACCCGTAAGTATATCGAGTAAATCCCAATCTACTACCTCCTCTTCTAAATCTGATTCTCATGTCCCTGTTCCCCTTCCACCAATTACTTCTGATCCTACAAAGAAACCCGCGTCTACCTCCAAGCCAAGCACACAAAAAAGTGCGACGACAGAACCTACGACTGCAAGCACTGCGGCACCAGCTCCATCGAAACCAGTCACAATTCAGAGACCTGCTGATACCGTTCCGTCAGATATTCAAGAATTGGAGAAAGCAATCGAGTTGTCAGCTGCAATTGTGGTCACAGAGTACAATAAGGCCATCGGTGTTTTGAAAACGTAAGTCTTCTTTTAATTGCTTAGAATAAAATAGTGAACCGCAATTTCTTCTAGATATAATGAGGAAATCAAAAAAGTTGTCGATCAAGCTATTGAAAAATTGGATCCGACAGCTTGGACTGCAATGAAAAATAAGACCAGTGCTAGAGATACGGCTGTGGAGGCTGCTGAAGATTCGGCACGTGCAGCTTTAAGTAAAATAGGTTTGTCTTCAGATCCTTTAACATACCATTCTCAGTATAAATATTCGAATATTTTGCTTAGATCAATGCAACATTGCACTGACAAATCAGGCTAGCGCAGTGAGTCCAGATCGTCTCGATGCGATACGAAACAAAATTCGTCTCCTAACCGATCATATAAATGGTCTAAAAGACGAACTATATCGCGGAAAAGACGCTGCAATCCTATCCGAGAAATACTGGAAAAAAGTCGAGAGTGCTCGTAATTACTTCCTTGACGAAATCGCAGCAATATTCCCCGGATTGAATCTGTCCGAGAAAAAACTAAATCTGAACAAGGACGATTTGGACCTGTTCATTACGCACGCCTACTCGCATGTGCTAGCATATCAGAAAGAATTGCAGCGGCAACAGCTGGAAGGCGAGATGCGATTGAAGCGTGCTATTGAGGCATTGCGCGGTGAAGATCAGACAGAAGCGGTACGCACTCAGGTCGAATTCTACTTGGACAAGGAGAGGAGGGAGTTGGCGATTGAAAACCAAAAGAAAATATCCCGAATCATTGCCGAGTCCGAGAAGGAGTTGAGGAAACAATTGAAAAGACAGTCGGAGGCGCATATTGATCACATCACTGATGCGCTGTCTCAAAAAGAAATTGAGTTGAGGCGTACGTTCACGCGCGAACTGGATGAGAAACTTTCGGCTGAGAAGGCCGCTTACAAGCTCCAACTGGCATCGATGCTTGGGAAACTCAAGGGAATGGATGCTGCGTTAAAAGGTAGGAAATAACAAATAGATTTTATCGATTTCCTGTTAACCATACAAATGCGTTAAATTTCACATGCGTTCAGAAATTGATGGGGAATTGAAAGGTATAATTACAGCTCCTTGCATTTCTTCGGCTTGTAGATTTTGTTTGGTGTTTTCATTAAAATTCTCATAATGATTGCAGCACGTGCGGAGTCGGAACGTTGCGCCCACCAAGCTCAAGCTCTGTGGGCGGCTTGTCAGGCACTTTGGGCTTCTGTGCGCACTGGTGAGCCGGGTGTTCATTGGCAGTATAAACTGCGTCCGCTCTCGAGTGAAATCAAAGCTGTTGGAAGAGCAGCCGGTATGAAAGATATAATCCAAATATAATATAGTTTTTATTGCGAGTAATTGTTTAGCTGAAGGCGACGAGCTAGTCACAGTCGTTCTGCAAAGCCTGCCCAATGAAGCATTGTCGCGCGGCGTCTACCCAGAAGATGCGTTGCGAGAGCGATTTATGAATGTAGAGAGGGTGGCGCGCAGAGTTGCACTTGTTCCCGAGGAAGGCGGCAGCTTGCCGGTCTACCTACTTTCCTACTTGCAATCGATGCTCATTATGCGCCCCGAAAATCCCATTTCCCAGGAAGAGCTGGAAAACAAAGTAGTCGATTTCAACAAGCTGGACACATATGATATCCTGAATCGTGCTAGGTAAGGGCCTGTAGTCTACCTTACCTTATGAATCGCAACTAATCGCCGAATTTCCAGGTATTTTTTGGATCGTGGTGATTTAACGCAAGCTGTAAAATATATGAACTTACTGCAAGGTAAATCGCGGAAAGTTGCTACGGATTGGCTGAAAGAGGCCCGTCTGCTCCTCGAAACGCAACAGGCGGCAAATACTTTAATGGCTCATGCTGCGGCTAGTGGCCTGTTATATTTGTAGATATTTCTGTACGACTGTTCTGTGTGCATAAAACGCAATGGTAAATTGTAATGCGAGCCATGTTTTTCATTCTTACTTTGTAAGTTGTACGTAATATAAAGTTTATGTTAAATATCGATGTCGTATGTTTGAGCATAGTAGCACGTAAGAATCAATTAATCCGATCAAATGCGCAGATATAGTAAAATTTTCAGATTGATCAACCGTAGTAACAGTCTTGAATGCGGCTAGATTATAAACGGAATCAAACAAAGCTTAGTACTTTTATTACTTACCTTTTAATTAAAATTTCTCGCCACATGGCACACTATCTAGGTGGCAAAAAGTTAGAAAATTCATTAATATAATATCCACAACACATTGATGTATTTCACAATGTTTCGTAGAACAAATTATGCCACTCGATAGGTAGCTCACATTCAATTACAAGCTTCATTGACCATACACATCAAAATCTTAACGTATTAATAATTGCCTATTCAGAATTTGCCGATGAAGCGTTGTTCTCACTTTCGAATTTCCACCTCATATAGGCTACTCGCATCCGATCCCATATGTTATCCCATGAATCCATCGCAGGACGTACATCCAGAATTGCGAATTTAAAGTCATTGTCCACCATACCGCCATCATAGTAGTCAATTATGTAGCGCACTTCTTTCCCGCAACGATCAACAATCCAATCGTGTCGATCGAAAGGAAGTTCATACCTGTAAAGTTAGCGTTCGACTTTAATCGACTTGTTATATATGATAAAATCACCCTAATAGTTGTCGAAACCGAGCTCGAGGACTGTATTGCGTTGCTTTACCGCCGAAGCTCTTCAGTTTCGGATGAGAGCATTCTTTCGCATGCAGTGCTTCCCATTTCAATACTTCGCGCCAAGCTTGTTCGTTATTTGCATTATGGATTTTGATTATATGGCCCATATCTTCTTGCTTGATTTCCTCTTTCTTCCACCGCCAACCCTTCCGTAACATAGCGTTCCAAAACATTTGCTGGCTGGGGTAGACCCAAAACTCCGGGCGACCATCTTCTGTTACTTTCGGTATGCTGGATGTTTGTCGGTCGGTGGGAAGTGGGAATGGTTGGTCTGGAGCCGGCTTTTGATTTGCAGGTGGCATCATATTCAAAGGATTTATATCGCTACCATCATGTTTCACTGGACACTCCGACTGTCGGGGAAGTTTCTGGTGCATGGGGCATTCCGGCGGAGGGGCGCCGAACATTTGCTCATCTTTGTGATGATGAGATTTAATAGTCCCCGTAATTGGTCGTGTTATTTCAGCTGCAAGCACTTCCGCTGCAGAGACCGTATTGCCCATTACTATTTGCAAGGTGATATAAATTTCTGATGAAAATCTAGGACAATCTTATGTAATTTTAACCCAGTTTCAAGTTGTCGGGAATATCGTTTTAGTGAAAGTAAAGGTCGTTCTACTTACTTTTAAGTTATTTCCTGTATTTGCCCAACAAATATCATAAAATTTAATTTATTGATGTGCAGCCCACCAGGCCAGCTCTGTGCTCCCTCCCGCACCACAAGTCTCACAAACTTGAAAGCAGTTGTCAAAAGTTATTTTGCGGCCGTCACTGGCGGCCGTACACCAATGCGTCACCTACATTTCAATGCAGGAAAATGCAATTGTTTACAGCGGTTTTATTTCTCGGGCGATTTTCTACAATAATGGATGTGTAAACGACGTGGGATTGCGAAAAATCGCAGAATGTGCCAAAATGACGAGAATGGAGGAAAATTGCAAAAATCATTGAAAATTGCAATAAAAATTGAAGTATTTCATACAAGACTGACTTAAAAGTCTGACTATATGTATATACATATGTGCATATACAGTGTATATATACAGTGACTCACACGTCTAACCGGATGACATATGAAAATAAATCAATTATGCAGTTCGGTGTGAATAAATTCGATAGAAAGACCATGAAAGACCATCAATTAAAAGGAAATTTGGGGTAAACTGGACTTGATGCCCCACACACGGGAAATCCCACCACCAGAGGGCGTCAAAGGGGTCAAAAATTGAGGAAAATTAGACAAAATTATACAAAAAAATAAAAAAGAAGATAAAACAATTAAGAAAAACAAAAAAAAAAGAAAGAAAAAAGGCCCAAAAGCAAACGCACAGCCACAAAAACACAAACATATTAGCCCGACATCTATCGGCGTAATTCATGTAACAGCTGTGTGGGGCATCAAGTCCAGTTTTACCGAAATTTTATTATTTTTTGCAAAAGCTATGAAAACTTAAACAAAATATTAAAACTTACTCCAACTCAGAATTTAATAGGACACGACTAACCAGATCGCGCATTTTATAAGCTGCTATAGTTGTATAACGGTACTTTTTAAATCAATCAACTGATTGCAACATACGGTAATATTCATTTACGTAGAAGTAGTCAGTTTGTTTGAACTTCTCTCAAAATGAAATTGTACTATGATTTTTCAAGGACGGACATACTTGGAAATAAGGAACCTTATTTTGCAGCTTCCCACGGAAGAGAAAAATCTGAAAGAAATTTCAAATATTTGTACACAGGAGCACTTCAACTATACACAAAATCATCAACAAATTTCAAATAGAAAATCGAGCGAGTAATAAAATAAGAAAGGGCCAAGGAAAGATACCAACTGCAATCGATGAGAAGTATATTAAACGGATCATTGAGAAAGATCCAGTTATTTTAACAGACAAAAATTAGAATTAAGGTTGAACAGAACAGGGAAAAGACCATCTCCGTGGAAACAATTCGAAGATGCATAGGAAGTTTCGGATTCAATTGCCGAACAGTAACCAAAAAACCATACATTTCGGAAAAAATAGGTAACGCTTTGCCAAAACCCACTTAATTAGACCTGATGAATTTTAGAACCAACTAATTAGTTATAGTTTACTACAGATATGTTTCTAATTTTTATATTGCAGGTACTTTTTACCGATGAGAGTAAATTTAATTTGCAAGGACTCGATGGCCACAGATTTGTATGGCGACGACCAATTAAAGCGTGCTTGCCAAAAAAGTATAATTCTAAGCCAAAGAGACTGGAAGAAGTAATTAAGAATAAAGCTTATGCTACAAAGTACTAGTCGTGTGGCGTTGAATTCGGAGATAGAGTAGTTTTTATTATTTTGTTGAATTAACGGTATAAGTTGTTATTATTTTGGCAACAAATAATAAATCTAGACAACATTTCTTTTTGACTGTTATGTAATATGATCTTTCCGTTGAATTTATTCACTCCGAACTGGACAATTGACATTTTTTACATTCTTCATCTGGTTAAACGTGTGAGTCAGGAATATTAGCCCAAGCTTCTTTTATTGCTTCTTCTAGCATTGCAACATTCTCATATTGTTTGCCATTATCGTAAATTTTCCTGGACAGCAGTGCTGCCAGATAGGCGCTGCGGATTAACCCCAGACAATTCCTATTTATCCCTGAAAATACCCTAAGTAGCCATAGTGACGTCATTTCCGGGGTTCTCAAAAACCAGGTTAGTTAAATATAAATTTTTATATGTGTAAGACTTCCGTCACATAAAGCAAATTTTTTTAAGGTGAGGTGAAACTTTCCCCCTCTCGTCCTAATCTTTCGGGACTAATTTTTCCTGGGCGCGTGAAGTTTTCACTCAGAAAAAATCAGTCACGAAAGGTTTATTATCGACAGAGTTGCGAAAGACAGTTAGACAGTACCATGAGAATATTTCATCGGTTAATTAATTAATAAACGAGCTCGGAGAAACGAATATGACTTACTAAATTCCGATATTTTGGGATATCCCCGTGTTAAGTGCAATACACATCAAACAACGATAGAACGAGAGCGGTTAAATGACCCCATCATCGATTTTACGACAGCATATTGTAAATAGTACCTACGAAAAAGTGAATCGGTCACTCAGCTGAATAGAGATAGAAAGTACGGCAATTGCGGCCTCTGTCGTCAATTATCAAATTGGAATTGTTTTTGCGGGATGATTAAAATTGAAAAAAATTTTTATTTATCTTGAAAATTTTATTTGACAAAGTGGTTTCGAGAGCATGCACTGATTCTCATCAGACACCAGCACACAGTGCATACTTGACTGGTGTGACCACTTGCAGTTGGAAATCGTGAATTGTTATTTACGCTGGTTGTGACAAATTTTAACATCTCCGACTTATATCCATGGAAATAATTTTGAAACAGCATCACCAATATCCGCTAATTGGAATGATTGAAGATTGATATTTTATATTTTTTCATATCAGAAAAAGATGGACATGACGTATTTCGAAATTATTATTTATCGAAACATCCGTTCCGGAAAAATGCATTATCAAATTTCAGAATACCCTAAACAAACCCCTGAATATTTTTTCCCCCTGTTTGTCCCCTGAAGCTTTTAAAATATCCCTAAATCTAGGGTTAATATCCCTAATATGGCAGCACTGCTGGACAGCCACCCCGAGATTTTCTATGATGTTGAGGTCGGGCGAAAGTGATGGCCAACTGTAGTGTAAGTACATTTATGTACAATGCATGCACATCCAACATTATACGCTCTATTCGTTTGTCTTCTACCAGGCGACTAGGCGCCCATAAGTCATAGCAAGCTAAAATATGAAATTTCAAAAACGGTTTTCTCAGAATTTGCTAACCTAGAGTCCACATTGCCCATGAGCTCTGCCATATCCGATGACAACAAATGTCAGTTTATGGCATGTCATTTGATGCCTGGACAACGGCATGTCATGCCATATCATTTTGAAAATATCATTCAGCAGTGAACATATGCCCGTTATCCGGTGTTTGAGAGCACTGCGAAGGTTAGAGCAAGCAGAATGTGAGGAAAGGCGCGAATTGAGGAAGAGGCGAACATATATTTTAATAAGCAATCTTTTTTTTGTATTCGTTTAGGGTTTGTAACACTATTTCCCTCGACATCGCCATTTTGAAAATGAACAACTGTCAGAATATGGCCATGCTCATGGCCATACAAATGTCTTGCCATATGGCTTGACATATATAGCATGCCATCAAATATGGTATGCCATGTACCGTCTACATTTTCCATTTCCATGGCAAGTTGAATGTTATGCCATCTCCCATGGCCAATGTGGTCGCGGCGTAAGGCTATGGTTATGAAAGCGGTCGCAAATTAAGGAGCTTTCGTAGGCGCATCCTTGACACCAAGCGGCACGGCACTGAATTCACGCCTTGCTTCAAAACGCCACTCGTTCTTTTGCGATAGGCTAAATTTTAGAACGCCATAACAGCGACAGACTTTTCCGATAGAATACGGTTTATCACACCAAGTTTTTCAGAAATACATAAAAAATTCATAAAAATTCCTCTAAGTGTTTTTTTTTTCTATGATAATGTCAAAGCTAGGGCATGCAATCCCGAGATTTCGGGATCTCGGGATCCCGACCCATTTTGGATATTTTCGGGATCCCGAATTTTTTATCGGGACTCCCGAGATTTCGGGATTGATAAAATTCAACCCATTTTGGGAATTAGAAAGCAGAACTTAATACTAAAAGAAATATTGTTTTATGAAAACGGATGCGGAAGCCAGTTGTAATAATGAATTACAACTGGCGTATGATTACATGCTTAATATCCCACCAAAAAGTGTACCCGAAATATCTTTTCAGCACCTGGATAGATGTGCAGCAAAATCCGGTCTAGTTTAAATTTTGAAACTCTTGACGAATTATGTTTATTAAGAGCATACTTTCAAAGTGAATCAGCAGTTTGAACCAATCGATATTATTACTTATCACTTGTTTCATTGAAAAGCAATATTATTTTGTAACTAATATGTAAAGAAACTAAAAAGAATAATGCATTTTTATTATATTATCGTAACATCCGTTATGCTGATTAAATTTCAATTCGTTTTTAACTAATTTTATAACTAACTACTGGACAAGAAGATAAGATGAAATTAGATCATAAGATTAATTTAGATGCAATTATAGATTAGCGTCGTACTTGCTAGTACCCATGTACATATGTGCATAAATTTAACATTATAATGAACTTAGCTTCCGGTTTTATGTATATATAATTGAAATAAAGTTTTAATTGAGTACAAATAAGCCAATATATCTACAGTGGCTCACAGCTTATTTGATACAGACACTTCAATGCGAATAAACTTCTATTTCTCGCGGAGTTAATCTGTGTTGTTTTTGTTTCTTGAATTTTTGATTGTGTTTAGACATCGGCTTAAGTAAGTTTTAGCAAGATCTTGTAAGCTGAAGTGCCAAAATGAGCCAAATTTGTAAAATGGGTCATCGCACCACAATTGAACAGCTCGAATTGGTGTTAAACTACTTTAAAAAAGGACAAAGTGTTCGAAAAATTGCTGAAAGTGTGAATTTGAGTGTCTCTACAGTGCAGCACATAATTGAGTGCTTCCTACACGAAAATCGGGTAGAAAATAAGAGGAGAAATGCGCCAAACAATATTTTCACCGTATCCGACGAACGATACATTGTAAGGAAAGTGAAAGCAAACACAAAGATTTCCGCTCCAAAATTGGTTACTGAGGTTCATCGTGAATTAAGGAAGTCATGTAGTGCTGAATCCGTCCGACGAGTGCTTCGCGACCATGATTTCAGGGTCCGAGTAGCTCGTAGGAAGCCTTTCATTTCCAAAAAAAAAATACAATAAGCCGATTTGCCTTTGCCAAAGAGCATGTGGGAAAGCCATCCGCGTTCTGGAATGCGGTTATTTTTGCGGACGAGTCCAAGTTTAACATTTTTGGCTCCGACGGGATGTCATATGTCTGGCGCAAGGCAACCACTGAGCAAAACAAGGAGAACCTCAAAGCTACTGTGAAGCATGGTGGTGGTAATGTGATAGTTTGGGCCTGCATGTCTGCAGCCGGAGTCAGAAATTTAAAGTGTATTGAGGAAACAATGGACCAAACAAAGTACCTTGATGTACTCAAAAACAATTTGTTGAAAAGCACTGAAAAACTGGGTGTTAGCAACCAATTTCGGTTGCACCAAGACAATGATCCAAGGCACAAGTCGGGAATTGTGCAATCCTGGCCAATTTGGGATTGCCCTCATTTGATGTCTCCGCCGGCACAGTCACCAGATATGAACGTCATTGAGAATCTGTGAACTTTGTTGGATAACAACATTAGAAAACACAAGATTTCTAATAAACAAGACCTGAAGAAAGCACTGCTAGAGGTATGGCAAAAAATTACTCCTGACATCACAAAAAACTCGTTGATTCAATGCCGAATAGGCTCCAGGCTCTGCTTAAGTCTAAGGACTATCATAAAAAGTATTGAAATCAACTGGAAACCTCATAATTCACAACAATTTTAATGTTTAATCAAACTGTATCAAATAAGCTGTGACATGAAATTTGTTATTATTTTTAGTTTTTTTGTTTTTTAAGATGTAAAACAGCAACTTTGTAACAAATATAAACTTGTTTAATAAACAACAAACAATTGCCTTCAAAATGGTGTTCAAATTTCTTTGATATTGTTATTATTTTTTGAGTTATTGCAACTTAATTTTTTAAAGAAGCACTGTATCAAATAAGCTGTGAGCCACTGTATTTAAATTCCCTTAATATCGTTTTTTTTTATAAAATCCCAAAATCTCGTGACTATCTTGGGATCCCGAAAATTCTATTCCCGAATTTCGGGATCTCCATTTCAATCTCGGGATTAATGCCCTAGTGAGTCATTGATTTGCACAACAAAAAAATCAATCCTGCGATGAAGCTACTTTTCACGTTATAAGAAAATTATGAAAAAAATAAATATTCGCAAGATTTCGAATTGAAACTGAATAAAAATTATAGTTTATTGATCAAGAAATAAAATACGCATTTTATTCAAATTTTTTTTTCGAACTTCGTTTTTATTAAATCCTATCACAAATGCTATACATGTTCCCGTTCAAAGCTCTATGGACGATAGTGTAGGTATATATGCAATGCATGCACATGCAACATTACCCGCTCTACCCGTTCGTCGCACTGTCGTAAATAACAACAAATCGCGTGAATTTATCTAAAAATAATTTAACTCACCGAATGAAAATAAAGTTAAAATTCTATATAATTGCGATTTTATTTCGACACTATGAAAATCGGGGTTGACAAACACAACACGAAAATACTATGGTGTGGTTGGAAAAAAAAACCATACAGAGACCGATACACCATCAACCATGCTGCGTGACAGAAAAAGAATATGATTGAAATCTGTATCGGAGGCTGCTGCTGCTTTTGTTGTTGTTGTTGTTGAAAATACAATCAAACAAAACAGAAGAGACAACACAAAATTCAGGAAAATATCGAATAAACTTGAAGATTTTGACAAAGACTCACAGGCTAAGAGGAAAATTAGTAGTGATGACGGTGTAGTTAAGGAAAATTCTGATATTCGAAGATAATAATTCGAAACGAGACAGAATGGTCGATCTAGTTGTTTTTTTTTTTTGGAATTCAGAGATGATCGTCACTGTACTTATAACGGGTTTCCAAAAATAGCTTTTCACAAAAAAAAAATGAGAGACATTTTAATAATAATGCGTGCGCGTAAGAGCATGTTGACGGGATGGATTGGAAACAGCGACTAGTCGAGAGCAATTATAATTTTCGCAAGGTGGTAGAAGAAGCTTAATTAAAGTGAAACAATAATTGTCGCAACGAAGTTATAATTAGCACGCTGTGAAGATGATTTGGCGAACGAATGGCATTGAATCAAAAAGATATATACATATACGTATTTATTTTATGTGCAGATATGTATGTTGCCGGGGTAGAATTTTGCGGAAAACCGTTTGAATATCAACCGAAACTATCAATTTTGACCGTTGCCTCGTGTCGCTGAGAACGGTTGCTTGCTTTTGAGCGCAAAGACAATCGGAGTACAAGGTCGCTTGTTGAAAACCGTGACCGTTGGTTGTGGATGCCTTGTGCTAGCCCAATTTCAGTGTGCAGAGAAAACAATGCCATCGTTGTCCTTTTCCAGTGATATATATGGAAGTCGCGATACAACAACGGGATAAAGTGTACATGCGTTATTTTTTTTTTTTAGATATATACATTCCAGATATGCTTATTCCTACAAAAGATACTTTTCAGCCAGGCATGAGAGTGAGAGAATTTCATTTTCTCGAGTTACATACAGAACAAATTTGTACGCCGTCGCAATTTTTCTCTACACCAATCACCAACCTGTGTGTATTGATTCCAAGCGCTGTTGTTGTTTGTGTAAAAAGCTCGTGTCGCATTGCTCCGTTTCCGTTGTTGGTGTATGTGTGCAGAGTGGCCCAAAATTCGTATACAAAAATCATTTTCAAATCTCGTCCTATTAGAATTGTACTCGATTTTGCTACGGAAGGTTCGTGCGTTAATGCGTTTCGTTTTTTTTCTCTCAAAGAAAAAGATCAATTCAAATAAATGTTGTATCTCTAGTTTTCCGTTCCGAATAAAACGGGAAAATCGAAATCGATGTAGAATTTCGTTCAAAAAAAAAACCCCGAGTAATTCATTCGTCTTGGATTATACGCGTCTGTAACCGTAATCAGTCGGAAATTTCGGGCGTTCGAATATGAAAAATTCGATCGAGTGTGCAAGAAAATTTTCCTATCCTTTTGTGGTGTAATTTTTGATGAAATACGAAATCGAATCGAAATAGTGTGAGTTTTGGATTTTCGCGAAAGATCGTGGCAGCTAAGGATTTTACGTGCTTTAACAGAATCATCAGCAAACTAAAAACTGTTCACCGCAATCACTTTGTGTGACAAACAAGGCTTTGCCCAACAAAAAAAAAACACTTCGCTTTATCTTTGATTGCGGTGAAATATTCGAAAATAACAACGACATTTTCATTTATACGCATTAGAAATTTCAATTAATTTCGTCAAACCGATTGAAACGAAATCGAATCGCAGGAAAATTTTTCAAGCTATCAAAAGCTTTCAAGTCCTTTTTCTTAATGTGTTCCATTTCCTCCATGTTTCTATCTCCTAGGCCATGTCGTCCTTTTGTGTGAGTCTCCGCTCTCCTCTTAAGTTTTCAAACGTATTTCTCCTGCACGTTTCTCCCTTTTTTCCTATTCATGACCCGACCGGAGTACAATACAATAAAACAATATATAGCGCAAAGTGATAGCCCGACCGAAATCCGGAAATTCGGAAAATCGTTATGAAGACGAGTGGTTATCTTAACGAGACGATTTTTTTCTATTTTACATGACGGAATCGGCTATAGAAATCGACAGAAGATTTTCGGAAATATAGTGGATGTGGGACAACGGTACAGTAAACGAAAGGCGACGATGGTCAGGCAACATTAATGCTGAAGTCACAAGACACGTAAATTCAATCTCACTACTTCAAGGAAATCCTCAAACTTTTCCCTACTTTTTCACAAGCTATTTCTCATATCAATTAAAATTGCGAACATTTTCTTTACCACATATTGTATCGTATGCCGTCAGATTTCATTGATTCTATTTATGACATTTCTGCGAATGTCAAATTCTTTTGGCATTCTATTCTGATCCCTTGAAATATTTATGCTAAATTATTTATTCGTTCTCACAAGCGCTAATTTATCGTTCGCAGTGTGTTTTCTTCATTTCGTTTCATTGTTAAATGTACAATTGTTTTAGAACCAGAACCTGCTACGCAATCATCTTGAATATTATTCATTAGCGATCTTATAACGTGTCTTTATGTACCGATACAAAAAGAACAACAACAACGTAAATATTGTGTTATTCGCTTATAGTTCGATTAAATAGCTGTTACTACAAATATGAATAGTGAATTTACATAAAGTGATTTAGCGAAGAGTGTAACTTTTCAGTAAATAATCGATTATTGTGTACAGAATAAAATTAATCGAAACAACACCGAAAGGAATATAAATATATAGAATAATCGAACAATTTCAAATCAAATATCAGCAGTTGCAGATTCGATTAAATCGTTTGCAGTTTAGCTTTTAAGCTTACATCGTAGAATAAATAATTCAATGAAGTGAATTTTCAACAGTGTTTATAGAAATTCATAAATAATAATAATAAGAATAATTTAAATAGTGTGTTATTACGGTGACTTAAATGTAAATGGTGTTAATTGATGTGCCGCTTTATAAGGTGAATGTTGGCAACGCTGGAGTGCCTCGGTGTTTTAGCGTGTACTAGGTATGTTTTTGTAGTTGTTTTTGTCTTATTTCAATTTTCAGATAATAATTATGCGAAATGAAATGACAATATGTTATTTTGTTTATATTCACTGGAAAGCAAATTATATGTTTATTATAAAAAGTTCGAGATGAAATCTTCTTCGTATAAATGAAAATCGACAAGAATGGGACGAATTTGTGAACAAAACACGTGAAAGTTAGCACGTCGCCTGATCCTTTTCTTTAATTTATTTTATGACTCTCGGCAATGTGCAAGAGTTTGAGATTCATCCGATTCGGCTAGATATATTGAGTTAAATCGGCATATCGAGAAGATTTCGAAATCGGGTAATACAATTCGGTCTATTCAAGATTACACTATTGACGCGTTAAATTTATTACATTTGGGCTATCAAAAAAAAAAAAAAAAAAAATATTCGGAAAGTGATGTTTCATTGTAAAGAGTGATCCTTGCTATTATATGTGAAATACAAGATCGTTCAAATGTCCTCCACGAGATTTCTTACAGGACTCAATTCTTTTGAGGTAATTTTCCATGACTTTCGGGCACATTTCGGGCAATATCTCGGCCATGACTTCACGAATATTAGCTTTCAGTACGTCCAGAGTTTGCGAATTGTTCCCATAAACACGATCTTTTCACAAAAAAAAATCCAGAGACGTTAAATTGCAGGATCTTGAAGGCCAATCACATCAGCTAATCGCGAAATTATACATCCTGGAAATTTCTCTTGCAAAAGAGCTCTATTTGCCCGTGTTACGTGACTTGTTGCTCCATCCTGCTGAAACCACATATCGTCAAGGTCATAATCTTCGATTTCCTTTCAAAAATAATTGGTTTACATGCGGCCATAGCGATCAGAATGGACGGTGATGGCTCTTCGCTGATCGTTTTCAAAAAAAATACGGCCCAATCACGCCACTAGACCATTATGCGCATCGCACAGTAACTTTTTCCGGATGCAATGGCCTCTCTATGATCATTTGTGGATTTTCTGAGCCCCATATTCTACAGTTCTGCTTATTAAGCGAGAATTGGACCTCATCACTGAAGAAATATTTTTCTGAAAAATCCGCATCAACAGCTAGTTTGTGGACCAACACTTTTGTTCTTTTGTTAAACGATTCATATTCTAAAATGAACAACCTCCATTTAAATAAATGACGGCGTGGCTGACGTATATCTTTGACAGATGTCGGTATGCAGGAGTTTGCATTCTCGAGCACGAAATGGATAGCCCGTATTGTAGTATCTATGCTCGCGAATAAAAAACTGTCTTTTTTTTTTAAACTTTTCGTTACTAGATTCTCAAATAAGCTCGAATCATCTATGCGCCCAACGTGGGTTAAATTTAAGACGTCAGTATTTTATTTTGAGATACAAATTTTCAAGTACGCTTGAACCATCAATGCGCCCAACGCGGGTTTATTTTGATTTTCCGATATTTTACCTAATTTTTCTATTCAGTCATTACACTATTGACACTTCGAAAATATTAACACGATGACTCACCGCGCTGTAGAATATATCTAAGGACAAAAAATGACCGAACAATCTCCTTTGTTAACTGCCATTCTAGCGAAATTTCGCTGCAAAGTTTTCAAAGTTAGATCATATAAATTGTAACAGATTAAAAATTTATTACTAAATTATTAATTCTCTACCGCACATTTCACATAGATACTCAAATTATAATATTATAAACTCATTTTTCAACAAAAATTTACATCATTTCGGAGCACTTTTGGCATTAAGATTCCTTGTTATCAACCACTGATAGATAATTTGATCGATCTCTTTTCTTCCCTTCTTCATTAAGGGAAAAGAGTAATTTGAAAGTCATATAATTCAAATTTAATTTAATATTTTTCTACTTAACAAAATAGTTTAGGGCGTGGAGAATATGCTGTTGAATTTTCAAATCCGAATTCGAAGTTTAGATGGGTGTGTTTTAGATATAAATGATACGCTTTAAACGATGGCGAGCGTACATAGGTACATTGAAAAAAATTCACATAGCGCGTATTCTTATGTAACATACTGCAGCATTTATTTTCGCATACACTATGTGCATAGTATTATGACCCATAAAATATAGCTAGCGGCAGTAACATCGAAAATTATAAAATAGATGAATATCTTTTGAATCTAGTGTAACTGACATTGAGAAAGATTCAATTCACCGTTCCGCGTTCCGTCAAAAACTGCCAAAATGAAAGGCTGCAAACCTGCTTTCATAGGGAATCTCCAGAATTTTAAGGACGAACTGCTGATTCGTATTAACATCTACTAAAGACCCCAGAACTACAGCCATCATGTCGTTAGAACTCTCAAGTCGCTCCTGAAGAGCGTCCACTACTTGATCAAACTCAATTACTAAAATTAAATGAGGGAAAATATGAGAAAAAATAATATAAAAATGAGGAGAGAAAATATCAAGTGTATTTCCTGCACGAACATAGACAAAATGTACGCTCAGATTAATAACATCCATCGCCAAAAGGCGTCTGCAGGCATATCGAAGCTCAAAGAATTAGCGAGCGAACGGCGCTTCCTTCATGGAACAAATGACACCGGCGAATCTCAGCAAGACGACCCTGTATCTATTACGGACAAGAGTCGAGGGCTAACCGAACTAGGTTATTATTTAGAGGCTACTTAATCCCAAAAATCAACACATGGGCAAACCTTGGTACACTGAGATTGTTTCACGCAGGGTAAACGAGTTTAAATCGCCGGCTAAATAGAGCACCTGCTACAATTCTACCAGCATCTGGTGGCAGATAATAGCCCCTTTGTGCAGCTTCGTGGCCTTCGACCAACTGAAAATCACCTTCAGATCAATCAGGAACAAACGCTCTTACAGGTTCAATAACTGAGCTTCAGGTATTCCGTAGTTTGCATCCTGTTGTTTAAAGAGTGCTCAAGCAGGCAATGCGTGATTACTTCTTGAGTATTGAGGCTTCGATTTGTTCTAATCAACCAAAACCTTTTTGTTCGTAGATCCGTTCCCTCAAGCCCAATTCCTCAGTTCCTGATTCTATGCACATTGATGATGTTATGACTTCCAATCATCAGGTTATTTGCGGTTTATTTACTGCTTTTTTATCTTCCTCTCCTGTCTTATCCGTGTTTAGTACCAATCGTTTGAAAGCTGAAATTCTTCTGCATACCTTAGATTCTAATGATAGTTCTGGTCCTGAAGGTATTGCTCATATCCTTGTCAAATCACTCAGGTCCTCTCTCTGTGCTCCTTATTTAGCTATCTTTTTCAACATTAGCCTTGCATCTGGTGTATTCCCTTCTTTATGGAACTCTGCCAATATTTTCCATCTTCAAATCTGGTTATCCATCTGTCGGTTTGAACTATCGTCCTATATCTCTTCTGTGCTGTTTCAGTAAACTCATTGAACGCATTGCCTATAATAGAGTTGATCCTTTTCTACAACCTTTACTTGGTCCTGAGCAGCCTGGTTTCATCAAGGGCCGCTCTTCAACAATCAACTTAATGGTGTTCACTAATTTTGTCGCCTCTTCCTTCGATTATCAATGTCAAGTTGATGAAATTTATCCGGAATTTTCGAAGGCTCTTGACTCTGTGAACAATAGCTCAATAAACTTAATGGGTTCGGTATTTTTGATCCCCTTCTCTTCTGGTTTTTCTCCTATCTTCATATTCGTTCCTGCAGAGTCACTTTAAAAGGTTCTATTTCTTCTCCTATATTTCCCAAGAATCTATCCTATGTCCCTTACTTTTTATCTTTTTTTTCAATGACCTTTCTTCTGTTATCAACTACTCCTGTCTTCTATATGCGGATAACTTAAAATTATACAGGGCAATCAAGTCTGCCGACGATAATCACCAATTGCAAGCTGATTTGTTTGCTCTTAATCTCTGGTGTCAAAGGTACTTCTTACCACTGAACATCTTGAAGTGTCACTAAATGTATTTCCCATCTAAATGTATTTCCCATCTCTTATTTCTTGCCGGGTATTTATATGTTTACCAACGTGTCCACCTGTATTCATTAATTTGTTTCCTCAGTACGCAGTATTCTGGAATATGCGTGCCCATTCTGGTCTCCCCGCTTCTAGTATGTATCTGACGATATTGAATCAGTTCAGCGTAGGTTGATTCGCTTGCTGTTGTTTAAATTGTCCCTACTCCTCTCGTCTTTCCATTCTTCACATATCCTCGTTGGAATCACCAAGATTGTTCCTCGAATAGTGTTTTCCTTTCTAACTTCGGCTTTGTTTTGGTCAGATCTTGGTTCCCAGATAATCATACGTGATCATTAGAGGTTTTTCGATTACTTTCCTACGTGCGTATTTTCATTCGCCTTTGTTGCGTCTTCCTAGAATGCAAGTCCTCTCTAGCAATCCTTTTTAGAGTTCTAGAATGTATTGAAAATTATCGTTCAGACCTCAGCGTAAACTGAATTCTTCGTAAGAATAATTCGCTATTAACTATGGAGACTAAACACAACTAAATATAATTTTATAAGAAAAAAACCTTCCCAGTAGTACCGTTCTTTGCACTTGAGACTGCAGTCCAATAGGTTTTTCGACCACACCTAAAACTGACATATTTGATAAGATCTCACAATACAAAGTTATTCATTTTTCAGTTAAAAATTATTTTCTTCAACATAGAGTTAAGTTTGTTTGTATTGGAGAATATTTACGTGAAAACCAACATTTAATTTTTTGCCCAAATTGATACTGAAACGGTATATGTATGACATTTCCAAAGCTGCCACGTGTACTGCAACGTGGTTTTCATGAAAATCCAATACCACAACACACATAGCATTATTCCAAACTTGTCCCAGTAATTCCATCGGTTGTCCTCGTAGGCCAACGAGCAGCAGCCTGGTTGCTCATCTGCCTGTTATGAATTAGAACGATAGCAGCACAAACAACCACTATACAGCAGCAGCAATCAATGAAGTTCAAGTGAACTAAGCGCAGCAGTCATCGAACTAAGAAACGAAAAAAAACTACATAAATCTTTCCCCACCCCACTTTTTCATCGAATCCTTTTTCAACAACGTCTGACTGGCGCTCTTAACACAATTACTGTTGTACTTGTGGAGCGCAAAATATTCATGGAAGCGTCCAAGTATTCGCTGCTTCTGCACAGTAGACAGGACAGAAGTATATATGATTCGACTGAAGCTTTTTGTGTAATATCAAAAACAGTTATTTCGGTAACTTCTACGAAAGATTAGAAAGCTTTATTTATCATATCGGTCGGTGCTCCGTTAGTTAAGTCCTTTCAGTCAAAATAATCGATTTCATGTTGGCAGCAGCTACACTACGTATCATCGGTCCCACGTTTTCCTTTTTCGAAATGTCTATACAATTGGGAACAGCAGCATTTCGACTGTGACACGAATCTAACTTCACTAACCTCAAAGTTATTGTTAGTATCGCGTGTCCTACAGTTCAGAGCATGCTCCTTGTAGCTTGTTGTAGGTACGTACATATGTATGTCGGCATGAAACTGGATTTCTCGTGGACGATGTCGTTGGTGTAAAGCTCCTTCTTCTGTCTGGCTTTGTGTATTTCAATCGTTCCTCGCTCTGCATGTCGTCGACGCCAAAATGCTGAAATTCACTGTACAATCGCTCTAGGCTCATGTCCTACTTATTTCTAGTTCAATTTCCTTTTTATGTCATTTCGTTTGTCTGCATAAGCGTATAAGCATCTCAGTATTTATGTGCGTATATCTGTAGCATTTGTAGCATGCATAATTGGAAAATTATTGAATAGTAGAAAAAAAATGTAAATCTTACTTCGATTAAAACGTCAAAGTTGATTTGATTGATTTTGTGGAAATTACTAAGTTAATGCACACAACTTAAGTATACGATGATTGTCATTAGCAGTTAGAGCATGTTCTAGTTAGGAATCGTTTGATATCGCACTCATTTCTTTCATTTCTTTAGTAAATTAGAGTGCATCGTTCGTGCTAGCGCGTGGTTTTATGATTTTGTGTAAGGCCTTACTTGTTATCAACCCTGAAAATTTTATTGTTTCAGTATTCAAGCTGCCAATACGCCTTAGTCGCTACTACAAGGGTTCCTGAAATTTTCTGCCCATTCTTCACCTACAGAACCTTGAAATGAGAAATCTATGCCGGGCTAAGAAAAATTTCTACAAGATCCTTAACTAGACTTCCGTTTGTGTTTTAATATCGAAACATGTGTGAAAGAGCCAGCAAAGAAGAAATAATGAAAAAATATTCTTATTATTTCTTTGATTTTTATATGCAGTAGTGTTTGAGAAATCATGACCTACACTAGAAGCATCGAAAAAGATGCACAAATCGATAGTTAATGATCAGTGATTCTTTTTTTTCGAAAATATATCCCTAATGACTTCCTGAGAACTGAATTCAAAGACGAGATAGACGAGTTAGTCTAATGAGTATTCGATAACTTTATGTGGAAAGTCTTGTTTTATGCTGATAAACTGCAAATTATTCAGGCAAATACAATTTAAGCAAATCCATTATTATTTCAGCATCTACAACGAAAAATTCCAATAGTTTGATTTCATTCTTCCTTTTCTACTGTACGTTTGACTATTGACTATTTAGATATTCCATAAAGTTTGATAGCTGTTTTATTGTTCCATTCGATGATGTCTTTAATACCAACTGGAATCGACTCATTTTTAAATAGGTAGTTAGGAAATTTGATTTGAAATCGATATCTGACGCAATCTAAAAGCTCTTAATAGTAAAGTGTTTATTGATCTCTTTCGTGCAATGGAAGAATTCACTGAAATTATTTTACTTAAAAAAATTAATTACGCATTGTATCAGCGTAGATATAGACCATGTAGTATGGTTACGAACAAAAAAACTGTTTCGGAGAAAACGAGATAAATTTATCGCTACCAGATTCTTAAATAAGCTCGAAAGACCTATGCGCCCAACGTGGGCTGGTTTTAAGATTCCAATCTTTTACTTTGAGATAGACCTGACATTGCCAAATTTTCAAGTATGCATAAATTATCTTTGCGCCCAATGTGGGTGTTGTACTTTGATATTCCAATATTTTACTTTATTTTTCTATTCGAAATTCTTGTAGCCGAATGGAACTAAAGATAACATGATGACACAACGGACTTTGAATTGATCTTGTTGTGAGTAGATACCTTAGTCAAACTAGGGTGAGTCGTGAGACGAATCAATACACAAATATGAATGAAGTATCTAACAGTTTCAACTCCGGACCGCAAAACAACGAGTTGTAGTGGTACAACTTAATAAAATGGAAAGATTACGCAAATTATGAGAAATGATACGTCAATTTCCGAATTCATACTACTCTTCTTACGATCTATATGACATGATGTTTGATACTTGATGTTTCCCAGCCAAGAAATTTTACCACTAGGTGGAGAATAGGCAGTAAAAGGGATCGAAAATTGAAGCAACCCAAAAACATACAAAAAAAAAAAGATCATAAAATGAAATCTGTCAGTGGATGTGTGAAATCCGATCGTAGAAGTACCTTGGTTTTAAATATAGTAAACTGTGTGCTAGTAAGTGCACGGTTCAAGCCACTGATTACAGAGCAGTCCTATCCTTGCTTAAAAGTTTTTTCGGTGATAATTCACGAGTTTTTTTGTGAGAAATAGACAGCGATATTTATGAGATCGTGACATCTCGGTTGCATGACAATATGAGCTTGTTTGGCTCATTATCTTCTCGATGATGATCCTAGTTACCTGCATAGTACAATAGAAATCGCCGATTCAGATCATATGGAAGTAAACTTTGCATCTTTTTAAGACCCTCTATAGGCCTTCAAGAGATCATCTTTCATTTCACTTATAGGTAAATAGACTAGAAAGTTTTTCACGAAAATTCGTGACACGAGGTTTTCACAAATTCAAATTGGTCAATCGTCTGCAATTTTTCCTGAAAAGGACATTTTTTTCAGGAGGGTCAATGTTTTGGAGGTAATGATGCTATGCGAAATTATAGCAATTCAACATTTTACAAATGTCCTATGCCTAATTTTAGGCACTTAGCGCCCGCATGGAATTTGGATATTTGGCGTTCACAAAATGCTCAATTATAAGTACTCAATGGTAGTTATTAAAATCATGCAAAGCTTTTGGGCTAACAGGAAATTTACTGTAGCAATCAATGCAGAATTATCAACACAATATCCCTGAACAGAAGGGGTGCCACAGCGGTCTGGACTAAGCCCTACACTATACAATATTTACAATAGTGATATTCCCACTGTGCGAATGTGTGAGCTTGTCTTCATTGTGGACAACACCACAATGATCTTAGAAAAACTGGAACAGGTTCTAAACAAGTTGCAGAGATAATATTTTACCTGGAAAATAAAACTCAACAGCAACAATTCACAGGCAATATTCTTTACTAAGCGAATGCTTGCGAAATATTTGCCTGTAAGACTCCATATTGAAAATATTACCTGGAGCGGTCCTGTGAAATATTTAGATTTCATTCTTGATAAGAAGCTTACTTTCAAAGCCCACATTTTGGATTGTCAGCACAAAAATAGTACACTAGTAAAATCTCAGTATCTCTCTGTATTTTAACCATTGCTTCAGTAAGCTTCTCCTGTACTAATTACTACTGCAAAGACTAATCTGCAGAAACTACACACTGGATAAAACAAAGCCCTTATGCTCTTTTTTAACCTCCTTCCACGGAACTAAACTCATCACCTACGTAAGATGTCTGGGTTAGATTAAACATACGACAGATGCAACAAACTACTTATCAATTTTAAACATTTGTGCTATATCCTGAACCATCTAATTATTAATGCTCTTTTAAAGTTAGCACATTAAGTTGGCTCTTCAGTATAGCGTTAAGTATTATCTTTATAATTTGAGGAAATTTTTTCATCTTCGAATTTTTCGTCCCCACCGAGAATTCTATAAAGAACACAAAATCTCACCGCTCCATATAAAAACAGAGTTGAAAAGACTAGCGAATTAAGTCTGGCCTCTCAGTAGCTATAATCATGTATCTCGTCTAATTATTGAACTGTTTTCTTATGAGAAATAAATGAATTTCAAACGTCTTGCACGCATTTTTCATAGAGTAATTTGTACTACATATCGACGTTCATGCAAGATACCATTCCAAATAACAAAGTTATAAGTTATTTGTAAACTAGATATAAAAAAAAATCATTTCTATATTAAATAGAGAATTCATATTTCTCGAAACGATCAATTTTCATCGGATTACGTATTAATGATTAGCTTAATTAATTGATGAGAACTATTCGATAGCTTATTTGGTGTGTACAGTTACTTAGACATTACATTGCTATAATACTTAAATATAATCGATTATCTGAAGACGAAAAATACCGAGATAAGTAACATACTTAATATTTTATTTGAAATAATTGCATTAAACCAGTCATGGTTCGACTATCACGGCTGAACTATTCGAATTTTCTTCATGACTTAGAAATTGCTGTTTAAAAGATTTTAGTGAAAATTAAATTTAAATTTTTCAATATATTTAATTGAAACTAAAAGATTTTATTGAAAGTTGATTAGTTTTTTTTTAAATAGTGAAAACCATAATTCACATTTTATGTTATACACATGAAGTGATGTTGTGAATTACATATCTAGTTTGTTGAGTGTTGAAGTAATAATTGGACATTAAGTGATGGAATCAGAACATGTAGTGGCGTAAAATGTTGCTAGTATTTGCACTAGTATTCGAACGACAGAAATGAAGTTATATCACTAAATATCTCATTAATATAAAAAAAAACATAGTGCGATTTGTATTTGTGCGATTTCAAATAACCAGTTTAAGAGTATGGTGCTTGAAGTAAGTATTCAGATATCTACGAAACACACTAAATCAATCGTGTGTGAGAATTTTTTGATGTAAATTTTTATAAAAGAAACACAGTTGTGTTGATAACAAGCTATTCATCATCATCATCATCGGCGCTACAACGGGGATTCGGTCTTGGCCACCGTAAGCAAATTTTTCCATTGGTCCCGATCGTGAGTCGAAGTCATCCAATTGGGTACCTCTAAGCTTCGAGCGTCCTATTCAACAACATCTCTCCAGCACAGGGAAGGTCTCCCACGCTGTCGTCTGCCGTAAAATTTGCCGCATAGGGTTTTCCGAGTAGGATCCTCTTCGCTCATTCGAGCTAGGTGTCCTGCTTACCGGAGTCTATCGAGCTTTATCTAGGTAGATAGCGTACCACTCATGGCTGTAGCGTCTCCGGAATCGCCCTTCTTCACATATGAGGCCAACGATTCTCCTCAAGGCTTTCCTCTCGAATGCGGTTCAGAGGCCAGAGTGGCTTTTGCTGAGCACCCAAATCTCAGATCGATACGTGAAGACTAACAGAGCTATGGTCAGCATGTACAGCAGGAGCTTTGATGTTCGAGTGAAATTTCGGGATTTGAAGACCTTTGAAAGACTTTGTTGGATTTTAGCAGCCCGCCCGCGTATTTCTTCCTCCATGTTATTATCAGTTGCTGCGATTGACCTAACGTAGTTGAGAGATGAATTCATGCTCAACTACCCTGAAGGTTTGACCTACTCTAGGTGCTGATCCTGCAGATGCTGCCTCCCTGTACTTTGTCTTTCTTTCATTTATGTGCAGCTCCAGTGTTTGTGCGCTCGCTCGATCTGGATGAAGGATTCTCGTACAGCTAGTTCCGATCTTCCAATTATGTCTATAGTCCCTCTCGTTGACGTGACAGAGTCTCGGATTGCTTTCAGCAACGTCAGGTTGAAGAGGACGCAGGCCAGATCATCCTCTTGTCGGAGCCCATTGAAGATGATGGACGGTCTGATTAGAAATCCGACTATTTTAACTTGGCTTGTTACATTGGTCATAGTCAACCTATACAATCGTGTCACTTTGTTTGGGATGCCGAACTCTCCCATGGCTTTATACAGCTATTACTCATAAAAACATACATATGTCTCAAAAGAAATTTCGACCAAATTTATACAAGTTTACAATCTAAAACAATTCAAAAGTTTTTTGAACTTCGCCCCAAAATGGTAGTCATGATAGAAGGCTATTGTCGTGAATATCAAAGTTGAGTGATGAATTTACGAAAATTAAAGTACGATATGAAATCGCAGCTCAAGCATATAAGAAAGTATAAATTGTGCTTCAAAAAATATTCTTATTTCAAATTATACGCTAGGTCACTGCCAATAATAAGTCATTTTCGAATTATTTCCTCATAAAACGTACAAAATTTCCGGTATCTAAAATCCTGCCATTTTACAGGCCGGCTCATTTACATATCATCAAGGATTCAAGCCATATTTACACATAACGCCAGTCCTACAAAGTCAAAGCTAGTAATATCGAAAAGTAATATTGCTCGTTTAAAATCGACCATCCTATAACCATATCGTAAAATTTCCAAACTAATTCACTTGCTAACTTGCCGACTAGTCGATTTTACGACATATACAGAAGTCAACTTGACGATGTTTGCCTTTTTAGAACAATTTGATTTCATGAGCTATTTCTGAATTCGCCTACTGCTAGCTTTCGATTTGATATGAGAATTATCAGCATAGTAGATGATTTTCTAGAATTAATTTGCAGTATTTTGTTCTGCCTCAAGCATTGGACCACATTCAAATTTAACGAAGTATATTTTGTCGTTTCGTTAATAAGCCGATTAGAAGCAATTAAAGCCAAAGAAATGCTAACAATCAGATTATGGGTTGCGGTTTTATATAATCGATTAAATAAATAAATATAATCGATTATCTGAAGACGAAAAATACCGCGATAAGTAACATACTTAATATTTTATTTCAAAAAATTGCATTAAACCAGTCATTGTTCGACTGTCACGGTTGAAAACCAGTCACGGTTGAGCTATTCGTATTTTCTTCATGACTTAGAAACTGCTTTTTAACTGATTTCAGTGAAAATTAAACTTAAATTTTTCAATATTTTTGATTGAAACCAAAAGATTTTATTGAAAGTTGATTTATTTGTTTGTTTTTATTAAATAGTGAAAACCATGATTCATATTTTATTTTATACGCACGAAGTGTTGTTGTGAATTACACATCTAGTTTTTTAAGTGTTGAAGTAAAAATTGGAGTTTAAGTGATTGAATCAGAACATGTAGTGGCATAAGCGTTAAAAATTTTGCTAATATTTCCACTAGTATTCGAACGACAGAAATGAAATAAATATCACTAAATATCTCATTAATATAAAAAAGAACATATTGTGATTTCTATTTTTGCGATTTCGAATAACCAGTTTGAGAGTATGGTGCTTGAAGTAAGTAAGACGCATAAAAAATATATCTCAGAAGAAATTTCGACAAAATTTATACAAGTTTAGAAGTTATAACAATACGAAAAACCCCTAGCGCATCAGAACCGCTAGAAACACTAATGTTCGAGGAACAGTAGAGGATTTCTGCAGATTTTGAGTGTATATTTTACCACCAGCTACTTAATACCATTACCACTAGCTATTGCGCCTACTTAAGACCAATACACCCTAAGTAGTAATATACTCCAAGCCAATTGAATTTCGATGACTTCATCGAAAGTTACAGCGATAGAAAGTTGTTTGGGGTTGCCATCCGAAATATATCCAGACCTTAGAAAATTTAAACATTGTTTACTTATTTCCATTGCAAATGTTCGCGATGTGAATATTTAATGTTGGCATTGATTGGTACGAAAATAACAAAAACGCCTAGTGATGGCAGCCCTTTGCTAGTAACGAGGCCAAAAATATGTTACATCTGCCTCACGTTGAAGTCAACCTACTCTGCGAATTTCTTATTGATCAGATAATTGCATTGAAAGTTATAGGAATACAAAAAGATTTAGGGCTACCACTCGCAAAAGTTTACAAATTTTCTAGATTTTAATATATGTCGTTTATTTTCACTACAAGATCACTATGATTTGAAACTTTTATGATAAAATCACTTACTAAAGATATGTTTCAAAAATAGAACAACAACCAACTAGATTTTTACTAAATATTGCCTACAATAAGTTTAATCTGCCATATTAATTTCGTTGATTCCATGACTACACTGGAAGCTATAGGGCAAAAAGCTTTATTTTCCTAAGCGAATTTTCAAAATTTAAAACACTAAAATTACCAGGCAGCTTCAACCTAATTAACCAAATTTCTATCAATTATGGGTTGGAGTAAGATTCAACTACTTTGTAAATTTCGTCAAAATCTAGTGTCTATAACCATATCGCAAAATTTCCGAACTAATTCACTTGCTAACTTGCCTACTAGTCGATTTTAAGACATGCACATGAGTCAACTTGAGGATGTTTGCGTTTTTAGAACAATTTGATTTCATGAACGATTTCTGAATTCGCCTACTGCTAGCTTTCGATTTGATATGAGAATTATCAGCATAGTAGATGTTTTTCTAGAATTAACTTGCAACATTTTGTTCCGCCTCAAGCATTGGACACAATCAAATTTAACGAAGTATATTTTATCGTTTCGTTAATAGGCTGATGAAAAGCAATTAAAGCCAAACAAATGCTAACAATCAGATTATGGTTTACGGTTTGATAGTAAGAAAGTTTCTTTTAATTCATTGCTGTGAACAAAAGCTCATTTGTGGTTATTTTAATTAGTTTATCGTACACCAGATTTACGTTGGCAAAAATAAAAGCAATTAAAATGTAGTGTTTTCACACAAAAAAAATACTTTCATATTGTTTCGCAATTTTTACTTCCATTCACACAGATAACTGTATTTCTCACTTAAACTTTTGTACAACTCACACACCTGGAAAATCTTGCATAATTTTTTTTTTTATACCAGACATTGGTCGAAACAGATATTTCTCGCACTCTACTTTATGACAAGTAGTATTCTATATATTTATTTATTTACTCATTCAATTTCCATTTTTTTAATACACTACTTGTCTTGTAAACTGTATTCTTTTTTATTCGATGCAAACTGGCAATTTTCCAAACGAACTGAAATTCAGATACAATGACGTACGATAGGCATACTAAAAGCATAAAATAGATTGAATTTCGTACAACCAAAAAGCAAAAAAAGAAAAAGAAAAGAATGCATAATACGAGTATGTTCGAATTGTACAGATGTTTAGAAGAATTGATTTTTAGTGTAAACTTGAAAGAATCGTATTTTTCAAGCATATTTGAATTGTTTGCAAATATGATTTCAAAGAAAAAATGATTCTAATCGACAGTTCGCTGTATATGATTCATAATGGCAATTTAGTTGTTGATGTGATGCTAGAATTATGATGGAATGAAGAGGACGAGTCATTTTAAAATGTGGAAATTTGTATGTTTAAAATTCATTACATTGAAATCTATGCACATCGAAAAATGACTATTAATTGATGAAATTAAATGTGCAGATTCTGACAGTCTTTCTCTCTCTATTCTTTTGCTGTCTTTCTGAGAATCTCTCTATATTATCCACATTCTTTGGCGATTTCCGTTTTTTGCATTTATTTTCACATTAGAATAATAAATAATAATACTAAATAAATACTTTGAAACAGGAGACAAACCAAATAGATCAGATAGTTTTTTCGGAGGACGGTCTGCTGCAACTAATTCACGCATAATAATTGTATTTATAATTCAAATGGTCTATTACTCCAAATCCATACTTTTGAACACAGACTTTAGTTAGGCACTTAATCAAATCGATCATGCATAGCATATTGCTTAAAAAACTAATTAGCATCGGTATTTTTGGAAAGTTGTATGACCACTAATGTTGCATTCAGCGATGACTTCTATTTGTACAATTGTTTGCAATTTTAAATGTTTAGGAGGCATGGCAGGAACATCTCAATTATATCGAAGTCCAATCCATTGATAGCGAACCATTACAGAGACAAATCAAAAAAATTGAATTCGCTCCTAGAGCAGGATACCCTAGAAATGACGTTAAGACTCTTAGTTCACAAAAGCGTTTTTATCTAACCTCGGCGGATGCTAGTTTGCCGCCTTGTTAGCTCTACGCGACTGGAGTGGGTCTTGAAAGCATGGAGTTGATACACTTCAGAAAAGAGGAGCGCTATGCATATGGTAATTCTACCGTCATGAATTCTACTTACCCGAAATGTTTACAAAGAGGAAGGGGCCCTGTCCGTAAAGGACAACAGATAGCTTTTAAGGAAACTAGTCAAACCGGGAAAACAGATACAAAAACACACACAAGACGGAAAAAGGCAATCTCTGAATTCTTATGTTATTAGGACCATGCCGCCCACCAACTCTGGCCGAAACCTACTAGACGAAGTCCCTTCCTAAACAAGTAAATTCAACAGACCATCCAGTCCAAACGGACCCCAAAAAGAGATGGTTCTAATGGGATATTGTCCAATAATTACGTCAAAAATATTTCTAAGCTAACAGTCCATAATTTGTCCTCCTGTTTAAAGAAATAAACATATTATTTTATCAAATAAATCATCTGAAACGAAGAATACGTGAGTCAATAAACTATTCAACAATGAGAAATTAACTGCGAAATTAGAATTATAATCGACGAATTGATGAATGGTTAACAAACTTTTATTCTTTTTCAATTTTGGTGAGCTAATTTAAAAAATAACCACAGATCTCAATTAGCTGAATATAAGGTTTTTAGGTTGCTTTTGCTATACGGAACCAAAGCTCTCCACTTCAATACACTTAGTACAAAATTAGCCGATAATTGTTGTGAAATAAGCCTTTATTTTTGGAATTCCTCATGGCAGAAGAACGGTAACCCTTCAATACCAAATAAATGTACCCCAAATTAGGCCCAGTAAATCCAAAGAAATTAGAAAAGAATCCCACAAATGCATCTAATGCAAAATAAAAGCAATTTTATTTTGAAACAATTTTACTATCAGACAAAAACAAACTCATTGTGCATTAATCCAGTAACTCACACCCTACAAATTGTCTTTTTGTTTTTTAAATATTTCTTGCAAACTTTTCTTTTACTCAAACAAAATCGATCATTCTTCGATCTCACCTTTACCTTGGATTGCGTATATTTTGGCTTTGAACATGCTGTGCATTTTTTTTTAGGATGGAATAAGTTTATTTTTGGTATATTGCTAAATGTAAAATGTGTATGAATTCTTATATGTATCTGCAATTTATTACTACCTTTTGTTTTTTTTTTTTGAAAATCGTAAGAAAAATCTTTCAACTGCAGTATCACTAAAAGTAAGACAAAGCATATTTAAAACGCATTCTGACAGTTCATCGAATATTAATTCGCAAAATGCAATTTTAATTTAGGAAAAATGAATCGGAAACTCCGCATAATTTTTCGACACATCATTGGGATCATTAATTCCTGGCTTAAATTGAAAATTAAGAATTTTTCCTATTGATCTTCTATAGCTGAGAATGCTTTAGAGGCAAAATTGTGATCTTGAAAGAATAGGTCTTCAAATTTCGAGAGCATATAGCCTAAACAGGCCTCCGGTGAGATATGGTTGATTTTCTTCATAATACCAATATTTTCCGATAATGTTACATCTAGTGCTTTTAAAATTCTCATAATAAATTTATAGAACTTTCATTTTTTTCTTGTCTTGAGTTTAGTTCTCATCTAGTTTCAAATTTGAAAGTCAACCGGTTTCAACGTCTTTATTCACGATAATTTCATAGATATTTGAACTGAACTGATTATTTAAAAAAAATTTATTTCAATTAATAAACGTTTAGTAACACTATTGATTTCAATTTGGTCTCTGAAAAAATCTGCACCAGTTATGGAGAATTCACACAATTAGTTCACATAATTTATGTCCAACGAAGTTTCAGTTTTAACTGCTGCTTTAGTTTTGACTCGCACATATAAATGAAAAGTGTACCAAAGTATCCAAAATTATAAAAGTAAAGAAAAGTAATCCTACGACGACCATTGTACAGGTCTAGTACGCTAGCACAGATGCTGGTTGAGAGCTTCATCACAAATCTACAATCAATGTGAATACGAGAATGGAGTGATTAGTTCCACGACTAATTTTGCCCCTGATTAATTTAGGTACCTATTCAAAGCTAGGTGAACTAAAAGCTTGGTGCGCCAACTCTCTTCCGAACCTGGACTCGAAGCAGGGACCCCACATACAAGAAGTCAGTGCTCTACCTATTAGGCTACACAAGCTTCATCATAAAAGTAGAGATCTCATAGTTTTTGGTAGCCAAATAAAACAAAATATAGCCAAAAAGGCTACAAACAGCCCAATCTGGCATCAATTTTTTGTAGGACCAGGTCTGATGGTAGTAATTTGTAAATTTAGGCAACTCTGTTGCAGTGGTGCAATCTAGAAAAATCATCGATCAAAAACATTTTCTTCCCGTATTATTTCCCACACAAATATCAGATTTAATCGAACTGTTGAACATAATGTCACCCAAAACTTTGCAGATTTTCGGTTGTAAAGCAAGGATAGAGTTAACAGCTGCGATGGTCTTTGCCATTTTTGTACTAACAAATGTTAACTATTCAAATTTTCATTTTCATGAGTTTTGTACCAAGAGATGCTACCAACAACCTTACGATAGAAGTAAGAAACAAAGGCTCATTTTTCCTAAATGTTTCTAAATTTCTGTACGAAATTCACGTTCTTAACTTTTGGTGTTTGGGCGGTTTCCCTACAAGTATGGGCCGCTTATCACCTTTTCACAAAATCACAGGGTTCGGTCGAATACACTTTGGGAAACGTTGTCTTATCTAGCTTAATCCATTTGAACTTAAAAACTACTTATACAATGCATACACTAAAACTGTCCTTGCTTCAGAAAAAAAACCCTGGCAATTTGCAGCGTTGCTGCTTATTCAATTTAATTTTCTTTTATTCATACTTATATTTATTTTAACTGTTATTCGTATCTTATTGAATCGATGATATTGAAACTTTCTACAAAAAAGCAATATTTTCTGATCTCGTCGAAACAAGTATTCTTTTCTTGTCAGCTATCATTTTTGAGCTACCAATGTTGCCTCGCTCCTACTCCTTGCTGTTTATGGCAGTATCATGCCATCGAGTATTCGAGGTGTAAACACCAGTGCTGCGAGTCATCTAATTCCTTAGGTTGATTAACATAAGAAGGTCTTATCTTTAGGTAGATGAATGGCCCAAGACTACATAGTCTTTATTTCAGGCAAAACCTTTTTTAAAATACAAAGAAGGAAACTAAATTTTTTATCTCAATGTTTTACTTGGAGTTGCAGCTCGTTGAGCTACTTTGAATAATGTATTTAATTTCGAAGTTTATAGATGCGGGTCACATAGGAGTAGGAGGTCCATAGTTAGGCCTTAGTATGATTGAAGTTCTGTGCTCAAAGCTATCATGCTGAATGGCTCTGTCATTTGATTAATAATTGATTTAATTTCGGAAGTAGCAATAATTTTTTACACTGTCATATTTTTCGAAGTGCAATGATTTAACTCTTTTCAGAGCATTTTTTAGGTTTTTTAATATATGCACAATTTATCAAGAGCTACTGGTCAGCATAAATCGAATCTCATATCGGAACCATAAAAGCAATGCACACATAGCAATGAAGCGAAATTAGCTATTGTACACTCTCAATTGATTTTGAATTTATGGCGCCAATCAAGTCGCTGGGCATAGTGATCCGATTCAGTTGTGCTAATAGACTTGTTGCAATTTTTTGTCAATTGATGTAAATTCAGATAAATACAGTTGAAGTGATATTATTGAAGTACGGACTCTAATAGATTCGCACTTGAATAATTTAGTGAAGTTGACAGTTGTAACTGTGCAAGCAAATTGTAATTGAGAAGTCCATTATATTTGCTGACGTTATATTGGACAGTGCGGTTGCTTCAAAGACTATTGTTTGTAAAAATTGAAATCAGTCTCTTTGAAACGAGTTTTTCAGTCACTCACAAGCGTAATTCATTTTTGGCTGTTCGAAAGTGTTTTAATATTTGTGCGTATATTACTTAGAAATGCTGATCAGGTTTTGTGAGCAAGATTCCATTAAAAACATTTTAAATTTGAAGTTTAAATTTGACGTGATTTTCGAAACAAATACATTTTAGCCCGGATGACATTGATTTCGATCACAGTCAGGTAAATTTCATAAGTGAATGTGTTTAGAATAGGGAAAAAATATCTACAGAGTCTACCAGATTATATATACAGAGTCACCACATTTTTGATTCAGTGAATTTCTTTGCCATACAATTTTGTCTCTTTCCATCTAAAAAAAAACCCATTTAAGAATAAATATTTTAGAAAACCAATACCGACAGATCTGTTATTAATCATCGTATAATGATTGTGAACAGTTACGTTAAAAGCGAAACAATATCTAAAAAAACTAGACTACATTCATTGCGACAAAAATAAATTAGACATGCTATGCACGCCAGATGAGTGTATTGGAAAAAAATATTTTGTCTCTTTCAATTTTTTACCCTATAAATAAATCTATTTGAATGAAAAAAAAAATTGAGAGCAGAATTAAGTAAAACTCTCGAATGATTTACGGCATTCTAATAGGTATTTTATTTGTGTATTTCATCACGTGGCGGCGAGTTTCTCATATTGATGATTTTTCACTTGATCTTTTTCATCTACGAAACGAACGAACCGAGCTTGAGACATTAAAGTATTTCCGTTCCAGTAAAATCAACTCATTTATGTTCCTGTTCCGAGTGAAAAGTCCGAGACAAATATTGCTTTTACCTAGACTAGCTTTGATTTATTTGTAGATAAACACATATTGCGCAATAAGTATTTTCACTTTTTACATTCGAAGAGATATCGAATTGATATCTTAAAATTACGAATATATTTAGAATTGTTTTTGTTAAACACTTTATTGCATTGAAGTTTTGCTTCTACGATTAAAACAAATCTTAGGTACTAGGTATTATTAGCTTTAAGGTATTACTAGGTATTTAAAAACGTTATTGGGACATCTCAACAATAAAAGCTACCATCTGCCATTAAATTTATAGAGGTAAATAGCCTTGGCTTTTTTCGAGGCTCGCCCAGCTAAATTCAGCTCACGCAGCGGACAACGATGACGACGACTATGACAATAGCTATTTAAGGCCCAGATGCCTTTATCCTATGACCAACAACTTTCTCTTTACCGGTCGCTATAGTGCCCATGAAAAATAACGAAATTTGTGTCATGGCGAACAGAATGAAAGAAATAATACATATCGATGAAATCTAATGGTGACACACATCGCGCACTTCATCGTATTTTCTTGGCATGCAGCCTTGACAGGGTGTAAGTGCAGGGCGATTGCTTAAGCAATGGCATTGGACTAATTGTACGTAAATCGATTAATAAACACCTGTCTGTTTGTCGGCTGTTTCCGCTCCTATAGAACTCTAGAGGCGATTTAGTTTAATAGTTCTAATTGTTTTTTTTTTTCCGTTATGATATCAATTATAAAAATACTACATAAAAATCACTTCTTCACTCCACTGCGTAATCGAAATGTTATAAACATCAAGTCCTTTTATAGTTTTTCCTTTCTCTCAGTGATGATAATGACAATGCACATTCGCAACTGCAACAATTAAGTGCAATAAAATTCAAGGTAATTGCATGAAACATGTGTATGAGGTGGTACTCAAAGAGAGATCATTAGATTTGGGAACGCAGCCAAATTCAAGTAATAATGGCCAATAAATACCTTTGTGTATATATAAAATAGGTTTCGAGATTTATTGTATTTAGAAAAGGTGTGACCATAATCAACTCCATTGTGGCTAATGATTATATGTTAATTTTCTGTACAAAGAGAAGTATCTGCATTGCAGTGACGCGTTTGTCGCAACGAATTATCGCGGAGAGTAATAACAGAAAAAAAGAAACAAAGAAAAACGTGTTTCTAGAAAAAATCTTTTTATCTTAAATTTGAAGAATTTGAAGAGAAACACAAGTCTAAACGAATCATATATCGAATTATGATCATGCAGTTTTCATGCTATTTCCAAACGCATAATGTAGTTAAGTGTACAATTATGATCCTAGATTTATTGTTTATTTATTGACGCTGCTGGTTGTTTATCTTTTTCCAATATTAAGAACCATTTTATTGTTAACTAGAATGCCACTTTTAATTGAAACAGAATATGTGACACTGCATTGGAAATTTTCCTGGAGCAAAAAACTAACTCGCATTAATGACAATTCCGGTTTCTTTCACTTAAATTATTCTAGCGCCCAATGTGGGTAGTTCAAAATTGAAAAATATTGTTCAACCGCTTTCAAGTTGAATTGATACTTCGTACTGTTTCAAATCGTTCCTTAGATTGATACGTTTCACAAGATCTCGTTGACTTTACGTATCATTTTACGTATCACTGATACGTATCATTTAGGTCACTAGTTCAGTTCGAAACAATTAATTAGGGAGTATGATTCGACATGGTGAACTGTGAACCAAACATTTCTTTCATTCGTTAGTGTCAAATGTTTCAGAATTATCGACCTGCATATCTATTCTCCTTTTGATGCTGCATAGCATCTAGTATAATGCCGATTTGATTTCGACATTGATAATCAGTGCCACTCGAATTGTCACGCTACGTACTTGCTTTCTTTTAAGTACTTCGTGTCGTTATCCGTACCTTCAGACAACGTCACTAATGGAGGTAGCAAAAACAGCTAAAAATTTAATTTTAATATGAAATATGGTGAGATGTTTTTGGATGTGCAGATATAATGAGCTATTTGGACAGAAAATTGTCAAACGTTTTGTTCATATTACCAAACGGAAACATTTCTTTTCATTCGTTCGCCAAGCCTAATATAAAGCAATGAAGTTTATATGGAACTTAGAGACTTACCGGGGGGAAAACCAAAATATGTCAAAAGCAACGACGTGCTACTAGTACCTGTGCTACAATGAAAAAGGCAACAGCAGATAAATTTCAAAGAAAACTGCACCTGCCAGTAAAATTTAAACAAATCTTTCGAATTCTTAATGAAAGTGGCATGTTTTAAACTTGCCAGAATAGAGCTTGTTTAGATTGTTGAATATAGTATATAGTATATAATGTAGTATATAATGATGAGAAAAAAAAATCAATTTGGGTGGTCCCGACGGTTGTTGCTATGACCGGTAAGAATTTCGCAAAGACAAGGACGATGCAATGAGGCAAAACTTCAGTGGTAGGGCTCCGATGTTATGATGTGTTTTTACATTTACTGGTAAAAGCCGACAAAATGAACAACAAAATGTTGTTGGCTTAAAACACCAAAATGTTGGACGATGTCAAAGGTTAGATGAGGTTCCGCGGTTGCCTCTTTTAGGCAGACTCGTAGATACACATAGGCTCAGTACGATACCCCATTGCGTAGTGCTCGACACTTTTTGTGGAGATCCAACCTCGAGTCGTTGATGAACTGTGTGATTTCTTCCAGGTTAATTGAAGCTACTTTGGGTAGGCAAGCGAAAAAGTTGAGGAAGGAAAATGCCAAGGGGCATTTTCTGTCCTCAATCACGGGCCAGGAATCCGCGCATGAAGGGAAGAACTAGTTCTCTCTTCGCATTTATAGTTCCAGAAGAATTCCTTATAAGGGGCACTGAGCGTTATAAGGGGCACCGAGCCAGACGGACGATGTCCAGTTAAGACAGCGACCGCTGGATCCTCTACTACAAGGACCTTCTTGTTAGTTCGAGCAGTTCGCTAGTGTGACCAATGACAAAAGACCTCCGCAATTGCCCAGCGATTGCACAGGAAGTATCTTCCACTCAGGACTATACAGTGACCCAGGACTTTACAGCGTCCAAAAGCACCCAATCGTCAGTTTACCTAAAGCCATGGCAATGGCAATCGGAAAACTACAGAGCACTTTTGGCAAAACGTAAAACGCTACGCTTTACAGGTTTTCTTAAACTACCCCAATCTGCTGCATCATCGAATGTCTTGATATCTCGACGAGACACGTACGGCATTCGAGGACCAGTTTAGAGAGGAGGTGTAAACTCGAGCAAGGGACTGTATAGCACGTGTAGTCTTGTGGGTAGAGCACTGGCTCCTTTTTCGTGAGGTTCCTGGTTCGAGTTCACCTGGCTCTGAATAGGTACCTGAGTTAAATCAGGAATAAAGTGAATCGAGAAACGAACCGCTCACGCTTACCAGTGTAAATACCAAACCAAATTGCAAGGCAGAAAACCAGCACATGCTTCGGATAAAAATTTCATCGTCAAAACTTCATAATCAAAAATGGTCAAACTAATAGCAAAAAGCTTTAAAAATTTTAGCGATGTTTACTACAGTAGGGGAATCTGTCATTATTCAAAATTGATACATTCATATCAAAAACTAGTCCGGAACACAAACAAAACAAAAAAAACAAAAAACAAAATAACAAAATTTGTTATGTTGGATTATTTTTTCAATGAAAATATATCATTTTCATAAATTATATTTAAATGTCTTATCTACATTTTATGCACACATATGTTTACTTTTTCTGATTTAAATAATGATTTATAACTACTCATTTAATTTCAGGGGATGTCGGCTTGTGACGATACAGCAGTTGATCCATTATCAGCAGAAACAACCGATACACCATATGGAACCGACGATTGTCTTAAAGTGCGAAAATGGTGGTGCTTTCTACTATCGAGCATTTTCACATTTTTGGCTGGACTCATGGTTGTGCTGCTATGGCGCGCATTCGCATTCATATGCTGTCGAAAGGAACCCGATCTCGGACCAAACGACCCAAAACAGAAAGAACAGAAAGCATCACGACAAAACAAACAAGAGTTCGAAGGAACTTTTATGACAGAGGCAAAAGATTGGGCAGGCGAGCTTATATCTGGTCAAACAACAACTGGTCGAATTTTGGTAAGTTTAATTTTAGTAACTATCAAATAAGTGAAATTTAGGTGGAATAATATGTTCAAATGAAATCCGTATTTTTGAAATTTTGGTGTTAATCCAAAGATATGTTTAACAATATCTCCAATTCTACTTTCACATTAACATTTTTCAATGTGAAAGCCTGTCAAGTTTGATGTTGTTTGATAATCTAATCAATTTATTGAAACTACGATTTTATCAAGACAATTTACCGTTGTCGTACATAAATCTACCTAATTCCCTCTGAGATTCACATATTCTAATCATTAGTACCCTGCTGACGATGCTTAAATGATTTCGATTTACAATTTTATCTCACATATAATCTAATAGACGACGAGCTACCTACTATTCGAATACATAGTGTCACCGGGCTATTCTATAAATAAACAGCCATCGTGATGTCGTCACAACAACAAGAAAAGTATACTTATGTCTCTATCAAAAATTATTCGCTGACTTAAAAATTATGCGTGGGTTTTAGCGTATTCAAAGCGAAATATGAGAAAAAAATTTATGATACTTAATATTCATATACATACTGGGATTCATCATTTTCCAATCGCGTAGATCGGCGGCCAGGCACGATGATGTCTTTCAGCACATGCTTTAATATGTCCCATGTGACGTAGTCATGAAAATTTTACGCGCAAAGTACGCGTTCAAACTAGCTAGCTTCTTTACGTACATTTGTGCATGGAAAATTAATGAACATATGTATATGTGTAGACAAGAAAAATTTTTCCATGTGCTATACATATATGAAATTCTTGCTTTTTGTTGAGTGTAAGCAGAACCAAACATTTATTTGGTAAATTGAGTGCTTGTTGGATTTTATATTAGAATAAACATGTCTAAAAATTAAGTTTAATAAAAACTAAATTCAGTAAAATATCAAAAATACGACTTGCGCAAAATATCTGATTGCAATATTGAAATGCTACGAAAAACCGTTTATGAACAGTAATCTCAAAATCAGCCGCCAATGACCATCATTTGTATTTTGTGGAAAAAACTAGTCGAATAAAAAAAATTATTATAAATCAGAAAATTGTGTAAATAAATAAAAACTCTAACACCTAGGAAGAGAAGTAGAGAAATTGTGCCGATTTTGAAAACATGTTTCATCAAACGTGCCCTTAATTAAAGACAATCTGTATCGAAGGTCATGTATAACTTTGATCCAATGGCTCCATTGGGAAGCCCTAGAGTAAAAAGATTTGCAGTTATCACTCGTAAGAGTATGAACATTTCAAAAAGTAAAAAACTTGTTACTTATTTTCCTTATAGGATGCTTATCATGTGAAAATTTGGTTGGCAGCATCGCCTAGTACGAATATGATGAACAAGCTCAGTGCTGGCAACACTTTACTTTAAAGTCTGTCGCAACTGCTTCACATCAAAATCAACTCACCCTGCGAATTTCGGCTTCATCCGATGAAAGTTACAGCGATAGAAAGATGTTTGATGTTGCCATCCGAAAAACTTCCAAGACATACGAATACTTAATGGCAGCATCATAACAAAAATGCCTGGTGCTGGCAAGCCTTTACCAAAATCACAGCCATAAGTATACCAAATCTGCTTCACGTTGAGGTTAATCCAGCCTGCAAATATCATTTCAATGCGATTTCTGGTTTGGAAGTTATAGGGGTAAAGGGAATTTAAGGGTTATTACTATCACTAAAAGATCGTTATCGTGTGAAAATTTAATGATAGCATCTCTTAGAAAAGTAATGGCGAAAGACCTACAAAAATTACGACAGCTGGAAGCTCTATCATAATTTCTCAATCAAATTCCTACGAAAGCTTGGCTTGCAGTAAGGTCCATTTACTGTCTGAATTTCGTTTTGAAATTTCCAAAACATTTTTATCGACCGTTTAAAAACATAACTAAATTTCATTTCTTGTGCTTATTTTTTCTCAGTATTTTGTTACAAACTTTTAATGTCTTGCCGCATTTAAATATCTCGAAATCAAAACAAATATGTTTCTAAACACATCAATGCGTTATTTGACACAACAATACATTCGGAAAATAGTGGAAATATTTTACATTCCTTAGAAAATAAGTAGCATGTTTCCACATTCTTGAAAAAAAGTACTGAAATTCAATGTTTTCGTGAAGAGCAAAAAATCATTCTCTCTACTACAATTCATCAAGAATGCTAATATTTCCGGTCTTGTCAGCTTAGGCTGAAGCATTCATGAACGGTATTAAATATTTTGTTCCGAAAATTTGTTGTAGCGTCATCAGCAATAACAAATTAAAATCATCTTGGGATTGACTAAAAATTTTCGAGAATGTATGTGTACTTGTATCTTTATTGGAAAATGGGTTTTACAGAGCCGTACGAATGTCAAATGTGAAAAATTGAATCCGAATAAGAACAGCGAAATTTTGGTTCATCTTCTATCAACACAATAAATGGAACCAAAAACGAGAAGCGGCTGTAAATATGTGCACAACAACGTTAGAAATTTGCATCAGTAGTTAAATGTTGCATTTTTGGACACTCACTGACAACAGAGAGCCAGATAATAGATCGGCAGATGATAAATATTAACGTTCGCAACAAACCAAAAGCTCGCGCATCACCTAAAGTCTTGGCTTCAAATTTATACCCTTTTAACTATATTAGCTGGGACAAATCACTGTTAGAATTATGAAAAAAATGCATAAATTCGTTTGTGTTCTCAGCTGGCACACTATATATCAACGAAATCTGGCAAATTCTCAAAATTCTATAAGTATGTTCTCGTGATTTTCCAAACTCTACTTGCTGCTGCCATACTTTGTCTCTCTGTTCTCCATGGGAGTGTGCACAATTTCGTTCAGTACGGGCAGGCACACAGTGACAATAATCAATGAACTTGCCAAGAAAATGTTTCCAGTAAAGAAATAGAAGGTTAGTCGCAAATGTCAATTTGTCAAATAGACAAACTGAGAGAAACGATTGCCAAATTTAGAAAATTCATTCTCATGTTTTTCCACCCATTATTGTGCTCGAAGCCAATATCGAATTGGTTTTCAGGATCCGAAAACGTATCGAATATTAGCGTGTTTGAATACATGGAAGAACGTATGCTTTGTAGAAAAATAGCATGAAATAATTTTAGCGTTAAATTAGTAGTACGTAGTGTACTTTTCACAAAAAACTGCAATAATTTGAAAATACCGAGGTCGTGCGATATACAGATGCAAATAATGAAAAAGTAAACTTTTGCTATTACAACTCGTTTTGGATTTGCGGTCGTAGCTGGTGCAGGCAGAGTTCACAATAAATGCGTACGAGTGTGAAGTGAGCAGCTAAATGACACATTTTATTCCTAATTGATTTCACCTAAGAAAACTTAAAGCCGAGCGTGTGGTACCACACTCGCTACCAGTTGGCACTCTATCGGCTCAGTTACTTAAGGAAAACCAAGTAAAAAAAAAACAACAGTTTAAAGAACACCCACGTTGGGCGCATTAATAATATCAGTTTATTTGAACATTTCGCAGTGAAAATCAGGCAATTGAATCATAAAAGCTTTCTTGTTAGGATGATATCTACTTTTTATAAATGCTCTTCTTGCAAGTTTATTGGGAATGTAGAGTTGCACTATTGCACTTCGCACTCTAATGTATGCAAAGCAAAATTAGATTTTATTATATAATAACATAAATCCCTAAAAATATATAATTGCTGAAAAAATGGTAAAGAGTTATAGAAGGAAAGTAGTAGTTTTTAGTATTACTGCTTATGGAATTTTTTTCGAAAAGATTCTTTCACACAAAACAGAGCTGTAAACAGTCCCTAATGTTTTCAACAGTACTTTGAAGATCTTACGATATACTGACTTCTGTTAAGCTCACAATACCGGATCTTTTCAATCAGCTTCTTGTAAATGCGAGGCAGCGAGGTCTTATTGAGGTTTTACGAGGGTTACCCTTTCGCAAAAATGTTCCCGCTTGTTATTGCTTCATTTTGATGAAGAGCTACTTAAGCTACTAGATTAGCTTATGGCAAATTAAGTTTGCTAGCAGCATCACAGAAATAGTTATGCAGTGCATCAAAGGTAGACGCATTCAAAAACGCTTGCCTCTTAAATTGAAGATCTAAATAAACACAAAGTAATATTTTTGAATGCAATTATTCGTCAATATGTCTTGTTATCAATATGGCTTGCAAAATTCGTAATAATCTGTTGACTGCACAGCTCGATATTTGAGAAATATTATTTGCTTAATTTTAAGCACTCCGCCCGACATAGAATTAAATATTTCCAATACATCATTTCAGCCAAACTAAAGCCATTATCAATTTTCATCTGCCATGATGATTCTTCGAACTTTTTTTCTTTTCATAGAAATTCACTAAAATCCCCGCCATCGCCAAAGGGTTAAGAATGTCCATGATAAATCTGCAACTAATATACATCAACAACCTCCGAAAATTTCAGCTTCCACAATCGGAAATCAGTACAAAGAATTTGCGAAACTCCACAGATAAAAAGCCTTAATGAAAGTCCTATTCAACTCATAAAGAGCATGCATAAAATGTCTTCCGCGACGGCCATTTCCCATCATAATCCACCACCACTTTTGTCAATCGTCATGCTGGAACCGTACCGAATTACTTACAGCTTTGTTTTACACTCAACACAATACACACCAAAATCCGACTCAACTTCGTGCTAGAGCTTAGTGAAGGACTTCGACACGGAGCACCAAGGAAATGATTACTGATGTGCAGTAATTTTCTCGTTCCTGTGCATACACGAAAGTATCGACCGAAGGTAACGAACTCATAATCACATCATTGATGGCCTTATTTATGTGTAATAAATCTCTACTGTCCATGCACGAAAGCGTCGGTCTCAAGAAAGGACACATAATCACAAAACTAATACTCACTCCGGTGAGTGAAACTAGTCACTCAGAAAAAGAGTGTGTCGACACACGAGTTGGCTTCGAGTAATTGACTCATTTTGATCGCCTCAATCATATGCTACCCAATTCTAATGCATATAGTCAAAATATTTTCTAGTCAACTATAATTTCTTTTAGTATCTGACTTAATCATTCTTACACACCAGCTTGGGCGTTATCAAGCCTAGTTTTCCCGCACCCTATATCGCTTGTTAAATTCTAATTGAACTTACAGTTTTATGATTACTCGAATCACTTTTTAAAACTGACCTAAGTAACAGCGAAAGTATTCAATTTACGAGTACGTATATTTGGCACGTTGTGGAGGCAAATTTGTCTGTAGCAAGCACAGATTTATCAACAAACGGAACCAGACAAATGTAAACGTTTAAATTTGGACAAGGTTAATAACATTATATTTTATATATCCAGCTGAGCAGATGACGTCTTTACAATTTGTCGTACAACAGAATGAGTAAAAATTAAAATAAATGCGACTATAACTAAGCACGTGAAACTGCTAATGTGAAGTATTTACAACATGCTCGAATATTTTTGTCTTGAACTTGGTCACGCAACGCTTGGTCGTTTGGCTTAAGATAGTGCTGATGTTAGCAAATATTTGGTTTTTTATTATCGGTGTATGGGATCTCTGTATGTCTTTACAGCAAAATACGTATTATCAAGATCGCTGCAGCCATACTGCGAACACTAAAATTATATGCGAACATGATCAACCACGTTTACTGTCCCATTCAGTAGATCATTTAATTAATAATTTATTTAATGTTGCTAAATCGGATGAATAGTGAAAATAATTTAAACATGATCAAACTACAACATGAAAAGTCATTAGCATTTACAATAATTCATTTTGGATGCGAACTCAAATAACGCTTTCTTCCAGTAGTTCAGGGTTTTCCAATAAAAGATCATGGTCTTGTCAGTTTTCATGTTTTCTTATGTGAATGAAACTTCAGTATTTAATAAAATAAATTTCATTGTCTTATCCCCATTCGAGAAAAAGATCCCTCGATCGATGTTTCGCTTCCGGCATAAGAATGAGTAAGAGGCTATGTCACCAGTATAATAACGTAACTCAGAAAATAATCCTTAATAAGTTGCCGTGAGCTCGGCACATAACTGCAGATTTTTCATTAAAAAAAATGCCAAGACATGCTCTATGTTCAATGGATCGATATCGTACGCTACATAAATGCGGCGGATATCGAAATAGATCTGGTCTGCGCGAAACTGGTAAGTAGTCTGCAAGTCTCTACTGCAGAAGACCTAAATTAGACTATTGCTAAACATCTACCGTTATTGCTGACCATGTAAAAATTTAAATTTCAGATTTGCTGGTTTTAATACTTTATCAACTAACCATATACATTTTGTTTACATAGGAAACAAAGAAATACAATTAGAAAGTGCCACTCATAATGTACTACTGCCATTTTCATAAAATTCCATTGAGATTACTGAACTTCTCCTTTCCCATTGAATTTATTTCTCGTAGAAGCGATTCTATTTTCCTCAACGATCGTCGCAACAGTGAAGGCTTATTTTAACGTCAACACTTAGACAAATCTCAACTCGTCTGAGTTCAATGTTGGACCTAAATAGCACAGCATCGTCATGAATTCAATGCTTCTCTATTTATCTTCTACCTCATAGTGTTGACGTTCTATAAATAACCAAATGTCATTTGTGAGCAACGAAAATAGCTCTCGATCACCTCTTTCACTCTCACTGAATTTCAAACTTTTTCCATACCATCCTGAGCCACTCGACAAACCCTTTCAGTTTTCGAAAATCATTCAGTGCTTTCAGCATTCAGTGAAATGAAATATTCGCATAGGCACGTAATGCTTTTTTTATTGATTCTTACTTTTCAAACTCAAAAAAATGATTGACGGTGATATTGCAGCATGTCTCATCAGACCATCATTCATGAATATTTGTCAAAGAAAAAGATGAGGAAGCTCTGATGCAAATAAATAAACTACACTATTATACTCTAATAAACAGACTCGACGCAAATTAATTCAAAATTGGGTCAATGTGAATTTTTCTAGTTTGAATGCATTCGTTCCTTCACATTCTCATACTCACATGCGACAAGACCTCTGGTTTTTGTCGTTGTCTTTAGCTACGTAATCTTTTTATTCTCAAATGAATAAAAATTCGATGCCGACGAGATGCAACAGTGCATTGCTACAAGTAGATACCACTATTGCACATGCATCTTTTCAAAAACAAAAAAAAAAAACATTGAACAAGTTCAACAATAGAGTACCACCAGCAACTATCACGTTGCCAGCAATATTTCTGCATAGCCTGAAGGGTCCTTGTTTGGAAAGTATGCCTACATGTTTAATGACAAATTTACGTACTGTACAGCATACCCTTTAAGCATAACTAATGCTTTTATAAACCCAAATGAGTAAATTGGGATAAATAAGAAAAAAAAACAACGAGTCGGTGTTGAATACTTTACATGTGAATGTTAGTGAGACTTATGAGAAGTTTTCGGAGTTTCGGAAACTTATGCGAGAACAATGAATGCGTGAATTTTTATTTTATTTTGGCTGATTTTCGAGGGTTATGATTATGATAATGCTTTGAAAAATTTTAACTTCAAGCCTAAACGCCCTATGTTTGCTTTTCACTATGTGAAAAGTCCATTACGAAATCATGTGTCCAAAAAAGGTTGTCAAAAGCTAAAGATGGCGAAAATCGATTTTGCATCAACATCAATGGAACGTGTTTCAAGTCCTCTTCAGGATACTTCGGGGTTCCGAAACAGAATCCGATTTGATAATATTGCATTGTTACGTATAAATAAGGTACGTGTACATTGAAATTACGAATATTTTAGAAAAAAACAGTCATCAAAGAACTTTCTTCAATTTAAAACACTTTTGAATATCGCGCCCAACGTGGTAAAAAAATCCATTGCTTGTAACACTTGAAAATAACTTCCCGTCGAGTCCTAGTTCAGCTTTTACGTAACATTTTTCATGTACTAAAAACTTATATAAGTAATCTTGCTTGATTTTATATTCTTTTGCTGACTATCAAGACAGTCGTTCTGTTGTTTGAAACAAGTTTATTTTATTACGAACTAGTTTTACAAAATGTTTCCTACTTTCCCTTCACATTCTCCAAGCAAACTAGTTCAACTTAATATACTTCTAGTTCAAAATAAAAGCCATTAAGTTTCCTACTTAGTTATAAAAGCAATAAACAAAAGCACAATATACGATACTCATTCTTTATAGCCGCCACATGACGATTTACCCAGCATTAAATATCCCTTCGAAAAAGTTCGTTATATTTGTATGATTTATTAAGTAAATTAGGTTTAATCACGATATTGTTGTATTTGAATGAATGTTTGTATGCATGTTCGTATTAATATGAAAGTTGAAAGGAAACGTCTTCTAATTTCAGAAGTTTATCGTGGATTTTGAAATTAAAATGTATTTTATTGATTTTGTTGTGTTCTCGATGCTGGTTATTTATTTAGTCCAGAATTGAATGAAAGTCTCTTTTATTCCAGTGATTGGAATCGTTTTTTTTTATTCGTATCCTGTGACCGAACCGTCGTTTTATTTAATTTTGATTGAAGAAAAATAGTTTTGTATAACTCTCGACTGCGTTTTTGTACGTTTACAAGAATATATTGTATTAAGAGAGGAAGAAGTATAGGTATTCATCTGTTTATTTGTTTGACATAAAAGAATCTAATGAAAAACCATTTATAGATACTATTACTACCATACTACATGATATCTATTATATAGGCTATGGCTATTTATTTAAATGCGAGGGTTTGCTGTGTCCTTTCTAATCGGTATGAATAACGAACGGCAGCTCCTTTCTTTTCTAAAACTAAAAGCATACACAACTACAAATGAGTGGTGATTTTATTGATAGATGTGGTTTCGCTGTGTAGGAGTACATTTCTGGATGGTGGAAATAATATTGTGTCAACTTAATTTGTCGATTGTTCACTCAGCAGGGATGTATTTCGTATAATATTTGTGCAAAATCAGAGTGGGAGTAAAGAGTAATTATGATGGAATGCATTAATTGATAGACGTATATAAATTGTTTTGAAGGAAAAATACGGAGTATGTTTGCAAGGTAAGCGATGACGCATTATTTAGATTCTTAGGTAGAGATGGGCAAAATGCCTCATGACACACCACTGATCGCTCTTTTTTAGAGTATTTTACAGTATTGCGCCGTACTCTCAGTACACTGTTCGCTTCGCATTTCATTAAGTTTATTCAAACGAAAGCTTTCGCTCACAGACTATGCTGTGCTTTTTTCAGGCGCTGCACTGTAAGAAAGAGCTATGCCTCACGTGTCGTGAGGCATTTTGCCCATCTCTATTCTTAGGTGTATCAGTTTAAGGGGGGTAAGTGCTAGCACTTGTGAACAAAAAACATTTTGGCTTATCTTATAGCTTAACATTTCAAGAATATAATCCCAAAACATGAAGTCAATTAGAGCAAAACTCTCGAAGTAATTGAATACTTAGTCCCGTCTCCTCTATGATTATTGCTGCAACAGCTCGGAGTTTAGTAGTTATTTTCTCAAAAAATTTTTTTACAAGTCCGTGTTCACCATCATTTAAAAACCACATTAGCGATTCATTTCAAACTTGGCACACACTTTCTACATGTAAAATACTTCCCTTCAACGATAAGTTTTAGAATTTTTTTTACATTAAGGGGGTTTTCCACCAACAAAAAGGTAAAAAGTAGCAATTTTTTTCGTGAAAAATAGCAATTTTCACTTCAAATGACAACCAAAAATTTAAAAATGAAAAAAATTGAAATCAGAGAACGTTGGGGGAGGATTTGATGATACTTTGGCTAAATTTTCATGTTCTTTGATTTCCAATAATTTTCAGCTGAGATACAGTGAACACCGCATATCGTCTTTTTCCGAAATCGTTCTTGAAAAGCCTTTGTCACCGGTTGGTTTGTCGATATTTTCACATAAAAAAATTACACTGTGTTATTGAAATGATATTAATAATGTAGAAAAGGTTTCAATAAATTTGCTCTATCCATATTTCTAAAAAAAATTCATAAAAATGTGTTTTTTTTACGCTGAAACCTTTACCCCTCCCTTAAGGTAAAAGGATTTCGAATGGGTTGTTATCGACTTTTAATGATTTTTGAAAATTGCATTGATAGATTTTGTTTAAACGCTATATACTGAAAATATCTGTGGAGACAGCTGAGAAATATTTAAGGGAGGTATTTAAAATTGAAATGAAAAGTTATAATAGGTGAGTTTTTTCGCACTCCCGAGTAGATCAAATGTTGTTAAGTATATTGAATACAACAACAAACCGTCACTGAAGCAGCAATTTACTCGGGAGCGGTTGTTTATGGGCTCACATGTAGAAAATGCTGATAACAGTAAAAGTGTCCTAAACGGTTCGTACCACTGCTGTTGATTTTTGTGAAACCGGCAGTTTGAATTGAATTAATTTGCATAGCACTCCGCAATTGTCAATTATTTTACATCAAATCTTGTAGTGTGTAGACTATTTTTGAGTGTTTCAATGCACATTACACTGTATAATCTAGTGTAATGTGCATGAAAGTTTCATGTCTGGTTTCGATTAAAACCTCGATAAGATTTCATTCAGGCGTTTAGCTATAATGACACATAGTTTAACAACTCCTAAGCGAAAGCTCAGCGAATGCCAGCAACATTATCGAATACAGCAACCTTTCTGCTCGGGATCGTTTTTTTGCAGCCTTACGTTAATCTGCTCTGCAAAAGTGCAAAAAAAAACGCGGTTATAATCACTAACTTAACCGGGCTTTCGCAATTTCGTGTTCCAAAACTATTCTCCCCATTAAAAAATATTAATGCCACATCGGAATAAGTTCATACGAACATTTTTCTACGATGCCAACAGAAAAGGACATTTAACTACTACGGACATAAGCCATCAAACGTTTGAGTAGTAGCAATCATATCCACTCTAAGTGTCGATTATCCGTTCATCGTTCATTTTCCATTTCTACCGTTACAGTGCCTTTTACACGTAAGCTTTTTTATGATTTTCCTACAATTCTCTAAGCGAAGAAAATCTATATTCCGGAATCAAAAAGCATGCATGTATTCTTCATATGCGTTCTGTTGGTCCTTTGGCAGGAAAGTGCCATAAAATGGAGACATCCATGTTCATAACACAATTCTCATGTACTTTATGCGGCATTCACGTTGGGGAAAAGAAATATAGTGAATTTTCGTCCTTCAGCAGCCATCTCATTATATCTGAGACGATAACAATAGAAAAGGATCAGTGCTAAGAGCGAAATAGTCAGTAGTGTCCTTTTTCTTAGCCTGAAAATGAAACCTGAATCATCGTTCGGTTGAGCTTGGACTATTTGTATGTAGTGCGTGTAGTGTGTCGATGCATATATGTAAGTGATTTAGTGAGTAAGAGAATGAAATATGCAATGAACAATTGGTAGTGTAAGAAAGGCGTTGGGTTGCGTCTAACTCTTGAGGCGAATATAACTCATAATGAAGAAGACGAGGACAATAGATGTTTGCTGTATGTATTGGAATAATAGAAGATTTGTGGAAAAATATACATTCTTGCCGGTAGTTAAGATGTCACGCTAGAAAATTACCCCGGATGGAAACGTATCTGTGTGACACTTTTATGAAGGGTATGATAGAGAAAGAGAAGATATTAAATACTAATTATGTACTATATACTCGACCTACATAAAAGCTTACGCTCCACAAGCAAGATATAATAGAGAAAATTAAATGCGAGTAGCAAATGTTCTTATTACTTATTTACGAACAGCACCTACTTGTTGTAATAGGTATAGAGTAAACATAGCTCTATCGTAATATTAAAATTTGCAGTGCAAATAACTTATTTACACTAGAAAATATAAATACATTGTTACGTAATTCTAGTAAATCGGAAAATTGAAAAATATTCGGATTTAGAAAACTGAATGGTCGATTTCCCGAACTAATTAATTTTGTAATTTCTTATAAATTTTCAAAAAACAATCTCAGTTAAAGTCTAGATGAAAAAAAACTGAGTCTAGCGCATAGGAAACACTAAAAACACTGATTTTTGCAGAAAAGTAGAGGAATTGTGTAGATTTTGAATGCATATTGTACTACAGACGCTCCTTATTACAACCAACCTGTTTCTAGTCACGCATTGCTTGGAAGGTCATGCACTACTTCGATGCTTATCGTACAAAATTTTGAAAGCAGCATCTCCTATGGCTTAAATGATGAAAATGCTAAGTGCTTGCAACGATTTATCTACATATCCTATAACTTCTGTTTTCATCTAATGACTTCGTTGAAAGTTAAAGGGATAGAAAGATGCTTGGGGTTGCCAACCGAACAATTTCAAAAACTTGAAAAATTAAAATATAAGTAACTTATTTTCATTGTAGGTGTTTACCATATGAATATATCATGGTAGCATCTGCCGGGACGGAAATAACAAAAACTCTTGGTACTAAATCAGGAAATGATTCACAAATTCCAACGAATTAGTGTCCTATTAGCCTTCTTTCTGGGTTCAGTAAAATTTTTGAAAGAATAATTCTCTACAGGCTTACAATAATTTTAGATTGTAGCAACATCATTTTTGATTTCCAGTTTGGTTTCAGACCATATTAGTAGGTATTATGGTAACTGTAGAAAGTGACGAAAGTAATCAAAGAAGCCATGCATATCAAAATAAATCGATTGGAGTCGTTGCACTTGCATTCAAAAACCTTTTGGCTCATCATTTCAACAGCCCTGAGTATGCAAAATGACGCAAGTCTCGATCCAAACTTATCTCATTTTCAGGCGTCCCCCAAGGATTCTGCTTGAGTTCAGTACTTCTTAACATTTTCACCTCGGGCAAACCTACCAAACAGATTGGTTGTGAATTAGAAGTTTTCGCTAAATCGAGTGATCCTACCAACATAATCAATTATTTAGAAGAACAGCTGAATTGTCTTGAAGAATATTATTTCTTATGGAAAATTGAAATCAACCCATCGAAATCGCAGGCAATATTCTTGGCGTAAGCAAACTAACATGCCATACAGAAAATATGATTTCTCAACGAAGAAATGAGTTAGCTAGATGCTTCCTTCATAAAAAATTAACCTGCAAGACTTATACTGAAAGTGTTTGTTTGAAAATTTTTAAATGTCTATGTTTTCTCTACTACCCGAAATGTCCTCTACTTAATAGACATTCCCAGTTAAACACCAGAAATAAACTTTTGATATTCAAATCGATTATACAATCTATAATAGGATACAGAGCTACTTTTTCGCGTGAATGTGCCAGCGTTAAAAAAGGGGTTCAAATTTCCCCAAAATAAATGCCTTTTAGTAACATTGGATAAACCCATCTAATTGCAAATGTGACTGGACTGGACTGTCAGTTGCTCAGAGTGCTCGCAATGTATCTGGATTTTTCGACAAAAGTCGGAAGAGAGCCATCGTGCTGCAAGTTGGTTCTCACGGTTAATAAAAATGGAAAAGATCTAGATTAGTTAGTAAGTTGCATTTAACTTATATGCAGGAGCAAGCAAATTTTTTTCTAATTTTTCTTTGAAATTAAACTGTCGAACTGTCAAAAATAAGTCTGTGTGTAGTCTGTCAGTTTGTAATTTAGTTGAAAAGAAAATAATAAAACTTCCGATCTTAGTCATAAATTTTCTTTCTCTAAAACGACTAATAAATAAAATAAATAAACCACCAGTCGTGTCAAATTTTAAATTAAGCTTTATCAATACTTATTCTCTTTTTAGGTGGTGCTTGTTTTTATACTCAGTATTGCATCACTTATTATTTACTTTATTGACGCATCTAGTGAAGAAGTCGAAAGATGTCAAAAGTGGAGTAATAACATTACGCAACAAATCGATCTCGCATTCAACATATTTTTTATGGTCTACTTTTTTATACGAGTAAGTATACGAGTTCAATCTTATTCGGATCTAGTACAGCTGTGAATGCTTTAAACCTAAAATTGAATCGTTTGATCGAGTCGATTAGGTTCTGCATAAAAAGTTCTAAATGGATTCGATCCCTAATCAATTTCAATGGGTCAATTATTTTTATTTTAAAAATTTCAGTTCATAGCAGCATCTGATAAGCTGTGGTTTATGCTAGAAATGTACAGTTTCGTAGATTATTTTACAATACCCCCGTCCTTTGTATCAATATATTTAGATCGGACATGGATCGGTAAGCAAATATATTAATTTGTTTTTAATTCAATTTATTTTTTTTAATACAAACACACTCGTTCTTGTAGGTCTTCGATTTCTTCGAGCGCTACGTCTTATGACTGTACCCGATATTTTACAATATTTAAACATATTGAAAACCTCGAGCTCAATTCGCTTGGCTCAATTAGTCTCAATTTTTATATCAGTATGGTTAACAGCAGCAGGCATCATACATTTGGTAATTATTATCAATGAAATGTGCATTTGATAAGTTATGAGATTGAAATATGAAAATAAGGGAGCTAGCAGATAGTACATGAAATTCAATGTGATTCAAACTCAAATTCTAGAGCTATTCAAACATGACTTAAATTAATTGCGCATACTTTTTCCCAAGACGAAATCATTTGATCTGAGCGATATATTCTATGAATGCTACAAATAATACAAACGAATTTCTTTTTTATTTTTCAATTTAATTCACCAAAAGCTCGAAAATTCCGGGGATCCACTCGATTTTAATAATCCACACCAATTATCCTATTGGACATGTGTATACTTTTTAATCGTAACGATGTCGACGGTAGGATACGGTGATGTGTATTGTGTGACTATATTAGGAAGGACATTTTTGGTGTTCTTTCTACTTGTCGGTTTGGTAAGTACAATTCCATTTCTATACACACATTTATGTTTTTGGAACAATCTGTTTCTTGATTGCTTTAAATGTATATTATTTTTGAAATTTTGAAAAAAAAATATTACGAAAAGAACATTTTGAATCGAAAAGGCAAAGGAATATTGAAATGTTAAATTTTTTTTGATCGCTGAACGTCTACCAAAACTAATTAATATAACAACGATTGGTTACAACGACAAAACAAATTCCAGTAGGCTAATAACATTTCGTATAGGTAATATCTTTACAACAGTTATTGAGCTGCATTAAATTACAAAGCATATGGCTAGCTAATACCGATAGAAGAATATAATGTATATTCGAGAACATTCACATGGTTATATATAGATGCTGGATAGGATTGGACATTAACAAAATCAAAAAAAAAATCAATTATTCTATGCTTTTGCCGTTAATATTTTGCCTTAGCAAACACATGCGGATGTTTATTCTATTTGCATATTTTCGCTGATATGGCTAATATTCATAGTGTCAGACATTAAAAAAAAAACTTAAAATAAATCTATACATATAGTCTTCTGCTTTTGTTTCAAATATTCATAGAACTGTATGATATATATTAATTTGTCCACGTAAAATCTTACTTGTTTTTATGGTGCTTACAACATGATGTCTAAGAATTTTTCGACATAAATAAGATATACAAACAGTATATAATAGTTTGAATACACATACATCACTGTTTTCTATTACGATTTAATATGCATCTTTCAAACATTTATATACATATTTCAATGAGAATAGAATTTAAAAATAAAATAATGTTTATATATACATATAAAAGGGGTTGATTGCAATAATAGTCTGAATTCCTGTCTGTTATTTTAACTGATTGTATCTCAGCGGACGTAAGAAACCTATTGATTAGTTTTCCCTGAGATTTTATTGCTTTTTTTTAACAAAATTTGGATTTGAAATCGTCAAAAACTATTTGGCCTGGAAGTTTTTCCTGGTTATAATTGAGTTTGCTTCATTTTTCTTTATTCAGAATTCATTATTTTTCGTTTCACTAGAAAAATAGTTGTCTGTCTGTCGTTTTAAGTAAAATCAAACTCAGATACATATTGCAGATTCTAGTTTTTTTTTCTAATTTTATTTCGAGATGCCAATGTAAATTTGTAATATTAGTATGTGAAAATAATTAAGTACTTTTGAATTAATATTTATATAAAAAATAAACACAAGGTTTGCAACAGATAGATATTTTTTGGCAATTTTCAAAATGCTTTGAAGCTTTGATATATCATTTGATCATTGCCATGATACTCAGATTTGTTCAGATATAGATAGTAAAAGTCTAGTTTAATGGACAATAAGCTGCATGAGCTAAATTGTGATTTTTTAGCACATAATATTAACTTGATCGCACTTGTTCTACATCAAATGAATTATATAATTTCAAAAGTATTTAATTGTTCGACCTATTTAGGATGCATGTTAGTTATAATAAAACTAGCTAGTAATATCGTCAATTTGATTTGAACATGTTGGGCTTTAGTTTTTCATCGTTTCATAAGTACGACATTTCAAGAGAGGAAAAAAATATAGCTTGCATTCGTTGACATCATAGTATGCAAAACAAAGTTCATAATATGCCGACACACTGTTTACTATGATTTTACGCAAAAAAAAACAAAAACGCAATAAAAATACATAAACTGTCTCTTACTAAGAAATTTGCATGTATGCTGGCTGCCGCATATATTGTGTGATCGCTTTTTTGATTTTGAGTGCAAAAAAAATATTAATAACAAAAATATTTTACAGTGGAACATTTATTGTTTTAATATTTTATTTTTAAATGAAAATTCAATCGATTCGATCGATTAATTTTCGTGCATAGTTTGAATGAAAAAAACAAACGTTTGTGCCATTTCGTGTGGAATGCAATCAAAATAATAATATACTCTGTGATGAAAGAGTGTTTTGAACAATTGTATTATGTTGCTAACGCAAAATAACTTGGATAGATAAGTTTTTGAAAACGAATCACTGATAATTTATGCTTCGTTTATGTCTGATATTTCTGAACGAAGATCCGAGTAAATCATGAAGATTATGAGTTCAACTAGACAAATCTTCCTAAATTTTATCGTCTATACTATTTTTGCCTTATCTTATAATGGCTCCAATCTCATCGTTTGGAGACTGGAGTCCAACAAGTCTATATACTGAGACCTCTTTTCTTTCTTCTATTTGTAAATTGCCTTATGTTTGGTTTTCTTTGCAACCTTTTGACAAAGACCTTGCATTTCATACCTATCATTGTTCTTTGTAGTATTGTAACGTCAAGCTTTGTCCAATTAGATCATTGGTTAGAGGCCAAAAGTTGAAGTCGGTCGTTATGAGTTTCGGGTTATGACAGTTGGAATCCGTTGGTATGCTGGAGCTGTTACACATTCGTTCATATTTGGCCAGTGTCACGCTCGGTGCTGTATAACTAACAACGGTATACATTTCAGTTTTCTGGTTGCTGCATTGTATCCTGCAACGCTCAATTTCTGCACACCCGTACTGCTGCATTGCCCCTTGCGCCACCTAGAGCCACTATGGAAGTTTATGGCGATTGTGAGAGCCATTCCTGCCGTGCTCGATAAAGGTTGAGATTCAATTGTATGGTCTACATTTGCGCCTGGAGTTCATCGCGTTCTTGAAAACTATACACTTACTGCTATCCGCTAAGTGCTTGTTATCGCAACCTTCGGTTTCTCTGCAGAAGAAACAATTAGGATATTTAGTGATATTCTCTTCTTCAAATCTTCGACAAAGCTTTGCGGGTTTTTACAATTGTTCGCTGTATGTCCGAATATGACGCACTTAAAGCACCTCTTCATGGAAATTTGCTCCCGAAGCCAACAAATTACTCACCCGATTCGGACTTTGCCAACTGCTAAAGCCGCACGTGGCTGGGTTACAGCAAGATGTAAAGTAGCTATTTGGGTTAGTCCCGTCTTTAAGAGCACTGCAAATTACCTCTTTCGTAGTGATTGTTTCTAAATTGTGGATTTAGTTGCACTCGCACGACGTCCGTGTATTTTACGCCTTCTTTAGCGGTGATTGTCATTGCCTCCGGGCGAGGCTTCTGTTGCTACTTTATTTTATCGTTCGACCTTGATCCACTCTTTGTTGGCTAGGTTTTTTCCCGGTTTCCGAGTCTGTTTTAACACTCGGAAGCAACATTTTTAGTGTTCTTAGACTTTTTCTTTAAGTAGTGCCTTGTGGGTCACGTGAGTCGACAACTTCCTTCCTTGGCCGCTTTTGCACTTTTCACGCGGGCCGACTGGCGTTAGCAATGACATCTGGCGAAGAAAATTTGTTTGCTGACAGGTGCCCTCGGTGTAGTTTGCGTACCTGTTTCTGTCATGGCTTGCGCTTGCCTTGACCTATGTATGTACTATTCATTCGTCTCTTGTTGTAGGTAGATTGTTTCCAATCTCACAAGTTTTTTTCCACATTTTATTATGTTTCTTATTAATAACTTAAAAATCAATGCAACACGTATAAATTCGCATTTACAATATCTATTTAATGATCTGGTATATAGTTTGAACATCAAATTAAATAGCGTTAGCAACATAAAACTTTCGCATAAACTTGAAATTATTTTTCCATAACGAATAAGTATGTCAAATATTACTATTATATGTTTACCTGTATTATTTCATTAATTAAATTTTTCGATACAGTTAAATGAAATTGTTCTACTCAATACAAAACAAAATAAAAATAATTGGTTTCTATAATTTTATTATTAAAAATCAATTAAATTCTAGGCAATGTTTGCCAGCAGTATACCGGAGATTATTGAACTAGTTGGTAGTGGTTCAAAATACGGTGGAGAATTAAAAAGAGAACACGGAAAGAGGTAGAACTTTAAAGAAAAATTTCAACAACAAAAAAATAAAAATAAAAAAACAACAACTACAAATTCATACTTTAAATTCACATAAATCTCCAGTCGATAATATTGTGAATGCAATTGCTGACTAACTTAAACATAAAAAATTCAATGAATTCCAATCAGAGAGCGTAAATTTCAATTTTGACATTTTTTCTCTAACATTTAATATCATTCTATACTAAATAGTTGTTATCTTCAGTTTGTTTTTCATATCGAATTTGCTCGTGTCTGTAAAATTCCTGTATTTTCAACTTGCGTTCATTTCCATTGTAACGCTTTGATTTTTCTGTTTTGATTTTCGGTTCGAACTGGGGGGAAATTTTGTCTCGAGTGAAAACTGTTTGAGCGACCTTGTAATCAAGTCGAATCAAATGTATAGCTTGATTGGGACGCTGCGGCGAAGAGAAAATATAAAATAGATTCGAAAAATGAAACTACGACGGCTAACAGAACGAGACATGCCGCGCAAAAAAAATATATCTACTGCGCGCATCATCTTACAGTGGGTGTAGAGTTGTTAGCTTCAATCGAGTTCCTGTTAGTCTGTTACCCCTAATTATTACATCCCAATTAGCATTAATAACACTAAAACCACTTTAACAGACCAATCCTTTCATCTGTAGAACGTGCATTTTTCCCTGGCCGGAAAGTATCTAATTCTAACACAGATTAAATTTTATTTGGAATTAATCTTGAATTTCATTTCGATCGATAACATCATTCATTCAAATACTAGAATAGTTTCAGAGCTATTATTACTATTGTTGGATCGATCCAATCAATTGACTTCATTGAAGTAATAATCGTTCGACAGATGTTAGTCCTTCCACTTGTGGCATGAAAGTGTAGCAAAGTGAAGATTTTTTAGAAGCGTTTTTACAAGCATTGTGACAACAGTGCAAAAAAGTGGAAGGATTATAGATAGTTTGATAACTAAGGCCTGTTAAACATTTGTTGTTTTAGGTTAGACTTTAACAGTTCCTAACAAGTAGAAGTTTCATGATAATTATCTTCTAATTATGTTATTGATTTTAAGATTCCAAATGATCCTTAATACACAATCATTTTTAAAGTGTTGTTTTTTGAAATAAAAACTGGTTTTGTTATGGCATTGAAGCAACGTAAGATATATATTTATATATAAAGAATTAGCTTACGCTTTTCAAATATCTAATTTCGGTTTGGTTTAGAGCTGCGGCCACGCATTTGAGTTTCGTTTAACGAGTTTAAAATATTTGTTACTTGTTACTAGAGTTATTCTATAAAATATATATTGTTAAATTTATTAACTAGGTGTTTTTCGCATTTTGATCAAAATACTGTCACAAACGTCTCACAAAACAATACACGAAATACTTGAATATTCAGCAAATCGCAGACAATAAGCAAAATTTATTACCGATACGAAATCATAAGTCTCTACTTATTTATGCATATTCAGTATATCTCTTACGTTGTTTGTAGTTTTTAATGGTAAACCATTGTACAAAAAACATAATCAAAACATTTTTTTAATCAGCACATCAACGCATCTGTAGCAATAATTAGATTTGTTTTCAATTTTTAATTTTGAAACCGTTTTTTTTCTGGTGATATCCAAATTTTCAAGTTCAGAAAGACTAACCTTGAATTGAGAATTGGGTCCTTGGTTGGCTTTGTTTCAGTTTTATGTGTATCTACCCACGCTAATAAACCCATTTTTGTTAATATAAAAAGCCATATATTAAATACTTTTTTGCTACCCCTTCCGTCTGCTTTGTCGGTACGCAGCGAAAGTTTTGAATTTGGAATATATGATTAAGCAGTTAATCGATTCGGCTAGGGTATAGAAAATATATTTTAAGAGGTACATAAAATTCAAAAATAAATCTTTAAGTAACATTAGATTTTGTACTCAGCAACAGGGTCGAGAATAGAAAACAATCCGAAGCGAAACCAAACAAAATATTGAAAAATTATTGCGTTTCAATTTATAGATAAGATATTAACTTTGACACGAATCTACAAGTGTGTTTATTTGAATAATATAATAATTCTTATAAATATAGTATGTGTGTTAAATATATTTAGGCTGTGTTCGCTAGCTGGATACCTGAAATCACAGAACTGGCTGCGCAAAGGAGTAAATACGGCGGAACGTACAGCAAGGATATAAGAAGAAGGTACACTTCATGATGTACCTACCAAAAGGAACAAAATAACAATAATAATATATTTTAAAGAAACAGTTTGAATTACGAGACAACTTGTAATTTTACAATTTTTTTCTACCTTTTAGTTTCTATTAATTTCTTTCACGTAGTATTTTATGTTATGTTCTTTATACGTTTTCGATTTTTCGGTTTTTCTTTTATAGTACAAATAGTTATCTCGTTTTTTTCGATTATTTCGAGAAATTCAGTTTCGTCTGATTGATATTTTCTCGTTTTGTTCGATGCTAATTTCATTAATGAATTATGGAATTTTTCCGAAAGTGGTCAAAATTTCTATGTAGATAATAAAGATATTTTACATTCTTTGTCAGTATAATTGCTTTGACATTGATATTTGAATATAATTCTTTAAAAAACAATTGCTGATGTTTGTGATTTTGCTCAAAATGAAAGATTTTTTTGAAAACACATGACTTATATTCTAACTAATCTGAAGCAACTAATGATCAAATCGCTGAATTTCATTTCATTCTCGAGTTATATATACTTCAAAGTCGTCATTCTACAAGACCAATATTATCATTCGGTAAATAGTTTACTTGCCAGAAAGTAAATTTGCAAAGTCAGAAGTGTGTTATTAATAACAGAAATTTTATTCGATTATTAACTAGATTTGGACTATTAGACTTGCAAATAAAATTAAGTAGAATTCAACTTGCGCCCAATGTGTCTACTGTTTGTGTACTGGAGTAGATAGAGCGGCGGCTACTAGTGTCTGTGTGCCATAGTTGTCTGTCAAAGGGAAAGTACCAACCGCGACACACATAGGCACAGCAGCCCCTGTACTCAGAAAACCATTTGATTTCTTTAATAAACTGCACTGTCCTTTTTAAATTGATGAATGATAGACCAATCAGACCTGAGAGAAACGGGGCCCGGAGTGAAGCTGTTCTCTTCCTTGCCAAAGCCGTGCACTGGCGCATGAGATATGAAGGACAGACTCCTCTTATTCCTCCGAGCCACAGGTCCGACAGAGCTATCGGCCAAAGAATCCTTCTTGAAGCACTTCCACCGCAGCTTCTCTTAATGACACTAACAGTGTGGTCGAACGTTCGTGTTTTTTTGTTTCAATGGTTGTATTCTGTAACAGGTTCATACTGATCCTTCGAAGTAGTCCAAGAAGTTTTTTCGTCGAAAATGGATGATTTGCTGCCACTTGATTTGGTTGGAACAATTCCTGTGGTTTTCATGAGTTGCGAATCCGATTTCAGTAGATCCATTTGTTCTTCAAGCATGCTTTTGCTTTTCACTTCCCCTCCATAGCTTGAGTGTTTAGTTGCTGCTTCACTTCTACAGTTTGAGTTTCCAACTGTTTTTGGAACTGTTGCTTGGTTTCCACTTTTATGGGCTGCTATTCCAGCTGTTCCTTAATGCCTCTCCTCCCGGTTTCAGAGCTTGCTATTTCATATCAAAAGCTATTTGCCTTCTGTTAGCTATAATGACAAACATTTTTTGATTCCAGTCTTTGATAAATCACGTTTCCTACACTCTACTTTCGGTTCCATCAATGCAACTCGTTTACAAGCTTCGGCATTGCTCTTCACTTAAGCCTCAACAGCTTCTCACAGTAATCACTGTCCAAAACTTATTACTCAGCTTCTCACAGCTCCCTAATGTTTTCCATGGAGTTAGTTTGAGTCGATATTCCTCGATGTTTCGCGATATTTCTGACATTGGTAGGGGCAAATACGATTTGTGCAGTCATATTTATTCCTTCAATGTTTGAGCTTTGCTTTATTCCATTAGCCAGAAAACGGCGAATATAAACCTTGCAAAACGTATTCTACGAATGAAATAAAATCAGATAAGATTTCTTCGAAGAATCACAGAAAAAAAAAATTCTTCTAAGAATTTTCCGAAAAATTTCAAGAGTAAATAGACGTATGAGTAAATACACATTGTCAGACTTTAACGAACTCGGTTGAATGAAATGAAACCTTTAAAAGCTTTGCAATAATTATTTATTTATTCGAAAATAATTCATTTTTTTCCAAACCGATATATTCATTAATTCACTAATGAAATTGCATATTTTACGCGCATTAATTTTTCAAAAGTTTCGCATTCAATTTTCAAGGCACCAACCAATTATTTGACTCCGAACAATCTTTGAACAGTTCAAAGCCATGAATTATCTTGAAAATTGGATTCAAACTAAATTTGTTTCGCCTCTATTTTAGTTTTTTAGTCTAAACGTGAAATATGTTATTTTCAAAAGGCATTGGTTTCTTGGCGGCATGTCTCTCGGGCTCAGTTTAAACCAAAACAACATGAATATGAATTTTTGTCCTTCTGTAAATTATTCGAACGGAAGCGTTGGTAATGGCTATTGTTTATTTCTCAAATAATTAAATCATATCATATGGAAACTTAGCATGATACAATACGAAAAAGGCCAAAATTAGATAATGCAAATGAAATGTTGCATTGTCGTGTATTTTGAAAATAAGGGCAAATCAAATCTTGACATTCCGTTTTTTTGTAGAGCAACATGTCGATGAGGTAAAGTGCTTTATAGAAAAAAAAAACACAGTGGCATAAATATTTAGCGGATAATGATTCAAATACGAAAGCATAGCAGAAATTCATTTATAAGCTTTTTCGATATTTTCAACATATACAAAATTGTTTCTATTTTCCCTTAATTTTTGACGACGAACGAGAGCGCAAAAGAAATGTTTTATTTTCGTCTTTTATTTGGAAAATTGATAGTTGCGTGTCGAAAAAATAAAGTAATTTGGCAAAATTGCAAGTCGTATCCTTTTTGCAGTTGTGTTTTATGTTTTCTTTTTCAGTTTTCAGTTGGTATAATTTACAGAAGAATCGTGTTTCATTTTATTAACGCAGAACATGCACGAATTCGTCTCGGATCGGCAAACAAAATTTGATTGGAATAAGAAAATGCAAATTTGCTTGCATCAATTTACAGTTGATTCGGTTTCCGGTGTAGATTACGAAATTCTAGACATTTGAGATAAAATAGCATTTCAAGTTACGTTGGTACTGTCGAGTCGACGTGAATGGACGACACTGCCATACAAGAAGGTCCGACATTAGAAATCGATGGAATTTGAAGAAAACACATATAAAGACCACTTTTCTTTAACAAGATAATAAGTAGTGATCTGAATTTAATTTCAATTTAAGTATGATTTTATTGTGCTTTGATTAACGATTGTTTAATATATTTGTTATTTGACATTGTTACAACTAACATTTTTTTTTCGAAAAATATAAAATAAAATATTGAAGTGCGTTACTTTTTGTGATCAAAATAATCAGACCTAGTGACTTATACAATATCTAAAGCTTGCAAATCAATTTATTGGCAATCCAATGACATTCAATTCATTAACTCATTTCAATCTTTATTAATCTTCTATCTTTCTGGAAACCTATTCATACTGCTAAAATTTAAGTATAATTTTTGATGGTTTCTTATTTGTTCCGAGAAGGTGATTTTACACAGACATTGAAGTAATGCCTTGATAGAATTTTTCCACACACTTTGCACTAATTTTGATCCTTGCTGTGATTCAACACAATTAGGCCATTTCATGGTTTAAAATTTTCATGGAGTTTCCGTTTTACCACCACGAACACGTGTCGCTTGTTCGTTCTGTTTGTTTTGTTTTTTCTAGTGTTTGAATAATATAACAGAATTTTTCTTGAAATGATTTTATTCTTATTTTGTTCATTCATTCATTCATTTCGTGAATTATTTTTCACTCTGAATTTTTATTCAATCGATCAATATAGATCTACCATATACATATCTAACATTAACTCCATCTAAATTATTAGTGGATACTTTTCTATTTTGGTTTTGATCGTTTTGGTTACTTGAAATGTAGACGGATTGTTAACAAACTATATATGAATTTTTTGCTTGCACAGCCTGTATGCCGCAGCCACGCATCTTAGAATTATTTAATATGACTATAGTTTTACTTTATCGATATACGTACGTATATATAGCATATGGAACTGATCTAGCAATTATAGCCCTCTTTTGAAAATTTTAAGAGTTTGAGGCGATAAGAGCTGAAAATATGTGTTAGTCAGCAGTATTGAGTCGAATCGAATCTAATGTCGTTAGACGTTTCCTCATTTGAAAAACCGATTATCACACAATCGTATTAAATCGAACCGAAAATGACGGAGATATTGTCCCAAGAAATCTACGCCTTGAAAACGGAGTTTAGGTGTTACATGGCACCTAGAAGGTTAATCATGTTTTTCTCGTCATACATGTAACGAAATCCAATCTATTATTTTCTCATATTTTTTCATTGCTATTATTTTTCTATCAAAACAAAACAATATAAAATGTGTGAATGGATCTCCGCCCAGCATCATGTGTTTCTTTAAAAAAAAACGTACTTTCCACAGGATCTTATTTACATAAACCGTATCCAAGGAATTTAATTTAAGCACGAGACACACAGGTGGTATATAATTGAAATCAAATTCGAACAGACCCATACTGAAAAACAACAACAAAATTTCGTCTTGCAAAAATGATGTGTACAACGTGTGCGTCTAAAATATTGAAATAAGTCTACTCGATGTTAGTTCTATATCCCTGAGTCAAGAGCAACAGGATAGGCAATAATAAGTTGTAGTCGTTGGAGTTGAAAAAAAAATGTGTAATAAGCATTTCTACTCTAAGTTTTTCTTTCGATGAAGCCAAAATAAATATATTGTTATTTTTTATTTATACACTATTGGACGTTGTAAATAAAACGAATTTTTCAAAAAATAAAAAAAAACAATATTTTACAACCTACTGCCATTTCAATGGTTCTATAGACGGTTATATTGTTCATGTTTTTATTTAAGGGGAGTAGGACGACATTAAGTTCATAATATTTTCGTATAAATTATTACACTTTTTTTTGGCGTTCGTTGATTCTGACTGACATAAAAATTTAGTTGATCACAAAAGTATTTGTTCTACAATATAACTGGAAATTTAATAAGTTTTTTTTTTATCAAAAACTTGAATTTAGACCCTTTAGCTCCTTATGTGCTTGCTTTTGTGTCCCCGTTTCTCACTCTAATAAATCCTAAACAACGTTTAAACAACTTTTGAACAACAATCATCGTTGTTTCTACATCATTTAGATTCGTATTGGCTGCTGTAACAGACAGCAGCCATTTTTTATTGGAATTTTTTGAGCTCCACCAACAATAAACTGATCGCCTACGACACATAACGTCTGCACTGCAGACTGCCAACGCTGTTGATCTTCGCTCTGCTTGAATGAGACTCTCTACAAGCTTCGGATGTACGAGTACTTTTTGGGCAGCAATGAGTACTTGTTTCTTTCCAATCAACAAAAACCCTTTTGGTCCTACGTCCGCTTCCGGAAATTTAGTTCCTCCATTCTTGATTGAATGCATCTTGATGACACAATTGCGACAGCTTCACAGGCTATTTGCAAACTTTTTGTACCACCAACAATAAACTGATCGCCTACGACACATAACGTCTGCACTGCAGACTGCCAACGCTGTTGATCTTCGCTCTGCTTGAATGAGACTCTCTACAAGCTTCGGATGTACGAGTACTTTTTGGGCAGCAATGAGTACTTGTTTCTTTCCAATCAACAAAAACCCTTTTGGTCCTACGTCCGCTTCCGGAAATTTAGTTCCTCCATTCTTGATTGAATGCATCTTGATGACACAATTGCGACAGCTTCACAGGCTATTTGCAAACTTTTTGTTATCTTTGTCTCTTCCTTTTTTGAACATACATTAACAAATTTGCTTTCTACAGATTTCTCTCTTAATTTGCTTACCCTTTCCTTAACTAGTACTAATCCATTGGAAGTTGAATACCTAATGCGGAACCTAGATTCAATGTTAGTTCCGGTCCTGATGGATTCCTAATATGCTGGTGACGAAATCAATATCGTCTTTCCTCTGTGTTCCGTTATCTAGCATTTTCAATATTAACCTTAGCTCTGGTGCAATTCCTGCATTGTGAATAACTGGCTAATATTTATTATACTTGTGGTCCACCCACTGATTCGCCTTATTTCTCTTCATTGCTGTTTCAGCGAACTACTTCAACACTTTATCTATAGTAGTAGAATCTACTCTCTCAAACCTTCTCTTGTCTCCGAGCAGTATAGTTTTATTAAGGGATGCTCCATATATATTATGTCGCTTCAGTCTTTGATTCGCAACTTGCAACTGATGTAAATACACGGACTTTTCAATGGCTTTTGACTCCGTGGACCACATTCTGCTTGTCAAAAAACTTGAAATTTTCGGAGTTTTGCGATTTTCTACTCTCCTGGTTCTTCTTCTGTGATTTAGTCCTCCCTGTAGTGTCCTTTAATGGCTCTTTGTCTCCTCTTTTCTCTCACACATCTGGATCTCCTAAAGGTTCTATGACTAGTCCTTTATTTTTAAATCTAATTTTTCTCCTGTTACAAATTCCTCTTATTTTCTTTACGCGCATGACTCAAATTTATAAAAGTTATAAGATAAAGTTATAAATTCATTTTTAATCGCAACAAAACTACCGTTATACGATAGACAATCAGAAACCAAACACTGTTTGAACGTCCTCCTACTCCCTTTAAACACTAATTTATTTTACACTTTTGAGAGACTTTAATGGTGACGTGATCTTAACTGAAACTAACCAAAAACGCTAACCAAAAAAATTCCTAAACCCGAATCGTACATATTTGATTGTGCATTTCAATTTCTAGAGAAAAAAATTAAACTTTACAAACATTTTCATATACAATAACAGGCGATATTTGCAAGTTGTATACCAGAGATAATAGACTTGATTGGAACAAGACCCAAATATGGGGGAACATTGAAGAACGAACGGGGTCGAAGGTGAGACAACAAATTAATACGACAGAAAAAATAGCAACAAGATTCTTCTTATTTCTTCGAATGTATGTCGAGACACTTTCACTTAGAGATTATTCCTTATACGTTCTCTTGTTTTCAATTTATCCGGTTAATAGAAAGGCCAGCTTCTTTAGAAAATAAATTGTCAAAATTTTGACGCTATATTTTCTCAAGCAGCTTGCAGTAGCATTTTAATTCAACGCCATTCAATTTTTTAGTTAACGTTAACTATACATGAGTACATGGAACACGTTATTGTTGAAGAAAAACTACAAGAGAAGATCCGACATTGATCAGAGCGACGATACAATTTGCAATACATCACGGTCTATTGTTTCAAATTTTGCCATGTTGTCATTGAAGATGTATTCGGAGGTAAAGTTTAAAAAATGTTACCGATTGTTATTTCGCTAATGAACGATTCGTTATTTTGTTCGCAGCAGCCAAAAAGAGTTCAGTCTTTTCATGCAAACACTAATTTCAATCGTTCACAACTGAAATCTTGATCGATTTTCTATTTTTGGCATTTTTCGAACTGAAACTGAAAGATACATCTTCACTAGCAACACGGACATTTGCCTCGATCATTGTGAGGCATGAAATAATTTTCGGAACGAAAACGATAATACTTCTTGGACGCACCCGACTCTGTCACAAATACTGACCTCTATTGAGACAGATATATACATCAAGCTCGTTCCGCAAATTATTCAAGCAATCTGGTTCGCACATTAATATGTACAATAATTTATATACATACATATAGTCAATGCTTCTGATAATTTCCGCATCGAGCTCGGAAAATTATCTGTAGAAAAATCTATACAATTGCGAAAATTTTGTGTCTAATACAAAAATTAAAAACAAACATTGAAAACCCCATACACTCCCGTCGACACACTTGCGAAGTAATGTTGGAGTCAAATGTAGAGTTTAATAGCCGCAACAGGACATTCACACATATACAATGCAATTAAGTATTCTATGCACGCATATACTTCTTGATTTCGATTTTATTCTGATTTTGTTGTTTTCGTGCCAAATATCAAAACATTTATTAGATTTCGATCGATTTTCGAATTAGAAGCTAAATAATTCTAATTATTTTTTCAATCGGTTGTCATTTAATTTGGAATTGGTGTTGATAAAATGATTGATTTTTTTTTGCATTTCATTTTTTTTTAGTATTTTGTTTTACGAAATCGAGTTGTGTACAAAAGTGACTATTGTCTCGCATTTTTGTTGTTAATATCACTACTGTTAAATAGAGTACATGAAACACATCTACAAGCAAAACAAACTGTGATTAATAAAAGCACTCACTCTCTCTTTCTCTCTAAATATTTGTAATTGTAATTATGTCATAAACTATTCAATTTAGTAAACAAAGAAACACTCATAAACGCTTTTTGTATTTACTTATTGTTTGTAAACTCAAGTATAGTATGAAATTTGCCTAGATCAAAGATCGACTTTAAACATGTAGCGATAAATGATTTACTTATTGGGTTACAATCTTCGCATAAGATGAGCGCTGTCTTGAGCTAAACGATATTATTCGAGAAATTAAGATACTATAAGATACTTTTATTTATAATCTGTGTTTAAAAGCTAATTGCATTTTGATAATCTTTAAAAGCTTATTGCTTTCCCAATCGTATCCAATTTTTACTGATTTTTTATATTTCTTATCTATAACCTCTACAGTATCTAGTTTTACCATATCTAGTTTTGCTACTATCAGTGAAATAGAGAACTTAAATCAGACTGAATGTTTGCGTCTATTCACCGTGATTTTGATGAAAGGATTAGCTAGATGCATTTGGAAAACTTAGACGACTAAACATCGATCAGGGTAACAGTGTCTTTGCATTTTATTGATAGCATATTAGATAGCATATGCTAGCATTACTAGATGTTGTAGAGGTAATAATAAGAAGAGAAAAATATATATAAAAAACTCTAGCACCTCAGAACCGCTAAAAAGACAATAAAAAACTGATGAAATGCGAATCCTAATTTTTCTGGTGAACGGAACTGTAGTCTTTTGAGGATTTGTGGACTTCGCACAATTGTGCGCCTTTAGCATTCTGGACCTCAAAGTATCCGAATGTGATACGTAAGTAATTCAGTCATTAGCGTACAGAAGGGTTTTAACAGTTGCTCCGTAGTGAAAATAGAAGAGAATGGGATTTAGGACTGAGTCTTGTAGTGCAACATTAGATTTTATTATTTTATTGGGGAAAAAAAATGATTTGTTAAAAAGCGCCTGTTTTTGCGAAAGCTTTACACTTTAACGGAAAGCTGAAGGTTTGATGATGCTTTGGAGAGTTGAAGGTTCTTTCAAATCGATCCGCAAAAGCTTCAGATTTTTGGACATCTGAACTCAAAAATTGATTGTTTAGCAAAATTTGCTGTAGAGAAAAATAGATGAAAAAAAATCATATTGTTATGTTTGATAATATCTGGGCCTGGTTTTACTACCCTTACTGCTGCCTTAAACTTTAAATCCTGCCACTTTGGTACAACTTACGTTACAGAGAAAAAGAGATTAAAAAACAGGGTTGACAGGGTTTAATTGGCCCCAACACTTGCTTGTATTCAATGTTAACTTGATAATGGTTCTTAAGGTAGATGTGTTTGAGCTATTGTCCAAGTGTCTTTCATCCTTCGCATAAATTCTCAATGAAGAGTGAAACGTTTTTATCCCTATAGGCGTGAGGTGATGTTCGCATTTTGTAGGTGTCTATAGTGGATTCAATGGCAGTTGAGAATGAGTTGAGCACTGCGATCTGTGTCAAATTGATTTTCTGAGACTTACATAATAGATTTTTGCGAAATCTTTCCAATCTATTGATAGATAGGGGAAAGAAAAAGGGGTTTTTGAAGTCTTGAATGTATGCGGAATCGATCATGCCATGTGATACACAAGCGGCTAACATCATGATCGAAAAGACTTCTGCCATGTAATACACAAGCGGCTAACATCATCATCGAAAAGACTTCTGGATATAATGAAAAAATTAATGCACGATTTTCCTCTAGGAAGCGTTGGGCTCGGGGATGTGATGATAGACAAATCAAGTTCAAACATGTTGTCAGCAACGAAGTCAGCATCCGTCTGTATGCGTCAACAACTAGGTCGTTGCAATCTGGATTTCTACTGTTGAAGTTGCCTCCAAAAACAACGTGTGACTAATCACTTCAATTCTGGTTGAGAAGGTATCGGATCCGAGCTAATTGCTCCAATTCACCACTCGCTGGTAGATGCACCGTTTCGACGAAGCTGTTTAGAAACGCACCTTACCTTCATCCGCAGAGAACGAGTCATGAATTCTCGTCACGTACGACATATGTACGTGAAGCGCTCAACACCTTTTTTTTCAGCTGCTCGAAAACATTTTTCGGATCGGTCGCTTTCATGATTGTCTTCTCGCCGCAATTGGTGATTTCTAGCTCACCAACTTTATCGCTGGTACTCTGCTTAAATTTCCTTACGTTGAAATTTTCGCAGATGATTGTGGTTTTGTTTTTCCTAGTTTTCCGAATTTCTCGATGTTGGCCGTATTCTTATCTGCCTCCTCCGTTTGGCGGCTTCCCTCTTCTACGTGGTCACCGTCATCCATTGACAAACTCTCAGAGCGATTCTTTTTACTGCTTCGGACTCGAGAGCCGGTTTGACTTTGGATGGTTTCTTCCTTTTATCACTGTACTCAACGGTGACATAGCCAAGGGTGCTTGAGCAGCTTTCGTGTGCTCGGCTAATTTTCTATGTAATGTATGATTAGCTGTATAGTTAAATTTTTCCATCATTATCTGGTGGGATATCCTCTCTGCAATGAGAATATTCTAAAGCGTCGACTTCTCTCCTCGTGAAACGATGCAATTAAATCGAATTTTGTTCGCCATGAGAGAAATTAAGCCTCATTAATCTATAATTTTCTGACCATCAAACTTTACTTCAACTATATTCAAAATATTTTCAAGTCTCTAAGGAATAGTATTTCACTATTTGAGTAAACTATGATGCACTTCCCCAAATTTAAATACTTCTCCGCACATTTAAATACTTTATTGCTTTCAAGGGCTATCTTGCTCATCAGAATGCTGCTCAGCTCAGAATGCCCATGCCAATTTTCTATTTTGTAGAACTGAAACTCTTTTATTCCAACTTTAGCGTTATCGTTGGGTTGACACTCCCATGAGGCCATCATCGCGTTGAAAACTCAAATATTTTACGTTTTTTTTCGTAGACCATTGTTAGAAATCATTTTTCACTTCAAAACAATAAAAATAATTTCCCGAAAATATGAAAATCTCTTTACTCAATCCTCTCGTCAAACCTCTATCCTTAATAGCGTTCGTATATCCGAAGATATTTCTCCGAGTAAATCATTTATTTATAAAACTTAAAAACAATCAGAAATAGCGTCTATTGAATAGTTGATTGTCTTACAAAACTGAAATATATTGGATACTTTAATAAACTCTGAATTGAATATTTTCAAAAACAAAAGTATCTAGTTTCAGTTTTTTTATGTGTATGAATATGAAATAAATGCGTTGTGCAACAAGCCTAATGAATAATGTATTCGCAATGGTTTTATAGTGTTTAATATTTAATTGTTCCAGTTTCAGAAATTTCTACATATACATATATGTTTTCATTGACATTTCTTATAATTTTGATTAAAACTATCATTTTTTGATTTTGATGAGTAGATCAAATATTATTCTGAGCTATGAATCTATGGCATTCTGGATTTGTAAAATTATCAGTAATTTTCACAATATCGGTTTCATTTAATTTATTTTTTTTCAATCTGTTCTCTGTCACAATAAATTATCGAAATGGATTTAGTGTTGTGATTGTATATTTTTTTCATTGTATTCATACGGAGTACTACACGTCTGTGAAAAATTATGATGAATTTACACTTTTAAACGTCATGTAAATGGAAATGATTGTTAACGTAAATACCATTCGTATTTGTATTTTCGTTTGTCTATTGAATTTGTTTTTCTTTTTCATATTAGACGTTGTGCCGAATTGTGCCTTTTGTCGATGTTTACGAAATCTTTCCGTAAATTGTGTTAATTCTTTGTAAACCTCATGTTTTTATGTTTGTAAACACAATAATTGTTCTAATGTATCAAGAAATAGTCATAAAACCAGCGTTAAGTCGAGATTCTTGACGTTTTAGACATTAAACTAAGCGAATACAGTAGAATTGGGCAACTGAATTTTGACATGAAACACCTAGAGAATTGTTCGTTTTTTTTCTCCGAAATGTCTAAGGCATCAAAATTCACTACGCAAAGTATCGAACAAATTCCGATATTGGAATAATAAGAACGACAGCAGTACGAAACTAGAGCCGATTTCAAGAAACGGAAGTTGACATGCGTAGTAACTTTTACAACCCGTTCATTGTACTCACATGCTATTGATGATGGTCGGGAGCTACGAAACTGATGTACCTAAATCGAATGTGTTTCATTGGAGTATTTACGTATGAATGTTTACCGTGTATTTGTCAATCTTCTACTTTGCCCTTACTCTCTCCACTGTCCGCCAGCTTTTCCTGTCTTGCCATTACTTTTTCATTAGTTTCGGCCTCAATAAAGTTTTTGAGTTAAATGCACTCGACATTTTTTGAATTTTTTGATTTTAATTCGTCCCTAGTGCGCCCTCCTGAATCTTTTCAACACTTCTTACGCACTGTACTTCTGCATACGACTTCAACAACTTCAATCTCCACACAAGACTCTAAATCAATACTTTTTTTTTGTTTTCATTTTTTCAAAACCGAATGAACCTTCTTGTATCTTACTATTTGCGTGACCTTTATTCGTAATCGTAAGAAGTCAAGTCTAACGGTGTGTTTTCCAATGCTGTATTTCGTGTTGTCGTGCTAAGTATTGTGGTAAAAGTTTTATTTGCTTGGTTTTGATGTGATATTTGTACTGTCTACGACATAATGATACTCTTCTCTCTTCACATAGTGGAACGACTTAATAGTAAGATTAGTCAAAAACATTTGACAATACAAGACGACCTCCATAACCCTAATTCCGAATCCAGATAATGAAAAAATTATAAACGAAAAAGATTAATTGAAAATTGAATAATGAAATGCGTGGCCAGGCATAGGATTTATTTTTTTGAGTTCGAGTTTGTGTATTTCATAATAAACGATAATTTAATTAGGAATTATTCCAAGCTAGAAAACTAGATCGAAATCATCAAAAAAAAAAAAATTCTCAAAGCATTGGAATGTGTTTTAAAATTAATTTGATGATTTCAATCACGAAGCTAATATTATGATTAGCGCAAATAAGTAGAATTTCATAATGGAATATATTAACAGTAGGTACCGTTTTTTTCTTCGTCATCTTATCTTACAGCATCCCCTTTTTAAAATTTAGCTAGCTAACAAGCTGAAATTTAATTTTCCATTGTTAGAAAAGCTAGAAAATTATCCATTTCTAGCTATTTTGCTCTTTTAACTAATTCATCTTTGTATTTTTTTATGGATTGTCTTTTGAGAAATGCGTATACATATCACTTGCTTTCGTTCAAACATAATACCGACTAATTTTGTTCTTAAAAATAAAAATGAAGACACCGTGCATGGATCACGCGATTTTTTAATTGAAATATTGTGCTTAGCTCATACATTTTATGTTTAGTAAAACTTACATAGTTGACATAATCTTCATTATGATTTAAGTGTCAGGATATAAGTAATTCATTTTCAGCACAAACTTCGGAAATTTCTTGCAGCATTGAACATGAAAATGTTTTTGCACTGCAGAAAGAAAGAGGTCTCCATGTCCACCCTGCACTGATTATTCACATGATTAAATGCTCTTGTAAAAGCCAAAGCACTAAAGCTGCAATTATATCCTCAAAATATGGGCTTTTTTACAATTAACTTTTCGCTCTTTCAACAATATCTGATGTGGTTCCTTCAACAGGATACAGCGGTAATCATTTTATAAAGACTGCCTTTAGGGTTTAAAATACATGCCAATTTTTTACTATTGCTGTTGTTAGTCCCCAACACCCTTAAGCACATAGGAGTTTTCAATGCATGGATAATACGATTTTCGTTTTCAGTTTATCTCAGGTAGCTCGTTTATGTTTAGAAAAGGAGAGGACTATTATCCCTTTTAACATCGACCAACTGCAATCGTTTCAGTCCGGTCTAAGGCCTTTGAAAAGGTTTGAAAATTTAAAATTAATGAACTATCTTGAGTCACACCATCTTATTAACGACCGTCCATATGACTTTCGTTCTAGGCGCTCCACTAGGGACTTAATTACATTGGTCACTGAGAAATGGGAATTCGTCACCATAACTTTGGTGAAGCAATGGTTGTTTCTCATGATACTTCGAAAGCTTTTGACGCAGCTCTATTACCTAAACTTCGTCCATTTGGTTTTCACCCCGTTCTTATCAAGTGGATTGAAAGTGCCCTCGTTGTTCGTTCCTTCCAAGTTGTTTTGGATGGACTCAAATCCTAGATTCACACTACCAACCCAGGGGTATCACAAGGTATTGATCTATTTACAATCACCTTTCTAAGCCACTGTTGTTCAAGTGGAACGACCAACGCTATTTTCTGCTAACTCAATCTTCCTTCCAAACTTAACCATAAATGTCCTTCCGTCAGAGCTGAGCTATACCATAATAGAGCATCCCCATCATTATAGAAAAAACAGATTTGGCACATAAAAAAAACTCTTCAAACTATCTGTCGTCTGCAAAAAGATTAAATGAGCTCTGTTGGTTCTAGGAGTATCTGTTGTGTACAAATTGTACAAAATCGGCGACAAACAGGATCTTTAAAGAAATCCTACAGCAGTAAATCTTCTGGATGCAAGAATGATGACAGAAACAAACTCTGATTTGAAAGACTCTATTTTAAAGGACTATGACCTGGATGAATGAAGTTGTTAGGCCGAGATCATCTAGTTTGACAATAACTCCAGCATGCCAAACTTTATCTAATGCCTTTGCGCCATCGAACATGTTCTATTGATTTTTTTTATTAAAACTTGTTCTAATATGCTGGACTACACGAGCTGGAGTTAGAATAGAATATTTTTCTTTAAAACCGAACTCATCCACTGGCAGGAAATTATTTAAAAATACTTTCTCTTTTAAGCGAGAGAGAAACACGTGTTCTGTGAGTTTGGCAATAGGGGAAAGGAGACTAAGAGGTCGCCAGTTGTGAGGCAAAGTTAAATCTTTCTCAGGCATGGGAATGACGATGATTGTGGCCAATTTCCAACAATCAGGATACCTATTGAGGCGAGAAGTGGCATTGACATCTGGAACTGGCGGACGAATGTTATCGAGCAGGTGGTGTTGGTAATATTATCTGGGTCTGGAGATTTTTTTTGTTAATACGGTGAACCAAGCTTTTTACTTTTTCAAAAGATGTTGGCGGAATTGAGTCTCCCGTTTGAGCTGTGCTATATAAGAAATGTGTCGCAGCCTGCTCGGTGTTTTCTTCTTGTTCAAGATCGTTTTCCACCGAAGTGTCCTCTTGGCATTGGAGTTCTAATCAATCCCCCAAAAGCCTCGGGTTTTTCTGGAATACTTTGTTTTAGGCTAGAACACGCGTGGGTGGGTTTTTTTTCTTAGTTCAAAAATATTTAGCAATTTTCCAAAGTGTGCTACTATCAGGATCAAGGCTGCTCATGAAGTGCTCCCACTGATTATTCTATTATTTCCTGATCAGGTCACGAATAATATTTGTTAGCCGGCTCGTTTCATGCTTCAAGCTAAGATAGCGAGAAATCACATTCAAAACGAGCATATTTTGATGGAGTTAGGGAGCTCATAGGGGTTTTGGTTGTCCCTAACTGGAGTTTTGGTTGAGGGGTATCTTTGACGAGAGATTTTTCTAATGAGGAGCTCAATAGTTTCCTCTAAATATCTTTGTCGTTTCTGGCACTTAAATGAATTCAGTACACAGAAAGGTCCGGAAAGCTTGCCAGTCGGTAGTTCAATAAATAAATAAGGGCATCGGTAAAGATATCTTCAATTTGAAAAAGCAGTAGCTTGTGATCAACAGAGAAGCGCACTCCGTTTCATACCCGTAGTATATAAAGGACTTTGAACTTGGCTTTGAAATTTCGTGAGGATATTTATGAATAGTTATGCTAACGATTTATGAAATTAAAAAGCAAATCGATATTTTGAACTGTCTAATGGCGTCTCTCGCCTTAATTCACTCAGCTGGTATAAAACTAGTATAAGGTCACTTTAGTCGCATAGTATGAATACCTTTTGTCTCAGCCAATCTCTTTTGTACTATGTGAGGTCTAGTTCCAAAAAGAACGACTCTAAGGAATCATTTGGAATATCAAGTAAATGAGAGTAATTCATTTTGGAGTTATTTTAAGCAAGGCAATTTTACTAGCTAGGACATTATACTTTTTTAAATTAATATACGATAGGCTTCCGTAAAATAGAATAATAGAGGTCTCTTGGATAAATCTGACTCATTTTTTTTTACTTGAGTTCAACGACAAAGTTACCAAAATTGTTGTTTAAAGTACTTTAAAATTTAATTTCATATTATATCAGTAAAAATTACCGAGTACGAAGCACAATATTTCAAAGGACAATCAAGCGAGTGAATTTGACACATACATAAGTTAAACGACGTAGCTCTGAGACTGATCGATACATTCATCATATACTTGTTCGCTTCAGGTGCATGAATTTTCAGATGACCGAAACACCGCCTACCCCACAACAAATCGCATTTCAATCGAAATGTCCAAACAAATAAAAAAATAAAAAACCAATACATTATTTAAAAAAATTGGGACGTACAGTACAAAACAACAAATCGTTCAAGATTAATGAACAATAATCAATCAACATACAGTTGTTATAAATCTATATAGCATGTGGCTGCATTTAGAGTTGTTTGGAATGTGATCAAATCGTTTACAGTATGATATATTATATTTGGGTACATGGAATGACTTTTACCTATTTTGATATGTGATCGATCTCATTGTCAATGAAACACGCCAACACACAGAAGGATACAAAACAAACACCTATAGTCTACTTATACACAAACATAGATACTTAAATCAAGAAACATACCAGATTCTTAGTGCATATTTTGTAATATTCAGAAGTTTTGCTTGAAAAAAACTTTTGCCTGAACAATCATACAAATATTAATAGATTGCAAAATTTTCTAATTAGAAACTAGATTTATACAATTTTTGTTGTTATTTTTAGAGGTGTGCATTGTACTTTTGCATGTAGTAACCAAAATGAATAGAGAACGACAATAAAAAAAAAACGAGAATGTAAAATCGCAAGTTTGTAGTGTAGTGATTAGTTAATAACAAAATCATTCAAATTTTTATTGATTCCAAGCATAATACAGTTACTTATTGATTTTGAAATCAAAATGAATATTAATGAAAGTAGCTGAAAATGAAATTGTCAAAATCAAAACAAACCACAACAAAAACTCTCCTTGAAAGGATCTATTTCGACAATGTCTGTCAATCAAGTTGCATGCTATTATCAAATGAAAATGAAGATCAACTAAAGTAATCTTCATTTTGATTACAATTTGAATAATTTTTTTTGTAAATATTATGGGGTAGCAGACTAAATTATTCAAAGTAGTTCAATTCATTCTTGATATTATTTTCAAATCAATTATTTGTTGTTGTTTTTTTTCAATTCAAAAACACCAAAGTAATTATTTTATTCAACACCATTTAAAGCGAGAGTTAACCTTCAACAGAGTACTACTTCAGTTTTCATTTCAAATTGTTATTTCGTTCGATTCATTTTAATTTTCGTTTTTAATTTATGTTTGTAGAGACACAAAATATTTATCGATATCATCTACTCACTGTTTACATTCACAATTGAAATTGAAAATTGATCGAATTACACACACTGAAATGAAGATACTTAACTTCATAGTCAACGCTTTCACATACATACCGAATAGTTTAAAATATTCATTTTTCTCATTGGCGAAATTGATTATTCAATCGAAACTATTTTGATTGCTTATGGGGAAATCGGTTTGCTGTAAAGGCCTGTTTTATTTTTCGCTGAATTCGTAATTTCCAAAAATTTCTGTGTCGATTTGTATGTATGTATCAAGTGACATTCCTCTTCAATTTACTGAAATTCATATATCAGGATCTTTTAGCAAACCCATTTTCTTAAAAAAAAAAAAACGAGAACTTTCACTTAGATACTTTACATTCCAAATGAAAATACATACAATTTTCAAGACCTACATGTAACGGACTTGCTACTACAAATTTAAACAAAAAATTCCTTCAAACCTTTACGATTATCGAAACTAATATGATTTTTGTATTTTTCATGTTACCATGTTATATGGCTATTGTTTGTATTCACAAAAAAAAAACCAAAATCAAACACAATATCGTCTTGAAATTACATTGGAACATGTGCCGTATGAAAAAATATGTATATCAGGCACATAGTTGTTTGCGGTCACATAACATACGAGTCCGTATCGCATTTTCTGAAGGATTTTCTACATGAGGATCGTGAAGATGTGGATGTTGAAGTAGTATTTTTACATCGGTAAGTAGATAATGATTTATTGATTTCTAATTTATGAAAGTTACGTAGGATATTATTATATAGTTAATTTTCGTCATAAAATAGTATCTAGAGACTAAGAAATTTTATTTAGTCTTAAGTGGAAGCCTTGTTTTTTTTGGAGTAATTTCAATATTTTGTATTTTATTGACTGGCCCTATAAGTTCCGAGAAAATGTGTCGACTGCAATTTGTGTACTTTTAGTGCATTTAAAAGTGGAGTGTTTTGCATCCAGTGCACTCAATGGTGGAATTTACATCTCGACTAGTTAAAAATAATGTTCGTGATGTCTTCAATATTTCGCGAAAAAAAAGCACTACTTTTTTGTACACTTACTTTTATACTTTTGTCTTTCAGGACTTTTTTTGACTAAGTAAAAATCTTGCATAGCCCGTACTTTGGAAACCTTGTTGCCTTTTTCAGATTTTTTTTTCCATCTTCCCAAAGAACGTAAATCTATCTAATTTTCACAGCGTCAAATATTCTTATCTGCTAACTAGCTGAATAATTTTGTTGGATAAAGAGTTGAGCATATTTGGCACCCTTCTCTTCTGATTTTTTTTGTCATATCTTCATGGTCGTCACTGAAGAGTTTCATGTTTTCTCTTTTTTCCAAATCTGAAGTTCTTTAAGGATCTTTCATAGGTATAATATTGCCCTTTTCTGCGAATTCCAGCATTCTCATCTTGTCTATCTATCACCTTACCTTCTCCTTTCAACCATAATCAATTGGACAAATGAAGTATTTAAAGCATTTGCTTGTCTCGAGGTATCTAAATCTGCTAAACCTGATTTTGCTTTGTCTTTAGCTTCAAAATTCTGCTACTTCTTCTTGCTTTGACCTCTGCAATATTTGAGAGAGTTCTTCTTCTGAGAGTTCTTCTTCTTTACAGTTAGTAATGATTGCGTTCATCCTTTACCAGACTGGACCCTGTTGTCCTATTTTATCTTAATATGTCAGTGAAGAGTTCTACTGACTAGTTCCAGATGTTGCTAGATTGGCTATTTTAGCATGCATCCCAGTTAGTAAGAGTCTTTCACCTTGGTAAATCGACGATGAAGAGAAACAGCTGATAATCCAATGGCAGCTCATCAGGACATTAATATGCATGTTTTTGTGGATTCTGTCCGATAGTCTTAGTTCTAGGACGTGTCTAGGCTCAACACTACGCATGCAGTTCCCCATTCAGTACAATGACTCTCTGGTGGAGATTGTCATTTTACCATTTACGCAACATATCGTTTTCAAACTTGTAAAGTCACTCCTATTGGTGTTATACATCAGTTGTTTATTTATAATTGCACCCTTTCTACCAGATTATTTACAGGCTTAGCCTTGAATTCAATTCAATTTATAATAGTGTGTGCCCTTAAATATAGGTAATTCATCTTTTTGTAACTTCCAGATTTAATAGGTTTTAAATTAATTAATTAAAGGTTTGCCTGAATGGCTACCTCAAACTCCTCTTAACGGTGAACGTTTTCTCGGAAAAATGTAAAATTCAAAAAAAAAACATCAGATAATAACCTAGAAGAAATATTTGCTAAAATGGTACCAAACAGTTTCAAATAGGACGGATGCTATTGGTGTAAAAAAAAATTTTTTGTGTCTATTCGCTCCCAAAAATCCTTCCAGAGCACTTGGTTTTCTCAACGAGAATATACAGTTTAATTTAATTCGAGGTAATTTGACGCAAGTTATTTTTAAATTACTAAATCGCACTTGATTCCATTTTCAAAGAATATACTGCAAAGTCGGCATCGTACAAGATCCTTAACATAAATCTCTTAATAGTAGACTTAAAAAAAGTAAATTGGCAAAGTCAGTGGTATATTCATAATACTGGAGTATTTAACATTCGAATCGATTCCCAAGGAAGCTCGAATCATCTCTGCGCCCAACGTGGGTTTCACCCTATTTAACTGTCTGCAGCTTGAGTAGCCATGTGAACAATGCAACGACTGTATAGCCTCCGCTTCAAATTCAACCAAAATCACACTCCCGGCTTTGAATTGACCAAGCTGTGAGAATGTATTTGAGTTAAATCAGCGGCAAAACGAGTAGTGAAGCTGATCATTTTACGCTCGTATACATTGTTTGGAGTCCCTACCAACTTTAAACCAGGATTCGAAATGGGTTGCAGTAGGATACTTTAAAAATAGAAAAAGAAAAAATATAAAAAGTAAGCGCATCAGTGTTTATCGCTTATTATTTTGGCGCTTAATTTCATCTCATAAATAATATGCTCCAAAGTAAAATCTCAGTGAACTATTACATCACAAAGAACCTCTGGCACATTTTCTTCGAACTTAACCCTGCCACTCAAACTCCTTCGAGCAAACTTAATACTTGAACGAAATAATAGCAAATACATACATTATGTATATATTAGAATCTTGAAATCAAAATCAAACTAAATCAAACAATAAAACAAATAGCAAGGAGCCTGATCTGGAACTAGAAGGACTTTTGAAACGCCATTATACAACCGTGGAGTTTTTTCAGGGAACTATGATGAATGCTGTCGACTTGGAAAGAGTTAAGGTACACATATGCGCATACACACACAAAAACACAAAAACCAAAATTTATAGATCAAATAGTAACAAATATGCATCTGACATTTCACTATTTATCACAATATTATAAATTACAATTCAAAATTAGTTTGTTTTCCACGATGAATTTGAAACCGTTATTTCATACGAATAGTAAATTTTCAAATTATTCGCATATCATGACAGTAAGAAAGTTAGCCTTTGTATAGCGAAGATAAAATATTCAGCACGAATGCAAAAACCTATCGTATCAGTTCAAATAATAATCGTATTACGAAAATATTAGGAAAACATAACACGTTCAGTATAGGTGATATGTTTAATTATTTTTATAAATCACAACTTTCAGTTTACGTTTCAAGTTTACGGTTGCCAAATTTTATTTGCCAACATTTTCTTCCGTTCACAATAGATAGTTCGAATTTCGATCTTAGATCTATACGTAATACATATATACGTAGATGTGCATTCAAATTAAACTTAATTTATTTGTTGCTGCTTTTCTGTCGAGAAATGGATCGAATACGATTTTTGTTTCGTCATTTCATGCAATGCACAGATGTAATTTTTTTTTTTATCTAAGCATCGATTTTCATTATGATGACAGTTTAAGATGATTGGATTAGATTTTAAAAAATATTTATATATCAGTGTGTTTTGTAATGCGGCTTTGATTTGATATTTGACCAGATTTATATTTGATACTTGATTTCAGTCTTGAAACGAAAAGTTTTTATTCATAAGTAGTATCTGTATTTAGGAAAAAAGAATGATTTTTTGATTCCAAATTTTTTAAACTGCACTTTTTATTACAAGTCTTAAAAATGTCATAAGTATGTTTTAAGAAAAGAGATTTTGCGTATATTTAAACAAAAGTTTCTTTGATTGTTGTTTCGTTTAATTTATATGTTGTTGAAAAAGCAATTTTTCGACACATTTGAATTAACTTGAATTAACTACAATGATTTAAGATTGGCATTTAGACGTACTGTAGAAATGAAATCGTTACAATTGTTTCGAAAATTTACTATTGCTTTTTAAATAATTTAGACAATTAAATTTTTACAGTTTGGAATTTTGGAATAAAGGTCATGAAGGTGTAATATTCAAATGCGACCGAGGCTACCGGATACTATTTTGTAGTCCACTTAATCGCAGAAAGTTTCCTATTTGCTTTTTCTTTCCTTTACAGCTATTTCCCCACCCAAGTTGCAAAGCTCCTGATCGTCCAATAGATTTTTGTGCTCTGAGCCCGCACCTCAGTTCTGCTATCTTCGCAGTCCACCAATAAACATTCTATTTCTCTGGGTTTTTTTTGGGGAGCGGGTGTCAAAAATCTTCATTAGATATCCTACGAACGATATAAGTTTATGTGATATTCGTACTCCCTAAAAAACATCACCCGCCGACCACGAAAGTCCGAGCCGGAACTGCTTTCGCATTACTTCAACTCGGCCGTGCTACTTCCGCCTATCAGGTGTCCCATTGGCTTATTTCCGTTCTGTCAGGCTTTCAGGAGTCTATGAGGCATCCTTCCTCTTTTGTCAAATGCAATACCAGCTCCACATATGCTGACACAGTTGACCAGGCGTTATTTGACTGTAGTATAATCTCCACGATTGACTCCGGCGTCACAGGGCCAATTGCAAAAAAAAATATGCGTCGCTCCCTTCTGAAGCGGGCGCAATGGAAAAAGGTGTGCAAAGCGTCATCACTTTCCTTAGCACAGTTCTTACAGAACTCCGTCCTGGCTTTCCCCATTCTGTGAAGGTGTTTTCTGAGGTAGCCGTGGCGTAATAGGAACTGGCGCAGGTAGAAGTTTTAAGGCGCAAATTAGCCTAATCGTTCATGTTCGCTTCGAGCTCATCGCCCAGCACTCCTCCCAAAGCTCAAGCGTTCACGCTCGTGCTTGAGCAGCCGAAATTTATCTTCCTACTTCTGTTCAGAAACACTTCCCTGCGTTCGCACGCCAATAGATCAATTGGGATTACTCCCGCTATCACTAACATGGCGTTTTCTGAAACTGTTCTGTAGCTGCTTGTAATTCGCAGTGCTCCCCTACGCTGGACGCTCACCATCCGTCAGCATGACAATCTCAATTGTTGCGATCGCCAACTGGAGAGCATGTGTTTCCATCCAGCCTTCAACCCTTCTCATTACTTGATTGAGTTTGAGTTGGACGAGGTGAGGATTTCTAGATGTGATGACAGCGGCTAAATCATCAGCATAGCCCACCAAGAGCACGTCTTCCGGCATTTCGAGGCGCAAGAGACCATCATAAGCAATATTTCCATAGATGAATCTTTAATTAGATGAAATTAGATGAAGCTATCTTGCCTGCCGTCGTTTTTTACAGCATATCCAGGTTCATTAGATGCCTGGACATCCTATAGCACATAACGCATTGGAGGCACAATAGACCCAGGAGGCCGCAGTGCAAGGGATCTTCTGGACTCACTCTAGGCTATCAATCAATCAATGGATGTTGTTAGGTGATGCCTACTTCAGTTCGTGCCTTAACGGTGTTTTTTTTTTCTTCGAGCTACATTCAGCCGTCCATGCCCGTTTTTGTGCTTTGGCTTGCACAGAGCATGAAGTTTTGATAGTTTCCGCTACCCTCGTGCTCTTTCGATTTGCTCTACAAGCTTCTGCAGCTTCTAGAGCCTATTCAAGTTTAAGAAGATCGTCTTTTATCTGCCGCGACATATTCTTTTGCATTTGCGATGAGGATTCTTTTTTTTAATGGTGCCTCGACAGTTTCACAGAATCTTTCTTTTCTCGCCTTTTTTCAGCAAAAGATTTCCCTTTGGAGAAGTGGGTGGCATCATTCCTGCAGGAGTACCCACTGCATTTTCTGAAGCAAAAACCGCTCGACTTTTTTGTAGTAATCTCACCACTCGCCACAACGGACCTCAGAGCGTTCACTGTTTGTTACTTTAGTACATTTTTTCTTACTTTTCCCAATGGCTTATGACATTTACATTCAGCAGTATTTGCCATTGCGCATTAAGTAACAGATAAATATTGCGGTGTATCAGCTCGTTCATCACTGAGACGATTATCGTACTAATGATTTTTTCGATGTGTCAATAATGCCAAATAATAGCATATAATCTTAATTTAGAAACTTATCAGTCTTTGCTAACTATTTTCACAAAATAAAAATCAATCAAACATATGATATTTTTAAGATTTGTTATAGCTGCATGGTACAGGAAACTAAAATTAGCTGAAATTCATGTATATGAATATTGATCTATAACTCTTTTCATCTGCCTCTAGAACACCGTTTTATTAAAAATTATCTATATATTTTAACTTTTGTGAATTAATTATTGTTATTATCAATTTTTTGACGTAAAGTCACAAAATTATTAGTAGTAAATTCTTTTTTTTTTCAACAAACATCTAATGTGCTTAGTTATTATCAATAAGCTGAAATATCATTAGCAAAAGTAATTTGCGCAAGGATGAGCAACAAAAGGCTTATGTTTCGACCGGACTCAAGGGATTCTAATCCAAAGGGTATTCAAATTTATGGTTAGTACAAAGAAAAATCGCTCTAGGCTAGCACTATGGACCCCAATTCTCATCAAAATGATCGGTTCAATTGTTTTACATAGATTTATCTTAGGCAACAAATGCCATTTAATATGGCGAAAGGGAAGAAATTGCATAAATCAAATGTTCTTCTATTTCTGGCTCCAATAACTTACGTCGTTGGCTCTATATTTTTTTAAAAATCAACTGGCAAGCATTTGCGGCAAGTATCTGCACAATATTTATGCTGCCAATTTTACACACCTATCAATCCAAAAATAAAATTTGTTGTAGTCGTTAAGATTATGTATGGTCTAATGTACATAGAACGTAAAATAATGCTAATAATTTATGTAAGCGAAACAAATTGAATATTGATTGTTGAAGATAAACAAATTTAAAATCACCTACCTATTACTACTACCGCTTAGAAAACCGCCCGATTTGGAATTAGAGGGTCTGTTCAAACGACATTTCACGACAGTGGAGTTCTTCCAAGGAACAATTATGAATCCTATCGACCTCCAAAGGGTTAAGGTAAACAACATACCATCATACTGACATTATCATTGTGTTAGCTAATTTTTAAATGTTCGCCTGGGTTAAGTATGTAACACTTTTTTTGTTGGGTTTTATTTCTATCTAAATTTCAATTTGATCAATTCATGAATATTTTTCACTAATTTCATTTTTTAGTTTGTGAACGTTTAACTCAAAACTAATTTTGACACAAAAAGAGATTTTACTTTCGGTTTTCGGTGTGCGTTATATGCAAGTTTCGACCTTGAAACTGAGTGTGTTAAATCTAATACAAGTATGATCTGAAATCCTTTACATCACAATACAATGCTCGTTGCAGTGAACACAACTGCTGCATCTCGCTCGAATCTGGCGTAACTAGATTGTGGTTTATGGGACTTTATATCATACTGAATTGGATTTAATTTAAATGTGATGATAATTTGACAATAATAGAAATAATTGTTGGTTTGCATTTGAAACAAAACACCAAACTGTAATTTCTGTATGTGTATATTTGTTGTATTCGTTTGTTCTTTATATGTTTTCATTTCACGTAACTGATGTTCACATTGCTGGAAAACATTAAAACCCAAGTCTAGGATAAAGAAAATTCCATTTGATCTATTCACGATTTCATTCTCGATGCAATGATGACCCTCTAGAAGGAATGTTTCTCTAAAATAAGTATAATAGGCGACTAGTAAATTATTGTAGACATACTAGGAATCATGAAACGGATAAAACAGCTCTATGCCCGATTTTATTTAAATAATACGATATGGTTATATGATATCATTGTCAAAAACGACTGCATAATTTCGTGCCCGATGAAAAAGTTCAATTAAGTTAATTAATTATCAAAGCATTTTGCTCGAATAAATCAACAACGAACAATTCATTACAATTGCATATTGAGCTTCGTTCATTTATCAGTCTGGCATGCATCGCATGACAATGAAGAAATATGTCAACCTGTTAAATTATATAAACTGTATTTTTGTTGAAGCTCCTTATACTTGACGTAATTTTATAATCCGAGAAAAAATACATTTAATCATGTTTCAACTCAAGATTCCCAAAACAAAATTACCGCAACTAAATTTTCAAGTAAACTTACAATGGATTATTTATGCGCCCAACGTGGGTATACTATATAATTCCGATATTTTTTGAGTACTAGTTTTGAAGCCTTTTTGATGCTGAGCTTTTTAGAGGCCTGAACACTTTCACTTATCGAATTTCAAACCTCTAGTCACACTCATGACTAAAATATGGCAATTCATGGTGAAGCAGCCAGCCTTTTTCCAACATTTTGAAGCTGAGTTTCCAAAAAAAGTAACAAAACATACTTTTGTTTATTTTTTTAGAAGACCTCTATTTTGAGTTTTAACTCGCCAGTCATATTTGTTATATGAAATGGATATATAGAAAACCCATTTTATCAAATTTCTAAGTACCCCTACATTTCTACAGAAATAAGAATATTGAAAAGAAACATGAAAATTGAAAATAAATAATGTTTCATGTCTGGCTATCACATTAATCACATTTGGGCGTAGAGTGCCTATAAGTAGGCAAAGATTTTTTGTTTTGAAAAACTCCCTTTTCGCCAATGCTATACTTATCTCAATAAACAGTTTGTTCCATTGTGCTACTATCCGCATAATTATCAATTATTCTTGTGCTTCCGGCAACTCAACCGTTTGTTTTGAACAATTCTGCACTTCTGCAGTTAAATTCTTGGATCGAACATTTGGATCGAATCTTGGGGTCTTGCCATCACTAATATTCTTACCGATTAGCTCAAAATTTATAAATTTTTTTTTTTTGTATATAGGAGTTGAGTTGCATCATCCTCCTTTGAAAGTTGTAATCCCCTCTAAAACGAAGATTCCTTGCCTTGAAATTCTAAATACAACTTTTCTCGAGGTAAATATGATGGCTTGAACTCTTTTTTAACTTTATTCGATTGGGCCAATATCCTATCGCCGTTATCCTGCGAAGATTCAGTCAATTATTTTTACAGAATTTTAGTAGCTATTTTTTTATCTATTTATTTCAATTGCATATACTCAACGAAAAACCAACTTCCTTGGTTAATAATTCTATCAATTTAAACCTTCACCTCAAAAATAAGTACAGAGAAAAATTTAAGCGATCTGGTTCACTATAGGACCTGGAGTCCCACCATAAACTGAGGTCGGCTTCAAAAAAGTAAATTGAAAAATAGTTCAGCTCAAACCATTTCGGTCCTGCAAACTTTATTCCAGTTGAATTTCATGGAAATCGATAACGTTTAATTGTTGTATTAATTCCATCGACTATTCAAACAGTTATGAAAATACTGAAACCATTATTCAATGCCGGATGGAATGGTCTTCCAAAATTTTTTTTTTAAAAGGACCAATGAGTTTCTGAAATTATTTCTATCAATCATATTCAGCAAAAGCCTTTCAGAGCACATAGTTCCTGCTTCCTGGAAAGCCGCTATAATGCACTCGATATCTAAATCTAGATATCTTTCTTGTCCATTCTTTTGATGCGGAATCTCAAAAAAAAGTCAAATCATGTATTACCTATTTTTGAGTAGATTCACCAAAGCAAATTTTGTCTCTAGCAATAAATAAAATAAAGAAGCCTGGCCGGCCAGTAAATAAAATAAAGAAGCGTGGCAGCTATTTTGAAACTAAGCTAAAACACGTATTTATTTGCTTTTTAAAAGACCCTACTCTATCTTCCAGGCGAATTCATAATATTTAGATCTTTGGTCTTTTTTGGCAGAAAAACTGGCCCGCGTGTGCATACAGGATCATCATTTTTGGAATATATTTCGGTCAGACAAAATAAAAATAATATCAAAACAGAATGGACTTCCCCATCATTCTTTTGTATTGAATCTGACCAGTTCTGAATACTGTTTAAACTAAAGTGATATCTGCCTCTAAATAACAACTATTTAGTGCACATAAGAAATGTAAAATAATGTTTAAAAGTGGCATAAAAGTAGATTAAAAAGAAATTCGCTTACACAATGTAGTTAATTTTCATTTACAAATAACGGGCACGAAATCATGCAATCATTCAATATTTTATCCACCATCAAATACTAAATGTACAATCTTGAAACTGGCCATTCATGTATCAAATGAATAGGTCAGTTGTATAAATCAATAAGCCGTTTCAATAGCGGCATTCCAACGGAATTTGATTCTTCTTGACAAAATTCATCCGATTCTCGCCTTCTTCTGCATCTTTGAACTTTCGATTTTAGTTTCGCTAGTCAGTGGAATTGACGTACAATAGATTGTTTTTACTCTATTTACCTGTAAAATATTTGAAATATCCCGGAAAGGTTTTTTAAGGATAGTAGGAACAATTAGTTTTTTAAGGAAAAAAAAACAGAAAAAAAACAAAACTCTGCATTACACGACGGACCTGTCTCCTTCGCACTTTACTCAGTAGCATTAGTAAGCACTTTTCAGTGGAAACGAAAAAAAAAACCAGAAGAATAAGGTTGTCATTCAAGTAGCTTTTAGGTTTAAGTAGACTTTTACCAAACTGACGATTTTAAGATAGAACACGAAAAAAAAACAGTAATTACAATAACGAGGCTTAATACGAGTTTAAAGTGATAAATCGGTTATGGCTGTGGTAAGTGGAGTTTTTGGGCGTTTAGTCAATGGTCGAAGCGTCCATGTGTTTGTTAGTCACATAATCATGCATGTATGGATTTATCTAGTTGTTTGCAGAATTAAAAATGAACTTACAAATAGAGGCTTATTCGAAATGTTTGTCACAGAATCATTGATATGATTGAGTTTGCACGATGTGTTTCGTTTTATTCTTTTTGCATGACTTGTAGTAGTTTTTAATATGATAATGCGCTAATTTACCACATGTTTTACATCTGTCAACATATTACTAGTTTATTTTTGTTTTGTCCTTTAGAAGTTTACGAGCCTTCGGATATCGAAGGTTTCCAAATTCAGTTTCAATTTGCATATTTTTTTAATTCTTTCGACATTTACATTGTTGTTTTTTTTATAATATGAAATAATATAATATGAAAAATTAAATCGATAAAAACGACAAAGAAAAAAACTGATTATTTTGCATTCTGAATCAGATGTATTTGTCACAGAGAATACTACTTATAATTTTTCTAAAATCAGAATGCAAAAAAAATAAGTTTCGAATTTAAGCGTATTTACGTAGAACGACCATTTATTTTACTTTGAATTTTATTCATTTACTTAAATATAAAATACAAAATAATGTCTCATTGCCATTTTCTTTTTCAAATTAAGTTACTTCAATTTTCTTCACTTTGAAACGTCGCACGGCAACGCTATGAAAAATTTAGACCAATAAAAAAAACTATCACTTAATAATACTGAGCGCGTGGAAATCTGAAGGCTAAACTACATAACATTGTTAATGAACTATTGAACACATTCATACACTAATACAATTTTTATTTATCTTTTGAAACATATATTCTTGAATTTCTCTGATCGATTCTTTATTTCTCTCTCTCTCGGGATTCTCTGAACAGGTCCACGAAGCTGATGCCTGTTTAGTTTTAGCAAATAAATACTGTCAAGATCCAGACGCAGAAGATGCTGCCAATATAATGCGAGTAATTTCGATAAAAAATTACAGTGACGATATTAGAGTTATCATACAACTAATGCAATATCACAACAAGGTAAGATATATTTTTTTAAAGAATCGTTTCATTTTGATTTTTTTCGTTTCATTTTGATGGAGGTAGCGCTACCATCGTTGAAGACTATATATAATGCGAGCTTGTCTTTTTTCTTTGTTTCCGTCAGCTGACGGGAAATAAGAGATGTGTTTATTTCTAAAACAGGGAAAGTTTCGCACGTTCAAACTAAGGACTTGTAGCCGTTATGTTTTAGCTCTGTTTTTCTAAAGATTTTGGTAAGGATCATCGGTTACCTTTTCGAAAAGTCAATTGATCTTATGCTAATCTCTGGCGACAGCCTGATCCAAAGCCCGATTACCAATAGATACTAGAAAAAGTCCGAAGGTTGGCCTCATTTTTGATGATGCGGCCCCGCCAAACCACCCCTACTTTTCGTGTTTGTTTATTGGTTGTTAACAAACCTGATTACATTCTAGCAAGCTAATCCGCCTGCTATGAGACTTCATTGTATTTCAGCTTGGCCAAAAACTGAATTTAGCCGTGCCTGAATCTTGCCCGAAAGAATTCCCGCTCCAGCGGAAGTTGACTACATAGCTCCGGGCAAACTACTTTTTTTTTGAGTTTTTAGCTGGCATTCCTGGCAACTGGATGTAGGTAGGGGTTTTCGAGGCAACTGTAAGGTCGAGGAACTGGCTAGCTTTGGCACCTTGCTGCTGGAGGTCGCATGCTCTTTCTCCATAGGCATTCCGATGTCATCGGTCAAATCAGTCATCAGGCAAAAATACATTCAGGACGCTAAGAATTCCTCAACTGAAGAATCATTCTGTGCGATAGGGGCACCTTCATAGATAAAAGACGCACCAGGATAGTGTTCAATTTAACCTGTAGTGTTCTTTGCTGGAGTGGCAGTCCCTACAGCCCACTGGCTCATAGGGCGGCACGCAACAATTTCTGCCGTAGTTGTGGCTCAGATGATGAAGAGGAATCCGTAGTCTATCTCATGAGCCAATGCTTCAGCTAGATTGAGTGAAATCATTTAAGAGAATGTCTTTGGTCCTACCACTTCAGATCGGATTGAATGTTTTCATATTAATCAAATTTGCACAATTTGCTTGCTTTGACATTAATTATATCAGATAGATATCCGTTGATGGGATTTTTCCCAAACTCAAATCACTCAATTTATTTCCATTCCACGACAATATCCGTACATATGCTACACATACTAAAAAAAATTTGAATCATTCTACTATATGCTAATAAAATTTCAGGCATATTTACTTAATATTCCTTCGTGGGACTGGAAACAAGGAGACGATGTGATATGCTTAGCTGAACTGAAGCTCGGTTTTATCGCACAAAGTTGCTTAGCGCCCGGCTTCTCAACAATGATGGCAAACTTATTTGCAATGCGATCGTTTAAAACGGTAAGTGTCGAATGTATTGTTATTGCTTAGTCACATAATTCAAATAAATATTGTCGCCTTCCAAACGACCCGGAGAATATTTAGTAGGTATTTTAATGCAAAATGTTAGTACTCATGCTATTGAACTGGCACTAAATAGAAAAAGGTTTTGCAGGCGCTTGCATTGAGCGTATAACAAAAAGTGATAATTCGAGATCACAAGTGTTCTTTCCCGATAGTTTTAAGGATAGTGGAATTTGATTTGGATTTTTGGAAATAAATTTTTATATCATTATAAATTTAGTCACCAGATATGCAAATATGGACGAATGATTATCTACGCGGAACTGGCATGGAAATGTATACAGAGACTCTCAGTCCGTCATTTATCGGAATGCCATTTGCTCAGGCAACTGAGTAAGTTTAAATCATCATCACATGAATGATTCAATCAAAATCATTGAATCGAACCTACAGTAAGATATATGTAATGCTTTTGAAGCATACAAGACATATCCCTGCTGCCTTGCCAACGAAATTTGTTTTCATTGAAATCTATTTGTACGAAAAAAGGCCAAAACAATGTGTTTTAATTACTCCGCATAAAAATTTCACTGAATGAAATATTGATAATTAACAATAATATTTGTTACGAATCATATAATTAAACCCTTTTCCAATTACAAATTGTCTCTGTTGTTTAGTTCAAAAGTAAATTTTATTGATATCCAGTTGTAATGTTACTTAAAAATGATATCGAGCACATTGTCTCCTGTTTGCAAGTTTACTAACTTACTAACCCCATGAAATTATGTAAATATTGTCAATTATATTGCAACTGTTCATTTAAGTTATTATACGATAACACGTTTTGTAGAAATTCAGTTTTAAATCACGAAGAACAGAGTATTTTGTTTTTCAAATTGTAGCAATCATTTTTTTTCAAATCTTAAATTATTAGGTTTGGTCAAAAGTGTGCATTAAGATTGATTTTAGTATAGCACTTTGTACAACGACGTTATATTCGTTACACTTAACATAATAATTCACACACTTTATTTTATTTGGCACCATTTGTTTGAAAAGCTATTTTTGAAGATACAGTGGATCGATTCGAATTTAGATTTTGAATGAAATTTGGTACAAAAACTACTACGCCCCAATTGTCAATTGCGGTATGTGCGGAAAGAAGTACAATTTGAGGGTTTTCGGAGTCCAGGAAGGAGAGGAGTTCTTGTGGCTTTTTCGCCTTAGGATGGAGTTGTCATTCATTTGCACAAGCCTAACATCTAACGATTGGCATCGTGCACATACAAATGACATCAAATTTATCCTTTTTTTCAAGAGGGTCAGCAACTATGCTTCTTCTTTTTTCAAATTTTCTTCTAGTTTTGCTCAGGATTTCATCCTTGGCTCAATCTTCCTTATAAGTTCGAGCATGATTTTTTATACACAGACGGCCCTAGAATTGTCTTTGTCGCTTCAGATAATTATTTTTGTTTAAAATCGAAACTTTTTGCGATAAATGAGTGGTGCTTTGTAAACGTTGGTGTAAATTTGACAAATAAGTACAGAAAACAAAATTGAGCAAAATACAAAACAAATAACAGCATATACAAAACTAAAAAAATAAAACAGAGAAAAGTGAAAAAATATTGCAGGAGTAAAATGCTCAGAAATCTGGTCTCTACTCATTGTATGTTTGACAGGTACTCAAAATAACGGTAATAAGTCAACGAGACAGAGTTTCAACTTTTATATTTTACGTCCGTTGTGTTTGAATTTCAGTTTGACACTTCATATAAATTAATTTTAGCTAGGCGTATTCGGTCCATTGATTTTTTTTTAAAAAAAACTAAGTTGAAGTAATTGCTCGAATAAAAATATTTTAATACATATTTGTTAACCGGTTTGAAAATAAATTGTATACTCCTGAATTATACAATATACTGAATTGAAACAACTACATTTTGACAATGTTTACATTTTTTCGAAATACCCCATTATTTGTTCTCACTAGTAAATATACTCGTATTCTGCCAAAATTTTTATATTAAATGGTATCATTCAAAATGAACGCTGGCTTTATTCCTCCCTTTAATTTTCGGTTGGCATTCAAAGTAAACTACATACTATGATATCCATCCCTTTTCTGAGCTTATCGATGTTGTAATTGTGGTGAAACACTTTAGTTTGTTTTTTGATTTTCATTTCAGTTCATGGATTATGTTATGTAATCCGGATAACGCAACAACATTTCGACTTTTTGTACATAAAATTTCTGATATCGATTTTTAGTTTTCATTTCCTCCTTAGATAATCAAGTTGAATGCAAAAATTATCTTTGATTTCACTTTGGATTTCTCAGTTGCGTTTTATGTGATTTCTATTATTGTATTTGTTAGGAGAGGCTGAGTCCGAATTGAATTTCATATGAGTGGTAGCAATGAAGCGTAACCCTAAATGTAAGAAAGTTACTGTAAAGTGACTTTTAGGTATTAAACAATATTTTTTTTTAAAAAGTATATTGGCATCGAATTAAGTGTTTGCCGCACAAACTCAAAAACAATTGTCATGGTTTGAAACAGTTACCATAGTACGTGGAAAAATATTTAGTATTCTGAGGATTTTAAAAAACGCATATCTTATGACAGTCTATGAAATAAGTTATACAACAAAAATTAAATTTAGATCCATTTATTTGGGCTTAAACGAACACAAAATCAACTACTGTTCCCTCTCATTATTTGATTTGAACTTTGTTACAGTCACCTGATACACAAGTTTGGCAAAACGACTATCTTCAGGGTACAGGATGTGAGATGTACACTGAAACTCTTTCACCTTCATTTACCGGCATGACATTCCCGCAAGCAAGCGAGTAAGACCCTTCACTAAATTAATCAAAATAATTTTTCATTTACAAATCCATCACCCAACTAATCCTTTGAACGATCGATGTGAATGAATGGAATATGAAACGGAACGTTATGATATGCAACACAATTATTTCGAAATTATTTTCGTTATACATTCGTATCTATATATTTATTAGAGGATTGTTGAGACAAATTCGCTTTGTTCATAAATTGGAAAATCGTGTAACCTTTAATGTGTTTGATCGTTTAAATATTTATTTGAAAAAATAATATGGTTCTTATTTCCCAATACATTCACATTACATATTCATAAGTCCTGAGTCGAAAACACTAACCGCCAAACAGCTCTGGTATGATTGGTATGAGATTTGCTTGAACAACACATACACATATTAACGCAAGGAAAAATATTAGAAACTGTAAAACTAACTCACCCATATACCTCCCCCATAAGACATTTTCCGACTCTTACATACACCCGAAATATTTAACACGTATCTACCATCCTTCATTTAGAATGGGAATGATATGTAACTTAACACTTGTGTCATCTGGTTTTTGAATAAAAAAAATATACATATATATTTGAAATTTGTGTTTTGATTACATTTGTTTTGGAATGATAGCGTGTTTAAATAATTGATATTTTGAAATAGTTTTAAATACTTAAACATTAATACAAGCTAGATGTAACTAATAGTATTATGAATCTTCGCTCGAATGCATAGATGTAGGTTATCTAATGTGGTGTCGATTAGTTTCTGCTAGACATGTGAAAATACTACATAACAAAAATAGAATTTAATACACTTTGAAAACAAATAGGTTTAGTAAGAGAATCAAATTAGATAATAGCAGTTAGCGTAGTGAAATTAATTTTGCGGGATTTATATTAGGCGTGTTTTTTTGCTCGACAGAACAATGCTAACCAGTGCAGACGAATTGGAAACAACAACAATTCCCCCTATCCATAAAATGAGTTGTTGTTGTTTCCAATGCGTCTGCACTGGTTAGCATTGTTCTGTTATGGATAAGGGGAGCAAAAAAATGCGGCTATTAGTATCGATGAGATATCAGAGTGACATTGAAGGGAAGTCATACTGATACTTGAAAATTTCTAAGTTTGATTGAGTTCGAAATCAAGCTAAATCTATTGACACTTCGCCATCATTAGTACGACGACCGTCTTGAAGGCGAAAATTCATTTTGCTCAACCCCACACTTAAGGACGAAGAACTGCCATACAGAAATACGACAAACGTCTTCGCTATCTGTCACTTAATTTGATTTTGCCAAAACAATGAGATTTAAGTTGTTACCGTTTCAAAAAATTATTACTAAATTATTAATTCGGTTTTGTTATTTTAAGTCGCTTACCGTATTCAAGATTATCGTCGTGTCAACAGGTGAATTCTATGACAACTCAGGGGTCTTTTAGTCCAGTCAAATTGTGACAAAAAACCCGAGTGGTTACATTAGCAGTTGGATGGTAGAAAGGTCCACTATGCCGGATCAAGTCCAAACAATCGTAATTGTCATATATAATTTGACTGGACTATTCCTATATCAATGATCATTTCTACCTATTCCGAAGTAGTTGCCAGACGTGCCAAAGCTGCCAACTATATACTAATACTGCCACTGATATTCTGGCAGCTAGCTTAGTTATGGTGTGTCTCTTGACTAATTGATAATAGTTGTTAGTTTACAAGGATGTTAAATTAACGAAAAGAAAACAATCCTGCTCGGTACATTTGTATCGGTATTATTTCTACGAAATCAAAGGGGATAAAATGCAAACTTCAAAAATCATCGTGCATGACATGAATATCCACAGAAAATAATCCGTAGTTCGAGAAAAGAGCTAGAAAGAAAAATCATGTAGACAGAAAATTAGAAAAATATTTATATGTTCCTAGCTGCGGCACACTTCTCTGAACATTCAACGGCACTAATAGGGTCATAGCTATTCAAAATAGCAGTTAAATTATTTTTCGACACTTTGAAGACTTTTTTTTAAGTTAATAAGCAAACAACAACTTTTTAGTAATGTACATAAATCAACTTGATATATAAATATCAAGATTAACGCCAGAAAAAAGTACGCTTCCTTTAATTTGCTTTAGTTACACTTTCACTTATCTATTTTCTATATCTCTATTAATGTCACTTAAACTTTTTCATTTTATTTAAGAGTTATTGATAACCCGTTATCTTCATATTGTTTGTAATCTGCTTGCAAAATATTATTCACTTGCACGAATAAATATTAGTAACACTTTGTTAATATAAATGTTCCCACCGTTCATAGATGTTGTCATCGATGTTGTCATAACTGTACTAACGAAGCACTAACAAAACGTTTCGGCGTTCATTTGCTTTAGTTATCTTAGGAATATTCAGACGGATATTCATTAACAATTCTTCATACAAATAACACCATATCACACGAAAACAAAAAACAAAAAATCCTACATTACGTCCTCCTCATTGACCATCAACCATTGACCAAATAACACAAATCTAACGAATACCAACTAATGGCAAGCCATTTTTGTTTGAACGCAGTGTTGCTTTGACTGTTGTGTGTGTTTTATGATTCTTTAAGTGTTAACACTCTTGTCATAATCCAATTGAACATTTTATTCAATTTGATTATGCACAACATATTGACCATATATATATATGGATTCGTGTCATTAATGAACAATTAATTTAGTTTTGATATAAAATCAATATATTCTTATAATGTCATTTATGTAGACTATGCTTCACAAAACTGAAATTATTGCTGCTGGCGATCGAAATCAAAGGATCCGAAGACGGACAAGATAGTAAAATTTCAATAAATCCACGTGGTGCTAAAATCCAAGCAAATACTCAAGGTTTTTTCATAGCACAAAGCGCTGATGAAGTGAAAAGGTAAGTGATAGAATTGGAGTAATTGAGAAAATTTAGGGTAGGAAATTAATGATTTGCAAGGCAACCTGACCGAATCCTTTTTAGGAAATAAACAATTTATTTATCTATTTGATTTTACATCGAACTTATGGACCAAATATTATTCGATAGAATTCAAAGTGCATGGATAGAGCCTCGATTTATCATACCCAAATACCTACTTTATCATATCTCCTTACTAGATTCTCTAAGCTATATTTTCAACTAAATTTAGATCATTTATGCGCCCAACCTGGGTGCACTTTATATTTCCGATTTTTTTTAGGATGAGTTATAGTTTTTAACTGATCCTTAGAAGCGATTGTGTGTTGGGGTCTCCTCCTATAAAAATAGGACCTTAAGGTAAGAAAATGCAGAAAGATCTTCCGCAAAGTATCGTGCGTTAGGGGGACTTTATACAGGAATAGCAGTAAAATGTAGGAAGCTGGTTTGCACTTTAATCACTATAACTTAAATTCTATTAAGATGCTTAAAATGTGCGGATCTATGTACCTCTCTAGAAGGATTGTTGTGCCTCCTCCTTTACCTGCTAGTCTATCATTTCTGCGCAAATGATAGTTGGGGGTTTGGAGCTATCTACCCGGTTATAGGAAGGTCAATCCTGTACTCGCTAAGGAATCCCTCTAGCTCTCCTTTTTTCATATTAGTTAGCATTCTAAGTTAGATTAGACACACGGTTATCTCTCTTTATTTATTGTAAGGTGATGGAGGGAATATTCTCTGCACCAGGCTAAGAGTAAAATATGTCTTTGGAAGTGATCATTGAGGAGCGGCAAAGTTATCTCGGACTATGAGAGCGATGATATTCTTGATATTTTTGTGGTATTCGCGACAATCTCTTGCTTTCCAGCACAGTTAACACACTAAGGTTTCTGTTCTGAATTCTCATTGCAAAATTTGTGGTTTTTGCATTGGAGTTGTGCGAAGGAGTTATTTGAAGGATAGCCAAATTATTGGCAGTTGTAAGACTGACTTAACCTGTGGTGTAGACTGTCGGACCATGCTACCGTCTTTCAGTCTGAATTACATGCTATACGCATGGCAGTTGAATCCATTAGCGGAATATCAACCAGATCAATGACGATTTGCGTCGACAGTAGAGCAGCCATTCTCGCTCTTGCGTCTTACAGATGTTCTTCAAAAACTGTTAACGCTTGCAGAGTGGCTCTCAATGAAAAGACAAGGCATATTCCTATCCGGATTATGTGGGTGCCAGGTTATAGTGGGGTCATAGGCAACGAAAAAGCCGATGAATTGGCGAGGAAAGGTTCAGGAGCTAGCAATAGCTCCTGCATCACTGTACCACGGTCAATCGCTGACGCCACAAGCAAACTTGATGCCGCCATATGGGCCAAACTAATTCCGTATGGGAAAACAGGATGGACTGGACATTATGGCCATCACCTCATCTAAGCAAAAGCAGGAAACTGCTCAAGTTCAGCAGAATCCGCTTGAGATCCACGGTCGGCTTGCTCACAGGGCACTGCCTTACCGCATCTCATGCGAACAGAATGGGACTGATATCCAGCAATTTATGCAAGAGGTGCGAGATGGAAGAGGACACCATCGAGCATACTCGCTGTGATTGTCCCGGCCCTAAATAATAAACGCCTCAAGATTTTTAGTTCTTACCGCTTTCAAGGGTTAGCAGAGGTGGCCAGTACCGTTAAGCTGAGTCAGCTGATCCAGTTTGGCCAAGCGGTCACTTGGCAGCTCTAAAACGCCAGCGGAGGGTGGCAAATGGGCCCAAACTGGTGGCTTAATGCAAGCCGCGTTCCCGGTAGCCCTCTTTACTAACCTAACCTAAGACTGACTTTGGTCAGCTCTTGGTATTTGAGCTTAGATTCGGCAAACTAGATAGCAGGTTTCCTGAATGTTGTAGATGTGTTGTGAAGTAAGGATGATAAATTGATGAGAAGTCTGTGATAACTTTAGAGGTAAAAAGATTCAATCGGGTTGAAACCCTGCCTATTCAAGTTTAGTCAGGGCTCTTGTACAGTGAACCTTTATAGGCTTCGAATAAAAATGTTCAGTTGTTTCTTTTTTGGAAGGTAGGGAAGATCTTGGTAATTTGTCTGTAGTCGTTTGTCGACTTTGCCATAATTTGAATGCATAATATACCCTTTTTGCTGAAAGTCGACATTGCGTTTAGTACTCTTGGCAGCCCTGATCATTTTTTAGATTATCGACGAATAATTTATACTGATTTTGGGGCTGTTTCGCGTTTTTTTTTCTGTGCAAATGTCAGGGGGCTGTTTTGAAATACTGAGGTTTGTGGCAAAGCCAAAGAGTTGCGGGTGTTTTTTTTCGGGACTCTTTAAATGAATTTCGCGCCATAAAAATTAGCTACTTCAGCGGAGGAAACCTCTTTTTTTATTATTTTGGGTTTCAGTCGGTTTCAAAGCCTGAAGTACTGGCTTCTTCTGCATAAGAAGAGGAGACTATTTCAAAGGATGAAGTTTGAAGCCATCTTGTCTTTTTATTTTGAGAGAAAACGTAATTTTTTGATATTTTGTTATTTTTCATTAAATCGACATTGCATAGAATTAGAATTTTCGTTAATCTGGCCATGCAGCGCCCGTATAACAGCGAAAATCGCTTCATTGTGAAGTACACATTTGTCTATCAAATGCGGCACTCACATTTATTTTAGTCTTTGGCCAACTCAGGAGAAAGTGGCTTATATCAACATATTTGAGATGTAACAAAAAAACCATTGTTTCTCTTTTTTCTTAACAAATGAACAAGAAAAAATATTATAATAAATTACACTAACACAGTAAAGTAATCATATGGGCTGAATACTTTACCACTTTACCTTTGAAATTCACAAAATGGGTAACAGGGGAAATCGTTGTGGTACTTCAGCTGCAATGGGACGCTTGAGGAGAGGTGATTTTCTATTCTGACTTGGAATGGTTTATTTTATAGGAAAGATCTAATGAGTTGGATAAATGAGGATGGTATTTCAAGGTTATTTAGTGTGACAATTGGAACAGCATGATAAACTTTGACAAATGCTTTCGTATCATCAAAAATGAGTAAAAATGAAATTGTAGTGCAGAACCGATTTTCTCATCTGCTGCTTGACCTTTTATCGGTCAGAAATGAGCAGCGGTTCCGCTTTTCAAAATTTTCGCTTGAAAGAATGACCACATAATGGAAACTTGTTAAGATTACCAGCCTTTGAACTCAAACTTCAATTCAGTATATACTCAACATTAACAGTACATAGGAATCTTAATTTTGTATGGAATTAATTTTCCACAAATTCTTACATAAAAAGAAATGCTTTGAGCATAGCATTACCTAATCAACAAGTAAACATTTTTTGTTTGTTTTCAGGGCGTGGTTTTATTGTAAAGCATGCCACGAAGACATCAAAGATGAAACACTGATAAAAAAGTGTAAATGTAAAAACTGTAAGTATTCCTCGTTTCCATTTGTGCTTTTTACAAACATAGATTATTTTTTTGTGTTTTTATTAAGAAGTCTTCTCTTCTTTATTATTATTTTTGTTCTTATCGAATAACAAGGATTTAAATCAAGAAAAACCAAAATTGGAGAATAATTTATAATATTTAGGATGTCCTACAGAAGATTTCAGAATTGAATTCCAAAGATAGGAAAAAGACTAGATAATCTGAGGTTATTTTGCCAATCCAACGGTTGTATTATCACCAACAACGAAACAAACCATAACCTTAATCTACTTTGAACGGATCGCTTTCCGATCAAGTTGACAAGGCAGTGAATTAAATATCAGGAGCATACAGAGTCAATCGGCGTTTCGTTTTTTTTTCAAATCTGAGAGTATTCAAGTATCACAAAAAGAGAAATCAATCGAACAATTTTAGGTATTATAACAGTGAACAGCAGAATGGCGTTTTTAACATTAAGTCTGACGCATACATATTTCAAATGCGAATTAGTCAACTCAAGTAGAAACATTTGATAAATTTCTCAATATTTTAAACAATAAAATCTACTATATATCGATGTAATTATTATTTTAATAAAAATTTCTATATATATGTACACAGTGACCGCACAGCCAAGGAACAAATTTGGTGACTTAGGTAACAAACAAATACCAGCCAAATTCAATTTCTCTCTAACACCCTCCCCCCAAACCGTTTGTTGACCTTTATATTTTATATTTCTATTATCGAAAAAATCAAGAAAATAAATCCTTAAAAATGAATATAAATTTTTTGATTTGTTTCGAAACGATTGATCTTTTCAATCTAATAACATTTGCTTGATTTGTTTGTATGTAAATACTTTTCACTCCCAACGAACAAATTTCAAATTATCTTCCAATGTTTAAAGTTTGAAGAACCGATGATTTTTCATCGAATTATAACCAAACCACCAGTAAATCACCTTGTATTTTGTTTCTTGCTTGGAAAACGAAAGTATATTGTATATTTAACTACCTTTTTTACTGGTTTTTTTCCTAAACACCGTTTTTTTTAACAGTTAGCTGGGTTGATTTTTTTTATGCGAATGCAGTTCGATTTACCTATATACATATGTATGATTCCGAGACATATAATAATCTTTGCATACATTTCACATCTGTATAAATGTTCGATTTAACCCTGTGTCATCGTTTGTGACTGCAATTGAATTTTTTTCCATATCATTATTAGTTTTAACGTACGGTTTGATCTTGATAAAAGCAACGATTCATTTTAATATTGAAACTACAATATTATACTGTAAATGTGTTCTATTTTCATAATATCGACAGTGACTTGGTTTTTTTTTCTTTTTTGGTCTTAATAGCATTGCAGTATATGCGATAATTGTTTGATCTTATTATTACTCAATTATTCTTCTTTCCTTGCATACATACGCTTAAACGTGTATGCACTTCTACTCCTATATTTCGATCGATAGCGGCAAATTTTCTGATGCACTGAGAAAAAACCTTTATTCGGCCCTCGATGAATTGAATTTTTTACAATCCGAAGCATGACAGTTGAACGGATTACTTTACGCATCATAAAATTTCCCAAACTATGTAAATAGACTGCCACATTTTCAGTTAATGCAAATCTCATCATTCATATATACTTCGTTTTTGCGAGTTTCTCAATCATACCCATTCGTCGAGTCACTATGACCTAACGTCAAAACAGTATTTAGGATACAAGATGAAAGATAATTAAAAATCGAACCGAAGATGACGACAGAATCTGCAAGAATTTCTTTGTTTTTGTTTTTTTTTATTTATTTACAACCGTAAATAATATCAAATCAAACGTAAGAGCTGCATTTAAATGAACTTTTTCAAAGAATTAATCCTTCAATTTAAGTAAAATAAAACAATGCACACCAATGGAAATCAGTGCACATTCTACGGTTTACCTCTGGCTCCTAATTCAGTGAGCTTGGAATCGCAAATCTATCACGAATTGCATTTTGCTTTCAGTATCAAATAGCTGATACCCTGGGTATTAGTTTTTTTTTCATAGTAAAAGTGAATGAGGACGTATGTTTTGATAAATTTTAATTTTTATAGACTTCGTTGGTAATGTATAATTGTGTGCGTGAGTTGATTGAAATTTTTTTAAATTTTATATGCATAAGATTGATTTAAATGCATGTAGTTTTTCAATTTTTTCAGCCCTTTAAATAGCAAACCATTTTCAGCCCTTTAAATAGCAAACCATAGCCCCCGCCATAGCACAAATCCAAACTCAACTCTTTGGCAACATCGGCCGCCTAAGTGATTTTTAAGGTAGTCCTATGTTTCCCCCTTTTGGGAAAATCAAAAATATAAAATTAAATCTGAGCATGTTTTAACTTGGCTGTGATGACATTTTAGAAATTTTGAACCTTATTTAGGCGGTGAGTGGCTAAAAGTAACCACAGAATCTTTACTCCAAATTTCGAGCTACGATAACTTCTTGAAGCGTCATCAGATCATCATGATCCTTGTTTCACGGTTGCTTTCTTCAGACACACGCCGGAGGAGACACACTTAGGCACACATCGGTCCAATGTGATTTCCGTAATGCAAAACTCTTGTAACTCTTGTAACTCTGGGCGATTCCCCTCAGGCTCAACGAAATTACATCGGCTAGGTAAACAAAGGAATATGATCCAAGTAACTTCCTCCTTTTTTCACCAAAGACCGGTTATTCGTACCAGTTATTCCGGCAGAAGTCTCTATAAGAGTCAATATTCAATGTCGAGTTAAGGCAGTCACCGCACCGTGTTCCTACTTCAAGAAGTTATAAAGAACCTATGTCAAAACTTCTACACAATTTTCTAGCGATTGCAGAGGAAGTTTCTACCACTCAAGACTTCACAGCGTCTTTCAAGTAGTTTTGCCTGATGGTCGGTTTAACTGAAGGGAATGCCAATTGGAAAACTGCAGTCCACTTCGGGCAAAAGCGTACCAGCCTTTGCAAATTGGATCGCTTCACAATTCCCTTTAATGTCCCTTTGTCCTGGGCACCCCCAAAAAAAGCTGCATCCTCGAATATCTGGACATCTCACTAAAATAAGTACGGCAATGGAGGAGCAACTTCGAGGAGATGTAAACTCCAGCAAGGGAATGCATAGCCGGTTGACTGCAAGTGCAAATATAAATATTTACTCTGAATATTTTACTACATAAGAACCAGATGGCTGTATCAAGAATCACCAATACCTCCGCTTGAAAAGTCATCAAGTGAACGGAAAGCTTCAAGTTTAGGACTTTGAAAAATATACCTCACCCCCTTTTGCCGTTCAGTTTGAACACGTCGGTATATATTTACAGAGCATCTGTTTCTAGATATAACCCCCTAGCTCAATCTTCTCTGCTTCATATTTGATTTTCAAACTCCTGTGACAGAGGTGGTTGTATAATTTGGGTCTCCTGAAATAGGCATGTCCTGTACTATGATTCAAGCAAGTACCAGGTATTATAGGATTATCATAACTAAGCTTTACCGTTGCGCACTTCACTTGTCCTGAGACAAGCAGTTTGGTAGGAAGCCAATGAAGCAGCACCTGAGTTTCCTTCGTTAGAGTAGTACGGAGAGCTTTTTACGTACGTACTTTCGCAATCATTTTCTGATTTACAGCCTTAAGTATGGCTGGCCATCAAACTATTGCTCCGCACAACAGATTTGGTTTCAAGGTTGCAACCCCCAAGTTTGTCATATAACTCTTATAATGTCTTGCCAGCCCTTTCTGATTGCATTTTTCTCTCATATAAGGATAGCTCTCTGATATTTTACTTTGTTATTGAGGCTTATAGGAGTGACATTGAGCTTCAGTAGGTCGAAGGATGGAATCCTACACTTCCTCGTGAAGAGCAAGAGTTTCATTTTGAGTATTTACCGCTGCTGGCAGCTTCCAATGACGCAATCCAGAATTACTTTGGCTTTACGTGAGCTTAAATAGCGACGTGATTCTTATAACTGAAATTTTAACTGCTGACTGCTTCTTCATGAAGATGCAGGATCTTGGATTGCTTAAAGACTTAGGTGATAACGCATAATTTCTGGATTAACACTATATGCCCTACGCTCATACACAGATAAAGCAGAAGAGCAGCCGACGTCACCTTGGACTGATCTGTCATCTGCACCTTTTTCATCTCCCTCCTAACATCATATGTTCAAATGAACGAAGTCGAACACGTAACCGATGGTGTAGTTACGACCCTCTAAGTTAGGAAATAATTCCTCGTGGATGATTATCAGTGTCTGGCGTTCGAAAGTCCGGAAAAAGGTCTCAAGAGTCTAGGAAAAAAATAAAAGAGCTTCCAAGAAACCGAAAGACTAGAAAAATAATAGGAACCAAGGAAAAAATCACGAGGGCTTGAAAACAATTCAGGAAATCTGGAAAAAAATATCGAGTATGTAGGGAAAAATCAAGGGAGCTTAGAAAAAGTCAGTGGTGAGCAAGAAATATTCTAGGAGCCTAAGAAAAAATCCTGGCAACTTATAAAAACAAGAAACTTTAAAAACAAGAGACGTCAGAAAAAGGCAAGGGGCCCAGAAGTCTAGGAAAAATTTTGGAAGCTTAGAAAAGTCGAGGGAATTTAGGAAAAACTCTTGAAAGTTTGGAGAAAAATCATGAGAGTTTAGAAAAAAATACTAGTATTTCATGAAGATGAATATAATGATGATGGCACAAATACTGAAAATTAATGTCATTGAAAAACTACTTGTATTATTTTCCTATTTTTTTTTAACAAGTTTGCATTTAGAATTTAAAATATTTTACGTTATTAAACATAAATATATTTGTGTTGGTGATGCGAATAGTTTACTACTTTCGATTTTTATAACTCCGCATACTTCTGATCGCGCCAAATCGTTTGATCATCGCTCAGGGCGCACTCGAAGTAAAATTGAGCAATTTATCACTTGTTCGCATAATAAATAATTTTCAGAATTTTTTTAGCCTTGAATAATGTGCTTTTGATTATGAATGCTCTTGTAGGTTAAAATTTTGAAAAGTATGTTTCTATTTATTTTAGTTATTCTTGAAGAATTCAGTGTTTTGATATCTTAGTAAAGGACAATATATCCATCATTTCTTTTTTATGTTTGCGACTTTCAGATGTGGGCATGATAATGATGCAGACAGGAATGGTTAAACAAGGTCTTAATTCTGCCTGTCACGCATACATCGATGGTACGAATTTCAAATCTAATATTAAAAGACTTCTGTATTAAATTGGAATTTTTGAAAGATCACTTATCAAGCAAAAATAAACTACTACTTTAAAACTGCTCGCTATTGTTGACCGAAAACCATTTGAACGTTTTTTGAAGTGCAATTCTCGCTCACTCGGTTGAATGCATATGTATGCGAGAGATTTACTTGAAATTTTTCAACGCATTCAACCTGTTGTCAAAAAAATAATAAAACAGTAAAACGTTTTTGTTAACGATAAAACAGCCGCGTAAATATGAGTTTTACATTATTTCGAATCTTAAAAATTCCACAATTCGTATTCAGACTTGTAGCATTTCTGGTAACTTTCATTCGTATGCTAAAGTAACTGCCCTGAAAACATATAAGTTTTGATTGACCAACGCTCAATTAAGCTTTTGATATTGTACCAGAATTCGTGCCGCTATCCATTACTCTCTCATGTTTTCGGTTTTCAGTAATGATTTTTATTACGTCTTCATCATTTCAACGTATTTGATCTATGCTAAAACTTCGCACAATTTCATTCTGTTGGAAGTTTTTGATCATGTCTTTTTGTGCTAAGCGCTACAAATGTTACGCCGCCATTATTAACAATTACGCTATCAAACTCAATATTTCCTCATTTATTGCGCCTTCATAGATTTAAGATAATTTCAAAGCAAGCAGCTTTTTCACTGCTTTTGCTCTTAGACAAGCTTTAATAAGACCAATGAAACATAAAAACGCCGTTTTGCAAAGCCAAAGATACAGACAGAGAAGTAAAGCAAGCGAATGATACTATATTTTACTTTTCTCTGTGTAACGCGTCCTGTATGTTTTCAGCTTTTTTCCTCGATACTGTTTTTTTCGATCGTAAGGAAATCATTTAGATACGAAAGTGTTACGAGAAGTGAAAAGCAACAAGGAAAATCGCTGAAACGTTCATTTAATTGTTTTTCTCTTTAGTGATATATATCTATATATTCCTTCAACGCCAGCTTGAATTTTATTTCATCAACCTTCATAGAATTCTTTTTGCAATGTTTCCTAGAAGCCACTGCACAATTTTGCATTCTCCTTTTTTTAATTTTCCCAATATTTCTTCTCTTCGCCGTTTAATATATTTCTTATATACTATTTAGCATATTTGTAGTCTTAACTGGTCAGCCAGTGAATTAATTAGTTGGCAATTTTTGCCAATAGTATAAGCCTGCCTAGTTCTTCGGCCCAGGGTATACAGTATTCACGCAGTTTGACGGGCGATCAGTGTCAAATTGTAGACAAGTTGCTTAGGTATTTTAGGTGAAATTTAGACAAAATGTGCAGAAAATAGAGATTGCAACAGAACAACGTGCATATATAAGTAACTGCGAAAATTACAAGTTATTATTTAAACTAGAAACATGTTTCGGCGGTGATGTTGAGACGGTGAAGATCAGGTCTGAAAGCTTAACAAATTGGAAATGATCTTTTGAAGATAGTAGCACAGGCGTGCAAAGGACTTTGAAATAGATTGTGCAAACACCCAAATTCAGCACACACACTTTCCTTAATTTTCAGCTAAGTACTGTGAGGTAGTCATAGTTGCCGATCTGCTCTTTTAAACCTACTCCGACACTGGATCTAATTTAGACATACTCCAGATCTACTCCGGATCTAACAAGAGTAGGTTCGGCGTTCGTTCGGAGTCGAAAAAGGTTCAAAAGAGCGGATCAGCAGCCGTCACTAATGTGAAGCTCGTGAAGTTTAGTGGGTAGAGCACTGGCTCCTAGTGTCTGCGGTCCCTGGTTCGAATCCAGATTCGGCCTGGAATCGAGAGCTGAGCTTTGGGTTTGCCTAACTTTGAGTTAGAGTAAATCGTGGAAGTAATCACTCCACACTCGTTTATGAAAAATTTATTATTTGTAAATCAACCTCTTTACAGGCTTCAATACTCAAATCCACCAAAGGTTGTCGTGATACTACTTAACTGACTGTGAAGACTGTGTAAGAAAAAAATTGCAAGAGTGGTTTTTCCGTTGCCCCACCTGCGCACGCCACTGGGTTGTAGCAACATGAAAAAATAAAACTTAAGACATTTGAAATTTCTTAAGCTCATAGACCTTTCCAGTGAACCAAAAACTTATAAATGTACTATGCTAGAAACTAATCTTATCACACGTAACTAATTTATAACAGTATTATATCTTTTGTTTTTTTTTGTGTTTTTCATGCATATTAGTTTTACAATTTTCATTTACAATCATATTCAAAACCTCTTTTTTATTTCCTATAGTACATATTGTTGTTTTCAAAAAAAAAACAATCAAAAATAAAAAATCAATTTGGTTTATATCTGTTGAACCTTTCACAACCCTAAATATGTTTTTGTCTGACCACAGTGGCAACCTTCAGGAAAGGCGTCCGTGCCGTTCAAATGGTAGGACGTGCAAGTACGTATCTAATGTTGTTATATTTATATCTAACGTTTAGTGCCAATAAAAACAGTATGTTGGGCACATTAGAATAAAAAATCAAATAAATATCTATGTGCAAATTTGTACTGTTTAAAAACCAAACAAAATCAAACAATTTTCAATGTGTATTTTTTTTTGGTAAAAAAAAATTATTAAAAATTGGTGGATTTAGAATGAAAACCCAACAATACTCATTCACTAACAAAACACTTGTTTAATACACTGAAATCTACAAATCTAAAACTGTCGTCACTTCAAGATGTGAAAATTGTTTTCGATGATTTAATTAATTTATTGAGTTATAAAAATGAGCTAAAAATAATTATAATAGAAGATATAATGTTTATGTTATTCGTCTGATATCATAGGCGAGTACAAAACTTTGCAATAGGGAAGATTGCAAGCACCAGAATTTAGCACTCTTTCCTTCATTTTACTTCGCGAGCATAAAATTGAAGTTTCGTTTTCAAATGCAGTGATGCAGTAGAGTTCCCGAATGTTCACTGAACTGTCTAACATTCAAATCTATTCGCAACTTGAATGGACGACATTTATTTGCTTAAATATATCAAAAAAAAAGTTGAACTCAATTCGTAAAATTAATTTTGATATATTTAAGCGATTATTGGAAAAATATAAACATATTCACTTGTACAGTGCCACTCAAACCCCCACACAAATTCATTAATTAATTGGTTTTCAACTAATATATATGTCATATATGTCAACAATATATATGTCTGTGTACTATGATTTATTTGTTATGTGCAATTTGTGTGTTTGTGTCAATAGTCAATTGGGCTTATTTTTTCATTTTTAATATTTGTTTTTGAAAAATAAAAACAAATAAACAAAGAGCTATTTGTATTATTTTTATCAATTTTTGTCCAAAATTATACTTATATATATGTAGTACATGTATACAAATGAATGTATTCTCTGTATAAAAAACGTGGAAAGAATAATTGTAATAGTTTAGTCAATATGAAAATGTTTGTGTTTTATGAGGTTTCGAGTGAGTTATTCAGGGTATCCTTGACTGTATTTGATCTGTTAATTCGTATTTTTTACAGGTAATATAATTTCTAACATTTATTTATTCAGGCTTTTAAATATTGTTGAATAATCTGTTAGCTTACGTTTTTTTTCTAACTTTTATTGACATGAAAATATTGCTCAATTGATGAGCTTCAATCAGAAATTTATAAATTTCAGTCGGAAAAATTATGAATTTGATTTGTAAAAATCAATTTGTCTAGTAAGATTATGAATTTGGGTTCGAAAATTAAAAATTTGATTGGCGTAAATTAAGCATTCTCGGAATGAAAAATGAAACAAATCTTAATGCTTAATTGAACACTTTAGAGGTTGTTGTTCGCCGACTCACTTGCTCGTCTTTTCTAGGGGCACTAGCGATTTTTCTCTACCAAGTGATCACCTTACCCATTCTGTTCAGGTATTTTCTGAAGTAACCGCACCCTGTCTAGTTCAATTCTACGTGGCTGCGGCTACACTAAGGCTCAATAAGATCAACCAGATTAGCAGTCCAGCATCTTTCAATGCTTTCTCTCCAACGTTGTTGCCAGAGTTGAGCCTCAGTTCCGCCCGGCTCTGAGCGAGCGAGATACCCTTTCTAGCGTTGTCATGGTGGACACTTGGAATGTGCTTCCAGAACTTCTTAGTCTGAAGCGCATCGCCCCAAATTTCAGCCCCATATAGCAAGACAGGATTGGGCATTGTCATCAGTAACTTCCATTTCGTCTCACTGGGTTCGCTGACGTCGGCCACTACTCTACTCAGTGAAAAGAATACTACTAGAGCACTATCACATGTTCTGCATATATGATCAAAATAGGCCAGCTTGGTATCCAGGTTCACTGGACCTCAACGGAGCAAACTGTCATGGGTAATAAATCTTAGTTTGGTGAAATCGGCAGATCTGATTTTCACTTAGATTTTTTTCATTTTGACACTTTCTCAAAGTAAAGCCTGAGCGCTTCAAGACCAAGAACATTGGTATACTGCACTAACTTTAGCAACATGAATTTTTTAACTTAAATTTCTAACCCAAGAATTTGTAACTGTAGTCAGAGATATGTTTCAAATACGGTTTCTATAATTCAAAAATTACGTGAATTCCATTCGCTTTATTTAGTACAATTCAACTTAACAACTTAACCGCTGACTGCTCTACTGAGAACCAGTTAAACACACTAATGTACACACAATAATGCTACAACTCAATACATATCAGTCAGTATCAAATGAAATCAAACATTTACATTGAGCTAAGCGAACGCAACTGTAAAGTATTTCATATATGAATAACAAATCAAAATACAAAAAACAGGACACCCTGAACTCTCAAGGCTCTAGACTAAGACCGATGTTTGTATATTTCTCAATTATCTTCCTGATCGATGTTGTCGCATCTACATACTTTTTATGATATCCTTGTTTCAGAAGTTGTATTATATTTTTGATTTCCAGTTTTATATTTATTTGAGAATTCGATCCTTAATATTAATAACAGCCACATTAAAGTTGAGGAAAATTTTCAGTTATTACACGACAATTATGATAGAACGAAAGGCAACTTTTCCATAGAAATCATATTGTGAAACAGACAATAAAGTAACAAATGCTCTAGTATTATAATACTATTGTGTGTATGTGTACCCCTGATCTAAATTGAAGTAAAATTCTTGCATTACCTACACTTCTTCTGCCGAAATAATCTTATGTAGTAATAAGAACATATTAAAACAATAAGTAAAAGATAATTCAAATAACATACACAAAAGTATTGAAGAAAACTCAATTCGTAGTAATATGTAATTTACTTTAGACAATTTTCTCAAACCTATTTTCTATTCACTTTCAATATGATTTTTTTTCTTTCTTTTATGATTGAATGAATAACTGTAAAACGCCATTTTATAAAATGGTCTAATTTTCAATTATCGAAAATATAAATGACAAATTCTGTGGACTTTAGGCGATGACTATATAATTGCAAGTAAGTCTAATGTGTCCTTTACTCAGTCAGTTTTCTTTCCAATATATTAAATATCTACTATATATATGCCAAAATTCATTATGTTCATAGCTAAAGCAATTAAAATTCATTTGTTTGGGATTTCGGGCGAGGGAATGTTTGTAGTATCAAGTTAGCTGGCTTATTTACGTTCTTTTGCTATATTTACTAAGCATAAATCGACTGAAAATATGACATAGTTAATCGATATAAGAACACTCAGCAAACATCACTTGTATGTCACCTAATCGACCAAGCAAGAGGCAGCAACAATATTAGGTATAGAGAAAGATCACTGTTCTGAAATGACGCACAAAACAGACCAAAGTCACACAGCAGCCGTAACAGTTTCATATGACAAATTCTATTGCACCATATCACATTAGTAGAAAGATATTTCGAATCGAAAGCAATTATTTACAAAAAAATAAGGGTAATAATAATGCATCAACGAGATTTAACTGAACAATACAAAATAAAATTTGCAATTTCAATTCAATAGGCAGCAAATCTATCACTTGCACAATAACGCAAGCTGATTTTAGGAAGACGTATCGCATCGTTCAACAAAACGCATATCGCCATCCGCGCAAAGCAATATTTCTAGCTTACAAGCCATTTGCTCTACCATTTATCTCGCATTAAACATTCCTAATAGCCATCAAACTGCACAATTTTCCCTATCACATATTTTACGTTCTAACTTCAATTCGTTATAATTATATCGATTCTCTTACAAATTTTTTTTTTGTTCAATTGCTGCCGGCAACAACTTTCCCCAGGCATTTCGTTTGAACCAAAATACTCTTTTCTTTCAATTCCGCATGATTTATCGCAGAAATTATTCGATCAGTTTATAGGTAGCGTTAAGAGTTTGCATGTTCCAATGAAAAAAATGACTGCTTTACTTAATCCACCGCACGTAATTACGTACACTGCGTTTTTAGTCGTAAGTAGCAACAGTAGAACAGTAACAATATCAATTTATTGAAAAAAAAATATGCACTCTGTAGGCAGTAGGCGAATGCGCGCTTCAGTAAATTTCTGAGCTTAGTAGAAACTATTTTGGACCTTAAGTAGTACATAGTTGAATTTATTGTCGGTAGTGGAAAATTTTGAATTGAATATATAGAATATTCTGTCCCTTTTTCCAAAATAAAGAGAATTCAAAAATTTGAGATTTATTTTTTTTCGATTGGTTCTTTCCCATACACACCGTTATGTTGGATTAGATAACAAGTAATGATAACAAGTAACTTACACCAGATACACATAGTTTGAACATGGTATTTAATTAAGGATATTCGAATTAACTATTTTCACCATTTATAATTGTTATTTTCTTAACACCAAAGTTTTCCTTCAGCACCATCTCTACCATAGGTCGTCTTGGAGTGTTTCCGATGTGCAGCAATTCCAAGATAAGTGCAGTTCACTGGAGGAAAGTCTCCGGAAAATCGACGGTTATGTCATAGTCGGGGACGACTTCAATGGTATCGCTTTGGAGTGTTAGATGCGTTGAGTTATTCGAAGAAAAGTAATAGCTCACGAACGTTATCCCTCCGTATTTTACCGATACGTGAGTCCCCTTATAGCCAACAGCACGGATACTTGCGCAGATAGAGTCAGCAATCTAGATCGCCGCGTACTCTGTGGCTTTGGAAAACTAAGTAGGCGAGTTCCTCCTCCTTTAAGGCTCACTGTTTAGGACGAACTGACCACCACCACATTTTTTACAGAAGAGCTAAGTGAGGAGATCGTCAGCCGCACTGCAATGCTGCAGGTTTCCTTGGATAGCCCTCATTGTCTGCCCTACCAAGAAAGACTACCCCTCCCGCATTCTTCCTTATTTAACGAACTTGCTTGCGTTCTGGCTACATCAAGCTGAACTTTTTTATGAATCAGACTTAAGGCCTCGGTGAACGTTTTCTTCTGGAGCTGGTTTAGCCAACACAGTCCGTCTACTTTTCATCCGCTTTTCGGGATTCTTTCGAGGCGGAACATCTGTCCCATGAAACTTCTTTTCTTTTGTAGATGGTTCCGGAATCTTTTTTAGAAGATATCTTTCTATTCTTCTTTATCAAGGTCCTCCAAAAACCAGGGTTAGGAGCCCTGTTTCAGATCTCCTGTTTCTTTTCAGGACCCAATTTGGATTTCTTTTTATTTTTCAGGGGTTGAGTGACACCTGAAACAGCAACGAGTATAATCACTTTAGTCGAGTGGAGTAGTAAGGAGGTAGCTTAAGCATTGAATCCATATTTCGGCCGTAACGTTTTGGGGGAAAATATTTCATTTAAGGAAACATCCCATAATAGAAAGATCCCAGCTCTGAGGTTTAGTTATAAGATCTGAATTCGACTCAGTGTTGAGATATTCATTTTTGGAACTTCCAGAATTGCTAGTCCTGACGGCTCGTTTGCCTAAATTCACAATTAATCAATGTTGAATGTGAGTAAAACTTCCGGAAGTCTTACTTGGTCTCAGATTCGCTTTTCAACAAGTTCAATGAATGGATTCCTTCAATTGCTTCTTCTGAAATCTGTGATGACGCGGGCAGTTTTTGTTTTTTCACCTTTTCAGCAAAACCAAACATTGCTCTGAAAAACTTGAAGATTCGATTTCTCCAGAAAGAGCCCCTTTCCTCAAAGTGTCCGAAACGGTTTTTTTTGGAATACCATCATTGGTAGAATGAATGTTCCCGCCAGCACTCATTCCACAAGCTAAAGTTATCTGTTATCAAATCAGGATATCCAAGGATGGATCGGAACCGTGAACAAGCCTTCTCAGAGTGTCAGGGAACCGGGAAAAAAATTTAGTTTTATTTCGAGAGACTTCGACGGTTTTTTTTTAAAATTTCTTCTAAGTGTCACGGTTGACTTTTTTTGCACTTGCCGCTTGAGACACATCTAATGAATTAGCCATTTATTCAAACATTTGATATGAATTTTCATTGAATAACGCTTCCAGTTCTTTTTCTTCATTTTTTCTACCTTCCGGAACATTATTACGTTAAAATTATCACTTCTGAAACGTACAAAAAACCATTCAAGTTTATTGAATGTTGCTCCCCGTAAACTTCCCCAAGAATAAGATGCCCTTCAATTGCAACAGTCTTTCAAACAAAACAGAAATGTCAAAAATTTGACATGTTGGGAATTCGAAAAAAATGATGCTATGTCTGCTTCGACTGAATGAAACTTACTGAAGCTCAAAACCTCATGTCTGCACATTTACATGAATTCGCAGTATACAGTTTCTAACGTAACATGTTAGGAAAGGCAGGAAACTTCTTTCAAATCCCAGTGGCTTATTACGTAAGATCAGTTCTTTTGAATATTTATAAACACAGTTAAAGAGTTTCGTCGACCTAGCAAAATATCCTGTTCAAATTATGTGCATAGATAAATACACAGCTTCCACTCACAACTCGAGATACTATATTGTCATTCGACTTTTTCGAAAACTAAACAGCTTGACTTACAAACTACCAACAAGAGAAAAAAAACTCAACATCTAATCCTCATAAGTGGTAACCACCATATCTTCTTTTAATTTTTCAAATCCACCTTTTTCAAGAATTTTCACATTAAATCTTAACAGTAGCATTCTTTTTCCTTCTAAAAGTATTATTTCGAAATATAGTTTCGATTCCCTCTTTAACAAATTCCACGATTTTTTGTTTGTTTGTCCAAAGTTTAACTCAATAAATTACAAGCTTTAAAGAAAATTGAAAAAAAAACTACCTTAAAACATAATGACTTATGAAGCAATCAACAGCTTTGAGGTTTTGATTTTGATCAATGTTTTCCAGATGATCATCATCCCGCACCCACATTCACTCCACCAGAACTACCTAAAAGGGTGCATGTGCGCGGAATTACATCGGGTAAAAGCAATAAAAATTTAACTAAAACTTAATAAATCATCAAATCACAAAATTTTCAAAATACAAAAAATATATGGATAATGAAAGCCAACGGTTACAATTATTTTGTTGTAAAATCAAATTTCAAAAGAGTAATATCAAATAATACAGTATGTTACACAATTTACCAAGAGCCCATTAGTTTCATCAAAAATACAACAACATCAAAATCATTTGATTGTTTCGACTTTATTAGTTTTTTTAGACTCTAGGAACTGAACATCGAAAAATTCTTATTTGATCGATCATTCATGTGTTTATTGCTGTCAAATTCACTTCTAGATTCATTCATTTGATTTTGTGTGTAGATACATCAGAACAACATACAATTAGTACTAGATCTTGGAAAAATTACGGTTTCATAGAATCACAGTCAGCTCATTTATTGCATACATCTATCTGTTCCAAGTACATACATGCACAGAATACAACGGATCTTATACACACTGAACGCAATAACTTGTGTTGTTTACCGAATTGGAGAACTTTCCCCAAGTGAATTTTAAACATAACGATGATAAAATAAACAAAGCAAATATTAAAACCCTCTCGAATTCGTGTATAATTTCCAGCTTCTTATGCTCAGTTGATTTTTTCCCCAACCTATTTCTGTGTCATATGCTTACATACTCTAAATTTCTTTAATATCCAAATCGATCTGTTCCGGAATAATTTCAGTTTTGAAATCAATCATGAATTCGAAAATTCAATACATTGCACAAGATATTATTTCGAGAAATTTACAAAAATCAATTTTTGTTTTCCCTACTTTTGTTTTTAGTCGTTTTTTATACGTTCTGGATTCGCGAATAAATAAAATATTCCCTATAAATATCCTCGATAGATCCTAAGTATCTAGTGGTTCTATTTCAATATCTGAGTGCATGTAAATTTTAAGTGTTCATATAATAAAAAATTACCGTGTATATTTTTCTTTGCATTTAATAACTAACTACTTACTAATCACATAGCCCCATTTATGACTATAGTAAAGAAAAGTCGAAAAACAACTCCGTAATCTGGAGCAATTTTTGTTTTGACGTTAGTTTTTCGGTTTGTCATTATTTGTGTTTTGTCATCTTTCATTACATTAATTTGCTGATCCGCAACCTGTTCCTAACAATTAACAAATTAGACGCATCAATAGAAACGTCCTTTGTTTTAAAACATACTCGTATACTATATCTGTACTATCATTAACCATTACTTTGATGTTGTCATTTGTGCTTGTGCTCTCTCTATATATACATATTACTCGTATGTACATTATTAAAGTAATAACACATTATCCAGTTTAAAATCGTTCATTTTGATTAGTCGAAATCGTTATCGTAAAATGAAAAAAATTCTAGACAATCTAGTTGAGCATTGTACAGCAAGATTTATTCAAAAGCTGAAGCAACTAACTAAAGATACTCTTTTTTTTTGAATATCGAAATAGTTACTGATTTTCTATTGTATTTGCAGGCGAAATAACACGGGATAGGGAAGATATTAACTGTAAGTATATTTTTTTGTGTTTAAGTCAACATTTTTATGATACATCTAAATCGTTTTTTATTTATTTGCAATGACTTTGTATTGAGTGAAAAACTAGCAAAAATTCTTTGTACACATTCTACTTCAGCCAAATGTTGGTAAGAATAAAAATTATTGAGCGTCAAAGTAAAAATTTTTTTTTCAACTAGCGTTACCATACTTTTATAAGGTCTATGTATGCTGCAAGTGGCCATCCATAGCAAATGCAAAGGAATTCAATTTTTGACAGAATATAATTTACTGTCCATTAATCAGAAGCAGCGCTAGTGAAATTGCAGTTTGTAAATGTATAAAACGAGTCATTAATGCTATGTTAATTATCATAGCCCTTTGGCGCCAGCGGTAATTTGATTTATATTTTAAGTGTCCCTATAATGCTATCAACAAATGACTTTAAAAAAAACTAAGTTTGCAGAAAGAATTTCGATCGTGTTTTAAATATAGATATGGCAATGTTTTGAAAAATTTTAACCCTATGTGGACCGTCAATGGACACCGTCTGGGATCATTGACGGTCCACTGGTAAACCGATCACTACCAGTGGATCGTCCATGGTTGAAAAATTAGGACTGGATTGCCAGCTACGGTAGTTTTGGTCACAATGTATTCCTTGCATTACTACACACACAGAAAAATTTCACCAATTAAAATTTTTAGCAAAAATTTAAATCAAAAGTTGAAACACTTTTAAATAAAAAACGAATCTTATTTGAATTCCACTTTATTATAAAAATTTTATTTTCATATCAACATTTTTCATCATTGAATGAAAAATAAAACATTAAAACAAACAAGACACACTTTTATACAGCGTTATTGAAATGAGGTCAGATTATTTGAATTAAAATGAAACGTATATGACGCCAAATCAAAAATTTTCAAATATGATTTGGCGCCATATACGTTTCTTTGTTTGTTGTAAAGTCAAAGAGTGTGGCCTGCGAAACGAACAATTATGACACATAATTGGACCAATTGTTTCTTTATTCGTCAGGTGCGGGGACATTTCCGTTCAGTAATTGCTGGAAATAGGACGCCCATCTCTCCTTCACATGTTTTGAGCCACTTATGATGCTGCTATCGGCAGCTCTGCATAGGCTAGTGCGTGGTTTAAAGCCTTATTTTAAGTGCCTCACTAGTTTGTACGCTTGTCGAGTGTTGTTAGCAATAAAGTTGTCATTCATGTTATTCAGCATTTGTCACAATGCTTTCGTCTCTTACGTCTAATTGTTCTAGTAGCTACTCCCCGAAGATCGTCATATTTCTCATTCTTGGCTCCTGTCGGTCGTTCAATGTGGATTTTGTAGGCTACATTCTTTTTGTCCATCGTGGCTTGACACTCCTCGTCGAACTATTCATTTCTGCGTTGCCGGGGCTGTATATCCGACTACTTTTTCGGCTGCTGCATTGACTGCATTGACTGCGCTTTTGATGGTAATCCAGACTTCGTTGACAGATGTGGTGTTAGGCGTAGAAGCTAGTTCAATGTCCAGAGCAGATCTATACTCGGCTTCCATCGTCTTGTTTCGAAGCTTGTCGACATCGAACTTGCTCTGACTTCATACGGCAGTGATATTGACTAAATAGTGGTCGGAGTCACAGTTGACCATATGGAAGGTGCAAAGTTTTTTAACGTTTGGCTCATTAACATTCATGGGCCATAATCTCAGCACCAAACAGTTTCATTTCCTGGACAGCGAGAATATTTGTTTTGGAGTGAGTTTTGTTCCAGGAGGGCTTTGATGGCCCCTGGTCTGTACAGGGTTCGCACGTTCCAAGTTCCAATAGAGTAGTCCATATTTCGTTTACGAGGTCATTTCCGGTGATCCGATCCAAGCATCCGAGGCGAAGCATCAGGTTCCTGAATGAGTAAAACTTTAAGGGAATGGGTTATTGGCCTATTGCCCAACCCCCAATCTGGAGAGCCAATTTGGTTAATGTTCCTGATTTAAGGCGCAGAAAACTCGCCCTCACTCTCCTTCGTTGGCAACATTCATGATCTAAAATGTCATGAAAGCTTCCGGCAGTGAGGTCGAAGATAGGATTCAATAGCAGAGGTGTAGATGTTGTTTCCAGCAGGCATTTCTTGCGATTGCAATAGCTTCGTCGGTGACTAGCACCCGATGACGCCCCCGTGGCCTATGCTACCATTTGACTGCCATTGTATATTTATCACATACAATAAATAAAAAAGATTTTTTTAGCCATTAGATGTGACAGAAGGACGATGCTCTTGATTATCGTTGAAGTGATTTAAGCAATAAATTAGGAAGCATAGTTGGATAGATTATATTTTCGTTGATTAAGAAATAAACATTTTTCTTAATTCAATGCTAATGAGCAAACCGTCCTTGAATTTCACGTTAAATTAAGTTATCTGATGCACTTTCACTCAATACATTTCGATCATTTATAATTTTTCTCAATCGCAATCAAACGTTTCATAAATAATCCTTTTTTTCATTGCAACACCACAGTAATCAATCGAAATCGACGAGCTCCATCTTCAACAACGAATGGTGTAACGACTAGTTCATCTCTACACGTAAACTCTACGAAACAAGTTAACAAGGTCAAACCTGTCAATCGACAAAGCTCCGACAACATAGTATCGCCTTCTAGCTATAACAGGTATGTAATTTCTGCTTTCATCCTTGCAATCGAATTCCATGATTGGCTTCACACGTCGTATTCAAAATATTGTACATACATACTAGCTTTTATCTGTTGACCGAAATCGATGTCATCGTTCTATTTAATGATGAACTACGTACGGGTCAACCAGTTAAATATGTACAAATGAATACGATCGTCATAAATAACACGAAATAATAATTTTCAAAAAAAATTATTTATACATAATACATGAAAACTTTTGCAATCTACATTTTGTGTGTATTTACTTATGTTGATTTCTCTTTCATTGATTGTTTCAAAATTATAGTCAAAATTGGGTTATACATAAGTTATTTGACTAGCTTATTCCTAACTTGATGTGATATATTTACTTATAATTGAATTATGTTTTGTGTAATATATAATCTTCAATTTTCGATTATAATAAAATATATGAAATACTACAGCGAAAGTCATAGATTAGTTTTGGTGATTTTTCGTTGGAATTGTTTTTTTTTTTATCCTGGGAGAAGTCAGTCATTCCGTGCATGATTTGTGACATTCTAGTCAAACGTTAGTACATAAAGAAGTCTAGCGCGTGAAGGGCTTAGAGCGTGATAACTTTAATTGAAACGTTTTATGAAACTTATAGTAAAGACGAGTGCGAATACTGAATTCATTAGAGATTCGTCGAAAGCGTTTCCCTAACAAACGATAGTGAAAATCACCTTTTTTTTTAAATTTCTTTGCTATAAACTTGGTGATCATTTGCCGATGATTTTCAAGAAACAGTACTTGAGAGAAGAAGTTTTTTTTAGTGTTTCGAAACTGATCTATATTTGGGTCGTTGAATGCCCCGATCAAAACAATGAGCCGAGCATGAATGCAAGCAGAATGTCGACCTGTTTTCACCTCATCGGAAATTGAAAGCACTTTCTAGGCCGTCACCGGGAAATCACATGTTTTGCCGTTTTTTCAGCAGCATTATAGTTTTTAGCTTATTATCTCATTATTGATTAAGTTGGCTCGTTATTTTCACCCCCCCTAGGTTAACAAATTATCCAATCAGCTTTTTAGCTTTGATTTCGTTAAAGCTAATATACATAATGTACTTTTTTTCAATTACAACCAATTATTTAATGGTCATTTGTTATTTCATTGTGTTTCAAGTAATTCAAGAGTTATTTTTGACATTCCATTCACAACACAATCCATTAAAACTCCGAAGGAAATAATAATTTCAACTCAACTCCATCACAAAACATCTGTCATACCAATAAAAATAGAAACAGACATCTTCTTAAACAAAAACTTTTTTTTTCTAAAAAAAAAAAAAAAAAAAAAAACAAACAACACATTCGATATTATCTATTAATCGCTGGAATATGACATATGACAAAAAAATATTTGTTTGGCTAATTGAAATTTTTCAGGCCTGCAGAACCCGAGGCAAATCCGTACGCGGGCTATCAACTAGCTTACGAAGTGAAAAAGCTCATGTATGCGTCGTAATCAAAACAAAATCTTTATCCAACTCTCGTTTTATTTACCTTAGAAAAGCGTACTTTCACTTTTACGTACTGTAGTAGTTAAAAAACATGCTGATAGAATTTTGCTCTTCTATTGTTTTATATCTCTTTTTTAATTGTTTACATACAATGATAGTCGCATTGTTATTCTTTACAAACTTTTGTCTTAATGATCTAACCGTAGTAGTTACCGAGACGTACTAAATAGTTTTCCTCAATAGAATTGACATTTTTATCTATTACTATCACGTTTTTCGCTAGTTATGATTTTTTTCCAATTTGCGGTGCGTGTAGTTTAAACAACAACAAAAAATCTTGTGTCTTTTGATGTTTGTTCGTCGTCGTATTGTTGAAACAGACTTAATCTATATTCAATGATTGTAAATGATATCCATCCCCAACAAATTTAGGCACTAACTTTAATTCGCGAAATTCATTCGAAACGATTGTAAATTATTTGTAAATATATGTTTTTTGAGCTTATCATTGTATGGATTGCCGTGATCAATAGTATACGTACGCTAATACTGAATGTACGAATGAAAATGTTAAAGCATGTCACGCGGTTTTCATCAGCTTTTCCAGACAGCCAGAGATTTTTCTGTTTGGTTTTTGAAAAGAAAAAATAATAATACTCAGTTTGATACATCAATTCAACATTTTAAAATCGATTTTTGATTTTGACATTTTTCCTCAAAAAGTCATTTTTGTCTTGAATGCAATATTTAGTTGCCAATTTGTCTAGTTTGCTGCTTTTCTATATATGTATGCTTTCAGAATTTGTATGCTTTTCGTCATAGCACGGATTGAATAAATTATTGAAGAAACATTTATAAAAATCCTTAGAGTACGGCTCGTTTTGAGCATATATTTTTTTACAAGTTAGATCTTGGTAGAAAAAAAGTAGAATGCATGGTATTTATTCAATTGAAATAGTATCGGTTTGAAAAGAGTTCACAATTTCGATTCTTGTAAAACATTTTCAAGTTTTTCAAGCACAAACTTCCCACAAAACAACGATTCCTACTATGTAAAAGTCGAGATCTCTGCTTTTACTCAGGACACAATTTTTGATCTGAAGGTTGGAACTGAATGAAAAATCTGTGTGTCATACTCCACCTTAGTTCAATGAGTTTCTTATCAAAAAATTATCTCCGAAAATGAAAAACACTACCAGTGGACCGTCAATATCGTCATCTAATTACCGTTTCTTTGCAACGTAAAAATTTCAGAGTTAGTTTTCGGAACTCGAATAAATATAAAATCGTACTATTCATAATGAGGTGTTCTTCGCCGTTTGTATTAATCAAAAATAATCTTCAGTTTGTTTATTTAAAATAGATTTTCGATGTTGATTTTCTCCGCTTTCTTCAATATTGTTCCATCGTTCTAGAAGTCTTGCAATGGCCCTCTTCCAAAATTTGAATGAATGCATATCGACCTATGGACCTACTATTCTACTGTGCTATGTCCTATAAGATATCTATACTCCTTGTGAACTTGGATACTGACCCAAATTGAGAGAAGAGCAGAGCCAAGCAGCTCTAATCTTCAGTCGAGAAGATGCTCTGCATTCTCTGTCGCTTTTCCGCAGTATATACAGCAGTCGTCTTGCCCCTTGCTTGGAAGTACTTTTTGCAAGGAAGATAGCCTGTCAAAGCTCCATATGGGATCCTCATACCACTTTTACGAAGGGCTACTGCTTCTTTATTCTTTTTGTATCGAAGCTACGGCAATTTTTTAAGTTTTTCAAACCCACTAGATTAAGCCAGTAGCTTTCGACTTTTTTCTTAGTTTATGATTCAATTTTCCTGTCCGTATCAGTCTGCGAAAAACCCCAGCACGGAGTGGGACCAATGTATGGCAATTTAACCGCATATTTGATCTTTAAGATGATAGGTCTCACCATTTGTTTTGTATGCCAAGACTGTCTCCTATGGAGATAGTCCCCAATAGCGTCCAAGGATTTGTTTTGTCATTCAAAATGCTTTAATGGCCTACAGTGTCGTTTTGTTTAGATGACTGTTCCAGGTAAGTATCATATACGGGTGGATTCTTCGATAATACTTTACCTCTTCCTGTAGACGCACCTTTGTGCCCCTAATTTTTAGGGCTCCTATTTCGATTTTTCTTTCCCTGGTGAATGGAACTACGTTGGTCATTTCAGGATTTATGGATAGAACCTCCTCCTTGCATCATTGAACTGTTTCATGCATTCTGGATCATAAAGTATCCGTGTGTAGGCCTCATACCGTAACCGTGATGTCATCCGCGTGCCCGACAGTGGCTAAGCACTTACTATTGAGGATCCAAAAATCATCCAGTAGAGACCATAGCAGAGGGGAAAATACTCTTCCTTGCAAAAAACAACTCCTCTTGATCGTCCTTAGTTTTGCTTCCCTTAACTCCACAAATACATCTCGGTACCTGAGTAGTTTGCTTTAAATAAAATAAAATAAACTCGGTGATGAATGAGGAGTCCGCTCAGGGTATTCATCTTCTTTTTCAGATTCACTATTATTACTATTCGGGAACCCTAGGGAATGTGTTTTGAACAACAGTGAAAGAGTGTTCTATGTCCATTTCTCCCCATCGAGTTCAAACTAGTCCTATATGCTCTTGGTGACCTTTAAATATATGTTTCTGTAGGCGTGTTTTTTTGCTCCCTCTATCTATAACAGAACAATGCAGACGCATTGGGAACAACAAAAACTCCCCCTTTACATAACAGGAGTTGTTGTTGTTTCGAATGCGTCTACATTGTTTTGTTATGGATACGGGGACCAAAAAAACGCGGCAGTCTCTGGGATGCTGTTGAAACTTTCACAGAAGGCACGCTAATCCTTTCCTTCAGCTCTTTATTATATTCTGAGAGTTTCTTTTTGTACAATTTTTCGCCTTATTAATTCTGTTCTCGCGGCTCTTTTGAGTTTTCCTAGTTCTCTGTTGCACCATGATACTTTCGCTTTGGGAGCATTGGGTTTTTCGGGACAGTTCTCACGATAGAATTCAAGAATTGTCCTGGTAACTTTGCCCGCCGTCTCTTCTAATCCCATCTTTGTAGTGTAATTAAGAAGCAGGCCATGAAGTGCTGCTCTAAGGCAATATCAATAGCCTTCCCAATTCGTGCAATTTGAATGCATGTACTTGACCCTATTTACGCTATTTGAGATTTAGAACGAGCTGCAATTACCAGTGCTTTTTCTAACAAATTGATACGTATACAGTTGAGTCTATCGTTTTCATGGGCATTTTTAATTTACAAAATTGAATAATCGGGAAGAATAATCGGGAATAATCTACGGGAAGACAATACAAAGAAATGCGGGGAAATAGTACTACTAATTTTTCTATAAGCATTGCTTCATTCAAATATTCAGAAGTGTTTACTTTCAATGGATCTAGCACAAACGAAACATTGAAAATGATCGCACATTATAATTCGGAGTCGGCATATAATGGATCTCATCATAATACATCCTAGTTATTCGCAAGCAGGTTTTTACTTTTTCATAACTTGTACCCTGAAAAATATGCCAAAACGGCTGTTTCTTATATGAGTGTCCATGATAAATTCAAAAAAAAGTACATTAATACAAGACAGGCAAGCGAAAAGCATACTAAAACATTTTTTTCTTAAAACATTTTTGCGATTTCATTTCAATTTTTCAACCTGGAATCGGCATGTTGTTTCCTAGTTCGATTCAGATAACTACAGTTTCAGGAATTAATATTAATTATTGGAATCGAAATAGACGAATCAGCTAAACTATGTATACTGAATCGAAAATGATATTTTTTAATGTACAGATCGTATGCAATTTAAATGTGTAATTTACTTGTAGATTTAATTTCTGATAAACTCTTATTAGGCATTTTTCAATGTATTGTTACTGCACTGAAATTTTTCATTCAAACACGTTTTTCTTTTTAATTTACGTTTCAATCTATTCACAGCTTTTAAGCATAAGCTAATATACAAAGTTTCTTTTGTTTTGTTTTTCGTCAACTAATTTAGGCCAACAAGTCGAGGAAGCGGTTCCGGAACACAAAACCAAAATGGTGTTTCATTGCCCGCTGGTATAGCCGATGATCAATCGAAAGATTTCGATTTCGAAAAAACGGAAATGAAATACGACTCAACGGGAATGTTTCACTGGAGTCCGGCAAGAAATTTAGAAGACTGCATACTGGTATGTAGAGTAGTTTTTTTGGGGAAAATATTGAATTGTTAAGGGTTTTATATTTTATGTTTATCAATTGTTTTTTAGTGGTTTTTTGAATATTAAAAATTCGGTTTTACGAAGCTTGTACAGTCAAGTAGGTAGAGCACTCAGTATTGACATATATGGCCCCTGGTTCAAATCCGGCTATGACCATATACTTGGCTTTGAATTAACTTAGCTGGGATTAGGTATTTGTGTCGGATCAATGGTAAAGAGAGACTTGGAACTCACCATACTCTCAATGTAGTGTGAATGAAGTCTATAGTATCTTCAAACCCCAGAATCGTCAAGGGTTGTAGTTGGTTTGCTACTTTTCTATGCACATACGATATTTGCTATGCACATAGTCTCAACTCCTGCGTAACATGGCCCCAACTACAATGTACATAGCCCCGGCACATATCACTAAAATAGGTTTAGTAGCAATAGCTTTCCAAGAAACCCGTATATTCTAGTTGATAGAGTATCGGCTCTTAAAGATAGGGTCTCGGGATACGAGAAAATTTTTTTTAAATTAAGAAGCAGAATTTCAGTAATGTTTTCAACGCACAAAATTATCAAAATACCGAAATTAACTAAAAAAAAAATGGGCAAAATTTCGCTTTCACTTTGGTTTTTCGCAGAGCTTTAATGCTATGAATATTTGACCACAATATATTCACCACTCATTGCAGTAGCAAAAATGATCTCCAGCAAAAAGTATAATTCGTGGGAACACCGAAAGCATTAGAAAATAACAGTTTTACAACGTCACTTATGAACCTGTGAGCTGCATTGCGGGAATAAGTTGAAGCAAACGAAATTCAGTCCATGCTAAATTCACCTAGCACAAATATCGGTAGTGGTCCTGATGGTATCTCGAATTAGTCCATCAATTTCAACCTAAGATTCACATTTAAGTTCTTTCCCGTCCCAACAGAAATCTGTTCATATTCTGCCGATACACAAATCTGATGACCCAGGCTACATTTCTAACTACCGGCTAATTTCCCTTCTTTCCTGCTTTGGTGAAGCGCTCGAGAAAGTTGCGGTATTAAGAGATATCTCGTAGCTAACGTCATCGAAAAAATCTTTGCGGACTCAAAAAGCAATAAACTTATTCTGTGACTAAATGTAATCTATGTAAACTTTAGCACAAACTACGAGATGTTTCGTAGTTGGTACATACGCTCGGTACATACGCTTACTACGAGGTATCTTATAAGTAGTTGGCAGTGAATGAGCTAATCTTCCAAAAAAGTATTGAATCAATGACTGTATACAACGTTGTTTTTTTTTTTGCAGGATCGGAATCAAGCGGCGATGACAGTTTTAAACGGGCACGTTGTAGTATGCCTATTCGCGGATCCCGATTCACCATTAATCGGACTTAGGAATTTAGTAATGCCATTGCGTGCATCGAATTTTCACTATCACGAGCTAAAGCATGTCGTTATTGTCGGCTCGGTAGACTATATTCGACGCGAATGGAAAATGCTACAAAATCTACCAAAAATCTCCGTACTGAACGGTTCACCGCTCAGTCGTGCCGACCTGAGGGCAGTCAATGTCAATCTATGTGATATGTGTTGTATATTATCGGCCAAAGTTCCTAGTAATGACGATCCAACGCTAGCCGATAAGGAAGCAATTTTAGCATCGTTGAATATAAAAGCAATGACATTCGATGATACAATAGGAGTTCTAAGTCAGCGCGGCTCCGAATTCGATAATTTGAATACATCAGGTAGCCCGATTGTGTTGCAGAGACGTGGATCCGTGTACGGTGCAAACGTTCCAATGATAACAGGTACATTCCGACAGCTGCTTTCTATTTTCGAGTCTTTCCACTTATCGATTCGTCTCGTCCTTTTAGAATTAGTTAATGATAGCAATGTACAATTTTTGGATCAGGACGATGATGACGACCCGGACACAGAACTATATTTAACTCAACCATTCGCATGCGGTACTGCGTTCGCTGTTAGTGTATTAGATTCTTTAATGTCAACAGTAAGACTTCAAAAAACTGCTTAATATAACTGTTTTGCCAACATCGAAATTTCTTTCAGACATATTTTAATCAAAACGCCTTAACCTTAATACGATCGTTGATTACTGGCGGCGCAACGCCAGAACTAGAACTTATATTGGCTGAAGGTGCTGGCCTGCGTGGTGGCTACAGCACATCAGAAAGTTTAAGTAATCGTGATCGGTAAGTTAAAACAAAATATGTTATTTTGCTAGCTAATTACCAAAAAATCTCAAATATATAATAATTTGAAAATGTTCATTTATTTTTTAGGTGTCGTGTTGGTCAAATATCTCTATACGATGGTCCATTAGCACAATTTGGCGAATGCGGCAAATACGGTGATCTGTTTGTGGCAGCACTCAAGTCCTATGGTATGCTCTGTATAGGACTTTATCGATTTCGTGATACGAGCTCTAGTTGTGATGCTAGTAGTAAGCGATATGTTATAACGAACCCACCAGACGATTTTTCACTACTGCCAACAGATCAGGTAAGCATTGAAATTTCTTTTAAAGGCTAATCATGAACTAAAAGCTAAAACTAAGTATGAGTTTCTTCGCAATAATTACTTTGCCTCCTGGTTTTGTCCGTTTTAAATCCGAAATCTGCCTATCTATTTTTCTTGTTTTTCACGAATTTTCCTCCACGCCAGAAGTATTTTACACGAGAAGTTACGAAAAAACCTACTGTGCACTAGAACTCTTTAAGTTCCTTAAGTTCTCCATCGCCCACCGATTTATTTATTTATTTATTTACATTAGACCAATCTTACAAATAAAACAAAACCCACTTACAAAATTTAGAAATATAAAAATATGAGGAAGGTAAATTAAGATAATTAGTGACTAATCAAAAATGAATCTAATTTAAATGTTATGTATCGAAGATATGTTTTTGAAAAGAGGGAAAAAGTTAGAAGCAAAGTCCCAACTAGGACTCATCCTGCCTGCAAAGCATACGTAAAAGGGGCCAGTGAAAATACACCTCTGTAGAAGCAAAAAGGGGCATTGAAGACAACACAGTGTCTAGAAAATTGTTCTAGAACCAAGAACTGTGATAAACATATGCTGAAAATGAAAAGGCCGTTAAACAATTTGTACAAAACCATTGGTCAATGTACAACTTACGGATGCTTAGGGAGGAGATATTCAGGAAGATAAGACGCTCTTTATAGAGACAGTAGAGAGCACTGAACTTATCCAGAGGCGAGTAAAATTGAGTTGGATCAATTCAATACGACAAAAGGTGACCATATTTGGGAGCAGTACGCAAGAATGCAACGAACTAAAGAAGAAAATAAACGAACACATGTTCAAGGAGCCGAGGATGAAAACAGAAACTTTTATGTTCTAGAGGTATTATAAGATGCAAGCAGATCAAATTTCAGATTGCAACACAGCACTAAAATCTTTATGCTAATCTGCATGAAGCAACATATTATTTGAAATGTAATACTGAAAGGGAAAAAATCACTTTGATAAAAAAAGGAAATAAGGTCATTTGGATGCATTAACAGGGACAGCGTTTCGGGTACATCATGCATATAAGGCTGTCAGATCTGACTGTAACATAAAAACCAGTTACTGACAGATGAGATTTCACGAAACGGCATATAGGAGACTCTTAGATGAAAATACAGAAAGAAGGACTTTCATATGAAATACAAATAATAGAGGTCCAAGAATGGAGCCTTGTGGAGCACCAGACGAGGAAGAACAACCATTTCGTATATCTTTGCAGGAAGGTTTGATGCTGTAGAATGAAAACCAGGCAAGGAGGGAATCGGATATGCCAAACTAAGTAAGCTTATCAAGCAGAATGTAATGGTTGCCCTGGTCCCAAGCTTTCAAAAAATCAGTAAATGTTGCAACAATTTGATGCCCATTGTCAAGAACAGAGGACACAAAAACGACACGAATCGGTTGCTCGAACTTGACCCCGGATCGGTTCCCGATCCGCTCTTTAAAACCTATTCCGACTCCAGAACTACTACCAGAGTAGGTCCAAAAGAGTGGATCGGCGGACTTGATTAATTTTGTGGCAAAAAGTTAATCATTTTACAAAAAAGGGATCGAACAGTTAGATAAGCGTTGGAATCATTTGGATGTGTTGGATGTTTGAGTTGGATGTTTCCAAAAAAATGTGTTTTTATTAGGTGTCCTCGGGACTTATTGCACGACCTGTTAGTAATATGATACTCTCTTTCTCAAAAACTGACTTTCAAAATCATATAGTCTCAAACAACATCATAGTATCTAAACAATTTGAAATCTAAATACATTTTAAATTTGAACAATTAATAATATTTGTAACTCTTTGTATCATTTCAGGTATTTGTCCTAATGCAATTCGATCCTGGATTGGAATATAAACCGCCATCGGTACGAGCACCACCAGGTGGTGGACGTAACAACAACACACAGGGATCTGGGGTCGGTGGGGGTGGCTCAAACAAAGATGATAATTCTTGACTGTTGCTGTGTAGCGCCTTAACTGATGGTCCCTACTCATACATATGAACGACGGAGAACACACTTTTGCTAAGAATAATGCATTTTTATCAAAGAACAATTGGACAATTTTTCAATGAAATTTTCAAGATAGCTATTCGATTCCGATTAATTACCATCAATAACAATCAAAATTAAACAACATAGCATTGTAAATTAAACACTATTTACACTCGAAAATTGATTATTTTATTATTAAAACTTTGAAAAATATCAGCAAAAGAAGAAAATGCATTATCCTAGGTACAAGCTAATGTGTATAAATAATCAATTTGAAATGACATATTTTAAGTGGTCACATGATCAGGTCAGCGTGATAAAAATAACCAATAGTTAGGCGGTATTAAAACACTTGTGAGCGCAAAACTTGTGTCCAGCTTCTAGGTCCACCAACCAACACTCTTTCTCACCCACGATACCGTTTATCGAGGTAAATCATCATTGGCCACTTCGAAATGTCATTTCAAATTCAAAACGTTACTCCGTCATTCGTTTGTTTCAATATTGCTTCCCACACCATTCCGGATTTTCTTTTTGTTCTATTGTTTCATTTGTGTTTCAATTTTAATCACTTTATTTAATATGTATTTGAAATGGAAAATTAATAAGTATGATATTGATTATGTTATCGGTTTGTTTTTAGCAGTAGTTGAATGTTCATTGCAATTTTTTTTCCTTTATCTTTCTCGCTCTCTTTTCTCATCATGATGAAAGAGTTTACAATTTTTTCCTGTAATAATCAACAAAAAATATATTTGATTTCATTTTCAACAATTTTTGTTTGTCTTCATGCATATACCGTGCATCAGGATTGCATTAATGATTTCAGTGTTCTATTTTGAAAACGAATGAAATAATGTTCAGTCGAAAGCTCAAATCAATTTTCATTCACTTAGAATTAGAAAGAAAAATCGATTTTGTTCTTTTGTTTAATGTTGTTCTGCATGACGTAAATGCACCATTGACGCATTTTGTTCAGTTTAGTTCAGTTCAGTTCGGTTTCTCTATTTTCCATTTGAAGAAGAATCTTTTTAATCCATTGAAAATAGTCTTATGCATAATTTGATTTCAATTTTTCTTTTTTTTCTTAATTTTGTATAGTCTAAAACTTTATATTCAGTACCTATCTAAGTACCGATGTTGTGCCAAAAGTATTCAACGACGTCCGGGACTGGTGAAAACAAATAGTGCGAACGTAGAGTGAGATACAGATCTCAGAAACATAGATCGACCCCCCACACGCACATCGACAACATTCGACTGAGATTCAAAGAGTGAAAGAAGCCAAAAAGATTATCTGCATACATCTACATTTCCAGTATTACTTTTAATTTATGTTACTTACTCTTAGTTATTATTAGTTAGTCGTTGTTATTTTCTAATTATAATTTACTACTGTGCCGTTTACAAGCATGCTTCTTATTTTCAAGTGGTGTGCTGGAAGCAATTGGGAACCATTAGTAAGGTAAGCTACACTTTAACATAAACGCGATACTCGATAAGAAATTCAGACACAACAATCTAGGTAAATATAGTAAGCGAAAGAAGACTTTAAAGTTAAACAAAAGATATTCATTCACGCATATAGAACAATTATGGCAGAGTACGAACGTAATAGATACTTCTATGTCACATTCGGTGCACATACATAGAAACATTGTAAATCTTAATCGAAAAGAGCAAAAATAAATAATATCGAATTCTAACATCTACCACGAGAACCTTGGCTAAAACGCCATACTATATATGTATTGAATAGTTGCTAATGTACTTAGATCATGTAAAAGATGCGTATGTGAGATTTAAGAAGGGTATTAGTATTTTTGTAAATTGCAGAAAATTATGATAATTACAAATTTAGGCTATCGATGATAAATCAATTTACCATAAAAAGCTAAAGTGTAAACGTTACAATTAAAATTCAAATAAATGGCCAAAACATTAAAAATTAAACCACAAAAAATAGTAAAATTAATGAAACCCGCTTTCTAAAAAACATAAACAACGTACATTTAGATACACAAAGATAACAATGAAAAATTAAAACAATCAAAAGATTCACTCAAATAGCTAGAACTATGGCAAAATACATTTAAATCACATTAATTCTGTAACAAAACAACTATCGAAAATATTTCAAAAAAAATATATATATATATTAGAACTTACGCGCATGTATTTAAGACAATTAATCTAGATGCAATTTATCCACGGTTGTTTATTGCTGTGTGTAAAATAACGAAAACATAAAATAAATTAAAACCGAGCATCAAACATCTCATTGTAAGAAATTTCACGAAACCTGCATAATTATTATGATTATTATAATTCTTACGAATGCTTAGCGAGACAAGAAACAAAACAAACAAAAAATATAAGTGAAATATTCAATGTTGCGTATTTATATTGCGTACGTACTTTTTTATAGAAAATCAATAAACGAAAAAAATCAATTACAAAAAATTACCGAATATTATCTTGAATTTTCAATACGAGTATTATTACACACATTGTTTCCTTAGACCTAAACGAAAAAAAAGAACTTAGGATCTTTCTAATATTATAAAGAGTAAAAACAAAAAAACTACGACATATTAAAGCCAGTCAGTCTCTCATTGTAAGCTTTATTATTATTTTTATTTCATTCGAAAATCAATATATTTATTGCAAATACTTGTAAATAGAAAGAGGAGTTAGAATAAAGAGAAGAGGCAAAAACACGAAAAACATACAACAACACATTCTAAATATTTATACAAAACCGTTTGAATTTCTTTAAAATTGAATAAGTACTATAAAGACAACGTTTATACTGCTATCTCACGGCAGCGCATCAATACTTTGAACACGAATTGCCATTCACATACTCTCCATATGCGTAGCATTGTATATTTAATTCGATTTTTACTTTATCAGTTTGTTTTAACCATATGACCAGGTGCAAGGTTACTAGCTATTAGGCTGAGTTAACACATGCGGCCATACGTTTTTAGATTACACGACTCAAATCAACTCAAATTAATTTTTTTTGATGGCGGGCTAAAGCGAAAGTGGTCAGTTACGTCATTGAACAAACCATAGACTTTGATGCTATCCTTTCTCTCTTTGGCATTTGTAGATGATTCGTGGCTGCTTATTTTAATATACGTATAAAATAATCATCCAAAATTCGTATATTAAAATGATCAGCCAGGAATCATCCACAAATGCCAATGAGCGAAAGAAAGCTACAACACTATAATACTCCACCTCTTTCGCTTTAGATCCGCTTTCTTAAACAAAATTGGGTTGACTAGTGTAAACAAAATACGCTAGATGACATGTACACATGTATAAACTCAGCCTTAGAGATAGCACACAGCATACTTTTACAGTGCTGCGTACATGTTATTATGCCCAATAGAACGAAAGCACATGCCATGTACTGCGCATTGTACTAATATGTGAGTGACACTGTAAAAGTGAGCCGTGTACGATGCTTTTTTACTTCCAATAAGATGTATTTGGTGATAAAACTCCCATTTTACATCATTTTTTATGGTTAAATATATCAGTTCCAAGATTTCGAACAATTGATTTGACAGTTTGTTTTGTTTTCCGTGAACTCTGCAAAATTGATTTTCATGTGGATCTTAATCGAGGCTGAGGTTTACGGCAGAATCAAATTTCCACAATTGGTGTTATGAGGGAACGGCAATTTTCCGATTTTACTTAATTATCCTGGGTGTCATTTATCATGTTATTGACTTTGAAATAGTAGGGGCAACTACCAGAATTCGGCACAATAAAAAAAGGCAGTCATGCAATAGAGGAGGCGATTGCCCAGCCTTCTCTGCCTCGTATGTGCACGCCACTGAATGAAAGATCTTCGACAAAAGTGACTTTATCCCATTCAGACAAGTAAATTTCACACACAATTCGGACGGAAAAATCACCACGTGATCTCTCATTTTTCATTCATCAATTTAAATTGCACATGCCAATTCTAAAACATGTCTTATCTTTCCAAACTCAATTTGTTAAAACCAAAAACAAAGAAATGGGTTATTGCATTCGACATTTAACAAGTTTCGCTTAAGCCACTCACAGTTTATAAAACTCTCAAAAACATCGAGATTCAGCTTATTTCAATTTATTTACAATATTTTTTAACGAAAGGAAATACTTCCAAACGTCATAAAATTAAGTAACTTCGACTATAAGCGTGCACAAGACTTCGAAATAAAGGGGGGATATACCGAAATTCGCCGCACACTGATTTTATTTTCCATTACAGTACTGTAATGGCAAAGCAAAGGTGTAATGCGAGGTGAAAGTCAACAGTAGCAATGCAATCTAAGGGGTAATAGCTCCCCTTTCTCTCTCCACCCCCCTCCTGCGCACGTCACTACCTGTCAAACATCACCGATCTCTTCCACAGTGAAACGAAAACCGAAATTTGCATAGACACATGTGCAGCCCACATTGAAAAACCGACAGAAAATGTTTCGTTGAATCAATTACATACATTTGCATAACTATTTGCATTTTTAACATTCAAAATAACAGAATTAGAACATATCTTATTTTGCAACAGACCGTACCTACATTTCATTAGGTTTTTTTTTCAATTAAATCGGCAAAGTGCTTATGTATTATAGCAATAGAAAATCACACATCGACAACAATAGACTCTTGTGCACTGCTAACTATGAAGGTTCCACAACACAACCGTGTTTTTAAAAAAATGATTAATACTAATAATCACATACTCACGAAAACATTTATATAATTTCAAAATTAAATTCAAATTTCGCTATTTTTCTACACCTGTATGATGGAAGCAAAATATCTGTAGCATAGAATTCAAAGTTATTAGTTAAACTTTAGGTTTTTGTTTGGTTGCGTTTTTCAAAAACAACTTGAGATTTCTGTTAAAATATGAAATTGCAGTTCGAAAAAAATATACATAATAACGGTATTCGAGCTTTTCCATTAGAAAATTAATTATAAGACAGTAAAAAAAAATGCATATGACGTTCACAGTTGCATAATTCAGATTAAAATGAAGCGTAATAGATCGTAGCTTAAAGTGACGCACTCACTCATTGTAATTGGAAGTAAAAAAACACAGTGGAAAAATCAACCATCGTATTGCGACAAAGTGTGTATTAACACAAATCAGAAAAAAACTAGATTAAAATATCATCTGCTTTCGTAATGCAAGAAAAGAAAAAAGTGAACATAGAAAACATGCGCCTTCAAAGAATCCTAGGTATTAAATAGTTGTTAGATGCTAAAAAATCAATTCATCTCTTTCACACACCCACACACACACACATCCATACAAAAGCAAATTCTATACAAATGATCATGTATGTACTTCAAATTCAATTCTACAATTAAATTGATTTGCCTACAATTTTCAATGTTCAAATACACGTTTTCAATTTATTCTGTTTTTGAATTAAATGTACTTCGCGGGTCCTCACAATTATCAGACAATTGTTTACTATATGGCTGTGTAACACAGTAGGAATATAAAATTTCAGAATTTTTAGACAAAACTATGCCAAATTATCGAAAACCGAAAGTTAAATAATTGTTTTATTTCCTATTTTACGAAATCCGAAATTAAATAAAAATAAATGAAATACTTATATGATTTACATTGCATTTTCATTAGCGGATTTTATTTACTTCAATTTACTGAAAAGTTGAATTTTTCTTTTTTGATTCGGTGTAGTTTTCGAAACAAAGTTAAAAGTTTAGATATTAAACATGCCTAGCCCACCCAAACAATAATTTCAATTAAATTGTCAGAAGCCTTGTACTTTCTTACAAATTTCATTTCATCGAAGGCAAAAAAAATGTATACAAGCTGCATTAAATCTTTTCGATTTATTTTATCTACTTTAAAATCAACAATTCAATTTCTATATTTTTTGATTCAAAAAGCATCGCATTCAGTAACAATATCCTCAGATTTTTTTCCCTCTGACAATTACCTCAGTTTATAATATGTATGGCGAAAAACGCTAATATCTACATATATTACGATTAACACGAAATTGAAATATAAAAAGAGAAGAAAAACTATTAAAAAATGCGTCATTACAAATAAATTCACAACACAAATAAAAACATATTGCAACTTAAAGCATCAAATAAGAGCTAAGAGAAACATCTAATTACTTGATTTATTTCATAATAAAACTTGCAGAAAAAAAACAACAAAAAATTAAAATTATATATAAATTTAAAGCCAGTAAAAAGACAAAATGTTGTTAATGTTAAAATAATAATTGTTAAAAATCATATTTCAAATAAAAATATTCAAGAAATAAGCCGAGAGACGTTTTTATTTTTGAGAAATATCTAGCGCATACGAATCGTTCAATAGACTATTTTTGAGGACTGATCAAACGTGCTCCTTATAAATTTAATGGTAGCATTTCTTAGTACAAAAGTGAACAAGTCACAAAAACCAAAAATTTTAAATTTAAACATTAGTTGCTTATTTGCATTATAGGGTGTTTATCATATGAACATTTAATGGTACTATCTATTGGTACAAAAATGACGCAAATGCTTCGTACTACCACTCCGTAGTGGTGGAGGTGGTTTTTGCATCGCAAGATGTCACACCAAGAGTATTTCGTAAATATGAGGATGAATTCCAAGGATTGTATCTCTGCAGGTGCTGGGCGTGCTCAGTAGGAGATCGGATTCTACTGGCCCCAACTTTAGGTATGACTGCAATGAAGGACTCTGGTTGCAGATTCAACGGCTAACAAGTTTTCTACTACTGATACTGATAGTATCCCGTTTGGTTGCAGGCTTTGGAAAGGCAAGTACAGTCCATCTACGGCTGTACCAGGCGAAAGATGTTGTCTCATAAATCGTCGCAAAAGAAGAAGAGGAGGCAATTGCGGCTAGAGTAAACGAAACGGAAGCGGCAAAACACAGACGGTAAGAGTGTTCGTTCCTCTGAACTCTGGAAAGCTGAGGAGTCTCTCAACTTCACAAGCAGCGCAAAAAGGATAAGTTACTGACGAAGGCGGACAGGGATACCAAGCAGTAATAACTGAGCCTTCCTGGAGAAGCGTCAGAAAGGTGATGATAAAGCTGTCAGTTCCTGGCATAAATGTCCTGGGCGGACGACTGGGAGCAAAGCCATGCCAACTGGACATTGGGAACCAGGGAAAGCTCTCAACCGTCGACAGAAGATGACTCTGTAGAAGAAGTCGATCCTTCCCGATCCAAATCAAGAATCAGCGATGACATTAGAAGGCAAGGAGAGATCGGCTACACCGGAGAGACTGCCGACCAGCACAGATGCCAAATCTGTCAGCGGTGGAGCGCGAAAGAAACGCAAGGTTGAAGCGAAATCCGATACCTACGTTCCTGAGTGCAACGTTCCGAAAAGTACAAAACTCAACATCAGGCATGAACAGCCCATCCTCGGAAGCATGGAGGATAGTTTCTCTCATCGTGTTCCTGGGCTTGTCTAACAAAGATGACAAACCAAGCAATCATCAATGCGGTATTGTTCAAAATGAACTGTGGTGAGGGATTGCGGAGCCGGCATCAATTCACAACTCCACGCAAGCAAGGTTTGTGGACGGCCACCTAGAAGTCGCTTGCTCCACCGAAACAGATAAGAAGTGGATTACACAGATCGTTCCAAAATTGAAAACCGGCATTCGGCCCAAATTTGTCATTTTGAATCCCGATCTAGCCAAACTCTATCTTGTCATCTCAGGAAGTCATCCCGTTGGTTCAAGGAAGCACGATCTAGAGACTCAGTTTAATAAAGCGGACGAAGATCTTTTATGATAACAAATCATCAAGGCCGTCAAGGACACTCTCAGACAATTTTCAACCCGGGACTTCAGTTTTTGGCTCTTTACTCACGCCACTGATAGAGGAACTGAAGAATCAGGTTTTGTACGCTGAATCGGTGAGACTGAAATTTTTGGTAGGCTGCGACTCTTACTCCTGGCACAACAGCTGGGGCAGTAACGATTGTAGCACCAGAGCCGACAGACTCTTTGGTCTTATAGCTTCTGTGGGGCCAACGACTTTAAACATTGAGATTTCTCCTACCTTAGTCAGGTCTTAATCTCCGAGCCCCACTACTTAGCGTTTTTTAGATACGGATTAAAAACTCGTGGTAGAGAGAAGATATCTAAGAAACACTGATTGGACTTCAAGTTCAATCGTCCTTTTGCAGACAGGGCGTGTCCTAGTGGTAGAATAAAGTCGTCAAAGCCAATAGAATTTCGAGTAAGCACTCTAAATAGAGACATAATAGCTAGCTATGAAGAGGCATGCCCGATTAGTAAGAATAGATGCAGCAAGACGGACCACTGGTAAAACCGGGAACTGCAGAAGCTCAGAAAAAATACCAGGGAATTCGTCTATCGGCCTTGTAAGATCAACACTAAGGATAATTGGATCGCCTACAGAGCCTACCTATAAGAATTTGGTGAAAGCCTCCAAGAGGGAATCATCCAAATCGATCTGTGAGGGGCTGGAAGTTGCAAAAAAGATATCAAGGCTGTACACGGTGCTGCAGAAAGACTAATCAGCTAAACTGGACTCTTAAAAACGCCCGGATGTTTGTTGTACCAAATCAAAAAACGAGTTTTTACAGACTCTACTTAAGACTCACTTTCCGAATGCTTCGGTGACTGAAACGCAGAAGGTACCTCTGATCAAACTTCCTGCTTTTTGCAGCAGTAGGACATGCTAGTACAAAGCCATATTCGTGGTCACCAGCAAAAAAAGTCAGGGGCACAATTATGTCCTTTAAAAACTTCAGATCGTCGGGCTTGAGAGGCATTTTTCTGGCTAAGCTGAGGGAATGAATTGACCACCTGAAGGCAGACCTAAAAGACAATTTTTGGGCATGCCTAGCACCGGGGTTTGTTCTGTTTTACTATTCATATCCAAGGAACTTTAGGCCGAGCAGCCTAACATCGTGTATGCTGGAATGTCTGTAGAGGATTGTTAAACGACATATATGCACTATGGGGCTTAAATCTTACCCCTTAACTGATGCGCTACGAAAATCATGCGAATCGGCCCTTCATTCTCTGGTTTCCTCCAGAGCATTCTCAAATCGCGAGCATGCGATACGAGTACTTGTGAACATTTAAGGTGTCTTTGACTGTGCGCCATTTAGGGAGTCATGGGAAAACACATGAACTAGAGGACGTCTTAGTTGAATGATTACATATGATGCTGTCCTTGGATTTTATTGAGAGATCTGGGAAACAATGGTAAGCTGGGGGAATTTTTACGATGGGTCTTTTTGGTCTGAGTGCTTAGAAGTTTTAGGCGCCTCTCCCTCAGCCAACAAACACACGACAATATTGTATGTATTTCCTTACTGAATACTCTATCGATAAGATTTTGAAACTTTGACATACCTACGCTAGTTTTTAAGAAACCACTTGAGTTATAAATTAAATCAATAAATTAGAAATTCAATTTAATCCATTGTACATGCAGTTCTTTGGATTGAACCATTAAATGCAATCAAATCATACCATTGTGCCGTTTTTTAAGATAACTCGAACAATCAACAAAATAGAGATATCTGGAAGAATTTCCCAAATTTTTCAATTTCCCGTAGTCAGAAATGACCCATTTCAAATGCATCACAACAAGTATCCTTGAACCGTATCAGAGACCTATGCGATGCAAAACACATTTGTCGCTCTACTTTCATCCCAGTTTTTAAATTGAATCCATCTGTGCACATTCAGTAATCACGATGTGAAGCGAAACAGTTACCAATGACCGGGAAGTAAATCCTGTTTTGCACAATCTGCTCTGACATGTTCATATATGCTTACATATGCTCTATCATATCATTACATTTCACCGATCGATGAGTTGTCTCTCTGTTTTCTAGGCACGTCTCAATGTCCGATCGAAGTAAGAAATTACTAATTCCATTGGTGTATAATCGTGTAGCAATCGACTGTAACAATCGAAAAACACCTCATAACTTTCTCACCACACTTAATTTCTACTCGATAGAATTATTTTTGGATAAATAATAATTAGTATGATAATCTTTCGCGCTTCGATTGCATAGCCCATTTTGGCAAAACCGATTCGCCCCAGCCTTGAAATGAATGCCTTCATGTACTTGATACTCATCGATATCGCATGCAAGCATGCATGCAGACATGCCTACATGTTTATCTAATCCATAAAATAGTTGGTCGCCTGCATTTTAACTTGCAAAGAGGTATCTTCTACCACTTTCTTTGCAACAAGTCAAGATCCAACGACGATGATGGTGGTTGTCGTACACCAGGCATTATGTAGAGTATTGTGCCGCCGCAGTAACTACTTGAGTAGGTACAGGTTCGAGGTTAGCATGGAATTATCGTCAAGGCCTAGCTCCAGTTTAAATTCAACTGTACGGTGAATTGTTCGGTGTTTGGGTGCGAAATCGCTCCACAAGTGTTCCGCGCGATTCCCACGCGCAAAGGAGATTACACGATAAAATTATTTTCAATTAGCACCAAGTGTCAAGTTTAACTACATTTTTATCATATTGACGCAAAGTGATCTTTGTGATTTGATGGTTTGAATATTTTGTTCGTTGAGTCGATTGTCTTAAATAGGATATCAATTTTAAAACTTTTCGAAAGGAAAACCCATAAATTTATCATAGATTGATGTGATTTATGAAATAAGCCTGCCTATGAAATGAAGGTAATTGTTCTTATTGATTTTAAAAGTGAAAGAAACTTCGTCGATCAAATGAAGTATTAAAATTTACGAGAAATCATAAAATTGGAGATAATAATAATGGGCTAAAGAACAGACAAAACTTCAAATTGAATTTATTTCGCGAGAGAAATGATTTTATATTGTCCTAGTGGGAACTAACTATGAATGTATACCCAAGGAGAGAAAGCTTAGGAAAAAGTTCTTTTGCTACCTTTTAGTCATCAGGCTGTAAAACCTGTCAGTAAAGAGGCGCTTAACTCTTCTTTCGAATACAGCTATCCCTACCATGGCAATTTTCAAGCGGGTAATCTAGGATGGGACACACATAAGTCAGGATAAGCCGGATAAGGGTCTGATAGCAAAAGGATTTAGCTACTAAAGGGTCCTATTAATTCCATACTGTTTGTTTTCAATGATAGATAAGAGAAGCTAATAGTACGTTCGCACTGAAGCTAATAGCCCGTTCGCACTGAGGCTAAAACATGTGGTTTCGATCAGCTGATCGATTTAGAGCTGAATCGACCACAAATCTACCTGATTTACTATACACTTGTCTCGGCTTTTCACAGTCGAAAGTAACCTGATTTATGATAAATCTAGTGTAAATCAGATACTATTGTGAATTTTTCTCAGAGGGAGAGTAGATTTAAAAGAACTGTCATTCAAATTTCGTTCTAAAATAGCAAAAATTGAACACAAAAGGAGAATGTGAATTGAACAAAGTGTAAAGAAAATATTCTTGCATGTTCCTTTAATATTTTCAACAACTTTCACGCACTGCACTTTTAAATCAGGTAGATTTAGCGCTGACGACTAAATCAGGTGAGGTGTTCGCACTGGCCGAAGTGATTTAGATTTGGAGAGAGAAATCTTGTTCAAATTTATATGCACAAGTTTTTGCAAGAAAGTTGTTAAAAATGTTAAAGGAACATGCAAGAATATTTTTTTTCACTTTGCCCAACTCACATTTTCTTTTTGTGGTAAATTTTCACTATTTGAGAATGAAATTCGAATGAGATTTCATTCAAATCTACTGTCCCTCTCATGGATGAAATTCAGCACGCTCGCTCTGAGAAAAATTCAGCCCGGAAAAAATTCACAATAGCACCTGATTTACACTAGATTTATCAGGTTGCTTTCGACTGTCAAAAGCCGAGGCAAATATATGGTAAATCAGGTAGATTTGTAGTCGATTTAGATCTAAATTGATCAGCTGATCGAAATCACGTAATTTAGCCTTAGTTCGAAAGGGCTATAAGTCACGCGATATCGATCTGCTGATTAATTTGAGAGTAAATCGGCCTGATTCACCACACATTTGTCCTGGCATTTTCGACAGTTTTTTTGTTGTTGTTGAAATCGGGCGCTATTGTGTACTCTCTTCCGGCTGAATTTTTTTCAGAGCGTGCTGAAATCCATTCAGGAGAGAGAAAGTACATTTGAATAAAATTTCATTCGAAAGTTGTTCCTAATTGACAATTTAACAATGAAAATTGTCACATAAGGAGGAAAGAAAATATTCATACTTGTTTGTTTGACTTTTTCAACGATTTTTACGCTAAATTAATGGTTCATATAAATTTTAATAACAATTCCCGCTTAAAGTCTAACTCATTTCGACCAGTACTAACAGCTCATCTTGGTTGTCAGCTCGAAATCTACCTCATTTGAGAGTGCAGAGCGAATGTACTATAAGTTAATCAGAGCCAAATATTATGTTACAAATATGATTTTTAAAGGTGGTCATAGAATGTGGAAGAGGACCCTGTCGGAGGCTGTTATGGATGCCTAAAAGGCGCAAAACAGGAGAATGAAATTAAGTATCTGTGCGTGGAAATGGTATTCCAAAAACAACAAAGGACCTGACTTGCTTTTCATGTTGTCAGGGAAAGGGATATGGCAAGGGAAATGGCAATGGGAAAATATTTAAAAATAAGTAATTGGTGTTACACCAAGCAGTAAAAAAATTTAAATCTTCCTGAAGAAGCAAATGATCAGCAGCATTTTCGATTGCTCTTAATATTTTAAAATAACCTGCGTGTAGTAGGTAAGATGACCATAGAATATTGGGAAGATCGTTAATGAAGGAATTGAAAAAGAAAAGTCCTAGTGTGAGCCCTTAGGGTATAATAGATGAGGGGAGAAAGTAAGATTGAAGAAATCCAAGAGTGATTTAGTTTGAGTAGAAGTAGCTCAAGATCAACGGTCATATCCTTCTGAAAAATCTGTATAGATTGCATCAACTTGGCAGATCCGATCTAAGGCCGAGACCACTGCATGAGTAAATTCAATTAGGTTGGTAGATGTAGACCGTCCTTTAACATAGCCATGTTGCTGAGATACGAAGACATAGCTTAGATAGTCGCAAATTTTATTGAACACGATGTGCTCAATGATTTTGGGAAAGCAGTGAAGGCTGAAGGTGGGGGGATAATTTGAAGCGAGGTTGCGTTCACCAGATTTAATAGCTTCCAGGAAGAAGGAAATTTATCAGCCCAAAGGCCAATTTTAAATAGAATTGATAGGTGGATGCGAGATTTTACACCAAAGAGTTAGGAATGCCATCACAGCCAGGAGGACAATAGGAATCAAGAGAAGACATAAAGAATTCAATTTCAAGAAGATTAGTCGAAGAAATCGACGGAATGAGAAGGGGGAATAAACGAGTTAAAGTATACTAAAGAGAAAAACAGTGCGAAGAGATTGCAAACTGACGGATGGGAGTCAGGTACAGTAGAGGTGGATTTTAGAAAGCGAAAAAAGGACCAAATTTCTTTAAGATCATTCGAGATCAGAGAAGACTCAATGTGCGAAAAATAGTCGCGTATGGCAAATTTTATCTCATTTTGGTGGCAGCCCGTAAACGTGAGAAATCAGCATAGTCTTGGTCGGAATGAGAATTTACAAATTTCAAATTTAACGTATCACCTATCTCTAGCATCGAAACTAGCCATGCTATAAAGCTGTATTCACATGCAGCTTGATCGTTGTTTGGATTGAAAATTAGCGACAAAACTATCTATTGTATTCTTCACAAAAACTAATTTTCGTATTGGTTATATTTTTTATCGGACCCATATTTGTTGCAATATGTCAATCAAAAAATATTTTCTTAAAGTCAAAAAAATCAAACTAAAATAGTTCTTTCTGAGCTTGACAGTGAACTACTTTACACACCCAACAACCAACTACACACCCAACTAAACTCGCTAACTTTTCTTCATAGCCTATGGATTAGAAAAGCAATTTAATAACGAAAGTTATTTCGTTCCGGTACCCGACAGTTGGTATGTCACTGTAGGCAATTGTCTATAATTTCATTTAAATTATCGTTTTGTTTGAAATCGGATCGTAAATAGCGATCAAATTTTGATTCATTTTCGTACATATTATCATGGCATAAAAAATTGCACGCATACCGTGTCATCTGATCGCTCGAATGCTCTTTTTACTATTGATACAATTTCACTTTACCCACATAGATATATTTTTTTATTTTGCTAGATGTCTGTACATAATATTGTTTCCAACTACTAGACGATTAAATTAACTATGTTGATCGTATTGTTGCTCTTGTGTGAAATGCTTAGCTAGAAACAGTTGTGACATTTCTTAGCAGTATACATATTTATATCTATACGATTTGGACGTTTACATTTCATTAGTGGTAAGATGGAGCAAATAAAATCAATTTTGCTCACAGTGGATGAATACTAAAATATATTTAAAGATGAAAGTTTATTGAAATGCAATCACGTTTCGCTATCAAACAAATCGAACTATCCAAATTTGAAATTCTCTGCAAGTAAGCTCCGTTTTTATTTGTTTCTTTATTTATTCATAGGTTGTTTTTATGTAAGCCAGGGTCGGAATTTGGTATTCTGTCAGGCCTTTTAATTGCTTACAATTTGCAAGCATACCACTATCACAAATATTTAAAAACCGTTCATGAATTTAGAAATGACTTCAGAAAGTGAAAGGTATCTTGGCATTTAAGCCCCTTTTTCGCGGAGCGGAACTTTTGGACTCATGGTTTGGGTACATTAATTTCCAATCCTGAGACGGATTTCATGTAAAGATAGATCATAAATAGATGTATACTTGTGAGCTATCGTGAAAATAGAAGGAATTAATTCAGGCCATGGAACCTAGCAAACTTCTGTAATTAAATACATTGATTCAATTCTTTCTAGCTTTCCAAGCCTAATATTTTTTGGAAGAACAATTTTCCTCGAAAGTATAAATGTATTTCAATCTCTTAGTAGATTTCTATATTTTAAGTATATTCTGTCTTCTTTTTCAGTTTATCAGTCTCACTCTTAATGTAACTTAAACCTTTCGTTAAGCTTAACCTAAATCAGATGTTTAGATTTCATTAGGATTACGGCTGATAGACACTGAAAAGAACGCACAATATCCTCAAAAATAACCGGATTCTACCAAGCTTGGCCCAAAGCAACGGCATAGGAGCTATCCGGCAAAATATTTATTTCCTGTCTGATGGTAACATCTGATGGAGAATCAGACGTGAAATCCCTCTTTGCTGATGTTGGCGTAGGGGACCTCCGAGTTGGGTGGCTGCTGAACTCTTGACTCTGGATACAGAGGAGGCACTGAGACCGCTATTACGATCGAGGATAAGCTCCTTAACATAGCCCTATTTAATAATGGTCAAAGTACTTCAAGTTAACCTTCATTATTCCAAAGCAGCATCAGCTGCCCGGCTATTCTGCCTGCCTAGGACAGGAGAGAAGCTAATTTTAATCCAACAATCATGGGTTGTTAAAAACTGGATTTATGGGTTACGCATTTACATATAGATAAAGACTGATAATACCCGATTCTTGCAGAAACCATGATTCTGTATTCTTGTTAAGAATACCATTAATATCCTTGTCCTTCACAATTTCTGAGCCAACAATAACATGGCTTTTGGAGCGAAAAACGATCAAAGATCATGCTGGTTTGTTTTTTCTTAGATAGCACACTAGCCCACCCTGTGACGTCAAGGATGCTGTACCTGAGGCCAAAAGTATTCATGTGCCTCTTATTCTGGAACCCGAAACTATTCCCAATAATGAATTTGGGACGGCTCCAACACAAATGGCCGAGGCTAGACACTTTTTGACTTCATCGCCAATGCTGGCAGCGAACTGACCTGCCTCATCTCATATCGTAGGAAAGTTCTTGACGCTACCGCAGTCAGTGGACGAACTTCGCATAACCTCCATGACTGCTGGGTTTTACAGGAATGTTCATTCTCTGATCATAGGTTCATATATTTCAACGTGACTGGCAGCAGCTCAACAGATCAGGTAGCCTTTATTAACAAGAAGAGGACAGACTGGGATTCATTCCAATCCTTGCCCCGATCCTCACTGGGAATTGCTTCGACAAGCATCGACTGCTACCGTGAATTGGATCCGGTGGTTGACATCTTTATTGCTGCATCTAGGGCAGTGTGTAACCCAGCCTCAGCCAGGGAGAATTCCAAGCCCCCATGGTGGAATATGGAAATCACCATTTAGCGAAGAGAGTGCAGGAAGGAATTCAACAGCGCTAAAAGGTCTATTGAAGGGTTGCTGCGTCAAACGAAGCTGAGAACTTTTAAGTATACACTCATAAATATCTTTGAGAAACGTGGATAGTTTCAGTGGGACAAACTATCTTCGTAAGATTTTAACATCATCATGAGACCTGATGGCATTTGGACACTAGTTCAAGCGCAGATACTCTAAACGTTTTTATGGACTCCATTGTCTGGGCAACTACTGTCTTCCTATACAAGCGGCACACCAAACGGAACAGGCCATTCATTAGCTTAATGCCCTCTCATGGGATATCCAATTCTCAATTGAACTGGATCCTTAGCTCATTCGAGTGGTTTAAATCTCCGGGCCCTGATGGTGTTTTTTCGGCTGATATCCAGCAGCCCATAGAAGTAATGTTACCATGACTGAGAAATATATATATCACGTGCCTGCACTTCTCGCATGTTCTCATTTGCTTGCCGGAAACTAAGAGTTACGTTTAACCCTTAAATAGGAAAAGCTTCTCATGTTAAACCAAAGGACTATCACCAATATGTCTTAGCTCTGTCCTAGCACTTTTTGCAAGGAAGTACATAGTTCCTGGCAAATTGAGCGGGGTCTCCATTGAGCTGAGGGTCAAATATTTGCGACTGATCCTCGACTCGAAGCTACTATGGAGGGACAATATAGCAGCAAGAGCCCAGAAGCCTTTCGCTGCACTCAACTGCTGCAAAAGAGCAATAAGAACGAATTCGGATTTCTGCACTACCCCTACTAAGGAGCTTTTCGTTTTGCTTCACTTTTCGTGTTGCCACCAAGCAATCTACCAATCTTAAAGCACTGCCGTATCTCAGGTTGAGCTATAGTCGATTGCGCGGTTTATCAAAGGAAGCAGATGGTTACCTCATTTTAATGAAGTGGAGAGGGAAATGTACTGTGGTATCCATCACAACGAGCCTCTTTTGTGCCTATGTGAGTCTCTCGATGGACAGCCACTTCAACCTACCTACCCTCAAAATATCGATATCTGTCAAGCAATCGAAATATTTCTAGCTTCCAAAAGAAAAATCGGTCTTTCAAAATACATTCAGTTAGTTGAAAAATCAGTCAAAGCTTAAGTGATAATTTTACGTAGAAATCTTTTGGCAGCTAATTGACGCGCCCTTTCGTTTGCTAAGCCACATTTGCAGCTTTAAATAATATAACAGCAACAGCAAGTATAAAGGCTTAAATCACAATGCCAGCAAATAATCAGCGATTGAAAATATGATTTTGGTTTTTTAGATTTTTAACTATTATATTTTATCTTTCATTATCTAGCTAATTACAAATAACTCAATATGTAGCGCACTTCAATCAATTCATAGAATATGGCCTACATACTGAGGTCACACTCGAGTGAATACTTTTCAAACAACAAACTTTCATTTTTCTATGCTTGTAATGCAAAAACGTTCAATTTTTTACTGTGCTCAAGCGCAGCAAACGGTGATAATCATGCCATAAAGTGCTCAATATTTTATCAGTTTTTAAGCGCAGATTCATCGATTTTAAACAAACATTATTATACCACAGTGTTTTTCAAGATTTTTATAGTTTTTTGGAGCTCTTTTGCGTTTTCCCCTTTGAAAAACAGAAAACAAACTAAGCATAGACGACTCAAAGCATGAGAGCAATTAACACAGAATTTCGATGAAATATTAAATGTTGCAAACGATATAAACACTGAAAAATGTTTTGAGTGCCCTATCAATTTGTACAATTTGATAAATTGGTACATTATATACATTATATAAGTCATCATTAATTGGTACATCAGTCATTTGTACTTACTATTTTCCATATATAAATGAAAGTGCATTGAGTAGATACAGCACGTAATCTAAGCAAAGAAAAAACAAGGGAAAGTTTTATGTCACGTGATATGCTTATCGTGACTGTTTAACGATCAGAATTCATTTAATATTTGTATGGATTTTTAAATAATTAAATGTATTTTTAAATATTGAAATGTATTTTTATAAAATATTTTAAATTCTGTATTTCAATTTAATACTTGGTATTGCATTTCAAATATTATAATTTTTTCGATATTATGTCTGTACGATTCGTAATGCTCGAAAATTTGCATGGAAATTCACATCCAATGAAAGCATTGAAAAAGATTGTTGGTGGTAGGCAAATAAAATTAAGAAAAAAGAACCAACGTTTCTTTGAATACGAAGTTAATGATTTGATTGATGTTAGAAATGGGAATAAGAATTATAAAAAATAACGATAAAGATATGATTGTTAAGGTGCATTACTTACTTTTTACTTGAATGAAAAAAACAATTTTTCACATACATACCTGAAAATGTTGGAAAAAAAAAAGAATTTATTATTTTATTAGAATTTCACAATCATATGTGGTTTTAGGAAAACTATATATGTATTTTATATTTACTTTTTCCTATATTTACTTTTTCTATATTTATTTTACTTTCCTATATTTACTTTACCTAATTTTATATCTATCTTAATTATACTTATTCAATTTTGAGAGAAACAAATAGTTTCTTCCTTATTCGATGTGTTCCCAAAGTATATGTTATACTATCACATTTTCATTTTGAAACAGAGTCAGAAAATCATTAGCGGAAGAATACGAAAATCCGCTTCAAAATTAAGAGAAAATCCTGCACATCGAGTCAAGAATCAAGAAATCATATCGTTCAAAGTTAGACTAACACCTGGCGCGGATTTACTACTTCACAGAGACTTCTAACCTCTCGACGATCTGTTCAAGGAATTAACTAAGAAACCACGTAAAAATGTTCGTCCAATAAGACCAAAGAGTTCTCAAATGTAAAAATTGGATTGAAGGTATACTACCAGAACGTCCAACGTTTTTTGTGCCTCTTTCGCAAGCTGGTTAGGATAGATTAGCAGAGATGCACAAAACGCAGCTCATACTCGAATCTGTCAAGAAATTGAACTATGTTTACCCTCTAATGGAATAATTATTTAGTTTTTCACTTGAAAGCTAGAAAAAGTCGAACCAAGCAGATTGGAATTGAGTTGCCTGATTCGATTTTTTCCAACTTCAATAAATTATCTTATAGCACGTAATTACAATATATGCTTTTTCTTCAAATACCTATCTATCATCAAACAAATCATAATTTACCATTGCACATATTATCATCTTTCAGATTCTACAACTAGCACAAGTCCTCACACTGTTCATTCTTGCAACATGTGAGCTACCACCCATCCGATCCTATTTACCGCCTAACAATAATTTCCTCTCGCCTAATAATAAATATCTACCGCCCGCAAATCAACAGACAGCTGTACCGAATCGATTGCCAACACAAACGTTAGTTTTTCAAGTTCGGAGTCAAACTGGCCAGCCCAAGATCGTGCTGAAACGTGGACATTCGGGCATTGCTCGAGTACCCGGAAACAGGCTAACGCCTTCATTACCGCAAGCTTTGCCGTTTCGTTCAGCTAAGCCGTTAAAACTGGCTCTACTGCCACAAATTCTCGGTAAGCTCAACCCGAATTTCGGAGGGTTCGGCGCTGGAAGGAAACCGACTCGCATTACTAAGCTCAAATTTAATTTGCCGGAAAAATCAACAGGATATGTTTACGAGAAACCATTTTTGCCGGCACCTTTGGTTACAGATTTTCCCGTAAGCATTTCTCTAAGTAATTATTTAGTAGCATCTGATCACTGACTTCTATATTTTTTTCAGGTCCAAAATAGCTTTGATGTCAACAAAGACCAGCAATTCGGGCCAATCCATACCATCCCAGCACCTAATCTTGGCCATGGTTCTGGATTCGCTGGAAACCAATTCCAGTTCAACAGTTTCAACTCGGAACCGCAGCAACAATACCAAGTGACCGAGGAAAATTCCAATGATCAGATTATACGCGATCAGTTTTCCGGTAATGTTAGGTTCTTTGCACCTGATCCAGATCCTTCTTTGCCGGTCCGGAAGATTCCTCCATCGCAGGATCCTTTTAGTATGCCCAGTCATAGAGGGACGTTTCCATCTGATCTACAGAGCAACTACTTCGACCAGACCCAGAAACTGTCAAGACCACCGTCGACCAGCTACGGCGTACCTCTCAACCCGATTCCAGTTCCTAATTTGGTCGATGGCATGCCACTATCTGTCTTCAATCCTAGCTTTTTAGTTTCTCAGTCAAAGAATCTATACGACCAACACAAACAGCAGCAGCTATCGAAGCCTGAAGGCTCCGCCTCCACACCAGCTAGCTCTTATGGCACTCAAGATCAGACCCAACACGTCACCAGCGACGGTCAAATCATACATGGATCGCAGAGCTCCATCATACCCGTTACTCCTACGCCTCAGACGGATCTCCTCCTTCATCCACTGGCCTTAGCTCCACATATCGGAAGTCATCCTGTCATTGTCCGACAACCTCAACAATCCAGTGCTGTTACAGTTAGCTACGAAGCTCACACAGCTCAGCCTCAAGTGCCGGTCGGATTGAATTTTGGTAGCGCTGCTTCACAAGGAGGTTTTGTTGTGTCCAATTATTTCGGTGCTCAAGGAAGCGAATTACCAATTCATGATCAGGCTCACCAACAGCAATTTGTCAATTTGCAGCCGACCGCGCTTCCTTTTGTTTCAACTGCGCAGCCACAACAACAAGTCCCATCGCTACTTAACGGCCATGCTCACCAGCAGGAACCAATCGCTCCAAATCATAGCCCATATTATGTAGATGTCTCCCAGTATCAGAACCAGAATGAACAAGCGCTAAACCTAGCAAATCAACAACTCCAACAACAATTCGCTCAGCACGGCCAACAATATTCGACGAATCAAAACCTCCAACAGGATTTATCACCTTATGATGGTCAGCATCATTCCTTATTAGGGCAACAGTTTAGTCAGCAACAATTTGGAATTCAGATTCCTGAAAATAGCTACCTCCAGGTAAACGATCCAATTTCACCATATTTCCAATTTCACAACTTTCATTGTCTCTTTTTTGAGCAGCCATCAAATCTTCATAAAAGATCGCAGGAGAAAAACCGGAGTAAAGCTAAAGCAGAAAATGAAGCCATACCGATCCATTTCGAGGATAATTCAAAGGAGCAGAGCGTCGGAAGTGACAAATAGTCTTGTACAATGTAGTTTTTAGAGTGAAATACTATGCGTAAAAGTGTTATTTATATTATATGGTAATTATGTTGATTAGTGTCTCCATTTGAACAGAATTGAATATATTTACAATTTCGGGCATACTTACTTCCTTTTAGTCACTATACAGTGATTTATTTTATTATCTAGCACTGAACACAACACAAAACTATTTCGACGATATTTTCACAGAACCGACCGACGCCACACAGGAAATGTCATTTTCTTGGCGCGAACTGATCTATGTGATGGTAAGGCAGATCTTTAGCCGTAAGAAGTCCATCGACGGCTTTGAGGTTATTTGTTTCAATTTGAAATAGTTTTGGCACAAATTGATAAAACGGAAAATTGTGATACAAATTAGATAAACTAATGGAAAATAGTCATAAATTGATATTTAAATTAAAGAAATCTGGTATTTGTGCCTAAGTATAATTACAAGTACATTCGGTACTTTTGGACATAAAAGTTCAATTAAACAAGCTGCTTACAATCCATATGAAAATATACTTTATTCATAACACGAAATAAATTTCAATCAATAATATTCATAATTCAAAGTTTCCACTTAATGTTAGCATGGTGCAACAACACGGTTTAATAATTTTCCAATATTTTGAATTTCACTCACGATACAATCACCGGGCTTGAGAAATTCCGGTGGTGATCGATGCATCCCAACGCCAGCCGGGGTTCCGGTCAGGATTACATCACCCGGTTTCAGTGTAATACACCTAGAATGAATAAAACCATATATTTCCACACTTGCTTCAATTAATAACAACAGTATCTTACTCTGAAAGCCTGGAAATTATATCATCAATTCGAAATATCAATTCACTTGTGTTTCCTGATTGTTTCAGTTCTCCGTTTATCGAACAAGTCAAGGTTAAATTATGCGGATCTTTGATCAAACTTTTATGAACCAGTGACGGGCCGAGTGGACAGAATGAATCCATAGACTTTCCTATTAAGAACTGTCCCCCGTTACGTTCCTTTTGCCAATCGCGAGCGGATATATCCTGTGCTGCAGTGTAGCCAAACACATAGTCAAGTGCCTTTTCTTTGGGGACATCTTTAGCTACTTTTCCCATTATAACAGCCAATTCAACTTCCCAGTCCAGTTTCTGCATATGACGATTAGATTACATTGTTTTCAAGCCGAAATAATCAAAGGAAATCTTACAGTAGTAATTTTGTGTGCGATTACGTTTCCTGTTGGACCGACAAGTGTATTATTGAATTTACTGAAAAACATAGGTTCCTTCGGTGGCTGTTTGTTCTGCTCTAGACAGTGCCCGGTGTAGTTCAGGCCAATACATAAGATTTTCTCAGGATTCAAGATTGGCGGCAGCAAGGTTATGTTGTCATTCATATTTTCTGTTGGCAGTGAAGCGATTTTATCAGCTATTTCATTTATGGAAATATCTTCCTTGATAAATGCAATCATATCTGACGGAATGCATGTTTGGTTAGATAACTCCGTCAGGGTTGCGCCATCTTGCGATACAGCTCCCAGCCTTGGTTTGTTATCGTTTTTACGAAGAAATTGGACGAAACGCATTTTGCTCTGAACAGATTGACTACGAAAGATAAAGAGCTGTTAGATAGATAATCTTTCCCATATAAATCACCTGATAGAAACTGCGAGGTACCGCTGATGCTTAAGATAACCAAATGGCCAATTATTCTTTAAACGCAATCTTTTACAGTAGCTACAGTAGATTATAAAACAAATACCACATAAAAATTTATCATACCTAGAATAGGTTCTCCAAAATTGACTAGAATGATTTGTTTCTCGATTCGCACTTTTATTTAATGAATAAACGACTCGAACCTATAGGAAAACAGAAAACTATACTTCTTCGCTACGCCGAACAATTAGTTCACAGTATATACTTTCGATAAAGCTGCTCGTATCACGGATATTGATAGCATAGCAAGATTTCTCTAAGTGGTATACGGGGAATTTTGATTAAATGAACTGTGCCAAGGGATTAAAAATTAATACGAATTCAATTTTGACATTTCGCGCGCGAATTAAGCCTGAACTGCAATGAGCACCCTGTCGTCGACTTCACGTGTACTTGATTCAATTGTAATGATTTTGATTTCAGTATATTTGGTCAAGTGCCAACAGAATTAAAAATATGATGTAATGTATCTTGACAATCAGCTGGTAATCTGCTCATGCGCGCGAGGGTTGATAAACCGGCTAAGCTGAAGTGGTGTCAGCATGATGTTGATTTTATTACCTATGCACATTTGGGTAAAACTGGACGGTAAAACTGGAGTTGATGCCCCACACAGCTGTTGCATGAATCTCGCCGATAGATGTCGGGCTAATATGTTTGTGTTTTTGTGGTTGTGCGTTTGCTTTTGGGGCTTCTTTTCTTTCTTTGGGTAAACTGGACTTGATGCCCCACACCCGGGAAATCCCACCACCAGAGGGCGAAAAGATGGTAGAAGGGCTGAAAAAATGAAGAAAAGCAGACAAAATTATACAACTAAATAAAAAAGAAGATAAAACAATTAAGAAAAAGAAAAGAAAGAAAGAAAAGAAGCCCCAAAAGCAAACGCACAACCACAAAAACACAAACATATTAGCCCGACATCTATCGGCGAGATTCATGCAACAGCTGTGTGGGGCATCAAGTCCAGTTTTACCCAGCTTTTGCTTGGAAAATGCTATATCTTCTTGTGTATTCTCGTGCCATCTACAATTCGTGCGATATGTGTCCACAAAGATAATGCAGTTCGAAAAAGTTTAAAGTTTGTTGACAGAAAGTTTTCCATTCTGATTCTCATCGAGTTGTGCTCAAAGTTCTCTATTTCACTTTATCAAAAACCCGCTTTCGAATGACAGTTATTTCAATTCAGAAACGATTTTTTTTCAATATCGCTGTTGCATCCAGTAGAAATCCATCCGCAATCTAACCGTTTTCATCAGAGTAATTATTTAAGGTAATTTAGTTCATTGTTCTTATTTATTTCAAATTTACTGTGTACGTTGAAGAACTTATCTATTATCCCTTTACAGAACAAAACCAATTAAAATATGGATGACAAGAGGCAGTTGGGTGCTGTGAGAAAGACCGGCTCAGCGTCGAATAGTAACGTTGAACGCACAGTGGACAACATTCCGGATCGAGAACGATCTTTGATTAGCGGCTGTAGGACCTCATTTGCGCCATCCATCCAGGACAAGGAAAGTGAACTCTTCGGTGAGAGTTTCAAGCCAGCCACATGGATGGGCTCAAAATTGTTAGCAGATCTTTGTTCGTGGGAGGAACCGTTTACAAGGATACCGAGTGATTTAAAGAGTTTTAGTGATCTTTCGGCAGAGTACTTACAGAAGCAGCGAACTAATAAATCGGAGGGTAATTATAATTTTTCGATTGGAGAATTTTTCAATAACCGTTTGGATAGTATTGCACTGCGCGATGATTCGACACTGTTTAGTTCTGTTCCCGTACTACGATTAATTACAATTAATTGCAATGAAGCGTACTAAAACGGAGTAAAAAACTCTGTTTTAGTACGCTTCATTGCAATTAATTGCAATTAATCGTAGTACGGGAACAGACCTTTTGTCAACTTTACAATTTACTTACGATAAGTCGACTTTTCCCAAGCACAACTATGTGGGCAAATAAAAGAAACATTTATCTGGTGTAGCAGAATTTTTTCTTATATAAATAAAACTATAATGTCTATTATATTCCATACAACAGTCTGTATTAACTTTAATTTATTAATAGAACCTAAAAATATATTTTGGGTGCTTTGTTTAAAATTACTTCTAACTGAAAATTTATATATTTCAGCGGAACGTATCAACTCAATTCTACAAAGCTCAAAGGGTAATACTGATGACAAAACTTTTAGCAGATACATCAGACCGATTGAAAAACCCCCGAAAGATAGAGAATCAAAAAACACTGAAGCGGATAATAGCTCACATTTCTTGAGCATGTCTGCCATCGAAAAAGTTCTAAGTAAGATAATCTAAATTTGCTTTAGTTCATTTTTAATTAATTTGCCATTTTCAGATGAAATCAATTCAGAAGATTCAATAGATTTGGCGCAGGCGACCAAGGCAACAAATAGAGAAAAAGAGCAAGCAGGTAAGGAGAATCGTATTCCGAGCATTGCTAGGTTAGTTGCACACCGTACGATGAGACCTTAGTAACGGATTCGATGTTTGAACTTACCAGTGTTATTCCCTTTAACTGCATTTCCTCTTGTAGGGAAAAACCTTCTTCAGGTGCCATCATCGACTCTGGCTGGTAGCATGTGTTTGCTTTCTTCGACCGGGTTGGACGGTAGAAATGCTTTTGATCAGGAAGTTGCAGCCAGACGATCTCGATCTCCATCAAAGCATTTGGAATCAACCGTGACATGCGGCTTAAAGACATTTCCTGGTATCGTAAAGCCATCGAAATTGCAAGAATTCAGAGCAAACAGTTCGTCTCCTTCGAGTGATCACACGATGACAGAAACTGATCGCAGATTCCTGATGGATTCCAAGTCACCAGATTTCGGAAACTATGCAATCAAGTCTAAGTGTAACTCGCAGTGCTCGAGCTCGAGTGAGTTCAGCCATCACAACGGGAAGCTACCGATCAAAGTGAATGTGCTTGAGCTTTCATGGGGGAGTGTGAAACTGAGGAAGACGGCACATAAATCGATTGAGATCAAGAACACTTCGTTCAAGCGGCTACATATGAGAGTGACTGTCTCAGTGCCAGGGTTTCAACTTTCCGCATCCACATCAGAATCATCGAAGCAGATTACTCTTCACTCACAGGAATGCCGCACATTGAACTTGAGTTTTTGTCCTACGGTGATAGGAGCTGCTGCCGGACAACTTCTATTTTTAGCGCCATACGGCGGTGAAAGTGTAACCATACAGTTGTATGGTTACGGAGTGTTGGCGGTAGGGCATTAATCCCGAGATTGAAATGGAGATCCCGAAATTCGGGATTAGGATTTTCGGGATCCCGAGATAGTCCCGAGATATCGGGATTTTGTAAAAAAAACTATATTAAGAGAATTTAAACAGACATATTGGCTTATTCGTACTCAGCTAAAACTTTATTTTAATTATATATACATAAAACCGGAAGCTAAGTTCATTATAATGTTAAATTTATGCACATATATACATGGGTACTAGTAAGTAAGACGTTAATCTAAAATTGCATCTTAATTAATCTTATGATCTAATTTCATCTTATCTTCTTGTCCAATAAAGCACTTTGTTCTAATAGGTAGGTGATCGATATTACCACCGAGCTAGAAAATATATCACCTATGTGCCATGAATTGCCGTATTTTGGTAATGCAAAATGTTCCATAAACACACAACTAACATATTTAGATATTTTCAAATAAAACTTCTAGCACATCAATCTCACGAGCTTCTTTCTGATTGTCTACAATCATTTACAAAAAAGAAGAGTACGTAGTTCCCACAGAACCGCCAGAGGTAATCGATCTTACCACCGAGCCTAAACCTAAAACAAAAAGTCCACCAAACGAACATGAAATCGAAACTTTAGAAGAAGAATCTTTGCCCCTCGAACAATACGAATCTCTATATGATGATGTCTTCGAAGTAATCTTACCCAGTAGTACTGTGTAAGTAATCTTACCCAGTAGTAATGGGTAAGATGACTTCGAAGACAATCATCATATAGACATTCGTATTGTTCGAGGGGTGAGTATTCTTCTTCTATAGTTTCCACTTCATGTTCCTTTGGTGGACTTTTTGTTTTAGGTTTAGGCTCGGTGGTAAGATCGATTACCTCTGGCGGTTCTGTGGGAACTACGTACTCTTCTTTTTTGTAAATGATTGTAGACAATCAGAAAGAAGCTCGTGAGATTGATGTGCTAGAAGTTTTATTTGAAAATATCTAAATATGTTAGTTGTGTGTTTATGGAACATTTTGCATTACCAAAATACGGCAATTCATGGCACATAGGTGATATATTTTCTTGAAGTATTACATGCAGTAGCTCACCGTCACATATTTCAGTGTAAGTGAAAAATATTTCGAAATGCCGAATGTTGGTTTTTTTTTTTTGGAAGACAACAAATCAGTTTGTAGATTTAATATAGCTTTTATTAAAAAAGGAAAAAACAAACTTAATTTGAATTTAATAAATAACGAAAAATCAGGATGTATCATTTTTTCAATAAGCTTAAATAATCTACAGCAGTACATTTAGATCTGGCATTATTAAATATAAGAAAAGTTCGATATTAAAGTCTCAGCCTAGATGAGATCACTAATTAGGTGCCACTGAGGTCTGGCATTGGGTGGAGCACTGGAGCACACCCTGGATGGAAGCTAGTTATGGGTGAATATACCGAAAACCCTTACCAAATACTGTAGTTTGAGACAACCTAGCTACGAGTAGAGATACCTAAATTCAATCAGAGGTGAGTTGTGCAACTAATTTCAATCTCGTACACATTTTTTGCGAATGAGGTCTTTACCAACTGAAATTTCTGCCTCAAGAAACATTTAATTATAAAAGTGAGTAATTAGATGTCATACCATCATCCTCCGAACAACTTGAACTGGTATTCAGTTTTTTCGAATGGGAACAGCTAAGGGAGGTATACATTTTTTTTTTTTGAATTTGAAAATGTGAAGTTCAAATACTTCTAATGAATTGAGTTAATAATTTGATAAACTCATAAAAAATATTAATTTAAGTGCTTTAATGATTTAAAAGAAATTCGAGCAATATCTAGAAAAGGGATGAACCATTTTCAATTTTATCAAGCCGATAAAAACCGGATTCTTAAGATAGAAGTGAATTTGTAGCCATCGATAGAATGATATTTCAGAGAACTTAATTAAAATAAAAAATTTAGTGAAAATTAAAAATACTTTGAAGGAACAATGAAAAAATAAGTTCCGAATATGAAGAGAATACACATAAAACTTTTAATAAATTAGCGGCAACAAAATAAATGAATCTATTTTATGTTTACTTGTTCAATTATCCATATAATATCATCTCCGTCGCTACCTAGGAAATTTTCTCATCTTGCTGCCAGTCTCTTTTCCCTGTTTATAAAATTCAGTTCGATTTGGATGAAAAATATGAATCTATGTGACCCACGCATCACTGATATTTTTAAAACTTTTACTTCCCTGTTATTCCTTAATTTTTACACCAACGGAAATAAATTTTTTCGTTAAATTGTTAGAATTTATGGAAACAGATTAAACTCAGTGAATTTCAAAGAAATAGGAAATTCTTAACTCTTTAGCAGCAAACAAGTAGGACGGCCGTTCTTTTATTTCTATTTCAACTATTCAAACCAAAAACCAACACATTATGTTATAAAAACTAGCACCTTCCAGCTCGTTATTGCCAGCTAATCTTCCAGACAATGAAATGAATTTTATAGGAAAAATATTTGTTTATTATCCACTATGACCAAATCATTCTTCAAATATCGTAAGCTACATTAGTGATTAATGAAATACATACAAAACAAATACAAATTTTCATTTTTTTACATACCACTCTTTGACCCCGCACATGGTCGCGTTTCTTCGATTGCATTTAGTATTCGCGAAATCGATTCAGCATTTAATTTAGTGTTAGAAGCCTGTTTACTTAACTTTATGCGATACAAAGAAACTTCCAGGAAACCGTTACTGTGCAGGACCAAACATTTGTTATTCTGCATGCTTTCAACGTCGAACGCGGTGAAGGCAATAAATCTTCGTTCGGGCTCCCGGTGGATACCCCAAAGCGTACTGGGTAAGGTTACTTCGAAGACATGATCATATAATGATTCGTATTGTTCGAGGGACACAGATTCGTCTTCTATAGTTTTGAGTCCATGTTCCTCTGGTGGACAATTTTTTTGAGGTTTTTCAGCCTCGGTGGTTAGATCGATTACCTCTGGCGGTTCTGTGGGAACTACGTACTCTTCTTCGGATGCACTAGTAGTTATATTTTTATCCTCCTGTATGAATGAAAAACATATTTAAATTGTTTTATATTGTTTTTAACGGGCTTGCAGTCATATTGCCATAAAAAATTTATAACGTTTTCTGCAAATTTTGCGAGCATACTGTAGTAGTAGTGAACATTATACAAACTCTATATAAAACTCCATATATTGGGAAGACAATACTCTACAGCACTTATTTCCTTCAATCGAACATTTCTAGTAGATATTGATTCAATATTTAGGATCATATTTCGCACATGGTCGCGTTTCTTCGATTTCATTTAGTATTTGCGAAATCAATTCAGCATTCAATTCAGTGTTAAAAACCTGTTCACTTACCTTTTTTCGGTGCAAAGAAACTATCAGGTCACCATTACTGTGCAGGACCACGCATTTGCTATTCTGCATGCTTTCAACGTCGAACTCGGTGAAGGCAATAAATCTTCGTTCGGGCTCCCGGTGGATACCCCAAAGCGTACTGGGTAAAGTTACTTCGAAGACATTATCATATAGCCTTTCGTATTGAAATAGCACTGATTCTTCTTCTACAGTTTGGATATCATGTTCCTCTGGTGGACATTTTTTTTGAGGTTTTTCCGGCTCGGTGGTAAGATCGATTACCTCTGGCGGTTCTGTGGGAACTACGTACTCTTCTTCGGATGCACTAGTAGTTATATTTTTATCCTCCTGTATGAATGAAAAACATATTTAAATTGTTTTATATTGTTTTTAACGTGCTTGCAGTCATATTGGCATAGAAAGTTATAGCGTTTTCTGCAAATTTTGCGAGCATACTGTAGTAGTAGTGAACATTATACAAACTCTATATAAAACTCCATATATTGGGAAGACAATACTTTACAGCACTTATTTCCTTCAATCGAACATTTCTAATAGATATTGATTCAATATTTACCCTTTCCACAATCCTTCTAGCCGCAGTACCTCTTGAAGTTCTTTTTGCAGGCTGCAATAAAAGCTAGTTTCACAAATATCCATTTAAACTCATCTTTTGAAAGTATTCTTACCGGTTTCTCTAGGATCTTTGGATCGATTTCTAAATTCAATGATGGCACGGCGTTTGGTTTCAAACATGGACGTTCACGCTTCACCTTAAGAAGTTTGCCATTGATGATGTAATCGAACGTTGTAATGATATCATCCTTAGTGAAATGTCGTTCGCATACTCTGTCTCGTCGTGTGAATTCACGCTTATTCGGCAGGACTCTTTTCCACTCCAAGAACATTTCAGTATCCTGAGGAAGAATGTATTTTCAGTGATTATATGTATGATTATATGAGGTAGTTACCTTAGGAGCCTTGAACTTCATTCTATTCGGGTTATCTTTACAAATAATTTCGCATTTAGGTATAAAACAACGCCCCATATTCAATCGAATTTACAAAATAGATAAAAATCCGCACAAATTCAATCGAATTTACAAAATAGATAAAAATCCGCACGCAAAATCTCTGTGTATATCGGCACACACAAAGGGACATACTGTGAACAGTGAACAAAGAGAAAAAATTGAATTCAAAGTGGTGTTTGAAATAACAGTAAAAAATCAACCGTTGGCTAATTGGTTCAATCAATGCCTCCTAAACTTTGAGCACAGCTCGATGAGAATGAGAATGGAAAACTTTCTGTCAACAAACTTTAAACTTTTTCGAACTGCATTATCTTTGTCGACACATATCGCACGAATTGTAGATGGCACGAGAATACACAAGAAGATATAGCATTTTCCAATTCTTTTCCATTCTTCTGTCAGTTCGCAGTTGAAAACCTGTTCAAAATAAGAAAATGAGTGATTGCGAAAATAAAACAATTCACGGAATAACTCGAACGATAGAAGGTTTGTTTGTGTGGACTGAAACTTCTTGAACCATGTCATGGAGGAGCTAGCGCAGATCCCATTGAGATCTCATGGTCTTTCCTGAAAGAGGGGAAGCGTTGACATCAGCATCAGTTTTCAGTCAAACAGCGTACAAAAACGACTTCCTGTCAATGCGTTGCCGTGCTTGGCAATTCCTGGAGTGTAAAATCATTTTCTGGATAAAAATAATTCGAAGGGAACAATGTGGAAGAATTTCATTCCAAGTGGAGCCGATGAAGAAACAGTTAGTAATGTTTTTTGCACGAACGGATTATTTCGAATATCAAGCGAAAGTGAAGTATGTACTTTATTCCCATTATTCAAAACAAAATACAATATTAAAAATTAAAATTAATATCTCTGAAGGCAGATAGACCTAAAGACAATATATGTAAATTAGACTGTGAAAGTCATACTTGCATTTTATATATGATAACTAATTTACATAATACTTTATGGTTCGTCCTACGCCTCAGCCGGCAAAGCACGTGCTCCGTAGATCCAGTCCATTGTAATCGTAGTCTGCTCCATATTTGTTCCCCTTGTGTTAATTGCATAGTAGCTAATGTCTTCATCGAAGTAGGTTGGAACAGCTCCTGCGACGTTTATGAAAAAACTTTAATCAAAACAATGTGAGAGAATAGAACGGCATAGTGTGCAATTACGTTCATATACGCATGTAAATTTTAGTATGTATGTAGTTAGATTTTCTTGGATTAAAATGACTTAAAGGAAATTTAGACCTAAAAAAGTACGAAACGGATTTTGTTGAAAGGATGTGAGAACTTGATCTTGCGTTTCTTGTCCGGCGTCGTTGCATTTCTTCTAGAGGACTTTCTTTGTAATTTTGGTAAGGTTGAAAATATCACATTATTCCTTTGATTTTGAAAGAAATACTGACATTTTCAAATAAATAATGATATATATATATATATATATATATATATATATATATATATATATATATATATATATATATATATATATATATATATATATATATATATATATATATATATATATATATATATATATATATATATATATATCCTAAAGATATTTGTATGTTTATTTAAAAAAATATTTCGTTTTACTTTTAATACCGGGGAAAATTGTGAATCCCTATATGTTTTATTCTTGCAATCTAGTATAATAAATACTTACATTCGTTCGCTAGATGATTACGGACCTTATCATGATTTATAAAGATAATTCAAAGATCATTTTCCTGCGAATGCTAATTTTCTCTAGTTGATTTTAGTTTTTCACAAACGCATAGCTACAGAATCTTGCTTTCATCTTTAACTTAACGATGGAAATTTATGGTAATTGAGGAATTCATTTATCCAATGTCGTTTAGTTTGTTTTCGTACATCGACTCTTAGGTCTGCTTGATTAATAAAACGTGCATCTTTCGTCGCAAAAGATATCGCCATGCAATGCACTTATTACTCTCTTTCCATATCGCTATCAAGAAGTATGTCTTGAAACCGTCATTAGCAGTTATATTACGAATTCATTAATATTTTACAATAATGATTCGATGCATCTAGTCGACGTGCACAATGAAGTTGTCCATTAAAAGCCCTATTTTAATGTTTGCAATAAAAGTTATATTTGTATGAAACATGAATATTATATGGTTGTAGTCGCTCACTAAGTTTTTCTTACACGATCTGATTGGAATGATGAAGAATAGAATATGCAAAGGGAAGGAATTTATCGGTTGTATGTGTGCTGGCCGGTCGTAAAAAGCAGATCACTAAATTAAGGTTTGGTTTTCTGTTGATGTAACTGAAACTGCTGCAGAAGCAGACGCTTCAATCGTACGAGCTTAGCTAGGTTCGATGATAAAAGTAAATATAAAGTGAGAAATACATGTATTAAATAGTCGGGCAAGACGAATATTATATTTAATTCAACTTCTAAGCGTTTAAACACAAATACAGATATTTCAAAGAAATATGCATGCTGACTTTTCTTTCGCTCCAAGTAGCTTGAGGTTCAAAATAAGATGGCCATGCAAAGTAGTTAGTATCAAACAATTTTTCTTTTATATCCATTTCGCTTACAACATGTCTCTCCTACCTTCTTTCAGCTCAAATGAATCTAGTAATTTTTTCATGATATCGACAGAAAAATCTATCCACCATTCAATTCAAGCTGCGTAAATGTTGAAAGGGTTTGACTTGAACTGAATTGGCAAGATCGGTTAATCATCTATCTGGAAAATTAGCTCGAAACTAAACTAGTTAAGTTGGAAGCTGGAAGCGATATGAATCAATTCATAGTGAAGAAGTTTTTTGAAGCTGCAAAAGTAATTTTGAAAAAAATGAGATACAAATTTGTCCTAATTAGGGTTTTTACTACTTTGCAGGTGACAGTTATTGTTTGGTAAAAAAAAATTAAGTTAACACGCGAAACGAACTGGGATAGCTCGAATTTTTATAAGACAAAGATGCAGTAGCAGTATCATACTGGTAAGTTATCTCTATTATTCCCAATACTATAGTTTATTTATGCTTGAGAGCTGTTTGCCCTAAAATTTTCAATTTAAAGTATTTCTTATGGAAAAAGTAAGAAACACACGACAGGTAATCTGTTACTGTGAAAATTATGCATGTGAAACCGTTTTCTGCATGACGGTTGATTGAGTGGAGCTGGAACTAAAGCGTTGCCACTGTGTAGAAAAAATTGATCGTTTAGTTTAAATCGTTGGTTTCTAAAAAATCCAATCCAGTACATTTAATAAGTAAGATTTGCAAAAACTGTGATTTCCGTTTATGAATATAGTAGCATTAGTTTTTAATTACCAGCATAAAAATCTACAAAAAATATGTGGTAGTGTAGTCTTGTAATAAAAAGATGATTCAATTTTTATTCCATATATTCACAAGAAAGCGTACCAATCAGTTAAACTGTTTAGTTTGTGCAACTAAATTGTCGGATAAATAGCTGAGATCAAATGAAAATTGAACATATATCAATGCAGCATCGATAGAATATTCGAAACTGCTAAAAGTTTATGTGAAACCAGTAAGAAACGTAAAAGTAGTGTAGCAAACGAAAAGTTGATTTCTTATTTTTATGTTCCTTACTTATTTCAGTTTGCTTGGTTAATTTAATTACGCCGGGCTGAAGTCCCGCAGTTTCATTTTGATAATATTTCAAATTAGCACTTGGGTCAAAGAAATTTGGCTGACGTCCTATTCCACTTGGACGTGGTAGTCCTGTCAAAGTGAGCTTGGATAAACTGTTGTCACAATCCACGTATACTTGTACCATGAATGCATGTACCAAAAAAACTTGTACCATGTCAACTTAACTTTAGTCTAATTCAGAATATTTTAATTTAAAGACCAATTTTTCCTTTAGAAGCTAGATATATTTTAACTTCTTGACAGATATCGATATTTTGTGGGTAATCAACCCACGCCTTCAGTGTTTCTCTGTGATAAATTGAAAACGACAGACTTAGGCCAATTCAATTTTGATTTCCGAATGGCATCCTTAATACAATCGATACTGATAGACGTGGATCTTTATCCGAGCGAGTTCGATAAAAACAATCGACGGTTTACGACTTTTGCGGTAGAAAAAAACGCAACGTGCGAGAGGTTATTTTTGTAACAGTATAAAAAAGAGCGAGTATTGGTCAAAACTCGTCAGCATGCACCAGCTCTCCGATAGTTTCTGTTTTAGGTTCGCTCGCCGCGAATCGGAATCGGTGCATTTTGCCTGTGATACATGGTTCACAGAGAAATCAAAACTGAGAATATTGCGCTAGTATACTTTAATAGTTTGTATCATTAAATAATTTGCTGGGACCTTGGTTTTGGATTACTTCTTGATCGGCACTTATTTTTGAATGACTATTGCAGAATTAACGTTGACGAAAAATCCAAATATATCCATCGTTAGTAAGTCTGTTCAGGTCAAGGATCTGAATTTTGGCCTTAAAGACAAGTTTCTTAGCCTCGCCGAAGCTCCTGAAAACCGTTTGAAATGCATCATCGAATTTCGCGAGCGTCATTGGCACTCTGCCCTCCGCCGGGTTTCTTATTTGACGTACTTGTGCAATTACTTTACTTGAGGTCACGCTTTTGATCTGCTGAATAACCTCTAAATAAGTTTTACTCTTTGCCGAGCACTTGCTAAACTATCGGATGTTTTTCACTGTACTAACAGGGAGGTCGATGAGCTGGTCCGTATTGCTAAAATTGAGCAGCCCTCTGGGTCTTCACACGGAACGCTGATTGAAGACTGCGTTACGTTAAGCCCACCTGTATCCCCTACAGCTGCACTTACTCGTTCGCAGGTTCAGACTATAGCTAAAACGTCAAGGCGTGTCCCTCAACACACGCCCTGTTATCATCAGCAGTTGCTGAGCCCGTTCAAACCTGCGATTTCATCTTTATCTGCTACCCAGACTGTGTAAACTGCATCCTCTTCACTGCAGAATAGCACCTCAACGTATCACCACGTTTCCGCTTCTACTGCGGTTTTGCTTACGCTTGCAGACATGGAGGCTGTATCAATCAAAGTTTTTTTTTCTCAGTTGGCGTATCGTACTTCGGCCGAAATGATCAAAAAGTACGTAGCTGCTAAGCTTGGATACGCGCCACCTCTTTTGCTGTGCAAAAAACTGACTCCGGATAATCAAATATTGCTTCTTTCTGCATCACCGTTTCTTCTGGCATCAACGACCTACTAAGTGCGATTTATGATCACCTGGAGTTTTCGTAATGGAGCTCAGCAAATTCCCGCGAAAAAATGTTGGATCCAGACCAGCAGAGAAAACTCTAACTTAAACCGTTCCTTAAAACTCTGTACTATCAAAACGTTCGTGGCTTGAGGACCAAGTCTTATAAAATAAGTCTTTCTTCTGCTCTATCATTTGATGACTTACGGAAACCTAGTTGACAGATGATGGAGGTTGCTGCCGCCCTTAGTACAAAGGATATTGCCCGTGGAAAATTCAAACCGTCTGCTTTGCATGATGACCTGCTCGAGTTTAAAAAGCTACATTCTCATGCAAAAAAGGTCGCTATAGAAGCCATGCGTGCCTACGTTGCCAGAGTTGAGGCTTCTATCAATTCCAACAATTCAAAACCCTTCTAGTCATTTGTTCACTCCCTGAAAAAATCCCCCGTAATTCCTCAAAATATGTTTCTTGATGAAATTTCTGCCAGAACAACTGAAGAGACCTGTGAGCTCTTTGCCCATTTTTTTTTCTTATCATTTTCTTCCTCACAAAACCCTCTTTCTACTCTACATATTTCTTTCACAACTCCTTCGTCGTTTCGCGCTAACCTTAGAGCGCTCTCTTCGTTTCGTACAAACCCTTTAGAAGTTGAATGTTCAATGAGCTGTCTCGAATCAGACTCTAGTTCTGGCTCTGATGTTATTTTTAATATACTATCTTCTTCGCTTTGTGTACCTTTCTCTATTATCTTCAATCTCAGGATCACAACTGGCGTTTATCCTTCCATATGGAAATCAGCCAACATTTTCCGCATACTTAAGGCTGGTGACTCTGCCTGTATCTCCAATTACTGCCGAAGCTACTTGAGAGAGTTGTCTGCAACAGAGTTTATTCTCTATTCGAGGTTTTCCTTGCCAACGAGCACCGTGGATTTGTCAAAGGTAAATCTACTGTTACTAACTTGCTATCTATCAGCAACACTATTGCTTCTGCCATTGATCAGCAAAGACAGGTGGATGCTCTTTACACTGATTTCTCTAAGGCATTCGACTCTGTCAACCACGTGCTTCTACTTTTGAAATTAGAGAAATATTATACCACATTAGGTGTTCCGCAAGTACCCATACTTGGCCCCTTGTTGTTCTTAATCTTCACTAATGATCTTCCGTGTCTCCTAAATTCCTTCTCCCTTCTTTATGCAGACGATCTTTAAAGATTCAGAATAATCGATACAATTGAAGACTGCTTTCTGCTACAGAATGATCTGCACACTCTGGGCAACTGATGTAATGGTAATTATCCTACTTTGAATGTCCTGAAGTGTCGCCAAATGTCATTCACGCGTAAAACTTTCCCTTTAGTATTTTCTTATTGCGTTTCTGGGACCTCTGTCGATGTTGTATTTCGTTTTAAAGACCTGGGAGTAATTTTCGACAGTAAACTCTTTTTTGACCAACACATATTGCATATAACTGCCAAAGCGTCCAGGATCTCGGGTTTTATACTAAGATCGTCCAAGCATTTTACTGATATCTCACCCTGTGTACACCTGTTTCTCTCTTTTGTCCGCAGTATCATTGAATACTATTGTCAAATATGGTGCCCACATTTTCAATACTTAATTGATACGGTTGAATCTGTACAACGCAGGTTCACCCGCGCTCTGCGTCTCAAAATATAGTGCGAGACTTGCCATGCTGCAAATTCCGTCCATGAAATCTCGTAGACTGTTCTACGATGAATGCCTTCTATTTAAACTACACCATCAACTTGTTCCATCTGACCTCTGCAGCCAGATTTCCTTTCGCACGGGCTGATACGTATTATTATCCACCACTGTTGCGATTACCTAGGCAGCATAATGAACTTCCACCTACCTTGTTACTATTCAAAATCATCTTAAATGATAAACTATTTATTCTGTTTAATGCATTTTCATCTTGGCTAATTGCTTATTTAAATTTTATTATTATCTATTTTATTTATTATCTATTGAATTATGATATCCTTGTTTGTTTTATATACATATTTTTGTTTATATTTATCATTGTCTATTTCATAATTGAATTCGATCTGTTGTTTTAGACACTAAATAAATAAATACATAAATAAATTTTCTAAAATTTAAAAAATCATCAACGTCACGTTACATCCCATAACTTTTCACTTCGATTCATTTTTACAAAAAACATCTCTAGCAAAAGTCCAAGGTCCACTAATCTGTCAAATAAATCCTGTAGCTCTTCCTAATAAAAAACCAATCAATGAAAAGTGAATTTCAGCTTGAAAACAATTACTTATTCCTTTACGACTGCTTCTTTCAAGAATTTTTCACTTTTCCTTGGCAACACAAATAACAATAATTTCTATCGTAACCCATTCTTACGATCCATTCAATGACAAATAGTAAATCAAAGTGTGATTTGTTGCCATAAAATAAAATCGCATTGTAAATACAGTCCGTACCATAAAAACGATACAATGGGAAACGATACTATGCGAAAAAAACGTATGTGAAGAACCGGAAATTTATCTCAATTATCATCTAAATTAATATCTGACATGGTCAAAGAATGATTTTATATCGAAAAAAATCGCATGTGTGGAAAATATTTATAATAATAGAGAATTTTGCTGTGAAAACAAAGTTGGCAACCGAACATGTGAGCTATAACGTTAGACTTGAGGACGTTAAGCCGCAGTGAATTTCATGCGGACTCGTATAGAAGCGAAAAAAAATCTCATTTAATTGGATATTTTTCAATCGATCTTGTTCGATCAGATACTGAATGGAATTTATTGCATTGCACACACTTACTTTGATGCTGGTGGTTGTGTTGATTATGTGTCGTGGGTTTTCAGTGTGACTACAGTTAAGAATTGTATAATTTTGCTAGATCTAAAATGAAATTACCAAGAAAAAATTACAGCTGAAAGATTACTTAACTTTCGTTGATGATTCCAGTGCCAGGAATGGCTCGTTAAAATGAAGTAATTCAAAAAACATTCTGACAACTTATTTATCCACAAATCTTACCCAGCGATTATTCGTTTAGTGAGCTCAAATCTCATTACAGTAGCACTTTTACTAGTCTACTCTTAATTTCATTGCCTCGAATCTTCGAAATAGCCCATGAAATAATTTCAAATTACATAGTTTATGCCATAATATCGACGTTGCTTATCACTTTCTATGCTTCCACTGCAATTATCCCATTGTCCGAACCTAACCACCTCATACTGTCTAGAATTTTTAGTGTTTAGGAAGCTATCATGTTGCCGCCAGAATATATCGCACCGGTGAAGACTTATCGATACTAAAAATGCAACAGGTAGCCAACGATCTCAAAGAAGATATCCGCGCAATAGTTGTCTTTCGTTGACCAAACCGTCCAGAAAATATATCCAAGTCTATCGACACTTACAATAGAAGAAAAGATGACTGTCATTGGCAGCAAACGTAATATTATATTGTGTGGAACGATAGCATGCTGCGTTTTGTTTTTTCAAACTATAGATATTTGTTGGGCAGGTCGAAGCTGCGTGCGCGTAAAGAGCGAGATTGGTGCATCTTGGGCAATAAAACTGAATATAACTCAGCAGAAGACCTTTAGCGGATGTGCAGTGGCGGCAACAACAACAGCATCACTAGCCAACAACGAGCATCGGCGAGAGTAACCATGCTCAACTTTACTAATGCTGTCCATTAAAATTGTTATACAGCCTGGAAGCTGTTGGAGACAGATATAGGAATCATGGTCCATTCGTTGTCTATGTCGATCAGGGAACGATGAAAAGCCACGCAGAGAAAGGCGATCAAACACAATACCTCTCTACGTGGCCTGGCTGGAATCCAAACACTGTCATAAAACACAAATGGTAATCGAGGACTCATAAAGAAAACGAAGAAGGAACCACACAAGATCCAAGACGAGTTAATAATGCGCCCAATCATAAACTAAGTATCTACACATTACGAGCGTTCCGAATGTTGCATTGCGTATGCTGTTATCGATACTGGTCATTCGCAATTGTTGAATTTGGGACCTGTTTTAGGCATAGTGTACATGAGTTTTAAGTTTAACTTTAAAGCTATGGTGAATTCGCAAAAATATCCATGGAGTTTTGAGCTCACGCTAGATAAAAATATAAAAATTGATTTTTAGGTTGTTTCCCAAAGTGGAAGGAAGCGTTAAACTGAATTTTCTTCGAAATTTTATCCTTTTTCTTCAAAAGCAGTTTTCCGATCAAACACCTAGTCCAGAAATGGATGATTTTAATGCTGCTATGATCTTGGCTGTAAAATAATAATTTATAATTTTCCTTTTGTATAATTTTGCTTGTATAAAAAATAATTTATAATTTACTACTAGAAAATGAAAACTACTAGAATCCTAGTAAAATGTTAATGTAAATTGAAATGTTGCGCAACTTTTAACACAAACATTTGTAAATTGTCAGGCAATGTTGAAAATAATGTTGCCTGTGTTTTCAGCATAAACATTTTACAAGGGAAACATGACAGCAATGAATCTCCAATGTTACCCCATAATAACTATGCTTTGAAATTTGGTTTCAGTTATTTTGTACTGCTAAATTTGCACAGAATCGAAAAAATGCATTACAAAATTTTCGATTCTGTGTAAATTTTGACAGGAAAATCAAAATAATATTGAAATCAAGACTGAAATAGATTTTAGTTTCTTAAAAGTTCAATTCCATATCCTATTAATTTTCTTTTTACAATGTGCACGAGTCCTTAAACAATATTTCCCCCATCTTTAAATACGCATTACTACCGGTAATAGCTCCTCTTCAGCCGTGTCCACTGTTTAGCTCGTCTCTGTTGTAATAATCATATTTAAAAGTTTAACGACTGAATGGTAATGTTGCTGCTGAATTGACATGGCGCTAACAATGGGTGCGGTCTCATGTGTGTACATTCCACTCTGGCCACATACTTACAGCTCGTTTGTTCCTACGGCAGCATGTCATTTTTTTTCCGCAAATAATACTCGTCGTAAGCATCCCCAACGCAACATACAACAATTGCTAGAGTCGGAACGTATCTACGCTCACGTACGAACTTATCAAGATATTATCGAAACATTTAAGGAAGAATTCTTTTGAGAAGTTTGTATATGAAAGAATGAAAGAAATAGAGATGCGCCCATTCAATGTCACAGTGAAAAGTAGTACAACAAAAGTGGTATTGAAAGCGTAGAAATAATAACCTTGCGTTTTATTGTGCACTTTGTGATGACAATAGACAAGTCAAGGAAGTACATTGGAACATACTTTTGTTTCGTTTCAAGTTTTTATTTCATGAGAATTAATGGTGCAGGAAACTTTCACATATTGTTGATGGATGAGAAAATTAAATATTTTTCTTTTAGTTTTTGTGATGGAATCGTAGTCGTTTGTAACTGTGTATATAGGCTAGCTAATCAAAAATTTAAAAAAAATATTATAAAAAAGAATAGAATATATAAAATATAAAAAAGGAGAATAAAAAAAAGAAGAAAAAAATAATAACATTATGCATTGAAAATCAAATTGAAGACATGTGTATGCAGTCAGAGTGATGGTAACAAGCTATAATTGCTGGTGAAAATGCCCAAAAAAATGTTAAAAAAATTGAAGTTAATGATTGATGGTTGAGGAATTTTGAAAGAGAACGAAACTTAAAACGCGATACGTATGGTTCTGAAAGATTTCTAAAACATTTGTTTTTGATTTTTTTTAGACACCCCAAACTCAAAGTGATTTTGCAGTTTCAGCACGAAGTGACCAATCTACCAGCATTGTTTCTAGCGAAACCCAATTTTTTTTCTAGCTTGTAAAAAATATTTTTATTTTAAAGCCGATTTTTCCTTTAGAAGCTGGGTATATTTAAATTTCTTGACAGATATCGATATTTCAAGGGTCATCTGCCCTCTTCTTCAGTGTATATTGGTCTACCAACGGATATATACTGAAGAACGGGGCGAATTACCCTCCAAATATCGATATCTGTCAAGAAATTTATATATACCTTGGTTCTAAAGGAAAAATCGGCTGGGTTTGTTTGCGATTCTTTTGTCTGCTATTTAAATATTCTATTGTTGTATGCATACAAGCATCAAAGTCACATTTGCATATCGAACAATCAAGTAAAAATATGTCAAGAGTAGAGGAAGACAGCAAACTATCAGGTGCCCAGAAAAGTTTTTGCCGATTCCTATAGAGTAATTCAAAATTCGATATTTTTTCTTCAGTAACACTTTATTCTTCGAAATATTGTCCATCATATTTTGCAGTCTTCCTTCAACGTTTTGGTAACTTATAAATGCCATTTTTGTAGAAAATATCATGCATTTGCCCGTGAAAAAAGCTGCCACTCCCATTTTGAGTTCCTCTTCATTCCTGAACTGTCTACCGCGCATATGATTGTCCAGACTTAAAAAAAGATAGTAGTCTGAAGGTGAAAGGTCAGGAAAATATGGCGGATGCGGCATAGTCTCCCATCCTAGCTCCTGGAGTTTTTCACGAGTTATACTTGTCGTATGTGGTGATACGTTGTCTTTGAGGAATATAACTTTTTTCTGTTAATCAAAACAGGCTGTTTTGTTTCGTAGTTCTTCCTGAACTCAAAATAGCTGTTGACAGTAAATATTCGCTGTAATTGTTTGACCAGATAACAGGAATTCAAAATGGACCATACCTTCCTTTTGTCCACCAAACACACAGTAGCATTTTTCTTCAGCGTTAAGCTTCCCTTTGGAGTGTATAGTAATGGATAATTTACAGATAACCAATGATGAGATCTCTTGTAGTTATAGTACATAATTTATTTCTCAACGCAAGTAACTATCCGCCGAAAAAACTATTCATTTTGAAACCGAGTCAAATGAGATACGCAAATGGTCAGCCGCTGTAACTTATTCTTTATCGAAAGATTATGTAGAACCCATTTGCTCAGCGTCCACTTTTCCCTTACACATGCAGATGTGATCTTATGATTTGTTCGCTGACGCCAAGCTTGGTAGAAAGTTATCGGCAAGTTAATTCTGATTGTGTTTCAATTGCTGTCCTCAAATCATCGCCATCAAAAGCTTGTGGTCTGCCAGATCTAGGGGTATCTTTAAGTTTCTCGTCACGCGACCCAAACTTTTGAAACCAATTACGCGCTGTTCTCTCTTTTACAGTGTCGGCGCCGAAAGCCTTATAAATTTTTCTACAAGCTTCCGTCGCATTGTTTCCAAGTTTGTACTCATAAAGCAAACAGCAACGAATTATCTCTTTTTGGTTGCTAATGATAAATGGTCCAAAAAACTAGAAGAAGAAACAAATGCCGGTTAAAATGTAGTACTATAAAACTTCATAAGTGTACCTTCTCAGAATCAATACTTGAACGTTTAACACAGTTGTTAAGGAAAAAAAATTGACGTTTAAAACCCGTGGAACGAAAATCGGCCAAAACCTTTTCTGGTTACCTAATATATTTATTGAGTTGTCAGATTTATATGTGTGCGGCCGTTTTCCGTGATTCAGTTAAATAAGAGTTTTTTTACACAACACGCGAACCGGACCAGACTAGATCTGGCCAAAACAACACGGTCCCTTCATGCCTATTAATGGAAAGCAACGATCGCTTCTCCAGACATTTCTCGATGTAAACCTAGTCATTGATTGTGCATTCTGCTATAAAAATATCGCTTCTTAAACCTCATCGACAAATTGCCTGCCACACTATGTACTGTTTAGGATATTGTCTGCTTTGTTTTTTTACTTAAAACCTCTTCTTTACTATTTTCAGCAGTGCCAAATTCATGGCCAGGAATCTGCCTGAAGTCTATATAAATCTCGTAATCTGAAATGACGCAACCAAATTTTTTTCACATATTGATCGTATAATTGTTGTGCCCTCGTCATTGCTACTTTCTCCTTTTCCTCGGATCGATCTGGAATTTTCTGCAACTTATGTGTTCTCAGGTTGTAACGTTTCTGCATTCGATTGACCGATGAATTCGGTGTACCAGCAACTACTACCATATCTTTGGTTTGGTCTCAAGCTTCCTGTCAGTTTTGCTTCGCTATGTCCTTATCTGTGCTTCCAGCTTTTCTACCTGATCCTATTTTTCTTGTAATAGCTAGCCCGTTCTTAGAATACTACTCGTTTGACTTTTGAAAGTAAAGTTTTACGATTGTTTTAAGATCAACCTTTGAAAACCTGATTTCGGGATTTTCCACGTATTTGAAAATAATTTGCTGTCGTACTTTTCTTGTTTCGACTCCACGTTGCCAGTTAAAGAGTTCTTGGATGAATGAATACTAATATAGATTTCCGATCTTTATAATATTTAGAAGGATACAATATAGCTTTAAGATAGGGAGCAGGTATACACACGGAAATATTCACTGAGATAAAAAGTTCAAATTTTACTGAGACAGTACTTAAGGGAGGAAATACACGTAAAATCGAAAAAAATTGCTAATTTCAGATTGACTTAAAATATATATATTGTTTATACAGAAAATTTTTAATATCAAATCCTTAAAGTACATGTCTTACAGTAAATGAAAATATTTTTTTTTATAATTTATCAACACAAAATGGAGGCGATGCGAGCGAATGAAAAAAATACATCAAAAATTGCCTCGTACAGCTTAACGCCATTTCCGGGGAACTTGCAACGTTCAGAGAGAAAAAAATATGCTAATGAGAGGTGAACCAATTGGCGAACCAATAAAATTTATAAAAAAAAGTTAAATTTTTACATTAATTTTAGATTAAACACAAAAATCGATTATTTTTAAAAAAAAAATCACGCTTCAAACATTAATAAATAAATAATTTTTCTGAAATTACAATAAAATTTTTTTTTCAATTACCATTACTTTTCAACGAAGAGATAATATTGTTTTTTAGATGTAGTATAAATTTGAGCCGGATCAGTTCAATATTTTTTGAGATATTTTGTACGGAAGTTGAAAAAGTACTACTCTGAGAAAAACGCGTTTAAAGTTCTAAAGCTCGACCGACCTGGGCAACGCCGCGCTGCCTATAACTGACTATAACTCGAGAACTAATACGAATATCGCTTCAAAACATCGCATTTTTTTTTGGTATATTTTAAGAGCATTTCAAACATTTTGATGTAATAAAAAATAATCGATTTTTTATTAGCAGTCACATGTATTTTCCTCCTCAATATAATACTGAAAAACACTATATATTTAACTTAAGCTTAAAATTAATTTCAAAATGCATTAAATTTCTCAAAAAAAAACTCACACTTTCAAAATTATAACTAAAAACTGCACGCAATATTCCGTTATCATTAGGTGTTTCTTGATTATTATCGATTCACCTAGCTGTCATGAAAATTAGATATTCAATTACCGCCCGCAAGCAAACAAGCACCAACCGATATATGGAGCAAATGTTCAATTTATTGTTGTTACGGTTATCTAACTTCCATCTGCTTCTGCCTTTAATGCGACCAAACAAACCGATTCGCATCTATAAGGAACATCGAATACAGCAATTGATGCAATCCACATTCACGTGCGAAAACATTCCCGCAAATTTAACGCAGAAAATATGATATGTTCAGTCATGCATAAAATAGATACATACTTGGCAGTTTGCCGTTTTCCTGGCCCCTGAAGATAAAATTTAAATTAAACTAAAGCTTCCAGTCGGGTAGCTTCCTGGGCCAGTTGCAAAAGGCAAGATGATCATTTGCTGTCTTGTCTTGCAATGATCTTGTCGGTTAGAGAGGACCCATCCCGGCATCCCGGCAGTTCCATTTAACGTATCATCGTAGACTTGTTAACATTGGAAGCGCCACAGTTAGACAAGACACTAGGAGTATCAGCGTTTCATATTAAATTCAGATATTATCCCGATAGAGGACCAGATCAAATTATGGGCGGAAGTGTATGCAGAAAATTATGCAACATTGCCGCAAGGTGTGATGCTAGGTGAGAAATAATTCATTTCGAATGCGTTTTGATCGCGTTTGTGGTTGCTGGTAGAGGATGGCATGGCATAGGATAGCCGGATTGGATAGATGCGATGAGATGAGATGGTTTTTCGTTTAACTTGGGCCATCGTTGTCGCGGAAAGGTGTTGGCTTGCGTTGTTGCAATGATAATTTGATAAGTGTGAAAGTACCGCTTGGTGCGAATCGCAATGAAGGTTACATGGTGAATTGGATATGTTGGAGGCAATTGGATAAATGAGATACCATTCGTTTGATTGGTGTGGTATTTGATGTATCTGATTTTCTCGACTAAGTTTAACATTGCATATGTCTAGCTGTTTTTGTATTAGTATCGATAATCACATGATTTTCCCATTCATTTCGGATTCTGGATACTATAACATCCATCCATAAAATATTGCATCTATAGACAATCAGAAAAGACTGGCATTTCCGTGAAAACGATTCTCAACTGCAAACACCTGCACCTCACATTCACCGCATAAATGCCGTATTAACCACAATGTCCCATTGTCGGAAGTCATCGAATACCACCAACCAACCCAATATCCATGTCCAATAAATTACCAGTAATTTCACAACAAATCGTTTCGATATCAACTAACCGTTCTCGGGGACCCAGCACAATGTATTACATTACACGTAGAATTCCTACACAATTTCAATATGCATCTGCATAGCAATTGAGGCGATCAATCATGTGTAATTAGTAATAATTTACATACTATTGAAAATCGACGTGAAAGTTCGTATGGTCCGGCATTTTACTAGATGCCTCCTCCGAATAGCTTCTGTTTGAAGAAGAAATCATCATCGGGCCACTGAAGAAGGTCGAGCATTTGGACACGGTGGACACGTATCATCGAACCTGCGAACATTAGCTTCCTGAGCACTGGCAGCAGTAATTGCAATTGCACCAGCTGCACCGCCACAGCATGACATGCCTAGCAGTCAGCTGTGTTTGGCCAAGTTAACATTTGACATTCTACGAAATCTATTCACTATCGCAGACAGCAGGAGCAAGGCTGAAATTTATCTGCAGCCTCTTTGAATTAGGCATCTGTTGGTAGGCTAGGTAGGCAGCCAGCCGTGTAAAGTCATACTATACTAACGTGCTGTGGCCATCGGATCGTATAGATCGACGCTCTTTCTAGTAAATAAAATAATCACATCAAAATCGTGGGAACTTTCATTGGATCGAAAAGCTATGGTCCCGTGCGGTGGCTAGGCTAGACGCAACTAGCGATCGACCATATCTCAAAGCACAATGACGAAGACAGGAGAAAATCTTTCGAATCGCTGTCGTCGTTGTCGTTTCAATTGACGAAATAGGTTACCTGGAAATGATCAAGAAAGTTATTCATTCCGATGAAATTGAATTAATTCAATCTATACGCGCTCAATTGTTTTCGATTTTGATTGCATTTACGGATGATGTGATGAGTGTTGGCAATCGTTGGATTTTTGGAATGGATTTATTTGGTTTTAATGCAATGAACTGAAATGCGGGAATAGGATGCTTTGATGGATGTGATTTCCAATAAAAGAATCTCTAGGCATGTTTATAATAAACGGGCTCTTACTAATTTTCGAAAAAATAGCGGTTAAATCATTTTGCCGGAAAATTAATAGTTCCTTATGTTTATAAATATGTATGCTCAAAAAAGCATGAGTGAGCATGACTCATGACTCATCTAAGGAAACTGGCATTTTTAGGAGACATGTTATCTGTCTGCTTCAGTTTCGATGTCATCAGAGAATTGATTAATGTCTACGATGTCTAAAACAACCTTTGGAAATAACACTATCAAGGTTCTCTCATTAAAATCATCCCCTTTCGCTCATCACATTTACCTGCATTATATATTTACATTTATATTTTTAATAACTTCAAATTTGTGTTTTTCATTTGTATTGTTATTAAAAAAAAATGATTTTTTTGTTTCCTTGTTTGTATTCTTATCAATTTTTATTAATTTGATAAATTTAATTTAGCTTGATTGACATTTTATTTAATTATTATTATTTTATGAACCTTGTTTGGTGATTGTAAATCAATACATTTTCAACCCAAGTGGCCTTTAAGGGATTTATATATTGCTTTGGGAAAAAAATTATTTATTATTAAAAAAAACTGGTATGCGGGAATAAAATTGATAAAGTTTTCATGATTCTGATAACAGTCTGAATCTGAATCTGATAACTGTTTAATTTTTTTTTAGCCACTGAGTGCCAAAAATCAGGCAAGGATTTTTTTTTACAAATTTAAAGTTGTGATAACTTCCCATGGAGTCGTCAAATCATTATGCAATTTACAAGACCCATTAATGTTTAAAACAGATAAACTTGCGAGAATTTTGTTGTTGTGTAGACAACTCTGCAGTTAGTTACGGCAGACACGTCAAAAAAGAATTTTCGAACCATCAAGTCCCTCGAATTTTTTTCAGTTTTTAAGCGAAAAATGCAAATTTTATGCAACTCAAGGAAAAATGATACACACTACTACCTCTTTTTTATTATCAGAAAAATTTTCTGTACCTGGGTAACGTCATTTTGTGTGTATATTTGAAAATAAAAATCATTTTGAAAAAGGGTATGAAGTGTATAGTAGTCGGAAACAAATATATAATTGTTGTAATGTGATCCAATTTTTTTAAGCTTCCAAAATTAATGTTTTTATTTAAAGACCAATTTTTCCTTTAGAAGCTAGATATATTTTAGTTTCTTGAGAGAATTCGATATATCGAGGGTAATTTGCCTTCTTCTGTCAGTATCGATTGCTATAAGGATGCTATTCGGTTGATCAAGTTACTGGCCTAAGTCTTTCATTTTCAATTTATCATCGAGTGACACTGAGGAAGAGTGCAGATTACCTTCGAAATATTGATATCTGTTAAGAAATTAAAATATATCTAGATTTTAAATTGGTCTTCGAATTATAATATTTAAAAAATATTTGTTAAGTGCTTTTATAAGTGTTATTTATTTATTTATTTAAAAATTTCTGGGGAAAAATGTTTCTGGAACGTCAAATAATTGTCACAGTTAGGAGCGCAATAACAAATTAATAAAGAAAAGGAGTACCTATGAGAGAAATAGTGCGTCGCTTCGACTAGGTACTGTGAGGACATTTTGAAAGATTTTTGAAGAAACTGGTTGCCTAGAGAGGAAAGAAGGGAGAGGATGCAGTGCAAAGCAATCGCAAGAGAGGACAGGCAAATTTACAAGGTAATATTAGAAAATCGTTTTTCAAGCGCTAATGAATTTAGAAGGTAGTTGGTAGGAACCAGTTATGAAAATTTCAGCGTTCATACTGTGGAAATGATGTTAAAGAAACAAGGATTAATTTCTCGTAAACCTGCTAAAAAGACTTCAAGAAAATGTCAAAAGTTGGCGTTTTAGGACTGGTTAAGGTTTATATTTTTCGATGAGTCAGAATCTACCTTCACGGGTATGATAAAGAGCAGCTTAATGGACATGAATAGCGAAGAAACAGTGAAATGTTTGCCGAAAAATGCATCAGTCGGACAATGAAGCAATTGCTGTACATAATTAATGCATGATGGTATATAGTCTTGGTGTAATGAATGCAAAAAAAACATGAAAGGACCATAATAAATCATGTTCTGCCAACTATCGAGGATATGACTCAGATCCTATTTATCAAGATTGCTCAGTTCTCTCAGCGCAATCAGAAAGTCATTTCGAAAAAGGACAATAATTTTTTTTTTTTACCAAGATGACGATTACGATCCCAGCGAATTGAAATTGAAAAGAAAGAACATTTGGGCGTAATAAGGCGTGCCGAGCTCAACCCATTTGAGCGGGCGTGCCGAGCCCAACCCATTTGAAAATTTATGGGTAATATTTGGAAGAATATTGCAATACATCAAGCCAAACACAATTGTGGATGAATATATATTACGGATTAAATATCAAGCTGCAGATCTACAAGGAAAAATAGATTGCCGAAACAAAAGAGAGATGGTGCAGAGCTGGTACGGTTACTTCAGCAGCGTTTTGGAAGCAAAATAAAACCAACGGAATAAATGGAGCCAACAGTGCGAACACTAAAGATATTCCGAGCAGTAGTCGAAAAGAGCCTCATCGAGAGATTAAATCAAACGCTGTACGGTATTCGTGTGTACCAAATTTGGTTATATAGTATATAAAATTAAAAATGAATTTCTATCGGTATTCTAGACTATCGACTTTACCATGATAAATCTTTGATAATCTAACTTTTTTTTTAAATAAAATATCTGAACTTGTGAATTTTGTCCAGTTTTGTTAAAACAGAAATAAGTCATTCGTCGCTGACTTCTTACTTTCGAGCGACGGTAATGTTGTAATCTCGGTTTTTTCTGAAACGAGTGCAGCCAACCCACCTCAATTCTCTAAAGCGAAAGCCACCTGAAACTATCCCCTCTTGATCTAAGGCGGAGACGAAGGGTTTAAGTACACGATTTGGAAGATGACGATAGCGATGTGTTGAATTTGAGTAAAGTAAACTAAAAAAGACCTTGTTTTATTTGAAAAAGCTGGGTACGAAATTTATAGACATTATACTAACATTTTTAATTTCCTTAAGAATTTGTGGGAATCTTTCCATTTCAAGTTTAGCATAATATTCTTTGAAATATAATTATTAGTTGTAGTCGAAATTCGTTCGGAAGGTTCGGTACTTCCAGTACGGGGCCCTAAACCCGCCTTGGGTGTGCCGACAGTCGAAATTATATAACCACACAGTCGAAATTATGTAACCACTGCTTCTCACGGTTGTAAAATTTGCATCAACTTCAAAGTTTCAAATTTCACTATCACACAAGAGCGGTAACCCTTTATCATTTTACATATATTTTAAGCTCCCCGAACTCGTGCTAACGAGATCGAAATTCAATTTAAAATTCAGTCGAAATTCACAAAATTTAGTGATTTTGAGCTCAACTAAGCGTGGTAGATCCGTTTAAAATAAAAACTATCATAAAAACTGAGTAACACTCCTTCATAATGTATTTCCCAACACGACAACTCCATTCAACTTCTCACGACAAACATCACTACGATTAAGGTGTGCGCCAAATGAGACCTCTATCGAAAAAATTACATTGATCATCACGGTTGACTTCAATGGTCCCCAATATTCTTCGTCGACATTTATATCTAAAGATGGTAAAGGAAGATGAGTCTGGTTCCATTACACTTGGGCAATCTTACCTTGACTTCATTTGACTTTTTGCAATCGAGCCCGAATCTGGTGGCTGTTCTTATATGAGTATACATGCGGCTTCATACCATCTTCGATACGTAGCATCTAAAATGGGACACAGTGTGATCACGTTTTCCGAGCCACAGATACAGCATGAATTATTCTGTAGGACATGATATGAGAGAACAGTTATTTGGTAGATATGGATGCTGATGTGCTGCTGCTGCTGGTGGTAGTTGTGGTGTTGCTGCAGCAGCAACGATACAGTTTTGGAGGTCAAAGTGTTTTAGGAGCCACCTGTATTTTAAGATGGCATGGCGAGGCAAAACTCGCGATTGTATGGCATGGATTGGACAAATGGCATATTCTGGGTGCACATTACTGTCTGCTATATGCTTGTCGTCTTGATCGTGGAAAGTTATTTCGGTATAATTTGGATGCAGTGCAGTTAGTTGTTTAGGTTTCGATATGGAATCTAATCTGAATGGGAAAATCGAAATGTTTGTGGTTGGTGGAATGTGAAATATGCATGCGATCGAGGCATATGATAAGGAGGTCAGTATGGAATTGTGTTTGCGATGTGGTTTGTGGTAAAGGAGATTGCGAAGAGAGGATGTCGGTTTGGTCGTGATACAGAGTTTTGTAACAGAAGTTAGTTTATTTTATAAATTTGTTTGTTTGACAAGAAATGTAATGTTGTTTCTCTATAACCCATATAAAATCTCGGCGGTTGGAATTAAGAGAAATTTTCTTTCAATACCAATTTAGACTAGGGTAAAATGAAGGAGAACCAAACGCATGGTGATGACTTTGCTTTTGAGTTTTCTCAGGTATCGACTTATAGTTGAACTGATTGCAAAGTTCTAAGTGGTACCATGGTCCAATGCTCAAAAAAAGCAAAAAAAAAATCTCTGTGCTTACGACCACACTTGATTTCTTTGCTAAAAAATATAAGTGACGCAGGTAGCGCTCAGAGCCATAACCTTGAGTCAATTGCTTTAGAGGCCTTTGGCTATGGCCTTTTAGTTGTGGTCCTTCTGTTAGTAACATGCATATACATGCAACTGTGTTGTACTTTGAAAATTTACACACTAACTTTTCTTGTCACTTGAAATATAGTATTGTTACGTTGTAAAAATAAAAATATAATAAAAATTGTATGAGTGGGAGTTTACCAAAAAAAGCGCTTCAAAACTTTGGAATGAACATGCGCTCACAAGTGATCGCTATTTTAATTTAAAGAGTATCACATTATGCCCTGAAAATAGTATCATGCAAACGTCTATTCTAGCTTCGTATGAAAAAGAAGTCAAAATATGGGATTTAAACATTAATTCTCATTTGAAGCCCAATTTTTGATTGTATAAATGAAAAATGAATTATTTTGGATTGCTTTTGAAAATTAGTATATTTTTCAATGTTTTAATACTGGTTCAAAAAATTCAAACAATTCTTGTAGTTAATCGTTTTTTAGGCAATTATTTCGTAGAGTTTCGATTGCTGAATCCGGAGAATTGTGTAATTAGATAAATTTTTTACAGTTTGTGGTATGATTGCCGATTTAAAATGGTCGCTGGTCGCTCACTATTTTGAAAGCAAGCTCGTCCCTCTCCATCTTAATAGCTTCGAACTGAATAAACAACCCAAAGGTTGGGTAGGTTTACTAGGCATCTGTTGCTTTAGTACCACTTCCAATTTTCATGAAATGCAATCAAACGCAACTCCATGATTTATTTTAGAGAAGTCCTTAAAGCCAACTAAAAGCGCCTTCTGCATTAACTTCCAGTTATCCGGTGAGATGATCTCTGTCACTTTTAATACTATCAATGCTGCCCTAACCTGATACTCTTTGGTCACCTCATTAAACGGTCGAGTTATTATAGTTGGGACAGTCATGCACTTTTTCAGTGTCTCTTGATATGGCTGCTTAGTTGACTTTTGCCGCTTTCTTTGTCCTTATCAGACATTGTCTCAATAGGGATGTTCTTGAATCCCTCTAAATTTCAGAAGGCACTTGTCCAGATTTTATATGCCTGAGCATAGGTGTAGATGCCTGTAGCAAAGATGGCGTCTAAGGTATCTGTATTAGGTGTCCGGTCAGCTTCATTGCCGTCCTCCATGGATTCAGTCCGATATAATAGGATTTCTTATTTTCATCAGTGCCTAAACTTTGTTGCCTTGACACTGCGAAAAACTTGTGGCTGCTTTAGGTCCACAGAGCAGGCTCAAAAGCCATTGCTTCAAAGTTCTTGGACATATTTATAAGCAAAGTGTCCGTGGACGATGAAGTTTTTTCTGTTTTGCGCTTTCGAAAAATCGTTGCTGTTGTTACTTTGACTTGCCACCAAAATGACAGGTGCAAAGCATGAAGGGCATACGAGGGTTGGCACAAAACCTTATAAGACCAAGTGCTCATAGTCATATTGGTACCAATCAGGACCTCATCTCCACTGATGGCTAAACTAATGGTGGTTATAAAAAGCGTTTTCTCAGACCCGCCACGGTTTTATTAAGAAAAAGATGATAGTTTTCACCCAGAACTATTCATGAACAGATTTCATTCTGTCACTACCTCGCCAAAAAAAAACGACTTATTCTACAATGCTAAGATCACCAAACCCAGTGCAAAGATCATAATCAGGGTCAGAAAATCGTCCATATGTGAAAGCTTAGTTGTGCTGAGATAAGATCAATTGATATGCAACAAAGTTTGCGAATTTTTCAACACAACTTTCGAAAATGTATTTTTTTTTATTTTATTTTTATTTTGTATGTGCAAATAATTTTATAATATTATACATATATTCATAATTTAATTGCACTACTCCCCCTTGTAAGGTAAAACACCTTGAATTAGGGGTGAGGAGCCTTCAAATGTGCTATCTATGTTGACATATAATTAATTTAATATGTAGATATTAGTGTTACCATTAAATTATTGTTTTTTTTTAGTTTAAATACAGAATCTGTTTCATCAATCAGTGAACTTATATGATGTTAATTTATAGATAATTTGCATCAACTAAAAATAATACAATAAGCCAATAAGAATTCAATACGAACAAAAGAAGAGTACAAGAAGAAAGTAAAAATTTGATCTTAAGTTTATTAATTTTTTAAGTTTGCATATATGTACATTACTTCAAATCACTTGTCAATAAAATCATAATATATCATGCTTCAAATATGTAAACCCATCCTTACAAAAATGTAGTATAATTGTTTCATTTTTTTCTTGAAATCATTTGTATTCACGAGTCTTCTGATTGCTTGCGGTAGAACATTGCATAAATTGATCCCTGCATATGAATAGTGACTTTGTCCTAATTGTCTAGTACGATTTGGTAGAAGCCATAAATAATTTGATTTATTGCTCGGAACTAAATTTTTCTGGAAAAGAATCAGAATTTACTCACAAATAAAATTTCGATTTCGAAGGACTTGTCTAACATTTAAAAATCTCTGACAAAAACATGCCTACACAAGTAAGCTACGCTGTATACACAAGCAAGCTACGCGAATTTAAACAATGAAATTAATAAAAGCAGTTGTTGGCTAAAATGTAACGGAGATGGCTGGTGAGTTAATTCCATTCAAAAGTTCCAGGAATTATTTGCCATCACTTTTCTATTTTATGTCCTAACATTTTTCAAAGCCTAATTGTAAAACCAGCAAAATCTTCCAGAGATGACCACCATCTGTTCCCATCGCCACACATAAAGCATCATCGACCGAAAGGACCACGACTACTCAATTGGCTTAACTGATATATTTCAAACCACGACTGCTATCGTACCCCAAACAAATAAAATCCAATTACAAATGAAAATAAATTTCACGCAAATTATCGGCATCAGTAAATTAACCACTATCAGTTCATTCAGTCAATAAATAGTTCAACACCGTAAATAAAACCCCCGTAATGTCTCAATCCCTGTGTTTTTGCCTTGTGCTGCGTTATCTGTTTAGTGAGCGTCGCCGGCTTGCTGACCCCTAGCCTTACTCGCTCCAAATCGTCTATTTATCAGATCATATTGCTTTTCTTGAAAGAAAACAGTCCCGCATTTCAAACGGACCCAGCCATAAACTAAATATCACTTATCTTGTTGATGTTTCAATTTTCCTTTGCCGGGCAAAATCTTCGAATCGAAATCTCACCGCCGCGAAAGGAGCGTAATCCATCGGAGACCCCAGCCACCAAATTAATAGTCATCGTACCTATAATGCATATCGCTCGTTCTACTCACCTAGCCTCAGCCAAGCTGGCCATGGCAGTCAGCAACTGAAAAGATAGATATTTATTAATTAGCGATTACTGTGGCCTGACAAGCCCATAAACCAATATCGATCGCAATAAGTAACTTTTCAATGTTCGGGCCGTTGGCGTTTGGCCGCCGTCGTAGCTGCAATGTGTTGTCTCAGAGCACTTTAGATGTAGCGGCTAGTAGGATATGAGCTAGAAAGCTATTCGTTGGACTGCTAGTTGGTTAGTATGGGAACTATTTAGCCTCGCAGGCTGAAGTTGCAGATCGTTACAAGTGAAATTGTTTTCGGTTCCGCACTGATCAGATGTGCACAGTCGAGGCGATACAATCATGCTGCGTTTTCGATTACAGACTTGCGAAAAAGTTATTGCATGTTTCAATTGCAACGATGCATATTTTGAAGAGTGAAGTTGGTTCGGAGTTTTCCTATCGCATGGATTTAATTTAATGACTGCGACCTGCGTTGAATGTACGTCGAAGAACAATTTCAAATGATAAACTATTGAAAATAACGGTTAATTGCCCCAAATAGTATATGCTTATGAATGAAACCAAAAAGTGCCCTTATTTTCAAAGACCATCCCGTGGTCATTCATCAAAAAGCTGCCGCTTTACTGTTATAAACCATACGATCTCATTGCTGAAACTGTTAAAAAAGATTTATAACCGATTCATTCGAGATCCTTTATCAGGTCGGTGACCAGTTTATTCGCATAGTTTATGTCCCGATCGCCTCCTTACACCGTAACACAATTGATCTTTGCACATTTCACGGCACATCGATAGCGGCTTCTGCTCACCAAAATGCATTTCACCGGGCTTCTCCATTTAATCGATACTGGTGGATTTATTTCACGTAATTCTCGGCATTCCGTCACGATTTCCTTGAGTCTCGACACAGGTTCAAAAACTACAAGCGATTGCTTGCCGCTACAAGTGTCAAAGAAAAATTATCGATGCACTCCCAATGTATCCACCTTTTCGATGTTTCGGAGAAAACGTCTATCGATTGAGCTCATGCGAATTTTTCGAGAGTACGTGCTTATAAATAAATGAAAAATTACGACAATGTGTGTATAGATTTTCGGTAAATAATTACGATAGAGGGAAGATGAAATTCAGCGAAGAAAAAAATCGTTTAAAATTTAGACACAATTTCAAAAATAGCTACATTCCTCTATCAAACCGTAAGATATATACCAATATTCATGGTTGTTATCAAAAATAATTTACGACCTTAACCAGCTTATCATAATTTCATGATATGATTTGAAACTTGAGTAATATTCAGCGTTACTACTTTTCCTTTTCCAAAATCACTTAGATCCGAACAAGCCTTTGATCCAAAGCAATGAGCTGCTATCATTCAAATCAAAATCTATTTTTCCACTTATTCTAATTCATAAACTTCTCACCATAACACACTGTGCAGATTATCATTTGAAATATTCGCCTTCGACCCAAGCATTTTTTGTCGCCTCGCCTATAAGTCAAAAAGCGGAATATGCCCCTACCAGCTTCTAGCAATTATGACAGTTGAAAAGTATATGTCTAACTCAGTGTTAATGTCACGCCGATAGGAGAATTTGCAAATTCAGCACTCTGCAGCAACATGTTTAATTATTTTAGTATGTGGGGTAAGCATTCCGTGTAATGTTTCTCAACATTTCGTGTGAGAATAGATATGCTTCAAAATATGTTTCAGGTTTTTATTTATATTATGTTATTTATTTTATTATTATAAGAGCCTAAAAAGACAGGCACATAAATTACTAATTTAGTAATGATCATTTATACCTAAATTAGTAATTTCCAAGATGCTTGCATACAGTCCTTGCTTAAATTATGAATACTGTCACTGACTGTCTGTCACTCAAAGCAATTAGTTTTTGAAAAATGGAGAAATTGAAAATGTTTTAAGTGTATGTTGTCTTTCTTATGTTGTAATTAATGAAGTTGGAGTACACACTGCGCAAGAACTATATTAAAATTCTTTAATTATTATGAATTGGACATCTAAGAAAAATTTTCTGCTTCTTCTTTTTCAATGCGAAAAGCGACTTTTTACAAAGAAAGGAAGGGGGGGGGGGGGGGGTGATGTGTGTTTCTTTTTATGTATTATATTGGGCAACTCTACATCATTTAAGAATAAATGACCAATGATTGATCATTACTAGCGATTTACTTAGTGATTGATAATTTGGTAATTTAGTGGTAATTATTCCGTAAATATTCCAAACAACAGCAATTATATTAACGTTTGCGACAAATGATCATTTAGGCTGTGCTGTCTGTCTAGGCTCTAAGCTTTTACAATCCATTAATTTTAGAAAAAAAATGTATGCATGTTTTTACCAACAACAACAAAAGTGCGTCATAACCATGTCATCATTGCATCATAGCTTTCACTATAAAAACAGTCAATCACGAATTCAAACCAAATAAAATTGGAAACATACATTGTTTAATGGATTTGTCCTCCGATTCAAAGATGGACATGAGCAAGAGTCATAACCATTAAAAAAATTCAAATCATTTAAAAAATTCTAATAATTTCAATTATCAGTCTTCTAATCTATAAATCAACGATGCAGCAAACATGCATCAAAAAATCAAATGCAATAAACTTGCATCATATCAAATACTTAAATTTACTAGTTACTTCCGAAACAAGAAACCATTTAAATATCTTCGTCTAATCCATAAAATATCATCGAAAAAACTGACGGAAACATTTTACCTCACAGCATGATCCTATATGACTAAACTCTAATCTTCCCCGTGTATATATTCTAATTTCGACTAACGTCTAAAAAGATTATCCGTACAATATCTACTCTTCAGTTTTGAATAATGTAACTAGTCTTCCGCCCGACAAAACCCCACGGTGGTACGCAAAGACCTTGTCTCATTCCATAGAAGGAATTCCATTTGTTCCGCATGGTTTTCTTTATTGGGAATTCGTCCCAGCAAGTGTCCTGTCAGTCAGCTGGTTGGCTTCAATCTAATTACCTGCATCCAGTTTACGTAGGTTTGAAGGTACGCAAAGCATGTTCAATGACAAGACCTTAATTATCTGTACGTAATACATTGGTTGTACTGACTGTATTGGCTGCACTGGCCACAAAACAATATGGAACCTGTCAATCAAGCAATCAGATTCATTTTGTGGAGTCTGTGAAATGTGGAGAGCTGTTGAATAGGTTGAAGGTTGATAGAGACGAACGCATAGTTATTTGTAGATTTTGTGATGCAAGAATTTAAGCATGAGACATGAGGTTTGGATCTTATCATGAGAAGGTAGATGTCAAGGAATGCGAATATATTTAGCTATGTGCGGTACTTGTTAAATTCACGGAGACTCTGAAAGGCTTACATTTTTTTCTGCAAATAGTAGAATACGTGAAGCTTAGTGTTGTCTTAAGCTTAGCATCGTCTTCGATTTCATGTGAAATTTTATATGAAAATTTAGCATGAAATTTAGTAAAAGTAGTATTCACTTCTTAGCGTGAAAAGTTGTTTTCACTTTCAAAATGCAGCTGGCATTGGCAGTATGTTTCCACTCATCTCACACCAATTTAGTATGAGCAGTTCATTCTTTCGAGCTTAAAATGACATTTATTATTTAAATTTAACAATTGAATTGTGCAAATGTCTTTTCAATAACAGAATCGATCGAAAATCGAAATTCTTGGCATTTTATCCGTCAGAAATGAGCAGTGTCTCTGCTTTTCTCCATTATCAAAAATTTCGCTCGAAAGATAATGGAGACGTGTCAAAATTTAGCTTCACGATTAACTCAGTGCCCACCTTTACAGTAAAATAAGGAAGATATTTAGATTTCAAGGCTTGAATTGTTATTGCCTGTAACTAATGAAATATCGAGTTACTGGCTTAAGTCTTTCGTTCTGAGATTTGAGGTTAAAAATTATGCTCTTCTAAATAAAAATATTGATAGCTGCTGCACAGAGTTATTTACGTCATCAGGTTATTATCATTGAAAGTTGAAAAGTGGATTCTGTAAAACAAAAAAAAAATAAATAAATAAAACTATGAGATAAAACATAAAAACATATAAAACATGAGACCTCAATTTTTTTCTGCTCATTGCTCTTTTGCTCTACCTACAATGAGCAATATAGATCAGATGTCTGTTAAATGGAGGAAGTAAGTAGCTTTGGTCAATGGGATAGTTAGCAGTCTCTAAAAGCAAAACAAAAGGACTGAAAACAAATGTTGGTGCCAGGTAGCCGAAGATTGCTTATCAAAAATAAAATTTGCAATCGCCGTCTTGCAAGGTTTAAAGAGAGGTCTTGAATTGAATTTCGTTGCTTTCTGAGCCTGCTTTATAAAAACTTGTAAAAAATGTTCAGCTGAACCACTAAAAGTTTCACTAAATTTGGAAAAAAAAATTAAGCCTCAAAATATTTCTCAAAAAAAGAATGCTTACTTCATAATTGTGTCAAGACAATTTATTAGTCGTTGTATCTTCTTTCAGCAAACAACACCTTGCAGCAAGCTCCGCTACAATCAGTTACCGTGCGGATCAAATCATTTTTTCCAAAAAAATATAATTACTAATATTTGAACTTTAAAAAAAAATCCGGCTGTTATCTTCTTCACAAAGCATAAACAAATTGAAATAATAAATCATTCGAAGCGCTGCCCTTCGCTCGTAGTCATAAATTTCCTCCGGAAATTTGTTTTTATTTGAAATCATCTATAAATTGATCCACTATTCGGCTCCTTCAGAAAAACGATAGAGGTGCCCATTTCGCATCGATTCAGATAAGCAGAGATTAGAAGGGTAGTAAAAAAATGTTCGTCCAAGATAATCCAAGTGTTTTTTTTACTTAAGCCACAACATGAAGTCGGCCATAAAATTAATCGGTCGTTTCTTGTCTTAATTTTCTCTCCTTTTTTGGTTGCTTGATTCAATAGTATTTATTGATTCTATGTAATTATTTCATCAAGACTTAGTAACTTGAAATAAATTGTACTCTCCTGATTCCAGCTAATACAGAGCATTGCCTTTGAACCGTGAGTAAAAAAATTAGATATGGCAGCCCTTTTTGAATTCCATCTTCATTCAACTTCCATCGAAAAGTTCACTTCTTCGATTTTCTGTAAAATCAACCATTTAACTGCCAATAATTTTTCCAGATAAGATTTTTTTTTTGTTGATCATTTCACCACTGTATCGTATTCATTGTGAATGCAAATTTGAAAGATGACAACGAACGGGACATTTGAATGGTATTCGTTAGAAAGTTGATTTAGTAGTGCAAGCACGTAGTAAGTATGTTTCCTTGTTGTTCTTGTTCTTAGTTTATGTGATAGTCAATTTGGAAAATTATCTTTGATACGAATTAAATCAATGGAATAAACTGAGTGTAATTACAGTTTGCAAACGTAGGTTGCAAGATTCAGAGCATATTCATTTGACAATAATCAATGGAGATTGACAGGGTGCATGAATATTGAGGAAGCTATGTACATGTGTACAGGATTTGTCGATGCATACTGGATAAATTTTCTGATGGATTGTCACTAACAATACCCCGTGCTCGAAGGACATTTAATTTAAAATGGTCTAAATTTGGTCATTTGTATAATCTACATAATTTTGATGCAATGGACATAAGATTCAAGATGCGAAAAATAATATTTTTCTACAACAGTGTGAAATTCTTGATGCCAAAAATTAATGCCGTTTTCATTATAAATGCTGCTTTCAAATAGTCAAAAGGCTCATTCAGCAGATGGTTCATAAAGCAATAAGAACATATATTCAAAAAAAAACACAATTTGGCTACACTGTTGACTGGAATACGATGTTCTTCATTAGAAATTAGCTTTTAAGTCTTGAGACATCTTTTACGGCCAACCAATTTTCATGGCTTAGCATTCTGAAATATGTTTCATAAATATATTAAAACTACACCCAATTGAACACAATATCACACACTTAAAATTTACCGACAGCTGCCGACTTCAAAATACTCACTATCCAAATAGAATACAACAATATTTATGACGTGCAATTTCTAGCAAGCTCTTTACAATATCCCTTCATAATTCAGCTGCTACTATGGCATTTTAATTGCCATCCACTTGACTATCCGATTAATCCTGTTTCGTTACAAATTTCAAGTCGATTGGATAAATGTATGCAAGTTTTATGATTTCTTTCGAATGGTGCCATTGACGATATTTGCTTGCTGGTTGATGACGACGGTGCTGATGACTCTAATGCTGATGATGATGAAGAAGAACTTGTTTCAATTGTCCACTTCACTAAGATATTGCAATGAGCGGTATACAGTGATATGATACTTTTATTTGTTGCAGATCGACGGTTTTCTGCAACGTAAATTGGTTATTTTAGCATTAAAGCTCCGTTTGTTTTTATGAGCGACCCCGAACGAGAAATGCATCTAATTTGAAAATGAAAAATTATAGAAATGGTCTAACGATCAATGGAATTTATCCTATTAGAATTATTATTGTGTGTAAGTGTGCATGTGTTTGGTTGTTGGTTGAGTTGAGTTGCGGGATCTGTTAGAATCTTTTAACGGATGTTGTTTATTGAGCAATTATAGTTCTTGAGAAGATACTATGTAAGCAAGCTGTAGCGCAAACGATGAATGGAAGATGTATGACGAATGCAATTTCATAAATAAGTTGCGAAGAGTCAGTGGTTTGAATAACTCAAGAGGTATTTGGGTGGTTGAGCAAAACAGCAGTCAGAGTTTCACCATTGAACAATTAAGGAAACGGAACAATACAATTGAGGCTATGTTTCAGGTGCGGATAGGAATTTATTATTGGGGATTATAAGGAATGTAAAGGTAATTAGGGAAAATAATTAAGTAATTACTCGTTTAGGTGTTGAAAGAATTATGGCTATGGTTAAACTGGTGTCGATATTGATAACCAAGAAAAAATGGTCTCTAAATTGAAATATTTGGTTTTGAAAGCTAGGAAAAATGAATCTAATGCAATCAATCAAAATATATGTTCAAAAATGGAAAAATATAGGTGAATATGACTTTCATTTACAATCAAAAAATTAATGAAACATTCGCCCAGTCAAAGCATATACCATTAAATAAATAATTTTATAGACATAATATTTTTTCATGTAGAAAGATTCTTGTGGGGTGAGGTGAATTTCGTACCCTGAAGGGACACATCAATGACCACGTGCTTTTTCAAAGTCTCCAAGACATCTACTGATATGAGCTTTTGCTTAAGCATACTGTTTATCCACTTGCACAAAGCAGGATGGTTGTTGGTTGCGTGCAGGCTCTTCACAAAGGGTTTTGTATGAACATTATTGAAATTGAATGCCCAAAACGGCCCTCTCTGTTATAGAATGCCTTTTCGGTTTCAAGAACTACCCTATAGAGAGCCGTCTTAACAAATTTCCCTCTCATGTACACGGTTCGGGCCCAGAGTAGTCTCCGCATGGTCCCGACTTCGCATATTCCTTCTACATCATGAAGGTCAGTCACATGCTCACCCGTTGTTTCGCGACTGTTCTTCGGAGCGTTACTCAGTCCTTGGTTGCCCTGAAATATGACTCGAAGAATCACATTCTTTACTTTGGAAACAACTACATACCTGACAATTTATCTGTGTGGATCTTTTTGTTGGTGCTGCTGTTGCAGCTCGGCGATAAAATATTTCAAATATTGTCGATAAAAGGTTGTCGGCATTGCCGCATCACTACACACAACTTTTTTTACACCACGAAACCTTACTAATTGACTTTCTATATGGCCGATCATGGAGCCTAAATTGCAGAATGCAGTTTACAGGGGAATCATCAAAAGTTGACGAACTGGTCATGGCGGTCATACAGGAAATCGACCCGATTCAATGATCTTTAGCGTTTGGAAAAGGAGTACCGATAAACGCACCGGTTTGAATTGAAAGTTTAATTCAAATGAATTGAACATTTAGTTTAATGTAAAGAACCTTATTCGAGATCATACTAAAATCGACTAAAATAACGGTATCTTAGTTTAATTTTGAATTTTGATCACATTTGAAGTATTTGAAGTATTCTAAATTAAATATAGAATACAACCTCAATCAAAGTGTGGAATTGTCAATTGCACAGAAACAGGGGAGATGGAGTCCTTCCAGCAGTCCAAAAAGTGAGTATCTGCGAGAATTATCAACGCTTTCGAGGTGTTGCTTGGCCACTCTTCATCTGGCCTCCGCTCTAAATTAAGCGTGTGGACTCAGAGTGGATTCAATTCCGCCGCACTGCTCCTTCCAACCTTGCTTTCCTTATTTCTGACTTATTGAGTCTTAGGAAGTCCTGGTATTCATCCCAGCTTTCACTGCAATCAGCTGCTTTGGCGAAACTAAACAGATCCCGTAATTGCTTCCTGCGACAACCATATTTCATTTTACACCATATATTATTTTCACCATAGTGGTTTAAGGTTACGCTTTGAGACTTTGGGACAGGAGCATTCAAAAGCTTTAACGTGTTATACCGTGTGTGTAGTAACTGCTACCTTCACTTCTACTACATAGTCAATCCTGAGACAAGGATCTAGCCGTAAGCCGATTCCCGCGTGAAAGTCCTCTAATTGTAGTTTGTGGGGCTGCGCAATGGTCTATAATTCTAAATTGAGCTGAATTTGATGCTGCCTCCTCACTGTGGGCCATCATCGGCCACTGCAATGGTCGCAATGATCGCCACAATTATGGTCACCATCACAATTTTCTTCCACACACTGGGCCGCTAGATGGCCCAATCATGATTTTTCGGTTGCGCATGATGGCCCGCTTTGATGTGTGCGAAAAACCGCTCCGAAAGCCATCCTCGGCCATCGGCATTTCCATGCTTCGCCACTGTCGGCCACTGCAAGCCATCGCCCGTCTACACAATGAGCCACATGATGGCCCACAGTGAGGAGGCAGCATGAGAGTGAAACCAATGCATCCATGATCAGAGAATGATGGGCCTCCAAGGTCCATCTAGTTCTCTATCAATTGTTCGTTGAAGCCTTTGTGAAGAGTGATGTCTATCACGTGCTTTACTGATAAATCTCCTGTAAGTATGTTCATCTTCCTGATTTGCTCTGACCTTTTTTTAAAAATATCCTTGCTGTTCCAGACGATTTTATGACGTGTGTTGGTGCCCGCTTCTAACAGTAGCAGCTTTTTCTTGCTGAAGGTGAGTTTCGTAACCTCTTTTGGTGGAGCAGCCTTTTGCTTACAAAGTAGGCGGAGGCGATGCATACAAGCTCATTTTTGCTCCCCTCACATGCTATGATGGTCAAATCATCCGTTCTTAAATTATAAGATAAGTATAAATATTTTTCCTCAGCAAGTATGTATAGCCGTTCTTATTTTGGCTACTGCAGTGGTCCAACCCAGTCCAGCAGCTCGCTTTTTCTGCAGAAATTCAAAGTTCCTGAACCAGTGTCACGTCAAAATTACCTTCATGGAGTGTCAACAGTAGCTTGGCTAAGGCAAATTTATGTACAGTGGTTTAGATGAATCTGCAGTATTTTTAGCGTCGGCCGTGACATCCTCTTCAACTTGCAACTGATCGATATGGAGACTTGTTACTGTATCCAGGTAAACTGTGATCTCCGGTCTCTGAGGTGTTGATTGACATCTTTCGGGTGGCGCTTCCTTAGGCGTAGGTGAACGTGACCTGCGCTTAACGCCATCATGTCGAAATGCGGGTAGAACAGGTAGCCTGAGTTCTTGTTAAATTGGAGCATGTACACCTGTCTTTCGTCCTGCTTCACCGGCTTCTTAACATCCAGGATCTTCCAATCGTGTATTGGAAAATTCTATGCAGCAATTTGAGACCCACCTTCGGTTCCACTACTCGCGGTATTACCTACATCTGTCTAGAGGAGCTCCTTTGCATAGCCCAGGTTAGGCTCAGTCCTGACTCTACAATCTTTCTTTTGCCAAGTGACAATTGACTTAAATCAGTCAATCAGTGCCATGATTACAGGCTGTTTAGCCACATCGCTAGTCTCATAGCCCTTCTCGGCTTAGAGCTGGCTCCTAAATGGAGAGGCTTTCTATGCCAGTTTTATTTCTGTTCTGCGAAGAGCAGATCTAGAGGAAGAAATCATGCAAGACAGGACAAGAGAGAAAGCTACAATGCAAGGAGTCGCATACCCAACACCGGCGGCCATCAGTGGTGTCAAGTAGGCCCCGGGCCGTCGATATCCAACAACTGCAATGCTATAGGAGACCACTTGGCCACCGTAGCAGATAATTCCACAAGGTGCCGGAACCTTTCAACAGGAAATCCAAACTGAGAGTCTTCAGCTCTAACAGGAACAATGTCTTGTGGAAAACTTTTAAAAATTTGAAGCAAAGGCATAATCCTACGTGATTCTACCTTTATTGATTGAAGTAATCAGAGCTAAATGCAAAGGTTTGTTAGTGCACCAAAAAAACTAAGTCATTTCTAAACAATTTCCGCAAATTTTTCACATTTTTTGAAGCTAAAATCAACGATTTATTTTAGGAATTCTATCAGGTATTGCTCTTTGACTACAAATTCGATGTTTGTTTATGACATTTATTGGAATTAAAAGTTAAATTTAATTTTGGTGTCATCAACTTGCAATGCAAAAATTATTAATGCAAGTAATCTTCATGAAAGTAATTAGAAATTCAGTAAAATTGTAAATGACACTATAGTAAATTTAAAAAATCAGGAAGAAAAATTAATGTTTTTTTTTTATTTTAAGAGATCAACTTTCGACTTCTTAACCCGCGGTTGCACACGCTATGGTAACAAGTTGATGTTTTTTGCTTATTTTTACTCTACACTCTGGCACACCTTTCAAATTACCAACCGTCATCACTTCTGTACATCATAGCACAAAACCACGCAATCTGAACAGTAGCATAAAATCCATGCAATTTTCTTCAACTTGTTTAATTGCTAATATAAGCTCTTGTGGCATCATATACTTAAATCTAAATTAAACATTAGTAACAATACCCGTCATTACCGACCGACTAAATACGAAGCGTTGAAAGTCCACGCAGAACGTTCCATCAAATCTATTATGTATTTCATACAGTATTTCAGTTCGCATGTCTAGATTTCGCATTAGCTTCGCTAATTTACGTTAGAATGTGCCAGTCAGAACGCAACAGCATGCAACATTCTAAAGTGATTTTATACCATAACGCAAACCCAAGCAGTCTTCGCTCCTAATTGTGCTACGTACTTTCAATTTGACTTATCTGCGAGAATTGCTTCGAATCACTTCGAATTGCTTCTTAGAATCAGCGCAACATCAATTGTGTCGGTTGAATCGCTGACTGCATCTAACGTACGTACGAGCAAAAATATGATATGTAGCGATGACCATGGCAGAAGATAGTTCATGAGTTAGCTGCTTCTAATGCGTTTCAGTTGGATACAAGTTGGGCTGCATTTACCGCCACCACCATCACAGCGCCACTGCGGCGTTTATGATTCAGGTAAAAGTCAAAGACTCGAGAATGCAACGGTATCATCGTCGTATCGCAGCGCGACCGGACTATGATGGATCGCGTTATGATCGGTAATCTACCGACCATAACGCGAATATAGAACATACAAAGCCGATTGTTTATGATGTGTTCTAATCATGGAGCTAATTAGGCGCTCTGATTATCCATTAAATGGCAGCCTGGCATCAGACAATGTTTTTCAATTGTGCTTTACATCGGTGGATTAAGTGGCTGGAGGTGGTGCATAAGCTTGCATTGATGAACGGGTTACTGTGCCTAGGCGCCCACGATGATATTTTTAGTCAAGTGAAATTTTTAAGAGTAAAATTTATAAACATTATAGCGTATAGTTCAATTAGTCTTAACCCAATTGTATGTCCTTGTACATTCTAGTAAGATTTTCTAATTGAGACCCGTTCAAGGACCCTAGAAAAAGTTCCGCACCCACTGCGTCACGTTCAATAGATAATGTCCCAAGTCCGTCTATCAATCGTGCTCGTTCTTAACGTGATCATGTGTGCGATACGCCGGCACCTATCCTTCCTATTACAAAGTCAGCTATCGTGCTGTGCGTAATAATGATGATGGCAGTAGGACGAACGGTCATTCATTTGCCGATGCATAAATAGCTTCCTTGTTGCGATCGTTATGCGGGCAATCAAACATAGTATCACTTATCCGACAGACCTACACGTAGTCGAATAACTAGAGTATATTGTTTGAGAGCACCGCTAGGTAAGTTGACCTTCTTACAAAGTATTAAAAAATTAAATTCCCATGATAAGCTAAAATGTGAGTATGTGGCAGTAGCTTCAAAAAGTTGTCACATCAAATGTCCCATGCAATCTAAATGATGGGCTACGGTTTTATTAGCATAATACATGAATTTCATTTGTTTTTCAATAAATTTCTATTCAAACGATTTTATACATAGATAAGACGGCTGGAACAGTGTGCTTAAATCATCTCAGTAGAGTATAATTTAAATGAAAACTATTTTCGTTGTGCATCTGTAGCATGCATTCCAACAAGAAAATCTTTAATTAATTTGATTTCATATTGGATTAGGTTTGGACAGGAGAGCTTTTGTTGTTAATTTGCTTGTGAACTTAATCCGATTAATCTAATTATCTTATCCTATTGGGGAATCGGATTCACGTGTGGTCTACAAGGTACTCGCGGAAAGATATTGTGGAAAGATATTGTAAGGTATGTTGAATTGGAGTGCATGTAGACGGAATGTTCTTTTGCTTGGAATAATGAATAGTTGAAAAGGGATATATGTAAAAATGTTTAGTCTACTATCAATAAATTAAATGCATTAATTTTATTTGATTGATTTTTTGATTTATTCAACTTATCAAGTTCGTCGATATCTTGATTTGAGTCATAATGAGTTGCATATTTAGGTACACATTTTTTCTTTAACTGTAGCATCATTATTTTGGAGATTATTTTGTGATTTTAATTTGAGGATCAAACCCAATAAGTATGTGAACAGTAAAGATATGTGTAATTATATGAATATTGTCAAAAATTTACTAAAGATTAGTATTTTGCAGCTTTGGGTCAATCAAATCAGAAATCAATTATTAAACTGAAAATTTTCCATTACTGTTTCTATCATGCATTGTTTCATTACGTATTTAGTTCAACTTTCTCAGAGCTTTGAAAAAACAAATAAGTTTGCTACTCGCCATTAATCGGCAACAGGAAATTAATTTTTAACGAGTTAATAATGCTTTTCAATACTAGTTGGCACGATTGGCTCATTTCTATTCAAGTCCTTATAATTTTAACTCGAACCATCCCACATGCGAAAGAAACTTTTCTAAGCTCAGAGTTGGAAGCGAAGAAAAGCGACTTCAGTGTAAGTGAAAATCATATATGAATCAATATAGAAATATTACATCAGCCAGTCAAAGGTTGACCAACAGAGATTATATCCTGTAGAATAAAGCTAGTTATATCCACTAGACATCCATCTTGACGGCGTGAGCAATGAGAAGGAAAAAATCTGACGGTGAAAATCAATGGCAAAAAATTTTTGTTACCTCGTCCTTTTTATATTATGGTTTTGCAAGGAAAATAAGCCTCGTGTCTTCAAAACATTGGCATCTATCTATAATCTGAGCTGATATGTAAAAGTGAGCTGATATGTAAAAATATTAAAGAGCTAGCCAGCTAAAAAATCAAGAAGTTACGTTTGATAGCACGTTGCAGCTAGGAGATGCAAATTTGTGAACTAGTTCCCAGAATCGAGACGGATGTAGCTTGATAATCTTGGAAATCAAGGCGCGACTTCGAATGTTCTTCCGTCGATGATAATAAGTTCTGCATTGTAGTACGATACAGTTAATACTTGCAAACATAGTTATAGAAAATAAGTAAAAGATCTGCCATTGAGAAAAAGATGTTCATACAATAAAGAAAGAGCAGCCTGGTAAACAAATGTAACGAATCATTAAATTGCTTTTGGAAATCACAAAAATTTTTCAATTTGCAATCTTCAAAGAATCTGTTTGTGTTGAAATTGACACTTCCATTCAGTCAAAAATCAGGGGTTGGATTATGATTTGAGCTCATACAGGGTCTGTCCGGAAATTATTGGGGCTGAATTTTTCTCGTCCAGAGGAGTGAAGGTAGAAACATTTTCGTGCGGGCAGCGTGAAATTCGCTAAGAACTACTGTGCACAAAATGGTGACTAATTGATTTTGTTTGTCATGACTCAAACTTACTGGAGACTAGTCGTAGATGTTCAAGTACCACCCGAAGGTAAAGTGTCAAACCCTTGAGTGGCAAACCTCAGATTCACCTCAGCTAAAAAAGACACAAATGTCAAAAGTCAAAAGTTTAATCTACGTTGATTATCTTCTTTGACTGTAAAATAGTAGTTTACCAAGAGTTTGTACCGCCTGGTCTAACTGTGACTGCCACATTTTGTAAGATAGTGCTTAAAAGACTTCGAAAATGAGTCGCTCGTCCTCGCTCAGCAGTTGCTGATTTTTGAAAGCCCCACCACGATAATGTGCTGAGCTATACCTTCTTTGCTGTCATGGACTACACAAATGTCGTATTTTAACGTCTTTTTAGCCACCTTACAGACCAGATGTCACTCTCCTAGACCTCTTTCTCTTTCTTTGACTCAAACGGGCTGTGAAAGGACGGCAACATAGCTAAGTTAAGGCCATTCAAAAGGCTGTGACAAAAGAGTCAAAGTTAATTCAGATTGGCAGAGTGAATGGGAATGCTGTGTTGATGCGAAAGTGTCGTAATTTGAAAACTATCAAGTTGATGTACCGATATTGTCATAAACATTTTTCTCTCATCTACAAAACTTAAGACTTGACGTAGCATTTTAGAGAAAGCAAGTCTAGAGATCATGCGAGTCATGTCACTAGCTCTCGATTGAGATGGATTATCAATCACTTAGGTTTCTTTATATATCCAGGCTTCAAAAAATTATCTTAGCCAATATCAATCACATACTATAGAAACAATGCTTGTAAATTAGCACTATCCATATCCTGGTACTCTAGCTTAGACTCATTCAAAGAATAATTTTATTGGACCCCTCGGAAAATCCAATGAAATAATAAAGTCTTTAGTCCTCTTCAATTACTTATAGTCTGTGAATCATCTGAAATTTGAAGCGATTGCTATTAGTGTGATTTGAATTACAAATCCATTATTGAAAATCGATTGATCCATCGATTTGTCGATCTGATCTGATGTCTGCACCTGAAGTGATAGGATAGAGAAACTTCTTGGACTACAACTCTCATTAGTTCCAAAATTTTGGAAAGTAACTTGCTCCTTATTTTCATAGTAGAAAAATTATCATATGAAAATTTAACGGCATTTAATGGCATGTGCTAGTCAAAAAATGATGAAAATGCTCAGTAATGGCAAAACTTTAGTAATACTTTGCTAGTATTCTAGAGTCTCTTGAAACATTGAACCATTTGCTGTTTATTTTCGTTGTATATGTTTGCTATATGAAAATTTAATAATAACATCTATTGGTACGAAAGTGATACAAATTTCTAGTGCTGGCGATCCGTACTATCACCACAGCCAAAAGTATATAGAAGTTGCTTCACATTGAGGTCAGCCTACTCTGTGAATTTCGTTTCGATTTGATGGCTGCGTTGAAAGTTTTAGGAGCAAAAACTTTTAAGGATTATCACCATCGAAAACTTTCACACTTTCGAAATTGAAACATTTGTTGCTAGTTTCACTATATGCTCAATATTGTTATCTAAAAGATCGTCATTATTTGAAAATTTAATGGTAGAATCTCATTAGCTAGAAAATGACAAAACTTATAGCTGGCAGCTCCATCTTAATTTTTCAATCGAAATTCTACCAAATTTGGCATGTACTGAGGACCGTTTGCTGTGTAAATTTCGTTATAATCTGGTGATTGTATTGGAAGTTAAACGGCATTTATTTTGCTGAAGAATTTTTCAAGATAGGACCACTGCTCTGGGTTGCCAATATTTTCAAGCTATTTTTATCAGACTTGTCCCTACTCAAAACTAATATATGTTGTGAACTTCAATTGGGTGTGACTATCGGGTCATGTGTTCTCGTGATCACAAATTGGCGGTCAATATATTAATCATGCAACATTAGACCAGTTTTAGCACAAAAATTATTACTGCGTTCCAACGATGAAAGAATTATTCTGACTAAACTGTTTATTCTAGTCTATTTGAAATTTCGTTATGAAGCCGTTAACAAATTCTAATTAAGTATCGTTTATTTTTGCTAAAGTATCAATCGATATCAGAAATTCCTTGCATGTACGGACATACATTAATCTTTCACGATGGCTCAAGTCCTATTTGTAACGACACAATTATACATTCCATAGCATATCATTATTTAAAAGCATATTAACATGTCGCTGCTAATGTTTCAATTATTCAAGACTACAAGCTCTACTCTATAATTTTAAAGTTTTGATTTATTGCTGTATTTAGCCTCGTCACCCTCAAACAAGTAGCAATGCTTGTCAAACTAGCTTCAAGTCATTGTCGGTGATTAAATCCATCATCATACTTCTCTTCAAAAATTTTGCATAAATAAATTTCACGACTCAATAGGGCAAAATATGCCCTAGTATTCCAACCAAGGACACATTATCTCATCAATCTCACTTAGCTAGATTGCATTATGCTTGTAAGGAGGCAATCAGCGTGGTCACCAACAAGGATGACAATTATGTAAATAAACACGTTCTCGAAATCAGTTTCAACGACATCGAGGTAGTGTAGTTTTCGATCAACTTCGATGAAGTTATCAATTGGCTGTTTAGTGTTCGCTACTAGATAGCTGCTGTAACTGCAAACATTTAACTCGATGTCTAGCATCACGAAAACTATCGAAAACAGGCAATTCGTTGCGGATGTTGCTGGCGACGACGCGATATTTAATTGAAAAATATGCCATGAGAAACAAAAGACTTAAGGCAGTAACCTGTAAGTAGTTTGATTCAGGGATGCTGTGATATTGTATTTTAGATGAGACCTGATAAGTAACCGACTGACAAATGATAGTATCTGATGGTATGAATAATTGATTTATCAAAGGTTATTTTGATTTATTTACTTTTTGCTGATGGTCCCTTTGATGCCTGTAAAATACAAGCCGACTCTGAACGGTTTGAATGCCTTAATATCCATTCAAGTTAATCTAAATTGAAAAAAATGAGGACTTCCAAGTCATGCTGAAAGTATCTTAAGATAATAATTCCTGATACCATTGCAATCATCTTCCTTGTATTGCCATCGTTATCTATCTAGGCATCGCAAACGTTTCGCTGTCAACCGAGTCGATGATAATGTTGACATAATATGCAATAAAACGTAACCTTTTATTTATTAACATATTATCTACATCGTTCACGGCAACTATTTTAGGTGTGGACCAAAGGTCACTGTCATGCTACAATGGGGCTACTGTCAGTTGCCGGTAAAATACCGTCTCCACATTTGGATCCGCCTTCAAGCATCCCGACCGTATTCGGTATTGAATAAATTATGTTTTATGTTCTAATAGTTCCGTGCGGCCCGCATAGCTTTGATTATATCTACTGAGTATCTACTGGTAATCCACTGTTTAGCTGTTCAGCTGTTCAACTATTTGGCTGTTGAGTTTCCGACGTATGTATTGTCATGCCATGTCTATGTCGGTGTCCATGTCCAGTAAGTAAGCTACACATTGGCAATGCCACCGTGCCATCGTGCACTATTCCTTGCATTTTCAACAATTTCCAGCATCTTTGCTTCACTGCAACGTGTTACGAGAGTTAGTTGCCGGATAATGTAGGTCATTAGAGCTACATCTAACAGTTTTAGCGGTTCATCCGCCACATCCCCACCGGATCCGGAATATTGTTATTGTATCGCGACTAGTGACGGGATGCGGCGAGGACGCGGTCGCAATGGACGGAATGTATGGTTGTGCTGTCGTCGATGGGCACATTCAATGTCAGTAAAATTCGGTGCTGAAATGTGGTGTTGTTTTACAAACTGTTCGTGTCGATGCCGATGTGTCCCGCGATTGCAAAGATATCGTCTTAATAGATCTTGCAAGTATTATTCGCGGAATTTCATACGGGTGCATCGAAGAGTACGGAGCGGGAGGAGAGAAGGGGGGAGGGACAAAACGAGCGAGTAAGCCTTGTTGCGATGACATCGAAAGCTATCACGATCGCGTATCATTGTCTTTGATAGCATTTAGAAACAAATACTTATTGGACGATAGAATGATAGGGTTGACGGATGAAAAAGTTTTTTTTTCTGTGAAAAAAGCGAATATGTTGCCTGCAGAAATATGACAGTTTTTCTTTTGGAAATGAGCCGGATGAATAATATACTACATCACGAGTGCCTCAAGGGTCGATTCTCGGCCACATACTTTTTTTATTTTCATAAATGAGATTACTTCTTGCTGCAGAAATAGAAAATTTCAGCTTTGCACTGACGGCTTAAAGCGTTGCAAAGAAATTCATTCTAACGCTGCCTTATGCGCACTTCAGGATAACGCCGAAAATTTAGTCATTTGGTTCAAAAGTAGCAAAAGCAACCTTAAACTTAAAAAGCATTTTCAAATAGCATTTATTAGAAGTTGTGTTCCTAAAGGTTTTCAGTACTGCATATGCAAAAATTTGATAAATAATATTTGTTAAAAGGTCAGTATCAATTACGTAAGAGTCATTTTAAATAGTAGGCTACGATTTGGTGAGCATGTTGACAGTATAACTGGAAGAGCTTCTAAGAGAGCTGGTTTCGTGATTTCTTATTTCGAAAATAGTGAAACGGAATTTACTTTATACAAATCACTGGTATCTTAGTATCTTAGAATATTGCTCTGCGGTTTGGAGCCCTATCTTATAATTTTTACATCGAAAAGCTAAAAGGAGCTCAAAAATAGTTTCTTAAAACATATTGAACAGAGTAGCTTCTAATGAAAAGAAGCTTCGATACTTCAGGTTAATGTATCTAACTTTTGCGACAGTTAAACGGACACAAAACCTTCAATAATCATTCCTCGAATTTCGTTAACATTGAAAAGCAGACATTTTTAGCTGACACTGCTGTAACAAATCAAAAATGCGATCTGTTGGTTACATTTTCCCTAGCGTGTAAACTATCCAAAACAAAAATCTAATATACGAACATGCCAGCTTTCAGATTTATTAAAAACCCTAGCCACAAAATATCTATACTAGTTTCCAAATTTAAAACAAAAAAATGCATTTAAGGATTACTAAATCATAAAGGCGGCTTTAGATATACGGTGTTTGTCAAATACCGAGCACCTAGTTTGGCAAACTTCGCATGTGTGGTTGGGTTGCTCGCTTAGTGCTTGCCCTAGGCCAAGCACAAACATTCGGGTGCTCGCTATTCCCCTAGTTTGTGGAACTTTCAACCAAATCAAAGTAGACGAGCACTGTGTTTGGGTATGTTCGGATCCCCGCTTTAGACATTCGGTATTTGTTGCAGTTGTTGATAAATACTGAAAAGTGTCAAACTGTGTGGCGCGAGTAAAAATTTTCAAATGAAAATGGCGGGAGTGAACAACGACGAGCAGCTCGTACATGTTCCAGTTTTGGCAGACATTCGGCAATGCCCGAATGTCTAATTCAATGTGCTTGTCATTTCGCAATCACCAAGCCAAATGACTTGACTAGGTGTTCGGTATTTGGCAAATTGGGGGTATTTGACAAACACCGCATATCTAAAGCCGCCTTAATGTACAATTTATACTCTGTTTTTTTATCGATTTCTAGTTTGAACAATCCTAACATTTGACTGTAGTTTTTAATTTCATCGTTTTTTCCAGTTATTAATATCTTTCCATTCCTCGTCGATCCCACACTGGGCGCTTTCTTTGCTCTTACGAATATGGGGCTATTTCAATTGTTCAAGGAAGCCAAGTTGACATTAAATAAGAAAAAAGTTGTTTCTTTATTGTTTTTCATAGAATATTATGTCTTAAATCTAAGTGAATTCAATATCAGTACTGACTTTCGTAACGAACAGTCCGTGAGAAATTAGAAATGAAAAATCATTTGTTACATTTGCTGGCAAGCACTATGGTCAATTTACTTGACACTTGATATTTTTTAAAAGTTTATACTAATCACATCATAATGTTAGTTATTAAGTGACACTACGAGCAGTAACAGGCTTTGGTTAGACTGAAAGTTCCGGACAGAATGTGTGTTAAAATAAAATGCAAACCCAACCAAAGATAATTTCCTTCCTTTTATGTATATTTCTAATAGGCACAATTATTTTCACGTCTCAGCAAATATTTTATTTATAAACTTAATCACAATAACAAAATGGCAACATTGTCACTGAACAAAATCCATTATATTCCTTGAGAATATCTTTGAGGGCCCCTGTACCAAGTTTATTCATTTCAAATATTGTGGCTGCAATTCCTATACTAACAGCCAACCGATATCGATAGCTATTAGCAAAGCGACCTCACTAAATGCATTTACGAAGTTAAGTATGCATTACAATCGAAAACGTTTAGAATGCAGTCGTATCCGCTGGCGCTGCGATTGCCTAGACTGCGTCAAACGATAGCTTCACGTACGCTGAATGTCAACCAGAATTGGAACGCATTAATCAGCCATTGAATCACATGTTGTAGGTATTGCTTTCGCTTCGACTTGTTCTTTCGGGCGAATCCGTTACATCTTGCAGAAGTTCATAGAGCTATCGGCTAAGATAGAGGTGTTCAGCACGTATCATAATCCGTATCTGGTTAATCCTCGACGTGCGCTTCTCTCGTGACTCGCGTGACGTCAGTTTAGGAATGAATGTTTGCTGTTTTAATTTTCTGAGTTTTAGACGAGTTGAGGATTATGAAGGAATTAATTTATTAATTTAAGGTTAAGAATTGCGTAACAGAGTTATCTCATTGCAGCCCAAACTGTGCGTAAAGTAAGGTTTGTGGGGTTTATTCCGGATCAGATTATATGTCATTTAATGTTATATAGAAGAGGACTTAGAACAACAGTTTCAACTACAATGACTTCATCCGCTCAAATCAATCTTGCAACCTTCTTTCAGAAATTATATCAACTACTCCATCCCAATCAATTATCGCCTAACTGCTCTCGAGAAAACTACATCTGCGCCGTGCAGAAACAGCAATTACTTGATATTTCCCGTCACCCCATTATCCCATAATTGAATGTATTTACAGCCAAGTCAAGTGTTAATAGACGCGCTGATGTCGCAAAACATACAATATGAGCAAGTCGCAACCATAGTTGCTTTATTATCAACACGATTCGCTAAGTCTTTTCAGCGTGCTCAGCTGCTTCATTCGAACGGGTCCTCATTCTTCGAAATCTACGGCTCCCAATATGGCTGAAGATGAAGAATCGTATCGAACAGCATCAGAATAAAAAACCGCCGATCCATATGCTCGAATGTGGTGTAATTCAATAATTAGTTGTTCGATGTTGTCTTCTTATTGCGCAATGGAACAGCCGTCGTAGCAAAAGTCAATCGGCAAGTACATAAGTCTTTTTCATCTTTTGTCTTCCTTAACCGATATCGAAATAAACGTGGCCATTTCCTGGACAGAGAATCTCTAATTACGGCAGTTCGCACGACCGGACACCGTATCGTTACGTTGCTGCAAAAGGATAAATGTTGTAATTACATAAGAATTTTTGTATGGTGGATGACAAATGCAGCAGTATGGATTTGTGCGGATGGTTTTTTTTCTCGTGCGGGATTCAAACAATGGGTGAAATATGAGGAAGTTAGTGGTATTTTACAATTTAATTGTTGGTTTTCGGTGGATGGTGTCCGGGAAAATTCTTTGGATTTTAAGAATATTTTCTAGATACCATGATTGAATATGTGCCAGTGCTGTGCTTATAAATTTTGAAAACAATTGCATCCGAAGAGTCTTCTGTGTATTTAAACAAAAATTAGAAAAATTTAAGTGAATGAAATTGATGTTTATAGTCAACGTAAAAAACAATGAAAACAAAACAAAATGAAAAACGATTGAAAATGAAACAAAACATTGAAACAAAATTCAAATTTTGTATTTACAATAAAACCATTCGATAGGAGAATTTATAATTTTGATTAATTTTCCCTGAAATCCGAATTCACCATATTAACATACAAACCTTAACACCTATAAATAAATGACTATGTTCCGGATAGCAGTGATCATTTCGAAAGCCTTTTCATCGTGCAATTGATTAGTCAAGGCTAATTACTGCGCAACTAAAGCGACATTCATTAATGGTTGTTGATTTGCGAAATGCAGACTGACCCATCGCGAGCTCAATCAGTATGCATATATCGGCCGTTGAGCGTTGCGCTTATCGTTACCATACAAAAAAACAAGATCAGCTCACTTAAAAGTGTCATGGAAATAAATTAATAATTTCTGCATTGCATTGCTCGGAAATCGAATTAATGAATGCGTTAATCGACGGAACCAATTTCTCAATAAATAATGCTTGCTATTTCGAGATGATGGTGGATTTTATTGTAGCGATAAGAAATGGTTTTACGATGGCATGCGAAATTGCTAAAAGTAGATATTGTAATTAATCAGTATTATGTTTTCCAAGTTCGTAGTTCAAATGCATGGAAATGGTGGCATGCAAATTGGAACTGTAGGCACTTTAATACAAACTGGATCTAACTGAGTATGTTTGGAATTTCGTACGGTATTCAAATCTTGCAATAAATATTTCTTGGACAGTTTTCAAATTTTTGATAGTATGGCTTACTACGATGCATCCTGTCCAACTAAATCAAGAGAAAGATTTAGCCGTTAGGGATTTCATATTGAATTCTTGAAACCAATAACCTGTGGTGATATGTTTGAATAGGTCGAATGGCTGTCAACCGAAGGGAACCGTACTGAGAGACGCACATAGGAACAGTGGAGGCCCGTTGTGATAGCACATATATTGCTCTCCTGCAGCCTCTGTACTCAAGAAACCATCTGGTTCCTACAACAAACTAAGTGATACCTTATGAGGCAATAAAAGAAATCACTTCATATAGAAGTATCAGCTCAATCATAGCGGTATAAAACCATGTCACAATGAGATGCTGCAAATTTCAACTCGCCGTCGTAGCTCTTTTACAGCAATAAAGTCCGCCAAAAGCCTGCCACATTATGTCTGATATGTTTTCGTTCCATAATAGTTTTCCATAAATTAAATCAAACTAGTAATTTAACCTCTCAAAAAGCGTAAATGAATACTTTCCTTCATTTTTTATGTCGTACGCTACAAGTATCCTGTTTGCAGCCGCCATTGTATGGCTTCCTTGAAAGAGTATGTACCGCAATGTTCCAGAGCAGGGGAGAAAGTACTCAGCCTTGAGGTGTGCCCGTGTTGACCAAAGAAAAGGTCTTTTTTTTTTGTTCGTGAAGAGCTACGTGATAAAGGCTATTATACCAACATTCAATGTCACAAGCACCTCCAAGATTGCTTCAAACTCATTCTTGCTACAAGTACCACCAATTTCCAGGAACACAGCAAGCGTAGATCCCTTAACAGAGAAAGATTTTATAAATTGCTCAGTAAGGGCGTGAAATGCAGTTTCAAAAAATTCGACTTTAGAGAAAGCATACTCTCACAGCAAAATTACCCCAGGTTTGATTGAATTTTTGGTGTATTATCCAATGAAATTTCCAAAATCTTTAACAAAACCGAGCTAACGTATATCTAACAATAGTCCTTAGATCTTCCGTGTGAAACTTTCATTGTTTTAGGAATGAACACAAAAAATATGTTTTCCGCCATGTGATAAGAACATACGGCTATTGCAAGTACGTGCTATATATTTCTTCCAGCCATAATAGTGTTACTTGTATATACTGCTGATTTTCAACCGAAAGAATGTCGTCATGGCCGGAAAATTTGAATAGCTCGACAGAGTTTATGGCCTATCTCAGCTGGGAGATGGAAATTCTGAAGTGAAGTGACGAGTGGATGGCCTGCTTTAGTTGATGAGCTGCGTATGTTAGGGAATTATTATTCCGTGCAAATTATGAGCTCAGACTTATAGTGCTTGAGTTAGTTCAGACACCAATTAGGTTTTGAACGCACCGTGTATTCTTTGGTGCTGGGTCTTAGACCTTATGTAGAAGATTTTGTTTATTTTATTTTATATTTTATTTATTTATTTATTGTCTAAATCCACAGAACAAATCCAATTATTGATTAGACAAGAAGAAAAAAATAAAAATAAGTACAAGTACATAAAATATGTAAGAAAAAGAAAATAATATGAAATCCAAGAAAATTAATAAGAAAATAACATGAAAACCAAGAAAATTAATAAATCCAGAATGGAATAATAATACAAAAAAAGAATAAAAAGCAAATCGATCGGAAAAGAAACAAACAAAATGAGTAAATTAGGACATATTACGATTATAAGAGATGACGTTATTTTTTAAAGTATTTTTAAACACAGATAACGTTTGAGGCAGAGGACCAAGGTTAAGGTTACTATGCTGACGAGGCAAACGCAAGACGGGGGAAAAGAAATAGGTGTCGGTACGGGCAAATGCAACATTAAAGGCAAATAATGTTCTATTAAGACGGCCCGGTTCCCTAACTGAAAGTTGAATGCTGGGGTCAACCAATATACTGCCTTTAAAAAGTTTAAAAAGGAGGCACTCGTCGAGAAACACTCTGCGTGACTCAAGGGAAGAAATTTGAAGGATGGAGAGGCGCATACTGTAATCACAATACGGAATACTGTACTTATAGAACAACGAGCGGGTGAATCGGCGTTGCACGGATTCAACCGCATCGATCAAGTATCTATAATGTGGACACCAAATTTGGCAACAGTATTCAAGAACACTACGGACAAAGGAAAAAAACAGATAAAGAGAAGTGGAAAGATTAACAAAACGTTTAGAGGATCTGATGATGAAGCCGGAAAAACGCGATGCCTTGGCAGTGACGTGAAGAATATGCAAGTCGAACTTTAATTTGGAGTCAAAAATCACGCCAAGGTCTTTGATATTAGAAACAGCATTGAGAGGAGAGCCAAGGACACAATAGGAGAAGAGCAAAGGAGATATTTTGTAGGTGAAAGACATTTGATGACACTTCGCAACATTCAAAGTGAGGGAATTAGCAGTGCACCAGTTAGCCAAAGTATCCAAATCGCACTGCAATATGGTACAGTCACTAGCGGATTCAATCACTCTGAAAATTTTGAGATCATCAGCGTACAAAAGGCAGGGTGAATTAAAGAGGGCAGGAAGGTCATTAATAAACAAAAGGAACAATAGAGGGCCAAGAATGGATCCTTGCGGAACTCCTGAGGTAGGAGAAAAAGGTGCAGAAGAACAAGAGTTAACAGTAACGACACAAGAGCGATCACAAACGTAGGAAGAGAACCAACAAAAAAGGGCACCAGAGATACCACACCCAGCTAGCTTTGATAGAAGAATAGCATGGTTCACAGAATCGAAGGCCTTGGCAAAGTCGGTATAGATGACATCTACCTGCTTTTGCTGGTCGATTGCGGAAGGACGCAGACTTATCATGAAGATACATAGCAGAAGGAATGCCAGAGGAAGTTTTAAGGGATTTAATATAGGACCAAAAAGGTTTAGGATTGTCAGAAGTAACAGAAGTTTCGACATGCTCTAAATAAGCACGCATAGCATCGTTGGCTGCCCTTTTAGCAGCAGCCCGTAATCTTTTAAAATTCAAAAGGTCACCAAGTTAGCCAGACCTTTTGTATTTGCTACGCGCTGCATCTTTGGCTCTAAGAGCAATCGCGACATCAACGGTGAACCACGGAGGGTCGGAACTTCTTTTACAGCGAAAGGAAGGAGTGTAACAGGAAATTAAGTAGGACAAGAAGGAATAAAATTTGCAGATAGCATCATCCACACTTAGCCCTCTGAAGAAATTATGCCAGTTAGTACAATTTATTTCATTGGACAAAGCAGAATAGTTTGCTTTTTTAAAATTGAAACGAAGTCTAGAGACATGCTTGTCTTTAGACGAACGGTTTATAGTTAATTCTATACAAAGAGGAGGATTCAATTATATGAATAGATTTCATATGGGATTTCGTTCCACGTGGTTTTAAATTTGGACATTTTGAATTTCGTGATTTCGAAATTCAGGATTTTGTACTTTGGAATACGGGCATTTTGAAACATACGGGATTTTGTCAATTCGAGATTTTGTGCTTCCGGATTTTGATACGATCCCATTTAGAACCCTTGTTGGACCACTATCTCAATTTTTAAACGAAAAGTTACTTCTCTTTTGCTTTGTTTCAAACTTACCTTAAAATTTAAACACCTCAAATATAACTTACAACTTTTATTAATCAATTGATGTATCTTTCGTTCGAATTTTTTGAGCTTCCTTAAATTTCTATTCAATCTTGTGAATATAGTTAAACTACTCTATCAATCATACAAAAAACGTTCCACATCTACGCAATTTGTACAGAATTTTATTGCATCGTATGCAAAGAATTCAATTCAACGGATTCTAATGCACTCTGTCGATCACCACTTATCTATATGACCTGTATATTAAGCCATGGTTCCCGTTCCGAATTGAATAGCACTTGCTGCAGCTTGTCCTGAGCTCAGTTTCTAACTGCTCTACCACTACCATCAAACCACTTCTACCGTCCAATATTCTGTGCATGCAAATCCGCAAGCATTCCAGGCAATTTGAATAGAAGAACATGGTTCGCGGAACGCGATCGTACCGTAATTTCTTCAGTAATAACATTATGTAATGGCCTCATTACAAGGTCTGACGATCTTCATTGGTTCCGTTGCGCGTTGCATTCATCTGAATGCGTATCGCAAATGCGATCGATCACAACAAATGGTCTCGCTGGCCTTCTGCACCGCAATGATGACGATGATGGCACAAGTGTACTGCACTGTCCTGCCCGAGTCTGTCTTGCCCTACCCGACAATTCATGCAATTTACAGTACAAACAAACGCAAAATACGTATTGGACTTTTCCGTGATTTTATCGTTATCATCTGAGCCTGAAAGAAGAATGGATTGCAACGGATGGATATTTCGATGGCCGATGAACGCGCGACGGATGAATCATGAATGGCTCTAACGAGGCGAATTTTCATCGTGCAAATCATTCAGCTGCTTGCTGACGACGACTCGAACTGCTTGGACAGAATGGAGTATGCATTCTTCTTTGAATTGAAATGGATTTGAGTTCCAACGAATGCGATAGTCCGTTCGATACAGATTTTCCAATGACGCTCGGAACGACGACAACGACCAGTTATTATTTTCAGAACTTGGTGTTTTTTGTTTGGCGGATAACTGTTTACTTTTGGCGATTACATGTTGTTCGGTTGCAATTGGAATGAAGTTGAAAGCATGTTACGTGCGTGCATGATGTAATTCCTTGGCGTTTTGATTCTTTCCGGGCCCCGCAATAATTCCGATCAGATAATTTGGGGCTTTTCGATTGGTATGTGGTTGAATGGGTGGGTATTTACAGTTGAGATCGTTAATGCTTGATGTCCGTGTTTAGTTTGATTTTATCGAAATGTCACGGATAATTGTGAATGAAGGGCAGTAATGAGGTTTTTGGAGAAAAACAATCGAACTTTTTAACAAAACGGACTGAAATTTGGTATCTTAGTTTTGTAGTGGAAACATACATGAAAACAATATCGGAGAGATTTTGGCAATTTCGAGATTATCGGCATTCTGAGCGGTAGATGGCAAGGACAGCAAAACAAATGTCCGATATAATTGCGACATTTTTTTTTTATCGCTGAGTACATCAGTTAAAGTTTAGTCAGGTGAGTTGTTATTTTTTATTGGTGAAACACTTAAAAGAGCTGATCATACGTTAGAAAAAACTTTTAATGCTCCTCAAGAAAAATTGAAGACTACTTTTTAAATTGAACAAAAACAGGTACTAAAATGTTTCAAGTTTTTGTTTTATCAACAAAAATCACTAAACGGCATACCTGACCGTTCTGTAATATTGACACGAAAAATTCATGTTTAGTACAATTGAAAAGAAAAAGAATGAAAGCAGCCAGAAACTCATACTCATGACAAATTTTTCGGGTGTAAAAAATCGATTCAAAAACATAATTTTAATGAAAAATTTACTGTGGAATGGGCTAATGTACACTAAGTATTTTTTATCAGTATTGACTTCAACTTACAAAGCCAAAAAGTTAAAGAAGAGTAGCATAATCTGAATTTCGAACGAAAAATATACTGTACCTATTTAACTGAAATTTGGGTTTTAAATTAAAATGGTTTGTTTTTAAGGGTAAACAGAATTAGTTTTAAATTGAAAAACAAGTTGTTATTATTCTGTAAAGTTTGAAATTTTCAAAGTGAATTCCAACGTGACCGTTAGGTATGGAGAGGAAGGCATAATGTACTCTTTCCCATCGTAGCTACCATTCTCAAACTCTAGACATATTCACCGAACATGCTGCTTCAGCATCAACCTAAAACATAAATGATATGCTAACGATCAACTATGCTACACTTCCACCTCCTTTCAACACATTCCTCTCTTTTATGTTTGCATTATGCATGCAATTTTACGGACATGAAACTGTGAACTTGCCACAACATCATAAATCGCTGCTCTTCGCTTATCGATTTAGGCACACTTTCAGTGTAACATTATCCAGTTCACGATATTTTGACTTTAAAATAGTTTCCATGTAATCGTCAATGATGCTTTTTAGGACACAAATCCGTAATTGATACAATGCAATATGCATGCTGTAGGCTATATGATGGGTGCGATCATAGATTGTGTCTACTCGTTAATGGTTAACTATCGAATGAAGAATGAAACCACCTTCGATAAGCAAACGACTGCATGTCGAATAGTTATGCAGATACTTGCTGGACTTCCTAAAATTTCACCTTGTGCGGCTAGTGATATTCCATGGAATTCAAGTGAATCTTGAGTGAATTTGTGCCAGCTAGGTAATTTATGCGGCTCGGAATTAACCTACTTAGCGTACGATTCGCGTTAATTTGATGACAACCAAGCAATGATGCGAACGTTGTTTACGGTTTTGCAATTAAATGTTGTTGTCAAGATCGTATGAATGGAGATATGAGCTGGTCTGGACACTATTAAAATTAATAGTTGTTGAATTAAATATCTGCAACACGCACAATCCGTGATGATGATTGCTTAGAAATTCGAAGAGATGATGATTTTAATCAAGCTGAGAGATTTTATTTTATGAGGTTGATTTGTTTTAAATTTTTGCTTAGCTAAGCTATGGGATTAAATAAATTCAAAGGTATGGGATAGTTAAAGCCAATTAGCATTATTGTCAATATATAATATGTACCTGGAGAAAATAAACAAGCTGTTGAATTGGTTTCGAGCTGTTGGAGACGGAAGAGCGAGAATAGCTTCCCTGCTGTCAACGCAAATATCGTTGGTTTGTTTGATGTTTCGTTAATGGACTCAGGTGCCATGCAGATAGCAGATACGTATAGCTGAAAAACAGTTGCCTGGTCCAACAGTCTACACCACAGGTTAAGGCTCAAATCAGTAGTAGTCATAAATCCAGACGCCACCATCGGCGAGAGCTCCATTTTTCTTCCAGTGTGTTCTTGTGGGTATCTTGACTTGGAAATTCCTGCCAAGATGTATGATTTTGCTTATGTGGTCCATGTTGCCCGCAACGAGCCCAAATCTTCTGCGGCATTCTGTAAGAATACCGCTGTGGCCCACCTGATTTGAATCGTTCCATATCCCATAATTTTTAACGTGTGTTGCCGCTAAGCTTGTGTTTCAATAGATGAATCGATCCAGGCTCATAAGTTCCTGAACCATTTTCAACCCAGCCGTTTGGGTGGTTCTTAAAGTGCCCGTAATACATATGCAAACTAATTTTTGAAGTCTTGTTAGTTCCTTGATGTTGGTTGTCGGAGAGTAACGCTGCCTTCAACCACATTATTGCTCCTTACACCAAAATCGGCCTCACTACACATGTGAATATGTGTAGGCCGATCTAGGTTGAAAGCCCCAGGTATTGGAGTAGGCAGATCGGCACGCGAAAAGTGCTGCGCGAGCATTACTTGCATGGTGCTTCACATTAGCCCTAGGTTCAGTTTTCTGTCTAGTATAAGGCCCAAATATTTAACACTATCAACAAGTTCCAATGTTATTTCGTTGAGGCTAGGCGTGATCAATGTCGGCATCCTGTGTTTCCTTGTGAAGAATATAAAGTCTGATAAAGTTCGTGGGAACGCATTCTTCACAAGTACCTCAATCTCATCGGTATACGCCACCACCTCAAAGCCACTGGCCCTTAAATTCTCGAGTATTTCGTTGACTGTCAGGATTCAGAAAAGGGGCGATATAATCTCTTCTTGTGGTGTTCCGGTTCCGACTATTCCCTCTGCTTTGGCTTCTAAAAAGGTGGCCTCAATCTGCCTTTTTTGGAGCAAGTCCGATGCCCAGCTCGCTAGAGTTTTATCCACTTCATATCGAACCAAGGCATCGATGATACGCGTGACAATGACATTGGTAAAGGCCCCTTAATGTCTTAGAAGGCTTCCAACGTAAATTCCTTTTGCTCTAAGGACTTTTCTATTGTACCGGCAAATTTGTGTGGTGCCGTTTCTACTGATCTGCCCGCTAGATACGCGTGATGATTAACAAAGAGTATCGTGTTATCAATCGAGCTCTTGATGTGCAGATCCACAAGCCTCTCTAGTGTTTTGAGCAGAAACGATGTTCAGATAATTAGTCTAGAGTCCTTCACGTAATGATGATTCAACCTACTAAGTTTTGAAATGAAGCCCACCCTAGCTTTTGTCCATTGTTTGGCCACTACTCCGACGCAGAGGCGTGCAGTAAAAATACACTGCAGGGTGAGCATGATGGCCCTGTCTGCTTTTTGAAGCATGATAGGCGATAGGTCCGAATGTGTCTATAGCCCATTCAATCTTGACATCGTCTACTACTTCCTTAAGCAGCTGCTCAGACGGCAACGTGGTGCCGTGTAAGCCGATTTCGGGAATTGAGTTTCCTTTAGCATATCATTTTTTTGGGCCCTCCAATCAATCTCCGTTTTCCCTTCGAAGAAACGTAGGTACGCCAGGAGTTACGCTTAGGACCTTTCTGATTCTAGCAGCCTTTGTACTTCCTTCAATGTTCTCACAGAATTCGAGAGTCGTGCTTGGATCGTTTTGTTTTCTTTTTGAAGAGCGACAGCTTTTGCTTGCTAGCCTCTGTAAGTTCGTCATTCCACCATAAAGTAGCGTTTTTTCTTACGGGCTTTTCCGGGTACACGTCTTTGAGATATGACACTAATAATCGGTTCACTTGCTAGTTAAGTCGTCCTGGACTCGTCAGCTCAAGGTCGTTTAGTGCCATGAAGTTTCTATTTGTATTCCTTGAGTAAACTTCCTATTGTGCTGTTCTCAGGCTCCGAACTTTTTTGGGCAAGATAGTAGACCTATCGATATTCCAGAATAACCACTCGTAGTACAAGAGCGACGGCAGGTTAGAAACCTGACAGCTATGGACGCTTTCTATTATTATTGAAGTTACTAGAGTAATATCCATTAACTCAGCCCGGTTCCTAGTAGTGCATGTAGGTTTGCTGTCTAAGTTGAGGATATTGAGATTGATTGACGTTAGAAATTCTGGCAAATACCTGCCTCTCTTGTTTATGTTGGTGCTTCTCCATATTTCCTCGTGAGCAGTTGCGTCATAGCCGTCTCTGGCATTCTTCTCAGTCCAGGTGTGATGGGATCCATTTCGTATGGTGGAAAGACCGCCGACAGCAGGCACCGCTGCGCGCTGCCACCAGCGATCTTCTTCTCCCAACACACAGTCGCTCTATCCCCATCACATAGCTGCGGAATCAAGATGACATTAACCTCTTTTTTGGCGACAATACAAGCCATTGTCTTGTTCCTACCTGTTAGTTGAAACACACTGAGACTCGCGCCGAATCCTTAAACCATAATCTTTTACAAAAACGTGCCCCCGACTGAGGTGCCGAAGCAGACTGGCGGTCGCTGCTCGACTGTAGTGCAGATTTGCTCGGACTACGCTCACTTCGGCTTCCCTCAATCGCCTTCCCCGCTCCAACCTTCACAGCGATGCTCTTCAGCCCGACGTGAATCAGCCCTCTGTTGCCCCGTACTTTCCCAACACAAGCACCAATTTTGCTGCACCAGTCAGATCGCGTTCTGCCTATTGATTGCTAAGTTTGACCACCTAGAATAGATCTTCAGGACGCTTAACCGAAACCACTCCGTCGTGAAAACGTCACTGCAGGTCACCGAAATGTGGCCGCGAACGATGTTGCAGCCTTCAAAACGAGGTGACCTTTCTTCCGTCGACATGGCAAACTTGAGGAGTTCTTCGGTGATCCGATTAAGAATCACCTTGGCCACGATATAAAACATATAAAAATAAATGTATCTGGCCACATCTACAGCTCCTGAGCTCTAATTGACCGTTGCGTTAAAACATTTATTACTCGATACTAATGAAAATACCATAAAAACGGCAATCAGATGACGATCAGACACATTCCAAGACAAATTTTATTACAATCAAAAGCAAAACATAAACAAAGCACCCAACTCAATCGTTGCTTTCAAGCCATAAAAGAAGCACAAGTTCTGCTATTAACACACCTTTTGTTGCTGCATCTAACGAACGTTCATCAGATGCGATAATATAAGTGGCGCCAAAACCATATGTTTCCCACTTCATGGAATGCGCAGCCTTGAAGAACTTCGTCCTGCCCGTCTCTTTGAATCACCAGGCACCACCACACATCACAGCAAACAAACCACACAGGCTCTTGGGCATTTTAACGATAATGCTGATACGTGGCCACAAATTATTCGATTAATATAAGCTCGCAGGTGGCAGTATCAATTGCAATGTACTCCGCTCTGCATATAATTTACGTTCGGTTGTCGGTTGTTTAAGGCTCTCCGCTGGACGATGTAGCTACAAGGAACTCCAATTGAACGGAAACTGATCTGTGGCCTTGTACTTCTCAGTCAACATCGAAAACATCGAAACGTCCTGGGTAAAGGTGCATGTGTAGCTTTTAAGATTGCAACCTGAGATTTTACGAGATCACTTAGATCGTTCAGTGTAGAGTGAAATCAGTTAATTATGATTTCGCTAGAATGGCTGATGCTACTGGCAGCTGATTTTAATAGATCAGTCATTAATGGGGCAGCTGATAAGACGGTAGCAATACTTTATATACTGATTTTGGATTTCATTTAAGTGAAAGAATGACCTTATAGGGACTTTTAATTGCATATGCTGGCTGTACTTGCTTATATTTTTCTGGTTTTTAGTTTTATATATATAGTAGTATAACCAAAGCATCATTAAAATGTTTATAGCTGGTGGTCAAATGGGCTGTAATTAAGTTTATAGAAAAGTTAAAAGTGTAGCTCCTTGTTGAATGTGATAGCCTTAAGGTGAATATTCTTTGTTACTAAGATGCCTCAACAAGGTTTGATACCATCTCATGTTGGTATGATCTAGTATATTTTTAGACTACCAAACTAAAAACAAGTTAAGAAAATATAAACTGACTCAAAAATATTTTGCAGTGTGAAGTGTTTGGGAGCGTGAATTTTGTGACTGTAGAGTTTCAAGTTTTGGAAGCGCTGAATTGGTAGAAATCCCATTGTGTAAATAAGCGCCCAACGTGGGTTTGATCGTAAATCGCTATAATTTGATCAGCTTATTATGATTTTTTTTATTTGACTGAAAGAGCGAGGATTGGGACAAAACGATAAAGAAGTGTTGTTATATTTGAAAATATTCCTCATAGTGACTAAAACCATAAAATATTTTGAAAACTACGTTTTTTCTAGATCTTTTAAATATTAGTTATTTTTGAACAAAAAAAAAATGTTTGGCTTTTATCTATTAATTTATCAAGAGTGAAGTAGCTATTAGCTATGCATATTTTTGTGCAAAATAGATTCAAAAATGAACAAAGACATTCAAATTTAATTTTTCTTCAATTATTATCTGTATTTACTTTAAGAAACTCCTAAGTCATTGAGTTGATAAAATAATCAAAAATGTCTTTTAAATCTATTAACATAATTCTCATATGTCTCTGTATTCACTTACATTTCAACAAATTGTGCATGAATGCCATCGTTACACGCAAGCAATAGATGAACGTGAAAAATTTTCAATAATATTTACACAAAATACTATAAGACTGTGATAATAAGCTCATATCCTGTAATTAAGTCTTCAAGAAATCGCAAGTGCAAGTTCAAGTACACGAACCTCTTCGGCGCATTTACGCACTACAACAAACCTGAATATCATCAATCTATCATATCGATACGCAACGCACAGCCTGCTCCGTTCATTGGCTCGCGTCCCATCATACTTAGTGAGCACAATCTTGTTAGTATGTACTTAAGTATCTTACGTATTCACGTGATATTTTCCATAGAACCATTTAGCGGAAAGTCGAATACCAAACATGTTCCTGTCTGCTGATCTTCGTATGGCGTGTTGATATTTCCACCTTTTTTCAGTGATATGTTAACTCGATGCCAGTGCCAGTTCGAGTACACTTTGTGCTGCACGCCTAGTTTTCGCGTACCTATATGCTTGCGTGGTGCGTGCAAAAAAGTACACGAGCCCATATATGAATTCTTACGGATATACGAGCAAGTAACTACTTAACCATCTTCATAGGGACATACGTATGCATGGTAGATCATTATATGCATGGTATGATGTCATCAGATCGCATTTCAGTGAAAATGACAACTTGAAGCATCTGTTAACTCGAAAGATTTCCTCTATGCGGCTGTCATCGAAGTCTAAGTATATGAGCTGAATGAACTTGAAGGTAAGAAGACTAGTTAAAATATTTTGCGAAAGTAATTTCCACCTGGACAAGTTTGAAGGCAACACGACATACCAGGAGGAGAATTGGTTACATGGTGGATATTTAGAAAATGAAAACGTATGCGAAAGTTGTTTTGACGGAAATATGAGTATTTAAAGGCTAGGAGCTCGAATTTATCCAAATGTATCAATAAGATGTTGTTCGAGAGCAAATATATGATCTTTGAAATTAAATTTACGATCATCTGTCAATTTCTGTGGTTTTGTAAACCACATATGATTGTAGGAGGCAACTCAGGGCTATCAGACAATATGACGCAGTACTTCAGTTGCCGTTGTCAAAGATTTTGAAACTTATATCTCTCGAATTCGTGTTCGGTTTGTTCGCCGCTAAGCAAATAAATACGGAAATGATAAAAAAATGATAAAACTGACAGCAGAAAAAAGTTCATTAATAGTGTAAAAAGTAACGGAGTAGGGATAGATCCTTGTGAAAATTTAGTTATAAATTACTTGAGTGCGAAAATAAATGACTTTCTAGAGCAAAGAAACACCTCAATTTTACAACAGCATTCATATAAATTAGTTACTAGACGTCTGAAATCAAAGTTTCCCTGCTAACATTCCAATCGATACTTTAATGATGGGGGAGTGGTAGATACTTAATTTTCAATGAAAATTTGGCAAGAGTGAAATAATTAGTTTAACGCATCGCTTTGCCCTTGATTTAATTAAAGTTACTACTTAAAGCTAGGTTTTTTCAGAATTCGGTGCGCGGCCCCGCCCATGCCTGAAATCAAACCTGAGACCCCAAATATTAGGAGCCAGTGCTTTTCGGTGCTGCTTTTTAAATTTTCATTGAATTTTAGTGCATCGCTGTGTGCTTGAAAGCTGGACTGGAAAAATACTCAAGCAGTTCTGCGGATAAACGATCCCCCTGTGCCTGAGTTACGAAATTTGAAAAGCAAGAAAAAATTAAATTGGTAAAATTCGAAAATTTTTGAATTGCGATAACTTCTGACCAAGTTATTAAATCATTATGAAATTAGAGACATATTGATATTACTAAGCTCTAGACATATTGATATTACTAAGCTCTAAACTCGTGTGGTTTTTTTATGAACGAGCCGGCAGCCCTGCAGCTACGGCAAGCAGTGAAAGTAAAAACCTTCAAATCATCGACTCTCCTAAAATATTTTCGTCTTTTACAATTAAAACCAGCTCATAAAGAAACCTTTTGCTTTGTTTACACAACCAAAGCAAAACTTTTGAAGTTTCATATCGGACAAAAACGGTAACCCTGCTCCAATTTGCTTATACTTAAAGCATCAGAAACTTCTGTTAACGGGCACTCACGACCCAGTAATCAGATACATCTGAAATTCACAAAATGTACTGGTTTGAAGTAGGACCAGGTCTGATAGAAGCGAATTAGAAATGTGGGTAACTCTGTGCCAGTGGTGACATCTTTAAAAATTACAAAGAAAAAAAAACTGCTTTTTTCTTTATGAGTTCTGATTTAGTTATCAAATTTTCATGAAATTCACACAGTTGCTGAACTTTACTCTAAGCCACGAGTGGTAGAAATTCGGTTGAAAAATTCCGTTGGAGCTACCAACTATGGTAATTTTGGTATATTGGAATTTGAAAATTTGCTCTAGTTTCCAGTAAAGCCATGAAATAAAATGAAATTCATATGGTAAATGGAACTTATTGTAGGCAATATTCAGGAAGAATCTGGTTGTAAAACCATAATAAGGTTGCCAGCTATTGTCGGTTTTGCATTTTTTTTTTGTCAAATCTTTATTCAGCAATTTATCGTAAAATGTTCAAACGGTAATGATCTTGTAGTGACACTTGCAAGCGAAGGGTTGCTAGTGCGAGCCGTTTTTGCTATTCTCGTATCAATAAATGCTTACATTAATGCGAACATTTACAATGAAATTAAGTTACTAATGTTTAAATTTTCTAAGTTCCAAAACATCTTTCTATCCCTGTAACTTTCGACGAAGCTATCGGATAAAATCGAGATTGATAGGGTAATTTGATTTTGACGTGAAGCAGTTGTGGAAGCCTTTTGCTTACAGTGCTGGTAATTTCTTTGTGTATGTTACAGGAAATGCTGCTTTCGAAGTTTCATAGTGTTTGAATTTCCTAAATCTTGAAATTCATGGAAGTAGTAACCCTGAACATCTTTCCAACCTATAAGTTTAAATGCATTGGTGAGATCAAAGCGGTTTTGCCCTCGAAACAGGTTGGAGTACGCGTGGTAGAATATGCACTCAAAATCTGCACGATTCTTCTATTGTTCATCGAACACAAGTATTTCTAGCGGTTCTAGTGTGCTACAGTTTTTTTTCCATTGTTGGTACCTACTAGCGAATTTTCAATCCTCTAACTTTTTATAACTAATTTGCTTAGCTATAATTTCACCAGAATACGCCAAAGATTTCGCTGATCTAGTTGTTTCGGAACAGTTCTTAATCTTATTTGAATGGGAAGCCAATTTAAGTATGTTTTATTTTTTGTCTAAAAAACATGTATGGTGGCAAAAACATGTACTTCTTTCTTCGAGTCGATTAAACCGAACGATAAAATTGCAGAGCACAATAGTAGAAGAAGGACCTTATAACTTTTTTGATAAGTTTTATAATTAGTATTGGGCTACGTTCTATGAGCTCTCAATGTACTGTACTTTCAAATTCAGAAAAAATAATCAGCATTCGAAAAAAAAATCAGAATGAAGTCAGGCTAGTTAAGTTGCTATTTGACGCGGAAACTGACAAGTTAAAAGAAGCTATAACTGGCTTTACTTTAAAATTGACTATTTATTTTCATGTGATATTTTTCAAAAATTAATTATCACCATAAAAACTAAAACTGATTTTCGATTGAAACTCATCTAATTTCCACTTGTCAAATCTTTATTCAACAATTTACAATTAACAAAAAATTCATACCATCGAGCTCAGTCTCATTATGTCGTGTGCGAGTTGTCGTCACGTCATTTCACTATCGTATCATCCTATGCAAAAAACAAATTCTCGAAACCACTAACTTTTTACATCATTCCGCATTCTGATGCAAACAGAAATCATTGCCAAATCGCTCATTCATCCCGATCCAGCAGCAACAAGCCGAGCTCTCTACCTAGCCCAACAGAACATCAATTTAGTATCTGCACGAAAGCCTTACCTTACCTTACCTTACCAGGCCACGCTCTTATCATCGAAAGCAAAAATCTTCGCAGCGTCATTCACTCACTTCTATTCGCAAATATTTGCGTATTGCGGTTGCGGTGAATGTGGCTGCTTGGGTGAATTTAAAGATTACCATGCATTAGATCTCTCACCTGTAACAAAAATGCAGCGAAGAACTAGTTTCGGGCAGTCAGAACGATGGACATGATTAGCAACAAGCGATCCAAGCTCGATTCATGTGCGATGTTACTTCTTGCTTATGCTTGCTTGATTGCCACCTTTGCTTGCATCTTTCACCTGTGACTACCACTGCACCGTGATCCCGTCCTCGAGTCCGATCCATCCGTCCGTTCGTTCGTCCAACCGGCCTGGGCTCGATCGCTCAAAGTGTGAAGAACGGAGTTTCTTGCAAGGAAACGATTATAACGGTTTTTCGTTTGGTACGCGCAAGCGATCACATATGTGATTTTCTTCGCATTCATTCTGGATCTCGTATGCAGTGTTCCTTGTTGTTCTTGTTCGACTAATTGTAGTCGGACCGCGCTAAAGCTAAAAATCAGTTTAGGGACCGGTTGATGATCGAAGACCAATTATTAGCGTCGCCGGAATGTTAAGCTTGAATAACTTTCATTCTTGTCGCATTCGATACGTATGTATGGTTGTTTGTGCGAATATGTGATCGGGACTTGTTGATGATTTTTTCGCGGAAAAAAGATTTTCTTTTCATTGATTCGTGTAGCGTGTGGCTGAGAGATTCTATGAATTCTGGAGATGTTTGATGAACGATTACGGAACATATGTGGAGAAATATGAAGATGAATGCAGAAGAACAAGTCATCTTTTTATGATTTTTCCTTATATTACCAATAAATCTGAACAGATATTAATCAGAGATCTGTCAGAATGAACATATGAAAGTCTTAATACATCACAAGTTTTTTCAATAGAAATATTTGTGGAAGTGAAATACTGCAGAAAGTTCACGATTTCTTTAAAATATCAAAAAATAAAATTGAGGTATTATGACTTTTCGTGCACAACAAAAGGATGAATTTTAGTGATTTTAATGATAAAACCATTTTATATGCTCTCATATCTGCCAAAGATCGGTACTGGTAAGTCAGTTGAAGCAGCTTAACTGTTTTGAAAATGATTAATGGCTGACTATAAACCACATTATTCATTTTTTACCTTAAAATTTGATGGATTCTATCACTAAATTGTCATTCCAACTAATAATATTTTTTTGGTATATTGGGAAAAAATTGAAGTCCGTCATTTGTTGTCAAATAGATTAAGTTCTTGGCTACTGAATAATTAAATAAATTCACTGCAGAAATAGACCCAGACTCGTTGTCCTTTTGATTACTGGTCTTCAGGATTAAAACTTGTTGTTACCGTCCCGGCTGAGTAAAAACATAATCTAATTATACCCGTTTGGGTCCAGACTAGGCTGTGAGTGCCACTTACTTACCCCTGTTTTAGACCTTTGAGCCGTCATGCGAGGCTCAGCTCAACAGGTATAAATCAGCAAAGTATGAGGCAATTGATCACCCCAACTAGTATCTACATTTTTTCGACCGCATTTAGAATTGAGTTGAACTACTATTTACTCACAGTCATAATATCGTTTGACAACTTACGTACGCTTTTTACATGGATTTGTACCATATATGTATATATCTGGGGGGTGGGGGGACTTTTCTTAAAAAAAAAAAATCCCATTCGGTATTCACTATTCTAATACAAATCGGTATTCGTTCAGTAATTCCTTTATACAAACAAACCTAATTCCTATGATTCAACAGTATTCAACTATGTAAGTGTGTAGTCATCTCGCAATCCCGGTGCCCATTACAATCCGGGCTTAGTAATTATCTTATCTTAGTAATTATTTTTTGTACTACACTTAATTTTCTTTTCCAAGTTAAACTTAAAAGCAATTCCCGACACTCACTTTAACAATGCAACTCACAACTATAAGAATAAAAGAGATACAAGAAGTAATTTAAAGCTAACAAAAATTTCGTTAATTCTATCTACGACCTTGAGTCATACTAATAATATTGGTATAGTGCCTGCAAAACTCAATAATGTAAGCTTTCTATCGATTTTCTCTCATAAAATATATAATGTGTTGACAAACTACATTTTAAGAATGAAAAAGCGAATAAAATATAATACATTTGAAATATTTATCGCAGAGTTTAAACTGCCGGAATCTCAATCATCAATTTCTGCTTTAATCTCACATATTCCTATCAAAAGAATTCATCTACGCTGATTTATTTCAATTTCCATGATTTCAAACTCGATACGAATTCCGTTTCCCGCATCAATCATGAGATTCAAATGCCGAAATTCCCAATTTTCTATTTATTCTCATTCCAAATGTATCAAATTTTTCACAAAGCTATATCTTTCGCGAAATATTCCAATCCGCGTGTGAGTAAAACACTCAGTATACGATCTAACCTGCTCACCATCATTATCATCACTGGTATCACAACCGACCGCATCAAATGCGTTTGGTACAACTAGTTCAATCACAATAAGCACCTGTAAAACTCTGGAAAAGCTTAATTCAAATACAAGCTTGCTTCACGAATGCTGTACAGTGCTGTTGTTGCATTCCGATCGGAGGATTTGTAGTCCGTTTTTAGTTGCAGTACTACTATACTACCTTAACTTGCAAAGCGCTCCCTATTCATTGGCAACATAGTGTTATCAAATAGCAAATTACAAATATTTTTGGTTAATACCATACATGTCAACATAATTCCGACCTGAACTTCCACGGCGTCCACTCTCTATTTCCAAGCGTGCGTTTGTTTGCATGTTGCAAATTTATGCAACACAATAATCAGATAAATCGCCTATTTGTTCATAATATTTTATTTACAGACGAGACAATATTCACAAGAGATGATATCTTAAATATTCATAATTTGCATACCTGCGCTGGTTCAAATCCCCATGGAATTTTACAAACAAGACACCAAAAAGGGTTTAAATTAAAGGTTTGGTGTGGAATAGTTGGAAATTTTTGAAGTGTGCTATTTTATGGGTTTTTGGCGGGAAATTAAGTGAAATTTGAAAAATATCCAACAAATGTTTTTTTTTAAGGAATTTTTTTACAAATAATTGGAAATGCAAAATGATTACAGACGCTACGAGATAGTAAAGACAGGCAGGTCTTTTTTTTTTTTTTAGTGAAGAGGGCTGCCGGGAACGCGGCTAGCATTAGGCCACCAGTTTGGGCCCATTTGCCACCCTCATAGACAATCACACGCATTCACACTTACAGCCATGGCACTGGCGGGATTCGAACCCGCAGGCCCCGTAGTAGCACGCCGCTTTTCAGCCTGACGCCTTAGCGAGCAGAGCTACCGGACCCGGCATGTCTTAAAAAAATACAAAATCGTTTAACCCCCTCTTTCTCCCTAACGAGGCTCCACCTGGCCAAGTGCTTATACAATTTATATATTTTATACAATATTAACCATTGTACTCCCTTTTAATGTTAAGTACTCTCTATTCGGATTAGGAAATATACTCCCCTGAAAATTATCAAAACGACAGCACTGATGCGGTATCATCAGATATGAATTTGTTTATGTGAATTATCACCTGTTCCGTGCATTAGCGGTCTTCACGGCTCAGATACATATCTCAAGTAGATTTCACGGCTGAATCTATCTATTTCCCCGACTAATGGAAATATTTATGAATTTTGTAAGCTATGAGAAGAGCGAAAGCTCGATGGAATTAAGAGATCTGGAAGCAAAAGACGTGTAACTTGATTATAACAGTTAAGCTATCGTTTTCCCCTTGAAAAAGAGATTGAAAAAGTCTCTTTGGATCTTGCGAAGTTTAAGTGCAAGTTTTGTTGCACTTTCTTGTTGATGAGATTTTGAAAAGTTCAAAGTGCTTTTAGATGCAGTTTGGATGACGGCTGTACCGTTCTTGGTGTAAAGAATCGGCTAAGGAGTGTCAGAGAAGAGAGTTCGGTAGGCTGATGTTAATCGTGACTTCCAGTTTTTTAAGTTCTGATATGTTAATAATTTTTATCTGATTTTTCGTTTACTAAATTTGATGCATACATTCCACTTCATCGTTCAAGTCGATGATTTTGGTGAAAAGGCAAGATTTCGTAACAATAAATTGTGGGAAAAAATTAAAAATTATGTTTTCCCCCAAAAAATTGTCAATTAGTTCTTTGAGCAGTAATTCCAAAAAAAATAGTTTTGTGGTATTTTCAATGAAAAAATTCCAAATACAAACATATCAAATATTGCCATCATTTAACAAAGATACGAATGAAAGCATCATAGATTGAATATAGATCATTTAAGATTTATAAGGAAATTGAGAATATTAAACAAATAATTCAATAGAAGGTTACGTCCACCGGACTCTGGAGTAGTGGAAATATTCGGTAGCTTCAAAAAGCCTTTTTTAATTGAAGTATATTAAAATCCTTCTTATAATTATTAGCTACAAATATTTAACAATAACATCGAATATAGCCATTATTTTGATGTTTTACTGGAGGAAGCAGATGGAATGATGTAAAAATTTAGAATGCTATAATATCAAACGCATTCAATATTTTTTTCACTGATCCATGACCTAACTGGCAATGATAGACAACAGCGCTACATTTGAACTTTATAATTGAAAAAAAAATTGTATGTTCCTTCTAAAATGAATTATGATAGTGAATTAAAATATTCAAAACTATTAAGTACACTAGAATGAAAATAAATAGCAATCTTCAGTGCAGCTTGTTTTGAATTTTCATTTAGAAATATTAGCATTAAATAGTGATAACTTTTACTTCATAGCCAGGAAAAAAAAACACTTCTTCAGGGTCATTCAGCACTTGAAAAAACGCTAACCTGAAAAAGCTCAACTCACTACTCAATAAATAGCAAATAAATTGATATTTCAAATAAATAATTATTCTAATTTCTCTTAAATCATCTGTACCGTTTCGTACGTAATGGCATCATAGTATTGTTCCTTGGAAATTTCTGCTGGTAGAGAACGATCTGCAATATGCGAATCAAACATTTCGAATCCGTCCCATCTCCTTAGCTCTAAGCAAATTTTCCATTCCAAACAAAGTTCTCTGCACGGTAACGGTATCAAGACGTTCAGAACTGACCCAGAGCGGAACTGCTTCAAACAAAAAACAAAAACACTAAAAACAGTGGCAATCTATAAAAATAATGCTTGTGAATATGCTATAGATTCTATGTGCATTTGTTGCTGCTATAATTGATAGATACTGCCAAATACCATGCTGTTTCTGCAAAGCTATCAAAAACAGCTAAAAATAGACAGTAATTGTGAATAACTTTGTGATGAATCGAATGATCTTGGTATGGTTTGTATTGTATGTTAGATATTGATTACATTTGCTTAGTTTCAGTGGATGGTTGGATAGTATTAATAGTTCTCGCATTTACAAATCATTACGGAAATTTGCGGTGGATAATTTTTGGGTGATGAGAGAATGGCGCGCTTCTTTGATATTCCGATATGGTTGAAACAAACGAGCTGTGATCGTGAGTATGATTGGATGAAATATCTTTTGTAATTTTATTTTATTGACGGTACAGAGTTCAAGATAGCTAATGTATTGGATTTGGAATAGATTTGATTGAGTTTGTGCTGAATTGGTTAGGTGCTGAGTTTGTAAGTTGTTTTCGTGAGTATAAAGTAACCGAAAACAGCATTGATAATGAGAGATATTAATTACTTGAAATGGCCTCGCACAAAATATTGTGGCAGTCTCTTACGAATGAGCCGTGAAATTTGCTTTTGGAAAAAAATATTAATGGGTGTAGGTAGTCTTATTTTACACCAGTTGTGTAACAATAATTCAGCATCTTAAGTTTTACTAAAACAGTAATTTAATGAAATGCAATGAACTAATGGAAAATGTGAACAAAGCATTGAATAAGATGGGATATATATATATATATATACATATATATATATATATATATATATATATATATATATATATATATATATATATATATATATATATATATATATATATAAATATATATATATATATATATATATATATATATATATATATATATATATATATATATATATATATATATATATATATATATGAAATAGTATAAAATTGATATTGAGATTGTAAGAAAAGAATGTTGAAAGTAAACTTTTTTCGAAAGAAAAGTTGGAAGTTGACGTTTCGCATTAATAAATATTTTTTTCCTAGGTTTAGATAGCTCGAAAAGATGTTAAAATATTAATTTATTTTTTTTATTTTAAACCATAGAACTTTCCGTTCGAATGTATCAATCATATTTTCGGAGCCTTGGGACAGGGTCCACGTTTCACAACCATAGCACAGCACAGGTCTTATGGTAGTTTTATTAACGTGGAGCTTAGTCTTTCTGGGCACATACTTTGATTTCATAAGACCTCTGCTAGTTGTATCCGTCGCTTGAATTCGTCAGTTTCGTTGGCGTCATTCGATAGGTTGTTACCCAGGTAAACGAAGTTGTTGACGAATTTGATGCTAAGGTCTATGTTGATGGTCGAGTGCTCTGGCGTCCTTGTTTTAGATTGCATCATAACTTTCGTTTTGTCTTTGATAATTTTAGTCCAACTTCCTTTGCTGCGGTATCAAGTCTAAGCAGAAGTTCTTCTGCAGCGGTCAGTTTTCAAACCATGATGTTAATGTCATCCACATACGCTGCCAATTGTGTCGACTTAAAGAGTAGCACGCCGCTGGTATTCAGACTCATTGCCCGAATATCGAGCTCAAGTGCCAGGCTGAAGCGCGTCGTTCCATCGCCCTGCTTAAGGCCAACAAGAGTTTCGAGAGGATCTGTCAATCTATTCTGGATCCGGACCTGCGAGACGGAGTTGGTGATCGTCATCTATATGGGTCTCACTAATTTGGCAGATAACCATATTACAGCATGATGTTGGATGTCATATGCTTGTTTAAAGTCGACAAAGTTTTAGTATACGTCGACGTTCTACTCCCAGCATTTTTGCAAAACTAACTTGACCGTGAAGAGGTGGTCGATTGTGGAGCGACAACATCTAAAACCACGTTGATATTCGCCAATGATTTCTTCAACGAACGGTTTAATTCCATTCTTCTACTCTTCAAGAATTTTGCCAGAATTTTGTAGGCCGTAAAGACTAAGGGGGTGCCTCTGTAATTTTCACACCGCAGTTTGTCACCATTTTTATGTATGGGACAGATGATGCTTCTGTGCCAATCGTCTGGGATCACCTCAGTCTCCCATATTCCCAGCAGTAGCTGATGTAGCGCACTTAATAAACCCGCCCCACCAGACTTCAGTAATTCAGCTGGTATCTCGTCAGCGCCCGGCGCTATGTTCCTTTTCAGCGATCACAAGGCGAGATCAACTTCTTCTACTGTCGGGGGCTGTGTAGATGGAGCTCAACTTTTGCTGATAGTGGATTCAAAAGCTCTTCGAATTAGGACGCATATCGCTTGTTAATCCCATCGTTATCGCTAATAATACTTCCATATTTGTCCTTACAAAGGCTAGTCCTGAGTTGGTAGCCACTTTTGATGGTATTTACTAGTCTCTACGCTTGTCTGGTGTTCTTACTAGCTAAGTTTACATTAATATTCAGCAACTGCTCATCAAAATATTTCCGTTTTTTACGCCTAATTATTCTATTGGATATTCGCCGTAGCTCGGCATATTTTTCCTTTTTGGCTCTGGTCGCGCATTGGATCCATTGTCTGTAGGCCTCATTTTTTGCGTCAAGTGAGTTTCTGCATTCTTGGGGCTTTGTATCCCACGACTTTATCTGCAACATCATTGATTGTATTTTTTTAGTTCTTCCCAAAACCCGTGGGCATTTGTGTTGTTAGAGTCGAGCAACATTGTTGAGATTCTTTCCTCAAGCGTGGTCGTATATGCCTGCGCCGTTTCATCGTTCAGCAGATTCTCAACCACGAAGATTTTGGGAGGGGTGAATCTTGATTGGTGCACTGAAGAAATCCTGCACAGTTAAGTAGTTTTAACCAGGTGATGATCGGATTCGCAGCTAGCTCCGCGGTACGACCGAACATCCATCACACTTGACGCCCATCTCTTGTTGATAAGGTCGTGGTCAATTTCGTTGACGGTACGTGGGTCTGGAGATTTCCAGGTCTCCTTATAAATGCGACGGTGTCGAAATCAAGTTGCGCTTACAACAAGGTTCCTGCTGCAGGCAAAGTCGATTAGACGTTGGCCGTTATCGTTGCATCCTTCGTTGGGGCTGTGTCATCCAGTGGTCTCCCGATGCCAACTTTCATTCCCGACTTTTGCATTGAAATCTCCGTTTAGCATTTTTACATCGTTTGATGCAAGTGAGTGGAAGAGACCTTCAAGGTAGGCATAAAACTCGTCTTTTACTGAGCATTCTTTAACTTCAGTGAGAGCGTGCACTTTGATGAGCCAGAGGTTGAAAAATCGCGCCTTAATGCGAATCGCGCACAACCTTTTGCTCACGGGTTTGAAATCAGTAACGTGCGGCTTGAGCTGCTTATTCACTATGAATGCTACTCCAAACTCCTTGTGGCCCGACGGTTTGCTGCTTGTATAAATTGTGTGCGATTTTTTGTCCTCGATCTCGCAGTCTAGCCAATTTGTTTCCTGGACTGCAGTTTATACTGTTCGGCCTGATGAAGGAGTGCCTTTTCGACCCCGGAGCATACATTCCAGGTTCCGAAAGAATAATCCGTTGTGCGTTTGCGTGGTCGCTGTTGTTGATCCGTCCAATCCGCGGCATTTGTTCCAGGTTTCTTGAAGAAAGAAGTTTTTACAAGGATGAGTTGTCGGCACATTGCTTTACCATTTCCATGGGGGGTTTCGGTGATAGTTGATTCAAGATACTTGCCTAAGTTCACTCAACAATGTTGCGGGTCTGACAACATGGCTAATCCTCCCTAATGACCTGAGACATTTAAGTGTAATGCAGCCATCAAGCTGCAACTATTGGCTTCGTGGTTCAATGTCACACAGCAGTGTGTTTTACAACGTTTATACAAAATGAGAATGGTTCAAAAATAGTCGCGTTGAGTACCACATGAATTAAAAAACAAAGATTAACCGTTTTTTCTCACTGTATGTTTACAAATATCTCAAACTAGTAAAAAAATTGAATAAAGGTTGAGCAAATTGATCACAGGTTATGATTTGTCTTTGGTATGATGAAATAAGTTTCATAGCCAAAGTTTAAAACTTGCATAGAAAACTGATCTTGATGGCATTAACATACTAGTAGACTAAAATAAAAGTTCTTCAATTAATGGGAGTTAGAAGTTTTATTTTCAGACTCCACTTAGTACAAAAAAAATAAATAGTAAAGCAATTAAAACTTCAGTGTTTTTATTTTTATTTTGTACGACTCAATAAAGTTCTTAATCGTAACACGCTCTAATTAAGACTGACCCAATCGTCTACGTACATTCAAAATGTCAATTATCTTAGCTTACTGTTTAATTAAGTTTATTTAGAACATAATTCAGTGTTGAGTGTTTATAATAGTTAATTCAGTGTTGAGTGTTTATAATAGTCAATTCAGTGTTGAGTGTTTATAATACCATACAATTGTGTAGGTGTCATATACATAACTTGTATGATAGTTTTGCAATGTATGAAATTATGATTAAATGATATTTGATTTAGGTTCTGACATTGTAACCCCTCCACCGCAAGATTGAGGCTCCGACGAAATTATGTGTTTACAACTTTTGTTAATGATTTTTCGTCTTAATATAATTTTCTTACATATGACATAGAGTATTGCTATGATAGCGATTGAAATAATAGTCGTATTGATTCCTATGTTTGTAACATGGTAAGTATGATTTTTATATTCAAGTTTTTGTAATAAGTTTCTATTATGAATATTCTCTAAGTACAGTTCTCTTAAGTTTAATTCTTTTACTACTTCATGTTCCTTAGTTCTGGTTACAAAGTTTGGTAAAATTATTTTATCCAATACAGTATTTTCATAATTCGTAAAAGTTTTATTTTTAATAGAAATTTTGCAATTTTTGAATTTGATGAGGTAATTCCCACTAATATCGACATTTATTTTACTACAATTATTTATTACATTAGTTCTAACTAGGTTTTTTGTAATGATGATACCGGAGATAATTTCTTTGATTTCTTCATTTGTTACTATGGTTTTGTTACATAATGCTTCCTTTGAGTTAATAATGCCCTCTATGCAACTGTCAATCAACGGTATTAAGTTTTTTTCCAAGCTTTCCTTGACCGGTAACTTATATATATTATTATTGTCGTCAATTAGGACTTCGTTAGTGTGTAACGACAAGGACTTCTTATTTGAGTCAGGAATAGGTTCAATGAGTACTTTAGAGTATTTTAGATTCGAAAGTTGGGGTATGAGTAAAGCTATTACAATTGTATCTTGGTAAGTTGTAACAACGGTTTTAATATTTTGGTAACTTTCTAAATTTGGAATGAATTCTAACTCTTCTGCTGAGAGTATGTTTTTTGACAATATTCCGAGTCTGCTGGAGAGAAGTACTTGTTCAATGTCGTCTATATGGTTTTTAAGTAATGTTATGTCGTAGTTTATATGGTATGCATATTGCATGAGTTTTACTTCGTCTTCCAATGTCGTAATGCGGTTAGCGTATTCGTTAGTGAAATTGTCTATATATTGTTTCAGATATTTTTGTTGATGATTGATGTGAGTGGTTATATTTTCGATTTGATCCGATATCTGTCTATTTATTGAAATTTGTCTATTGTTTTCCTCGATTAGTTTTCCGTTGTTATTGTATAGTTCGTTAAGTCTGGTCTCAATTTCTATTTCGTCTTCATGGTCCATGGTTCCAGCAATAATTTTTAAACCTTTGCCTATTACATTGATGAGTCCGCGTTTGTTCCTAAAGTGAGGCTTGATACTTTTAATTTTGTTTTCCAATAAGATGAAACTTTGGTTTAGAGTTTGATATATATGTCCTATTAATTCAGGTTTTGATTGAAGCGCCATAAAAGTGGATTTTATATAATTTGCTGAAGTTTCATATGTTGTTAAGTTAACTATATGTAACACTTTGTGATAGTGGTTGATCATGCTAATAGTTCCAAGATCGAGGGTAATATATCCGTTGTTGCTGTTCAGGTCATTAACATGAATTTCCTGACTTTGGGCATAAAATGTGTTGGTGAAGAGTAAGAATGTTGATAGAAACCAAATCATCATTGTGGTATTTTTCATTTGCCTGTAAAAAGTTATGAGTTCTGTTAGTCTCAATGTGTCTGTATTAGTTTTAGTTTAAGTAACGCATATTGGTATTTACAATATGGAGGGTATAGAAAGAAATAATTTTTTCCCTATGGTAAACGGTTATGAAAGAAGTTTTCCTTGGATTATTTCAAGTATCATACGGTTTCGTAAGTAAGGAATGTCTGTTTGCGTAAATGTAAGTTCACGTCCTTTTGTAATATATTCAGCTATTATGCAACTAAATACACCGCAGTCACTTGTGTTCGTTTGTCTTGGTGTGTCGAGTACATTTTCTTTTGTGAAATGAGTTGTGTCGTAGTTTGATTTAAGTTTATCAATTGATTCCTTCTTTAAGTAATCTTCTATGCTATGTAAGAGACTAGTATTCTGTCCGCCTAACGAGTCGTAATATTTAATTGTTTTAGTTCTAAAATCTATAATGGCTAGGCACCAATGTGAATTGTTGATATGAACCGGTATAATTATCATATCGTAAGAGAAAATGTTTATCGTTTGAGTCCAGGATCTGACTCCTTCGTAGCCAGATTGTAAAAGTTTTAATGTGAAAAAGGTATTCATCGCATATACACGAATTCTATCGGAGCCTGCTTTATTATTTTCACTTCTATCCTGAATGAGTTTTACATAAAAATTCAAAATATTGCCATTAAGCCAATTACTGCCTATAAGTGTGGAAATGTCACGTCTAGTGATTTGTAAACCAAATTTGGAGATAAGCGTCTCATTTTCTGGGCCTTGATATTTCGCCTTTTGTATCAGGGAATTTTGTTCGTTAGTAAATGGTGGAAATTCTTTCAAAACAGACGGTTTTTCGCGATTATAACAGGGGTCGTCAAAGGTAGTTAGCTTTTTCGGTTTGTGTTTTCTACGTTTCGGTTTACATTTAAGGCTAATAGTAGGGCTTTCAATGGTTTGGTACTTCTTTTTCCGTTTTACGTGTGATTTGTAATATTTGTGTCCAGAGTCAGTCACAATGTGGTCTTCATCGAATTTTCTTGCTGATACTTTCCTAAATTTGGCATGGTTTTTTCCGCCTCTGACTTCTTTCAGGAAGACTGGCCCTTCTTGTATGCTTGTTTCTTCGCGATCTTTGTTTGCTTTGCTAATGGCTTTTTCTTTCAATTTAATCATTCTTTCTTTGATGCTCGGATAGTCTGCTGGAGTTACGATGCCCGAAAGGAAATCCTTAGGTCTAAATCCTGTAGTAGAGTGTATGGTGTTATTGTAGAACATAACGGCCTTGAGTACTTTAGTTTCTACTGTATCAGTATCTTTTTCTGGGTCATGCCTTAACAATCGTATGTGTCCATTTAGTGTGTTATGAAACCGATTTATGTCTGCGTTAGAGGTGTGGTTGTTATTGGACGTATAATGGATTTCAATATTACGTTCTTTGAAAAGCTCCTGGAGGGGGAGTGCTTTGCAGCCTAATTCATTGTCAATTATCAACTTTTTTATTTGTCCCACTACACCTAGATACTGTAGAGTGACACGCTTAAATTCTGTCCAAGTTCTGCCGATTATTTTGAAAGCTTGCGCAAATTTAGAGAATCGGTCTATGAAAGTAACGAATATTGTTTTATCAAGACTATAATAAACATCTGCTTGTATTATGTCTCCGGGTGCGTTCGGGGTTTCGGTGATTTTAAATTTTTCTTTTATCGGATGGCGGTCGTATTTTTCAACATTACATATTTCGCAATTATTAATGAATTGTGTCACACGGATTTTCAGTTTAGGGTTATAAAATTTCATTTTGAGCTCTCTAAATACTTCGTCTATCCCTCTGTGGTTGTTACGAAGGTGTTCCTTTTTTATCTCTTCTACTAGTTTTTCTTCGTCTAGAATATCTTCGAGTAATGTTTCGCAGCGTATTAGCTTGAAATTATCGTTATTTGAAAAGTTTTGGTAATAAGCGTCCTGAAGTGTTTGAAAGAACTCGTCATCTTTGACAAGTACTGCGTTAAGTCCTTTGGGGTTGAAATGGTTTTTCAAGAGGGTTATCGCTGTTTGATGATCGAATATTTTGACGAATACCTTTGTTCTATTTTTATCGAAAACTTTCTCTTTCTTTACTCTCAAGGACCCTGAGGTAGATTTGTAAATAACAATTTGGTTTTTGAAGACGTTGATGGCTGATTTGCTTGTCGGGAAATCATGGTTATTTTCGATTAGGTTAAGTTCTAGATTTTCAATCCTGGACAACGCATCTGCTGCACTATTTGCGGTTCCTTTTCTATATTGGACCGTATATTCAAATTCTGATAGCTTTAAGCGCCATCTAACCAATTTCGAGTTAGGCTCTTTAATAGAAAATAACCAGGACAGTGGTCTATGGTCTGTCTCAACGATAAACTTTCGTCCAAACAGATATGGGCGAAAATATTTCGTGGCCCACACAATTGCCAACAATTCTTTTTCGATTGTGCTGTAATTGACTTCATGCTCGTTTAGTGTCACGCTAGCGTAGGAAATGGGATGACCTTCTTGGGACAATATTGCACCTAAGGCATATTGGCTAGCATCGGTGGTTAGCGTAAAGATTTTGTTGAAGTCAGGGTACCGCAATATAGGATCGTTAGTGAGGAAGGTTTTCAGAGTTTGGAAACTAGTGAGATATTCTGGGTCGGATAGGTTTAATTTCGAATCTTTCTTTAAGTATTTAGTCATAGGTTTTGCGATTTTTGAATAGTCTTTTATAAATTTCCGGTAAAATCCGGTTAGGCCAAGAAATTGCTTTATTTGTTTAGGGGTTTTAGGTAAAGGGAAGTTTTTGACACATTCGACTTTTTGGGGATTTGGTTTAATACCATCGGGTGTCACGATATGCCCGAGGAACTCCGTTTCCTTCTTTAAGAATTCAGACTTGTCCATTTGGACTTTTAAATTTACTTCTTTTAATCGCTTGAAAATTTTATTTAGAGAATCTATGTGTTCTTGAAGGGAAGTAGAAAAGATGATAATATCGTCGAGATATACTAAACAGATTTTATTGATATAGTCACTAAGAACGAAATTCATAAGTCGTTGAAACGTGGCGGGTGCCGTTTTTAGCCCAAACGGCATACGCAAAAACTCGTAGTGTCCGTTTTCCACACGGAAAGCAGTTTTGTGTATGTCGCGTTCATCGATCTCAATCTGGTGAAAGCCTTTTGCCAGGTCGAGAGTCGTGAAGTATTGGCAGTTTCCCAGTTTTTCCAGTATTTCATCAATATTGGGGATTGGAAACTTGTCGTCAACGGTGATCTCGTTTAACCTCCTGTAGTCAATGACAAGCCTCCATTTGGTCTTTCCACTGGCATCGGCCTTCTTAGGCACGATCCAGATCGGTGCACAGTATGGTGAATTACTAGGTCGTATGATATTTTGGTCTAACATTTCACGAATCTGTTTCTCTACTTCAGTTTTATGTACATACGGATATCGGTAAGTTTTACAATGGATCGGAATGTCATCAACGGTTCGGATTCTGTGTTTAATGACGTTAGTAAATGTTAGATCTGAATCTTCGTTGTAGAATATACTATTGTATTTTTTTATTAATTTCGTAAGTGAAGAACGCTCTTCAGAATTCAGATGGTCGATCCTCAGTTGATCGATTATAGGGATAGCATCAGTTTGTTCTATTATGTTGAAATTAAAGTCGTTCACTTCAACCACTTTCAACGGTTGAGGGATACATATTCTATTGGAACATGCTCTTAATCTTTTTACACTTGCGTTTGTTTGGAAGTTATCAACGTCGTAAATGCCTTCCCGTATGAGATACGATCCATCTTCGGCTCGGGTCTCCGGTATAAGGGCCAATCCGTTCTTCTGTGATACGGATAAATTCATTACGATATCTTCGAAAGCATTCGCTTCAGATTTAAGCTTAACTTCCGTACAAAAATTGAGTTTTATTTTTCTAACTCCAATAATTAAATGTTCGTTTTTGAAGTCGATAAGAGCATTGATTCGGTGCAAAATGTTGTTTCCAATTATACCGTCGTATTCGTCATGGAACTTACAGACTAAAAACTCTGCTTTTTCGTCTGGGTTTCCTAGCTCTTGGAAGAGCGGTATATTTACTTTACGATCAATTTGGACAGTATGGTTAAGGGTTTTTAAGGTTAGAGGGTTTTCTAAAACTATTTCCCATTTCGGGTGGCAAATTTCAGGATTTATAACTGAGTGTGTTGCGCCTGTGTCGATTATGAATTTTAGAGGCTTGGTGTTTGATTTTACTATTATATGGGGTAAACCGTGTCCGAGGCTGCGGACTGAAAATTCTCAGAATGGATGTTTGTTGGTTGGTTAGAAACTTTTGCCAGGTCAACTTCCATGGGTTCTGGCCTATTTTGATTAGTATTATTGCTCTGTTGGTGGAAGTTTTTATTCGGATTCGAATAGTTATTTTGGTAGCCATTAAAACTTTGTGGGTTGGTATAGTCGAAAGACCTACTTGTATTATATGGGTTTGATTGGTTTTGGTTTGATCTATTGTTGGGCTGATAGTTCGTTTTGTTGTTACCGTGTTTGTTCGGATGGTAGTGTTTTTGTCCGTCATGCCGAAATTTATTGTTATGGGAATATGACTGGGTGGATTTGGTTTTTGATTGGTCTGAAGTATTAGACCATTGGTCTCGACGGTTGTTTTTACCAAAGGGATTGAAGAAAGCATATCCACTTTCATGTAGTATGTTGATACTTTCCTCAAGGGAACTCGGATTTCTACAGAAAAGAATAGAACGCATTGGTTCAGGTAATTTATTTTTGAATACACATAGAGCGGAAGATTTGTTAGCTTCTATATTAGTTGTAACCAAAGTTTCGTCTGTTAGACCTTGTTTAGTTTTTATGTTAAGGCGACGCAAAATGCCTTTTATCTCGTTAAAGAAATCTACACTATTGGATTTGAATTTACACGCTCGTAACTCATCGAACAATTCTTCGACGGTTCGTCTGTCACCGAAATTTTGTATTAGGGTCGATTTGATACTACACCACGTTGTCATGTGGACATTGATTTCGACTACTTCTCTCGCTCTGCCTTTTAATTTCGACTTTATCATGTCGGAAAAAACACTTTGTGATAGCTCGTCATACCTTGTGAGCAATGGGTGCACTTTGTCTATTAAATCGATAAAATTCTGGAGTTCTCTATAGTCTCCATTAAATTCCGGAAGTCTAGAGAGATACCTTAAGGGGTCTATGTTTAGAGATAACATAGTTGTATCTTGAGGTTGATCAGAAAAGAAATTGCTTATTATCTGTGAAAGCTGGTGTGATTGACTTCTTGCAGTTTCGAGTTGATCAAGAAGGCTGGTTGAATTAGACTCTGACATAGAGACAACCACATACAATTAAAGAAATAGGGAAAAACAAGCAGTATAGCTTGGCAAAAAGGAGATACGCGGTCGCGAAAATTGCAGAAAAGGCACGCACATCAAAACAAGTAACACTCGCGGAACGTTTTCACACTAAAATCACTACACAAAACCTGTACACTTCCAATAAATTCTAACAATCAATTCAGAAAAAAAAATTTTATAGATATATTTTGTATTTTTTAAATATTCAATAAATAAATTTTCAATAATATTCGCTTTTAGCTATTTTTTTTTTTATATATTCTACCACAGTGAAATCTATGATTTAGCGACAATATTCAATTTTTAGCTTATCAATAAAATTCAAATACAAATTTAAAGTTGAATTGTAATAAATCGAACAAATTAATACATCTGACCTTTTTCCAACGGGAGATGCTTTTCCTTTTTCAACAAGAGGTGCTCTTCAACGGTAGGTGCTTTTCCTTTTCGAACGGGAGTTGCTGTTCCTTTTGTACAGGATATGTTCTTCCTTCTTGAACGGGAGGTGCTCTTCTTCTTCAACGAGAGATGCTCTTCTTCTTCAACGGGAGATCGAACAAATTACAAATTTGCAAATTCCGTCCGTAATTGGTCGTTGTTTAAGTCGTGGGACACCAACTAATGTACTTCAGGTGTTTGCGGCGTATACGTACGCGAACGAATCTTCTCGACGCGGATACGTTTACTGAGTCGCGGAGTCGATAAAAATTTTAATTCGGATCACACGCTAAAATATTAAAATATACGCGTATCTTTTCGCGGCGTGGATCCTACCGACTGCGCCAGTTTTATTTTCAGACTCCACTTAGTACAAAAAAAATAAATAGTAAAGCAATTAAAACTTCAGTGTTTTTATTTTTATTTTGTACGACTCAATAAAGTTCTTAATCGTAACACGCTCTAATTAAGACTGACCCAATCGTCTACGTACATTCAAAATGTCAATTATCTTAGCTTACTGTTTAATTAAGTTTATTTAGAACATAATTCAGTGTTGAGTGTTTATAATAGTTAATTCAGTGTTGAGTGTTTATAATAGTCAATTCAGTGTTGAGTGTTTATAATACCATACAATTGTGTAGGTGTCATATACATAACTTGTATGATAGTTTTGCAATGTATGAAATTATGATTAAATGATATTTGATTTAGGTTCTGACATTGTAACCGTTAGACTCAATTTTTCATAAACACATCAGACTTGTGTTTGGCTCAGACTGTGAACGAGAGTTCAATCAAAACAATTTAAAAAATAAACGTTCAAGCGTCACAGCATACCGCGACCACATTCCGAGACTCAAATATCATACGACTAAGACTATTATTAAAACAAAATACAGCATTCCTTTTAAAATTCTATTCTATCATCAAAACGACACCAATGTCTTTTACTTGCTATCGATAGATGGTTATTCTATTTAATACCATTCTATTATGAATTTATTACTATCAATTTCAAAGAATAAGCTTCTATCATTATACGTCATTTTAAACGTAAGACGATCGCAGAAAAAAAATCATTATGAAATGAATCAGGAAGCCACGGACTTATTGACACGTTCACCATAAATATATTAAGTGTGCTGAAAGATCTCTCTATTTATCCAGCAGAGTGAAGTCTACGTTGCCCTGTTAGCCCAAGAAAAATTCTAGTCTTCGTTGCGGTCAACTCATAAAAATGAATTGGCGCGTCTATTATTTAGCATCATAAATCTATACTCGACTTCTTGAACGGCTCTGGCCATCTGCCCTGATAGCAAGCCAAAGACGATGGTGGTTGCGGCGGTGGAGGTAGCGCATCAGCACACGAAGTGATAAACAATGTTAAACACAGTCCGACGATAATATGTAATCTTAATGGCACCGTAATTGATGTTTACCAACAGTTCCTCATTGAATCGACCTGTATTTGCCTGTTTCGTACCCAAGTCCATCTTCATGTTCGTCCACCCAGAGTTTGGGTCCGGTGTCGGTGGATAGAGTAGAATTGAGCTGGACCAAGCTTGCTGCACTTCCTGTATTGCTTGTGGGGCCAAAGAGGTAAACGATCTCGCAGTAATTAATAATAATATAAAATTGTAGAGATTCGGCCGTGAAGGAGCCGTGCTTTAATTTCGTGGCAATAAAATTTATTCCGTAGAATAAGTATCACTGGTTGCGGAATGTTGGCTGAGTGCTGTGACTCGGTCTTCTTTGAATCAGTGCGCATGTTTCAGCGATATGATAAATTGAGAGCTATTAATGGTAAAAAGTAACAAGGGTGTTTTATTATCTGGTTGGGTGGAACGTTCAAAATCTTTCTTTACTTCGAAAATGCATGTAATGTTTCGGATGCGATGAATGTGTATTTATTACATTTTAATAGTTGGTTAGTAGCTAGTTTGTTTTTTATAGCTCCTCTATTCATAATTGAAGCGTATTTACGTGCATTTCGCTGTTAAACTTATTAATGAGAGTATGATGATGGTACTAGGTGAAAAACCAAACAGTCAAAGCATTCAATATAATGAACCACTGACCTGTGGCCTAGATCTTCAACTGACCAGATGTAGTCAGTCTAAACTCTCGCCAAACATTTCAATTACTGGTTGATTGTCTTGTTGAACTCATTGCCTATGAAAAAAACATGTATCAATGCATCAAGTATTGAATATTTATAATTATATTCAGTTCCTCATAATAATCAGTTACGAATTTTCTACATCTTAAGTTCCTTTCGCTTTTCGAACAAATATGTATTCACTTAGATATGCCCGCCAGGTTTCATTTTCTTGAGCAATTCGATACGAGAACTAAACGCGCCATAATGAGAAATTATTGTCGAACATAAACTCATACACGGCACTACAGACGTTTTTTGTTTTATTATCAAAATAAAATCATCTTTCACGATATCAAATTTGCCCGCGAAACAATCGCGCGATTTAAACGAGCTCAGTAGAATATACCGAGTGATTGGTATGAATTGCAGGGTTTTGATTCTAGGATTCAGGTATCGATGGTTCTGGTAAAGTTATTTAAAGCAATAGACGTGGAGAAAAAGAGGACGTGACGTGAATCCGAACCAAGGATCTAAGGGATCATAGCTCGAGACGGCGAAGTGAAAATGTAGAGCTGATAAAGGAGTGTTTGGTGGTGAAAGGATGCTAGAACGAATTAGAGTAATGAATACATTTTTAAAATTGAAAGTTAATTCAATAGAACAAATACGATATTTTCAAAGCCATCATACACGGACTTAATTTAATATCTTCGAAATATATTTTTGTGTATCTGCAATTTTTTATAAATCACCAATTTGTTGACTTAAAGCTTTGTTTAATTTACTGACCCGAAATAGTTTTATAATTTCAACTAAATGCTTTCAATCGATGTAAATTCACGTTGAATATCCCTACTTTTCAGCTCTACCTTCACATCTTTTACAATCCAACTCAAATTACACTACCGAAACAAAAAATTCTAAATCTTATCTTTCACTCCACTTCCAGGCAGGTCTAGCTAGCTAACAGATGTATATTTACGAATTAAGACAACATCGGAGTTTATGCAGGTTGAATTGCTCCGTATCGGTTTTGATACCTGAAGGGCAGATGAAAAAAAAACTGCTGTTGTGTATTTAGGATCCGATTAAGCAGTTCTAAGTCATATTTATTAGATCATAGGTCGCCTGATGCAAAATTTTATCGAGCGTAGAATTAAATGAAGTCATGCTGTTGCGTTGTAAAGTAGGATAAATTGTGCTACTTTGAGTTTTTGCAGTGAGATGTTGCTTGACTTGCTTGTGACTTGAAGAACGTTCATGTTTGCTCAGAATCAATTAACAAAACAAAAGAAGGATGAAACAAATATTGGTTAAGAACTTGTTTTTATATTTAAAAACATTTTACATACACAAAAAAGACAGGTGTCTCATTTTCGTTTCCTAATTGATGATGTTGAGTCTGTGTAACGTAGATTTACTCGCTCGTTATTCCTCAAGTATGCGTCATTCCATCCTTGAAATCCCCACCTTCCTGTCATGCAGAGTGTATCTTGACGAATGTCTCCTGTACAAAATTATTATTGGTTCTGTTACATATACCAGCCAGTGCGCAGTTTTCTGTTTCCCAAGTCTTCATTTACCCTCAACGTACCCTTTGCTCGTACTCATACATATTATTACTCTCCACTTTTGCGCTTGCCTAGGCAACATAATTGCTTGAATGTTGGTCCTGTTCCGCCTTCGTTACGCACTTTTAAAGAAAAATTAAGAACAAGCGTTTTTTCGCACGAAATAAATTTATTAAGTTTGTTGAATTTCAAATTTAATTTCTATTCTGAATTTATGATTGGATTTTATTAACCGCCTTTTGTGTACTCTGTTGAATTTGAACTTTTTGTCTATTTTTCTTTCTTTATTTTTTATTATTTTTGAAGTTTTGTACTTTATCTTATTTTCTTTCTTTTCTTGTGTTTTTTCTTTTAAATACATAATTTTATTCTCTGTCTAGTCTCTAATTGGATTTGTATCTGTTGATTTAGACAATAATAAATAAATAATTTGGACTAATTCCCACTAAATGACCAAATTATCAATCATTTAGCAAATCGCTAATGATCATCAAACTTTGGTCATTCGTTCTTAAATGATGTAGAATTGCTTGATATAATACATAGTCCCTTTGTAAAAAGTCGCTTTTTGCATTCAAAAAGAAGAAAGAATATATCCATTTAAGTTTGTTATTATTTTTTGTGAATTAAATCGTCAATTGTTGGTTTCATGAAATCCAATAATTCGAGTACTAAGATTGATTTTTGCATAATTACAGTTTATTCATTATGTATGCTTTAAACAAATACTTTTTTTTGTTTTGCTCTTTTGAAATTAATTCTCATATAACGTTTTCTTCTTTTGAAATTTGATGCGGGAATTGTAAACTCACATTCTGTTTTTTTCTTCTTTTTTATCATATTCAATATTCCTTGCCATTATTTTTTTATATTATTTTAGTTCATTGCTTATATACTTTGTTCTGCTAGTATTTTTTTTTTGTTAGTATTTTTTTTCAATGATCTGAAAATATTGTATGACTGGTACTCACCAATCCCGGCCCAAGTAGAGGCGAATTTTGATCCATCTGTTTATATTATAATGATTTTTACGGAACTTCCTCTTTTCCTTTCCTTATATTTTTTGCTAGTGATCTGTATCATGTTCTAAATGTTGTGTTGTCTGCGTGCCGTAGCACGTAGGAGTTTCTTCCGCCGGCAAACCCACACCAGACTGAGCTAGTCGGCTTGGAAAAGGCACGCAGGACTAGGCAAAAGAAGATCTCCTAATGAATTGTCGAGCTGCACTGAATACAGCTCGACAGAGTAAGTAAGAAGCAACAGTAGTAAGGAAAGTACTGATTTTCATTGTCTCGGGTCAAAGATCAGGTTTATATCGGAAAACACAAATTAGTGCTTATGTATTTTCAGGAATGACAAATATGTTTGGTAGCGTTCACTTTGAGTTATTAGAGGTTGGAAAAATAAATAGTTGAACTATTGAAATAGTTGATCAACAACGATATAGGCAATAATAAAACCAGAGCAAAATAAAGACAACAATAAAATCACGAAATCATAAAGATAATAATAAAATCATACTTCTTAAACTGAACAGTTAGTTCATATCAATGAGAAGGATATGACCAGGAAATCTACGGAGGCAAACTTATTGAAAAATGACAACAATTCGGACTGTGGCTTCGTTGGAGCCATCAGGGCTGTAGTGGCTTGGCAGGTACGGCAAGGTCAGCAGTGCTGATCCAAAATTCTTGTTCAGTGCATGCAGAGTAAAATGGTTAGTGTTCTAAAAAGTACTGTTTAAAAAAACCATTTTCATCTCCATATTATTTTCCATACATATGTCAATTATTACATATTGCGTCTGCTTATCTACTCTGTTGTTATATTGCATTCTTACAAATTCCTTTTGATAGCATACATTGGGGCTTCTCATTTATTCTGCGGCGTCAAACCAATTCAAATAGATCACAAGCTCTTTGCTTAGTCAAATTACGGGCGGCTGATGGTTGGTCTTAATAGTCATGCGTGTACACACTGCAAGCCCTATCCTAGACCGGAATTCCACCCTCAGCTCATAATTCTCAATTTTTATGTACTTATGTCTTGTATTCGCTACCGTGGCGATGTATGATGCATCAATATATGCATCAGCGTTAGCAACTAATTAATAGAAGCAGGCTGAATCGTACTGTGAAGTATGATAAATTCCAGCTAAGAATAACCTATCAGCTCACCATCTTTTAGTTATAATTAAGATAGGTGGTCCATAGATTCGAACAGAAGTCCCATTTAATTTGATCTTTTGGTTAGATTTGATAAGATGAATTAATAATTTATTGAGACACTGAAGGATAATTAGCAAAGTAATTTCAGTTCGTGCACAATAAATGCTAATAAAATTGCTGAAAAATAGGATCTTCAGACATACTACCCCAAAAGTGTACTATAAAAACTGAGTTGCAAGCCAAAATTAAAGATGTAACAAAGTTAGTGGTAGAGGAATTGAAATGCGGACGCTAGCCTGGTGCTCAAAATCAGAATAGATGGCTTAAACAAATAGTAACAATAATTTGAAACTAAAAAAAAGCTTCAGTAACAGCTAAGAACACTACCTTCAGTTTTCAAACTGTAAATATTTTCTGTCCTAAACTCAATGAATAACAAAGTTTGTATGGTATGATTAAGAAAATAAAAAAAAGTGTATGTGAATATAGCCTGCTTAAAATGTTTACAGTTCACAAACTATTTTGCGTGCCTGCGAACATCGACCGTGATTAGTGGCTAAAAGTTTAAGTACAGAATGGAAAACCATACGGTGGTAAAATACTACATAAATATCAATTTTCCCCTGAGTATGAACTTGAGTTGTTTCACCGTGATGTGCGTTAGCAATGCCATAACTCAATCCACTAATCTGACAAACCCTTTTTCAGATTCTCTGTCTTGCCAAGATAGCGTTAGCATTATAGTTTAGTCCTTGAGCTACAAATCAAAGTATCAGATTAATTAAGATGGATCCGGTCGATAAGAGATAAGTTGGGTCTATGCTAGTAGCAAGAGAGCCTTAAAGACTATATTTGGGCCATTTTGAATTAATTTCAAGACTCCTAAAATATTTCTGCTCTCGAATACTCTCCAACTCTGGCTAAAGGATGTCGGTGAAACATAAGTGAAGTTGCTATGAATAAATTATATAATCAAGCCTTCTAAAAGTAAAGTAATCCCACGACAACCCTCGTACGGGTCTTTGGGTTGAAGCTGGTAGAGAGCGTCATCACAAATTTACAATCGATGTAAATACGAGTGTAGAGTGATTAGCTCCACGATTCACTTCACTACTGATTTCAATCAGGTACCTAATCAGAGTTAGGAGAACTCAAACATTGGAACCCGGTCCCTCGCCTGGATTCGAACCAGGGACCCCGCACACAAGAAGAGCTCTAGCCACGAAGCTGCTGATGCTTCTGATTGTACACTTTATTATTTTACACTAAACATGAAAATAGTAGATTTAATGTGTAATTTTTCCCGGCTTTCAACACAAAATATTTTAATTTAAAGATCAATTTTTCCTTTTCTTCACAAATGTTGATATTTTGAGGGTAATCTGCCCTCTTCTTCAGAGTCCACCGGATCGATGAATGAATAGGGCTTATTAAAATTGCTAGCATTGAAATGTAAGATGCTCATCTGGAAAATGTGACGGTCTGTGATAAAATCCAACTAACGTGTTAAAAATTTAACTCGAATTAAAACGTGTTTAACATCATTGCGTGAACAATTTATTCAGGGATGCAAATTATCTGCCTAATCATTGCGTGATTGACGAACTTCAACAAGCTGGGCTCGTCGATTTTTAAATAATACACCATCATTTTCATTCGTATTGCGTGCAACAATATTTTCTGCACGTTATACATAACTGATATTAGCCATCTTTGCCAGTTCGCCGTGATTTACGGTAATTCATCATAGATGTACATTTTTAGAAAATTCCAGGAAAACAAAAGCAATCTAGAAAATGCATATTTAATCCAGACCGTTTTTCTGTAGGCATGTGTGTTCAATCGAGTGGTTATTTTGCTTGCAAAACTGAACGTTATGCAAGCAACTCGTGAGCTCGAACTGAACAATTGAATGGTTTGAATAACTCGTAGCTTCTCGTTAACTAATTACAATTAACGAAAATAGCTCACGCCTTAATGGCTAATTTTCAATACCGTTCCTATCATTTAACTAGTATAGCGAATAGAGACGTAACTGATCGAAATCCAGACCGGCACAATTACAGGCGGATGAAGCTCCGGATGCTGCTGAATAAAGCTGGCGCTGAAGAAATTTTCATCGGGAGCCTGGCTGTCATCGATGGACGACTCGGTCGAAACGATCAGGGTGTGTGATTGTTTTGCAGCGAATAGCGTTTCGATCTCGGCAAGTTGTGTTGAAATAATTAACAAATAAATTGCATGCTAGCATGCGTTCGATCGCGTTAAATGGTCGCGGCAGCGCGCATTCCGTTGACGCAAGAAGCAACGGTCTTGATTGCATTCAATAGTCATAATTCAATATTTTCTGAAGTCACGCGATCACTATGTTGAAGCAATACTGGTCGACAGCAATTGGAATAACTAGTGAGTATAGCGGAAAGTTGTATGAGTAGCGTATAGACGGCAAAGTGTTAATCTCACATGTGTGAACAAAATAAGTCATTTGTACGTGTCAAAGCAGGTTAAACTGTGGCGTTAGGTGAATGGATACTGTTGAATGTACTCAGTGCGTGATGAGACTTTTATTTTGCGGTATTTTGGTGTATGGGATCAATGAATAAATAAACGTAACGAAATGATAATGAGTCGTCTGGTCATTAGACAGGATTGGCGTAGGCTAATGAATAAGGACTAAAATACGTAGGGCGCGACACTAAAAAAATTTTTAAGTCCAACGTATTTATTTCACTGGTTTGATGCAGACCCAAAAGAATCAATGTTATATTGTCCAATGCCTAAAGACATAAATTTAGAGATAGAAACTAGTTTGACCTGTTTGATTCTTTTTATACTCATTTTAACAAAGTATATCAAATGTTTGATTTAAAAAACTTTATCAAACCTGAACAATGATAACGTTGAACCAACTTTTCAACTTTCAACCTCTTTTTACTTTTCATTTTCAACTGCTTTCAGTATTTCCAATTCGCATTTACAGTTTCAAATTCCCCATACCTACAAAATAATTGATTCCTGCTAACATAAAATCAATACACTGTCACAAGCAGTCTCAACATTTCCACTTCTTTTGATTTTTCATACCTCAAACTCAATCAATCGACCTCAATTAAACCAAAAAGACATTTTCAAAAAGTTCACAGCTCCAGATCATCGCAGAACAAACAAAATAAAAAACTAATGTCTTTCACTTTCTCTCACCTCTAACCCAACCATTCCGGGATGCAATACTCATCTCACATAACTCCTCGTCAAAACTAACCGCAGCTACCTTACCGGATGAAGAAAAGAGACAAAAAAGCAGAAAGTAACAAGTGTAGGACGCACCATCAAGCCATTATCGTATTTCATTCCAATTTGAATGTCTTCACTCTCAGTGACTATTGTTTCAATGTCAATTCTCATTTCCAAACACAATTGAAATGATCATAGTGCAGGTAAGCCTAGCAAGATCTTGGGAATCTTTTTTTTCACTTCGCACTCAGCTCTTCTCATCTCGTCCCATCTCACCATCATGGCTAGGCATCACCAATAGAGTCGTCCCAATTCACCTAATACAATTGACAGACTAAATTATAGTAAGCCTAATAAACTATTGACTCTTGTTCGAAATATTCACGCTTGTTCAAGTGAAAAATTTCGAATGATGATTATGATGTTGATTTTGGTTGGGATGATGTCGTGGATGATTAGGTGCCATGAATAGATGCAAAGTTTACGATGAGGGGCTTTGTTTGATGAAGAAATGTATGATTTTTCAGAGACATGTGGGCGACTAGAATATCCAAAATCAATGGATGGTATTCTATGAAAATTATATAATTGACAGGAATTTTAAACTATGACCGGACCTGCAATGCGTTAGCGGTATGTTCGTCGATATTTGATACTAAGATAAATATCAAATGTACATAAGTGTATTTTTCGTGCATGAGAAAAGTTTTGTTTCGCCGGAAAGAAATTTAATCGAAAAATGAAAATAATCGAAGAATAGATATTGAATGACCAGCGAACCGTAAACTATTATATGCAGATGCTCTGAATCGTAGGAACTCATTTGAAGCGAAAGATATATTTGATATTATTTATTTTATTTTATTTTATTTATTAGCCAAACAAGGCATAAATACATATAAATACATACAAATAAATTATTTTAAAAAAAGCAAGTGTACGGTACAAATAAATAACACATAAATAGATAACTAATTGAATAAAGCAAATAAGTTTGAAATAGAAAATAAGTAAAATAACAATGAAATAAAAGAAAAACAATTAAAAACGATAATTAAATGAGAGCTTAAAAATTATGGTGTACAAATGGCTTGGATATGGGAAGACTTGAAGGATAGTTTGGAAATCGTTGGGGAATAAAGGTTGCTAAAGCCATTGAAGACCCTGCACCATCTATTCACTGGCTCATTAGCTGCATAGATGGTGGAATGTGGATATTCCTTTAGTAAACGATTGGACCTGGTGTTCCTTAAGGGGATATTTATCACAAATTTACTATTGAGGAACTCAACTCTAATAACGCCTCTAATTACGTCAAATGTGAAGCAGGCCGATATCATCATTCTTCTGGATGCAAGTGAAGTTAAGTTTAAATGACCCAATCTAAACTCATATGGGGGTAAATTTTCAAAATCGTAAGGGTTGTACAGATCTCTTAGGGCGAAAAGTAAAAATTGTTTTTGAATGGACTCGAGTCTGTTATTGTGAATTTCGAAGGCTGGGCTCCAAATAATGCAGGCGTATTCAAGAAGAGGGCGTACAAGTGCAGTGTATAATGATCTTGTGGCCCACAAGTTTTTAAACTCCTTGGCACGTCGTTTAATAAAGCCGAGCTGCTTATTCGCACGGGAAAGAATTTTATCGTAGTGCAAGGTGAAACGAAGTTTCACATCCATCACAACACCGAGATCAACAACGCTATCAACGCGAGTTAATAAGTTGTTGCCGAGAAAGTAAGTGTTCTCCGTAACCGTGCATTTACGGCTAAAACTTATAATTTGGCACTTATCAATATTCAGCGAGAGCTTGTTTATATTGCACCATTGAACAAGAGAATCAAGCTTGGATTGAAGGAAAAGTGCATCAGATTTAGATTCAATGGTGTGGTACAGTTTGAGGTCGTCTGCATAAAGTAGGTGAGGTATGTTTGACAGGACGTCAGATAGATCCGAGATGAATATGTTAAAGAGAAGTGGGCCAAGATGACTACTTTGTGGAACACCAGAGGTAGCAAATATATTTTTTGATAAAATTACTTGAAATTTAACGAGTTGGATTCGGTTGTGGAGGTAGGAACTGAGCCAGCTTAGTAAAGATCCGGCAAGCCCGAATTTGTGCAGCTTAAGGATCAATATAGAATGGTCAACTCTGTCGAAAGCTTTGCTAAAGTCAGTGTAGACTGCGTCAATTTGATAGCCTTTTTCCATTTTACACAAAACGTCCGAAACTAGGATTGTCAAGTTTGTGATAGTTGAGCGACCTTTTCTAAAGCCATGCTGTTGCTCATTCAGACGGGAGTCAACTAGTGGGGAAAGTTTATTGTATACAACCTTTTCAAAAAGTTTTGGAATGGAAGATAAAATGGCAATGCCCCTGTAATTTTCGACGCAGCGTCTATCGCCATTTTTGAAAATTGGTGTCACATATGAAAGTTTCCAACAGGATGGGAAAACACCGGATGAAAGTGACCTGTCAAAGAAAATATGCAGGGGTGTTATTAGCTGCTCTACGCACCTACGCAGGAAGGACGGTGGAAGGAGATCAGGACCAGGGCCTTTGTTGCAATCGAGCTCCAAGATAGCTTTACGTATTTCATCGCGTGAAATTTTAATTTGGCTGAGAAAAGTGGTTGGTGCTGAATTAGAAGGAGAAACATTTGAGTTAGATGGGTCTGATACATTGAAAATTCTCTGGAAATTATCTGCAAATATATCGCAGATATCTTTAGGAGAAGCAGAGGTGATATTATTATAGGACATTGACAATGGATAACCGGTGACTTTCCGCTTCATATTTACAAAATCAAAGAATTTTTTTGGGTCGTGGATTATACTTTCACCGGTTTTCTTAACATAATTGGCATAAGCATCGCGGGACTTTGTCGAGAATTCCTTAGCTACTTCATTATAAGCTTCCTGAATAGTAGGATTAACATCAATATTTTCCTTTATTCGCTTATAAAGTTTGTTCCTGAGATTTCGCAAATGCCTAAGTTCCCTATCAAGCCATGGTTCAGACAATTTTTTTTTTTTTTTAATCTTAGGTACATATCTTTCAACGGCGTCAAATATTTTATCATAAAAAGTGGAAATGGCTTCCTCAAGATCTAACGTTGAAAGAATATTCATCCAATCTATAGAGTCAAGTACATGGTGAATACTTTCGTAGTCAGCATTAAGAAAGTCAAATACAATTGAATTATTGTACGTTTTTAAGTAAATAGAATCAGGAGTGGGAAGTTCAACTGATCGTGCAGTGTGGTGTAAACTATTTGAAAAAAGATGCTCTGCGTCATCAGTTGGACTTACCACTACTTCGTCGTAGGCATTAGTGAAAACAAGATCCAGCTAATGACCGTTTTGGTTGGGAGTTGGAGAGACTTGCTGCAAATCGTTGCCGTAAAAAGTACTCGCAAGGTTGAAGTCATTGGAATCTAAAAGGTTAACAGGAAGAAGAAATGCGTCATTTTCATCGGGGATAAAACATAAGTTGGGACGATTGAAATCCCCTAAGAATATTATTTTGTCTTTTTCATTTAGAGACGTTGTAATGGAAGATACTAATTCACAGAAATGGTTGTAAACTGATTCGTCCGATCTAGGTGGAATATAGGCCAAACTAATATAAAGGAAATTGTGATTCAAAGAAACACGAATAACAAGGTGTTGGAACAATACATTGGGGGTGGTGTCAATAATCTCACTTGAAAGTGTGTTGCTAACCGCCAGCAAAACCCCACCACCTCGCGTTTGACCTGTGGAACAATAGTCACGATCGCTTCTGTAAATTGTCCAACTGCTATCCAGGATCTCTTCATTCTTATGGGAATCATTTAGCCATGTTTTTGTGAAGGCGAGTAAATTAAAGTGGCAAGATTTTGAGTCAAGATATAATTTATTTAATTTCCCTCTCATACCACTACAATTGTGATAAAAGAGTCTGAGTCGATTTAAAGAAGGTGTTATGTTAGGATAAATGCCTAACAGAGTTGAATGCTTTTCGACGAGAAGCAGTTGTCATCAAATTGCCAAAAGAGGTAGTATTCGTAGTTGCCTCTGTAGAGGCGACATGGGTAGCCAGCTGGCTAGAGGATAAAGAGGAGCTAATATTGGCTACGTTGTTGTTTGTATTTTGTAGAGAAGAAACGGAAGCAACAGTAGAACGTGGTATTAATGGGATGTTACGAGTATTAGTAATTTGAGGAATTCATATTTTGAATAACCGCCCCATTCATATTTTGAATAAAAACTGGCTTTCGTCGAATTTCGTTGATTTATTGCAACATTTAGAATTATTTTAATAAAAAAATAAAAAATAAAAAACCAAATAATATAAAAACTAAAAAACTGAAAAGAAAACTAAATAATATTAAATAAGACTTTCTTCGGTTTGTCGCGCACTAATCTGAGATTATTTGATATATATATCCAAATTGCGATATCGCTAACTGGCTATGGGCTCAGGTATTGCAAACTACGAACAAAATCACAAAGTGACATATCGTCGGGTGTACGCCAAAACAATGAATGTGCTTTTTTGGTGATTTTCAGTTTTTCATGTCACTGTACGCGGAATTCTTATACAAACAATATGCCAAAACCGGAAATGTAAAATTCCATTTTATGCCTACACAAAGTCAAAATTTCAATTTTATGAATTACCTAAAAACTAAGTATTTGCCAAATGCGTTACACTAAAATCATGAATGTGCAGATTCATTGTTTTAGTGTAACAGAATAGTATTAGAATATTATCTTCCTTAATTCAAAAAAAAATGTTTCTTATATTTTAAAACTGATTTATAATATTACGTCAAATTTTCAAATTGATTTTACTCGAAATAGCATTTTAGCACATTCATGGTTTTGGCGTACATCCGACGATATGGAATATCACGAGCGTAAATTTATTTAGCCAAAATATTTGACTGTGGTTTTTTTTTCTCGCGCTCTCCCCTAGCTCGTGCAATAAAATGGCTGAGAAATCTAAACTATTCTTTTTTTGACGGTACACATTTTGGTAATTGGAAGCTCCGAATGAAGCTGCTGCTCGCAGAGTTCGACCTCTTGTAGTTTGTAGAGATACCGCTGGAAAATTTAGCAGGCCAGAATGCATGAATTGACGGTTTATCTTTTATTCAATTTTAAATTGATTTTTTTTGGTTCTTATCTGTATTTCTGTATTATAAATTTGTTATTGGGTTCTTATCTGTAAAACTGAAGTAAATAAATAAATAAATAAATCATTAACCAGATAACCCTTGTCTCGAACGACCTTGCGGTTCTTTTTATTGGTCAATGGTTTTGTCAGAAGCGGTTCCAGGAGAAACTTTCTCTGCTTCCATCGTACAGCTGTCCTCTCCAATGAAATTTGCTAAGCATCGATTTTTGTCGAAACATAAATTACAGACTTTATATCCTAAATCTCTTCTATTGCGTGGCCCCAGATCATCTTCGCACCTCTTCACCAGTACCGCAAACAAGAAACAACTATATTCCCCGTCGATCAACGAGAATGTCATTGCGCTGCCAAAGCGCAAACTTTCGCTTCTGCACCCAAACTGACTCTTTGCTGGCATTGGTTTATCAGTTTGGGTGCAAAACAGGGACAATTGCTTCAGTGTTGACCAGAGATGCAGAATTTTCAGTACGGCTTGGCCTAAAGTGAAAAAGCTTGAGTAGCCTTAGTGGGTAGAGCATTGGCTTCTTGAAGGTGGGGTCTCTGGTTCGAATCCAGGCTCGGATATTTTCAAGCGGACATAGATGTATGTGAGGATTAGTGCAGTGACTAATCAAAGTTACGATATCTTTAACCCTTTGACGGCGGCGGACATATTAATGAATTTTCAGGTACACCTATATTTCGATGCAGAGTACATTTTTGTTAAAAACTAATAATGGAAATGAAAGCTGATTATGTTTTATGATTTTCCGTGATAAAAAATTGTGAATTGTGAACCCTATGTGGGTTATGAGTGCCTAAAAGTAGGCAAGGATTGTTTTTCAAATTTCGATTTGTCATAGCTTGTGACAGAAACACTCAATCATCGTGAAATTTTCAGAGCACATTGACGTTAATTAAAGCTAAGCACAGTTGGATTTTCAAAGCTGTGCAGGCAACTCTGTAGCTACGACAGGCACGTGAAAAAATCCTTCAAATCATCGATCCTCCTGAAAATTGTTTGCCTTTTGACAAAAAAAATCAACATTATTGATAAACTTTAACCTATGCTCACCATGCCAATTTAAAATTTTCAAAATTGCGGGTAGCACAAGAACGGTAACCCATCACCAAATTACCTTTTTTTCCAGCACTCGAAACTTCTGTCCACAAGAAACTGACGACCGGATAATCTGATCATTATGAAATTTACAAAACATGTTGGTATTAACTAGGACCAAGTGTGATAGAAGTGATTTTGAAATGGGGGTAAGTCTTTGGCAGTGGCGCCATCTTGAAAAATCACTACGAAAAATAACTGCTTTTTGGCCAAAGCTTCCGATTCAGTCAACAAATTTTAACAAAGCTTACACAGTATTTGAACCTCACTCTCAGCCACATTTGATAGAAAATATTGATTAAAAATTAGAATAGAGTTGCCAGCTATGGCAATTTCGTCACTTAAATCTTTTAAATTTGCTCAGCAAACTAAAGCTTTTTTCCTGGTAATTTCCGATCCAATCATGAAATCAAACTGAATTTCGTGCAGTAAATGGATTTTTCTGTAAGCTTAATTTCGTAGAAATTTAGTTGAAAAATCATTAAAGGGCTGCCAGCTATGGTAATTTTTGTAGTTTTCTGGCACTTCTTTACTAAGCTACTTTGTCATTAAATTTGCTAGTATGAACGATCCTGCAATGACAATTGACACCAAATATTGAGGTTTCAAAAATTTGAAAAAAAATTGCGGATTGCAGCCCTAAATTTTTTTCACTCTTATAACCTTGAGCGCAGTCATTCAATCGAAACGAAATTTACAGGGTGAGTTTAACTTAACGTAAAGCAAATTTGGTATATTTTTGGCTATGCTGCTAACACAGGGTTGCCAGCACCAGTCATTTTTTTAAATATTGCATTAATAGTTATTTTCATTATATATTCATATTCAAAGCGCTTACAATAAAAATAAGGAACCAATGTTCAAATTTTCCGCGTTTTGAACATTTTTCGGATGGCAGCCTCAAACATCGTTATATTGCTGAAACTTTCGATGAAATGCTCGGATGAAAATTAAATTCAAAGGATATGTTGATTGTAGCATGAGCTTGTCATGGTAGAAAAGTGTTGCCAGCACTGAACATTTGAATCATTGATGTTATAAGAGATGCTGTCGGGAAATGGTTTTTATTGCTTTGGGTAAGAAACGGTTGATATGGTACATACTACAAAAAAGCTTATTACGTCTTTCTACACATTTTGGTCACTCAAGGACAATTTCTTTGAAAATTAGTTTTCTAGCGGTTCCGATGTTGTAGTTTTTTTTGTTGTGTGTTTGTTTTTGGGTGTGCTAAGTTTCTAGACACAGTATTAATGATGGTTCGTGTGTGATCTTAGATTTCAGGCAGTTTCTGACATCGGTACCTACTTTCGCATTCGAACGATCTAATTTCTGATTGACGTTATATGACGCTATTAAAATATTATCAGTATTTTACATGAGTTGAAATTTTGCTATGAAAATTTGTTGAAATATTCTTATTTTAATGGCTTATTTCTAGAAAATTAATTCATAGAATTGCGTTTGGTGCTGCACATTTAAAGCAGCTATTTTCAAGGAATTTTTCCCGGAAAAAATAGTATGCTAAGTATACTAAAATTCAAAATTATGTTTGGTGGATTTTAAGCAGAAGACTAAGTTGAAGTGGTTTCAAAAAAATGTTACCACAGATTAAATCATCTTTACATCCTCTTTGCTTTTGTTCAACAATTACACGTGACAAAAAATGCAAATGAAGAAACCCATTTGCAAATATTTGTCAAAATATCGTCGATCAAGAATCTAAACCGAATTCCAGCAAAATGTATCCTCCGCACTCGTCGAGATAGTGAACTTAAACACGACACCGTTACACCATTTCAACTATTATTATTATCATACAATGTGTGTAAACTAATTTGTTCGGAATTTTCCAAAGAAATTTCATAGCGAAACGTATTTCGAGTAAAAGTAACCTTATTAAATGTTACATATTGGGAGCCTAATTATTTTTCTGCACGCGTTCGTAATCTTGATTTTATTAGAATTGTGCATTAGATGCAACAACAGCCAACCAGTCTTTCGTTCGTTCGGAGTAAAATCATCCAAGATCGTTTGTTCCGTCCCCGGGTAAGTTCGTTGTGTCGTTTCATTGTGTCGTTTCGTTGTTGCTTTCGTGGTACATTATGCGAACGACGACTTCTATACTAAAATCGACCTAACTAACCAGCATAGACAGGTAACTTAGTTAGCTAACTAGCTTCGATGGTCGCATGATCTCGTCGCATCGTATCGTTTCCTTGACTAGGTAAGGAAAGGAGCCAAGTTCGCTTGAAATTGTCGATTACTGTAAGGCTCGGCAATGGCTGTTTGTAATGTTTGCTTTGTTTTAAAAGCGGTCATTATTCCCAATTGGTTTTTATTTGTTTGCTTGGCTATGCAGCAGCAGTATACTGTATTTCGACTGGCATTTATTTTAAGATAAATCATCTAACACGTTCCTGTTACTGCAAGAGGAGTGTTTTGGATGCACGACTTCTGATTTCTTTCGACACCAAATTAACTCATTTCGAAGTTGGTTCGGCTAGGTTCGAACGAAGAAGTGAATTTTCGAATGTCATCGGAGATTAGTTTGGCTGAGAAATTATATGTAAAGGGTGCTGTTAGAAGGAGCTGTGGAAACTATTGAAACTTTTCAAATTTTAAGTGTCACAAAGAATAAGTATAAGTAATAAGCAACTTCAGTTTAAAATGAAAGCACATCCTCATTCAACATTGACAAATTCCAACAGTATGAAGTAAAAACCATCAAAAACATCTATATTAAAATACAAAACTAATCAGAGTACTAAAAATGTTTATGCACATTACCAAAACAAAAACCTAATTATTTAGCATAGACCTACCATAAACTCACGAAGTCACATCTCGAAATATCTAATTTCTTGAATCGTCTAGCTAAGATCTATCACCAGTTCAACTGTTTAGACGATTCACTGAAAATTGCTTCTTTTACAATTTCCAGAAAATCAGCAAAACCGATGTTGAAGAATTGCTTTAATTACTTTCTCGCTTCTGTTGCTGATAGTCGCTTTGTGCTAATTATTTCCGAGTTCAAGCTTCAAGAACAGTCTTTTATGCTGGAGTTTGGAAATATTGTAGTTGTCTATTTGATTATTTTTCTCGATAAATACTTCCCGCCTTGAATAATTGGACTTTGTAAGATTAGGTGTGGATCTGTAATTAGACGGTTGCTTTCATGAGAACTCAATGTAGTATCGACAGATTGTGATAACATTTGTTAAGACATGATGAATTATGATGATAGTGGGTATTTTATTGACAGCTAGGAAAATTGAAAAAAATACAAAAACTTAATTTCAACGAAACAGAGATGATTCAGGATGGTTTTAGTTTTATTTTTAACTTTGAGTTTTCGCTTTTAACTCATTTCTAAATCAGCTAAACCTATTTGTTTTCTATGGATCTCGATCTTCTTTTCGTAGTTTTCAAGGGACGTTACATTTAAAAAAAAAATTGCAGAGATAATCAATGAAAATTTTTCTGATCCTTTTTTTTCTGATCCATTTTTCTGAATTATAGAATAAATATAGTTTCAAGTGATTCTTGCGTTTGTCTTCGCACTTCTTGCTCAAGCCATTACCTATGAAATATACTATTATTTGAAATTTAATTTTTGTTTGATATCAAATAGAAGATGAAAACATTTCTACCGAAAATAAAATTCTTTAAAAATATTCTTGTTAGTTATCATCTCATTTTTCGTTCCAAGAAGTAAAAACAGTTATCTTACCCACTCACCCATCGACTTTCAAAAGATAATTGTAATTATCTAAAATAGGTCATCGATTTGTTACACTTTGGTCTACTACACTCTATCAACGTTTGACAGAAAAATCATCTGTTTTAATTCTATAAAACATATGCTAACAACACTCAGGTGTAACAAGTCCCCCCGGACAAAAAAAAAGATACCGTCCGGAAGAAATCAGAGAAATCATTTGCTTTCCGCCGTCACCAGAGCTCTCATTGACGACGTACGAACAAGATTAATAAGACGATTAACCTTAGCACAATGCATAATCAAAACAACAACAAGAACAAAGAAATAATGCCGGCGGCAATACTGCGACAATTTATTGCTACTTGCCACTGAATTCTTGCATAGATCGATGTTAGCACCTATACGAGAAGCAGCACCTGTATTAAGTGGACATGGCATGGCGCTAGTGCTTATCAATGGATTTTTTGTTTGATTTTGTTGCGATTGAGATTACAAGATCTCATTAGGGACGCAAGAAAATCGTAACACGAGGTCAGAGGCTTTTTCGACGAATTTCGAAATATGGAAAAACGTCGTTAGATCTAGGCTGATGTCGGGAAAGTCAATTAGAAAGTGTTGAACTTGTTAGAAGAGGTGATTATGAGATGAGTTGTTAGCAGGTTGGTTTTTGTTGTGGTTTTCCTTTTTCGTCTTGAAGTGAAGCTATAATAAAGTCATAGCATTGGATTTGTTTTGTTATTAAAAGGCAAACAACGTTATTTATTCAAATTTATTGTTTATCTTAAATCGTACTTTTACTTGAATGTATTTTTACATATATTATAAAATTTCATTGCTGTTCAAGCATAATTACCCTGGCAGACACTTTGAAATGGTCTCTATTGAAATTCATACCATTGTATTTTAAGCGAGAGGAATGAAAAAGGTTAAAATAGTAGAGCATTTTTTCATATGTGACAAAAAGCAGAGTTTCCCTCTCGACTAGTGAAATGCGAAACAATTTGCTAGCATTTTTAAAGTGAAGTTTGAAGTTGAAAACGCAAAACCGTGAAGGTTTAGTATCATGAAAGATACGATCTCATACGGTTTTAAGCTCTCCGGGACTCTGGTTTATCAATAAATTAGATAATGTGCTACTGTGGCTTAAAATTTAAAATAATACAGTTGCAATCGACAAACTTAATCATAACTTTAAGACGTTTGCTGTTCAATACCATAGTTTTATCAGTACCAATACTTATATGTCGATGCGAAACTTGCGTGTTCAGTAAAAGGTATAATAAGCTGGTGATAAGTCTGGCTCTGTCACTATTCCTGATAACCAAGTTACACTATGCGATGTTCCGCCAATATCTGTAGCCTTGTCTCCACTCCAAATTTTCTTAAGTCGGGTAACTTTTATAGTATCGGCAGAGGATATCATGAAATTCATCACGTCTAGGCTTGGCTTTTCACCTAGCAATTTATCCTGCGTTAAACTCACGTCTGACAACTTACCGGACAGGGCTATTGCCTCATTCAAGATCGTTGTATCTGCTTGCTTGGGCATCGTACTTGCGCGGGAGTTTTGTCCTGCTGGAATCATTGTTAAAGAGTTTCAACAACGCCAACGGAAAAATTTTCAGAACAGTGCCAAACAAGTTTTACATGCCTAACTAGTAGATGTAATTCGCTTTGTATATTTTACCAAAAAGTCCGCGGTTTGAGGACCAAACTTAATGAAGCTAAGTACTTTAGATCTTCATCATATTATCTGTTTCACAGAAACATGGCTTAACGGCAATATACTGAACAGAGAATTCTTTCCGTGTCACATCGTTTTTCGGAGAGATCGAGATCGGGTTGATTCTTGCAAAGCCGATGGCGGAGGTGTTTTAATCGCCATGCATAACACACTTTGTGGAACATTCTGTGCCAACTTTGTTCCTTCGCCGCCTATTGAGTGTATTGTTGTACGTGTTATCGTTTTCTCAACTTCCGATCTACTGGTCTGTTGTGTTTATATTTCCTGTAATTTGTCTGTCACTACATACGAACGTTTTTACGCTGAGCTTTCTAGTTTCATTCTCTCTCGATTTCCTTCATTTTTCCTCTTATTTTTGGGTGACTTCAACATGCCTACTGTAGACTGGGACTTCAATTATATCAGTTAACTATCCTACAATCACCTTTCTGTTGCGAATTCTTCCTTTCTTTCACTTTGTTCTTGTTTTCAAATTAACTACCTTCGTAACACCAATAACAGAATCTTTGATTTAGTTCTTTCTAACGTTCCCTTAGATTCCCTTTCTCTCTCCTGAACGTTTTGCATATTTACAACCCGATCCCTATCACCCTCCTCTCCTGCTTGATGTTGACCTCAACTTCAAGGCAAGGAATAAATGTCCTTCTTTTCAGTGTTTACTTCTTTAAAGCTAACTTTCAGAAAATGTCCTCTGAAATCAGTCTTATCTATTAGTATTCATTTTTAAAAGGATTGAATGTTGCATTGTGCATTTTCCAGAGTTCTAATTTTTCTTTTCTAACCTTATCTATCGTTTTACTCCCATTAAACGTCGTCTAAAACCTAATGATGTACCTGGGTTAACATTGAAAGTCTCTGATGCTCTTAAAGCTAATTAAAAAGCTCGTGAAAAGCTGAAGAAGACGGGTTCACCAACTGCCCTTCAATAACTCCGTAGTTTGTATACTGATGCTACAAAACTGCTCAAGCAGGCAATGCGTGATTACTTTTTGAACATCGAGGCTTCAATCTGTTCTAATCAATCTAAATCCTTTTGGTCCTACATCCGTTCCCTCTAAACCAATTCCTCAGTTCCTGATTCTATGTATCTTGATGATGTTACTGCTTCCGCTCCTCAGGCTATTTGTGATTTATTTGCTGCCTTTTTTTCATCCTTTTTTTGAAAAAAAAACCCTTTGAGTACCTCGATAGCTCCCGCTGTCTCTCTTACCTCTCCTGAATTATCCATGTTTCGTACCAATCCTTTGGAAGTTGAAATTCTTATGCATACCTTAAATTCTAATGTTAGTTCTGGCCCTGATGGTATTCCTAATATTCTTGTTAAATCACTCTCATCGTCGCTCTATGCTCATTTAGCTACTCTTTTTAACATTAGCCTTGCATCTTGTGTATTCCCTTCTTTATGGAAACCCACCAATATTTTTTTGTGGAAATCCACCAAATGTGATGATCCTTCTGCTGTTCTCAATTATCGTCTTATAACCTTCTCCTCTGTTTCAGTAAAATCCTTGAACGCTTTGTCTACAATAGAGTTTATCCGTCTCTACAACCTCTACTTGCTCCTGAGCAGTATAGTTTCATCAAGGGTTGCTCTACATCGACCAATCTTATAGATTTCACTCATTTTGTCGCCTTTGCCTTCAAATGTCATTTACACAAAATTTTCAAAGGCTTTTGATTCTGTGAGCCATAACCTGCTGCTACTTAAACTTAATGGTCTCGGTGTTTTTGGTCCCCTTCTTTCCAATTGTGCCTCCTATCTTCATTATCGTCTCTACAGAGTCACTTTAAATGGTTCCATTTCCTATAGTTCCCACATCCGTAGCTCCTCAAGGTTCTATCCTTGGTCCCTTAATTTTTATCTTGTTTGTCAATTATTTTCTTTCTGCTGTGAACTCTTAAATATCTTTTTGTTTTAAGATAAAGCTTTTCTTTTACTTGTGTGATAGTTTTCTTAGCCAGAACGATTTTTCTAAACCAAAACAGAACTTTTAGAACTTTGTGATTTCCGTTTCAATGACACTAGTTTCTTCGAACGTTTCTCAGAAATTACTGTTTAAGAAATAACTTATCCTACATATGTTATCTTAGTTATTATTTGCTGAGTAAATTATCGTACAATTTTGGAATATTGCTGTTTGCATTTCCCAATATGAACTAACATATAAGATAATGACATGCCCATGCTGACAAATTTTTTTGTAAACTTTTGTTATTACATAAGTATAATAAAAGCTCCAAGTTGAACCACAATCACAACAAAAATCGCAAATATTTTAAATCATCATCTAAACATCTTCAGCCATTGTATACTCAAACTAATAACGTTATTCAAAAAACATTCTGCAGCGCTCTTAATCGTGTTGCATGTAAAGTTAATTTGGAAGTGACAAGAATAATTTAGAGTGTGGTCAGCATCGAGTCCATATATTTTATAATCTCTTTTCGTCCGTTCTACGCTAATCTCTAACACGTATTGAATTTAATAAGCAAGACCACAAAGTGATTTTGCCGATAAACCCTTTAACAGCCATTCATTGCCGAGGTGTTTGTATACATGGCATGGCCATGTTGTATGCACGAGAGTTAGGGCCAGTTGTGAGTTCTAGTTAGCAATTTGTGTGTAATATGTGTTGATGATTTGGCAATAATATCAGTAAAAATTTGACTGTAAAAAGTATTAAATTATTATCAAATTCACTTCGAATCCAACATGATTGATGGGTAGACCGTAAGGATGATTTCAAAAATTAGCCCCAAATATCAATTAAGAGCACGTATTATCTTCTATGCGTTGACAAATATATCTAGCGTCTACTACTCAAGTACAAATTTTACTAGTAAAGATTGCGATTTCTAAAATATTTTAAAAAAAGGGATTGAAACTAAAATCAATTCAGCACTTTTCAAACGAAAAACAATTCACACTAATTTTCCCGCTGGTTTGTAGTGTTTGCTCTAGCACGTGCTCGTTTATTATCGATACGATCCATTGTGTGACGTCGATTCGGACAACAAATAGCGATAATTGGTGCATATATCATGTTCGAACAACCAAACGATTGAAATTCTTGAATGTGAAAAGGTTCTGGCTATTTGTTCTGGTTCTATTTTATCGGCTTTCAGCCGGCACACTGGATGTAGTTAGGTTGGCTATCTAATTTCGTTGGCCCCACCTTGTGCCCTTTCACTCTGTTCACGTTGCTTTACATTATTAACATCGCCTTCTAGTACCGAGTTTGTTGATAAAAATCTCTTTGAATTATTTAAATAATATGACAGTTCTTTGGTCTTTGACTGCTGTTATTGCTGCTGCCTACCATCACTATTATCGGTAGTTCGAATACGAAACAAGGTTGGAAGATGGTGTGAAGGAAGCTTGGTGGGCTTTATAATGCAAATGTGAGATTTGTTGGTGTGAAGAGAGGATTACACTGTGATGAAGTGTTTTGATTATATGCTAACTTAGCACTTGGATTTTATTCGATTTGACAAAACAGTAGTTATAACTGTTTTGGTAATTTTGAAAAGATGCATGCATAATCGGATAGCTGTTGATTCGGTCGAAGTAAATTGTAAATACATTGTAAGAGAGGTTTAGATAGATTGTCTTAGATTTCGGACATGTTGCCGGGAAATCCAAATGCGGATAATCAGATATTTTCGGAACAGATTTAAAACCGAAATAATGACTAGTTCATGGACAGACTTCTGTTACAGTCATAACTCTATATATAACCAATTTTTTTTTTAAATATCATCGTTTCGAAAATTCGGCATTGTTTTCATGTCTTTTTCATTTCTTTTGACATAGATAATAAATTTCATATTGAAAATAGTTGATGAAGCATTGTTAAAAATAATTGATAAAGCCTTATTTTTCTAAAAACTCCTCTGTATTGATTTATATTAAAATTATTGATATATTTTACAAAAATATCTCATTATAGTCGACTTATACGACGTTGTTAGAAGCGTTTAAATAGAATACTCGAAACCAATGTATATCCCATATGCAAAGCTTGAATTGATTCAATTTTCTTCAACTGGTTCCACAGGAAAAATTGCTAATCCTTTAAAATATACTTCATACAATTGAATGAACATGGTTGAATCATCAACTTATGTCTGCACCATTTTTTCATTTCATCTACGCCAGTTTTTTTATATGTTCAAGATAGGTCCAATTTTTATGTTTCTAATAAAGTTTTGAAAAATAGAAATTTAACATCAATTTTTCATTTGGGATTCTAAAGAACTTGAACTTACTTTAAGAACCTGATTTCTCATAGGACAAAAGGTGTATTTACATATAAGTTTTTGATGATGTACATGAAATTGTGTGACAAGCGTAATACAGGTGACAGACTAAAATCCAATCTGGTTTCGCGATTTTTCAATGAGCTGTGAGCTTTTAAATTTCCCTTGCTTGACACAATTGGGTAAAAGAAAATAGTTAATTATTATTTTTTTCCATTTTACACTCAAAAATTAAAATTTACACTTTGAGTGTTTTATTTTTGAGCTGTCCACAAAGAACGTATGCCCACGTTGCTTGAAAATTGTATTATCTCAATAAAAGGCGGATGTCTTACGATTTTAAAAACACATTTATTATTTTAATATTTTAGTTTAATCTTATAATGTCAGTTGAATGAGACATCTACTACCAGCTTACTATATATTACAAAAATTGAAACTGTACTGGACTGAACAATAAACTTGGAAAGACTTCAATCAAAAACTTTTCAATAACTTTCGTTTAATCGAATTTTACCTGACATGACCTACACGACCGGTTTAGTTGCTAAAATAGCTGTAACTCCATAAGTAATCAAAGTTTGCAATTTTTTTTAGATGATATATTCTTTGAAGTCTTGGCTTTGAAAAAATGGAAAAAAAGATATAAAAGATTTTTTCCAAAATTCAAGACTAGAACACCGCCTTAAATAAGTAATGCGGTATTGATGACGGGTCGATAGAATCTAGTTAGCTGAAACAACAATTTATAGCCTTACAGCATTAAAATAATTAAAACGAATTCGAGAAAAATCTAATTTAGAAAACTGATATATTTCAGTGTTCAGAAATGTCGTTTCAGTGCATTATTCTTAGAAGCGTGAATGAACTTTCTTTGGGGTAAAAATTTGCCTTTTGAAAAAATAACTGCAATAAGTCTTTCGAAAATATCAATGGTCGACTCATGTATCAAAATGAAAAATTATTACTACCTCTGTTCGGCATCTACGGATAGAATTTGCTAGCGCCCAACGTGGGGAAATTGTTAAAATTGAATTTCGGTTACTACGTATTCGGGTATATATGTAAAATCAAAACAGAGTGATTTCTTGTGCGAAAAATCTTTAACGTGGTTGCTTCTTTTTAGTATCGGAAACTTAATTTTAAATCCTTGCTTTAGAATTTATAAGAATAACATGTAATTATAAAACTATCAAAATCATTGAGCTCATCCACGAGCCACAATCACTAGAACTCTACATCCATTCAAATCCAGAAATAATTTTCCATATCCAACCATTGATATCTCCTCACCTACAAAATCACTTCATTTCTTCTTCTAAACGCTTGAACTGAATTCAAACAGTAGCCAATCGATTGTAGCAATAGGAAAAATCTCATGACGGAATGATTGCTAAATGGAAAAATGGTAATTGGTTAAAGATTAGCTATTTCATGCTTTCTACGGAATCACATTCAATTCGACTCATTCATAGTTCTAGCTTGATTCGTTCCAAATTGTCAGATATTAACGGTGATAGAAGGTGAAGGCGCAAAGAAACATAGATTGATATCTAGATATGCATATGTATATATTTGAATACACATTGGGTGCAACGGATTCATTGGATAAACCTTAGAATTTGATAATTTGAAATTTGGTTCTGACGATGATTGCTGAAGAAAACGCTAGTCGTTGTAGTTCTGCTGCACAGGAGTATAACTTGGAATTTCTATCGATTCCGTTACTCGGTACTAGTTCATTAGCAGGGCAGTGAGTTATTCAAAAGGATTGTTTATGTGTGTGATTTGCATTCAAGTGGCGTTGTGAAGAAATAAGGTATGAATGTGGAAAATTCTTTTGAACTAGATTGCTGACTGAGGTGTTTAAAGAGGTTGAAGTAAGGGTAGATGATTGTTGCGGAAGTGATGTTTTCAAGCATTTTAAATTATTTAGTACTATTCTAGATTTAGAACTTGTAAACAAATTAAAACTCTGCATTTATTACAGAAAACGGAAATGATTCATATCTCCTTATGAATTAATTTCATTATGAGTTAGCATGTTTATTTAAAAATTCCTTCGACTTATTAAGTTTTTAACAAAAAATTACAAGAATCTAAAAATAATGAAACCTGAATCCATTCTTCTCATACAATTAGCTGAATTATGAATATAATGAACTTATTAAAAATGTATCATGATCCTCATCATCCGATATGATAAACTCGAGCACCGTTATGCACTCTTTAATGATATCGTGTCCAGATTTCATTGTAAACGCGAATTATACGATGTGTCATCTTGTTTGCCATTATATCCGAGCCGCGAGCGACATTCTTTCGATAACAATGGCAGATCGGCTCCCACAATAGATGATAGCATGGAGGAAGTGCATTACACCGTTGTTGACGACGATGACGCTGATGACACCGTCAGCGCCACTTGATGAGTGGCACTTGTTTGTTGTTGTTGGTGTGCGTTGTGCTTGCTACTTAAAAGCCACTAGAGAATAGATCGAAAATAATTATGACATTATGTAATTTTATGAAAATGGCAAGTGCACGGAATCTGCAAAGTAACCTGCACCTAGTAATTACTGCCATTGCACCGCGATGTGCTGGATGGTTTGGTGGTGGTGAAGATCTGGTATTATTTGTATTTCGTGTTGGATGAAAGATGCTGTGATATGGTCTTCGACCAGTTAGGAATTGGTTATTGGTATAATGCGATTTTCATATGTTACATGAGACAATTTCCAAAACCTTTCCATCCACAATTGTATAGTTTTGAAGCATACGCACACTTCATTTATTTTATTTTATGCTGCGTGAAATTAACGTCAAAAACTACTGACATAAAATTCCAACTGGTTAATTTTCTAGCCGATTCTCATCTTAGTGTATCTTCACTCTGTGTGAAAATGCAAGTCAAATTGCACCCGACTAGCAAATAATACTACTAACAAAATCTTCGAATCTTTTTAAGTTCGCTACCACTTTCAGATGGACAGAGAGATATTAGGCGAGTTTGATGATCTTGTTTAGAATCATGTGTCTTCAGCTTGGCTTTTTCAGTATGTTCAGTGGGAGAACAAGCATGGTATTCACTGATAATTACAAGATGCAGTTTGAAAACTATTAGATATTCATCGAAAAAATGTGTAGTTTTTGTGTGAAATTAATGTCGACTGTCTTAGCTATGACGTTGAGCTCTTGCAGTATGGGATATGTACCCGTACAAGGAAGTTGGAAAATTGTTGTTGACAGAACGAAAACATGGTCGTATATTATGCTTAAAGCGATGCGATGGAATTTTATGGGGAATGGTGTGGTTTAGGGATTGTATGACACTGCAGCAGCGATATTAGAATTTCAAACGAAATAAAATATAGAAATGCATGAGGTTTTAATTTGGCTTCAATGTAAGAACTTTAGTGGAAATTCATTTAATTAGAGGGCTATGCACATTAATCATCATTTTAATGAAAGTGCGCAATTTTATCCCAAATCTTGGCTGGAGAGTGGGTTGTGTTGGTGAATGATTCTTGAGATGATTTATTTTTTGTCAGTGAAAAATAACCAACTTAGAACTGAACTGAAATACCAACCCAATATTATGCTTAAAAACATAAAATCTAGCGGCTATACTATCTTGCCCACACTAATAATGCTACACAGCCTGTACAGTAACTGGGGTGTCAAATAACTTAAAATGCAATTTCCAAAAATATAGAAAATAAGACCCAAATATAGCAAATATACTACATGCTATGCCCGGAAATTCAAAAAATGCATTGACTTAGCCGGCGCAGTAAAAAACTGTTCAATTTTTACCAGCGCAACGTTCAACTTGCAAAGGTTCCAGACAGTCTACGCCACGTATGGTTTACATCGTCAATTATCAAATGATGTCCTTTCAAAGAAAATTCAGCCACACAAAAAAAAAGAAGTCAGGTGAGTCACATCAAAACTGAAGGGTGACACAGTGATGCCACATTAGAACCGGCCTAGAAGCACCACGAGGGCGAAAAGAGCTAAAGCGTGATTATGATGAAATTTACAATTGCTGCTGAATTTTTGATATAGTACGCCCAATTCTTCAGCATTTGTACGCAGAATTTAGAATTGATAGCCACTGCAAGAAGCACAGCATCATATTGAGAGGTACAACTTTGTTTTGGCTTTTCATTTACTCACTCAAGCATTCCTAGAGTGAGGGTACTCATTCGTTAGTTCACTTCTTTAAGTTGGAGTTGTACTCAAAGTTCACAATTCAAAGCTTTTGATAATATTTTCCACAAGCTGAGTATTGTTTTTTAATATTTTCAAATGTTCTTCATAAATTTCCGCTCGGCAAGATTTTTGGTCGTGAGTTAAAAGGGACAAGATTCGTGCACATTTTTCTCATTTCGAAACCATTCTGTATTTCATAGACGATCGATTTTAGACCAGTTAAGAAAAAAACCACATTTGACACTTGGTGATTGACATCTCGTAGTAGTAATTTTTGGATTGTAGAGCGTACTGTGACGTACAGTTAATTCATTTAAAAATCGATGACAAAACTTTTCACACAGACCACAAAAGTTGTCTGAATTCAAGTACCAATGATCTGCATCATTATGTTTGACTGATGAAATAAATTAAGGCGTCATTTGATAGTTTAACAAATTTTTTTTTTGAGTCGAAAATTTGTTCGCTATATCGTGGTTGCCTACTCCATTTGCTGAGATTTGTCAGTTTTCAACTGTCTTTGACATTTTTTCTACGGTTGAAGTACAGTCTTTTAACTCACCAAGGGCCATTACTTTGTTACCAAAATTTGCAACCTTTGCATTAACGAAATTTTTTGGTTGAAAATATGCCTAAAGCAATAGAGTTTTAGTCTGTCACTGTTATTCTCAAAAGTATTGATCATAGTTCATTATTCGGCAGTAGTATTTTTCTTGAAATTTACTTGAAATTTGAATTTTTTTACTTGAAATTTTCCAAATTTAATTTACTTAAAATCAAGAGCGTAGCTGCTCGCAATCTGGGCAGGCTCTAATGCTATACCTTAAAGGAAGTAATTTGTACTTCTTTCTTCAGTTAAAAAACGTTCAAATGTGATTAATGATGTTCAAACATGAGCGAAAAACAAACATACCGCACCCCTTTTGTAAAAAATTCTACTTTAGCAAGGCACTTAAACAATGCTTTTACGAAAATAAACTAGGCTCTAGTATACAAATTAGTCAAATACAAATTATTTGACAATTTGTAATTTAATCCCATGTTCCTGTTTTATTTTGCCTTTATTTCCGACATTATTTATAAATCATTTTTATTTATTGACTTAATAAAAAGCTTTTTCAATAAAATTAACCAAAAACTTCAGTTGATTTCAAACCTCGATGAAAGGATTTAATCCGCGTAAGCTCAGAAAAATTTACGCAATCTACATCGTCTAGTATCTGCATAGTTAAAATAATGCTGGCCAATTTAAATGTCTCTTGAAATTAAGAGGGATGACAATTTTTCATAAATACTTAAAAAAAATCGGTTTTTGAAATTAAACAAATCTTGATTACACTCGCACAAACATTCACTTGACAATTTAAACAAATAAACGTCTAAAATATGTTGTTAAATCAAATGACTCTCAAGAAGTGCGAGCTTTTTTTCGCCGTGTATATGCTATAAGCTGTGGAGCAAAAAGACACGTGAAGTATTATTTTCATTCTTTTTCAGCTGCTAAGTAAAAACAAAAAAACTTGTACTTATTAGAGTTATCTTGATAGGTTTTATTTAAGAGAATACATGAGTTTTGAAATTTCAAAAAATCTATTTACTAAAATATGTCCGGATTTGTTTTCCCATGTTTAAAGACAATCTGAGTAAAAATCTTTGAGAGAGAGAGAGAGAGCATTTTGAAATTCCCTTTAATAGGCTAGACCAGCCGAAAATTTTTTTGTTAGTTTTTTTCATCACTTTCTAGTTTTTTCAACATTTTCTAGTTTTTTGTAATCTTAGCCGCTGTGCCGGTAGCCAGTGGAGCTGATTCATTTGTCATGTCTCCACGACCTACAGCAGCTTTCATCTTAGTCCGCAAAGCTGGTTCATTTGCCATATCTCCAGTTCCTGGGGCTTTAGCGGCAACCATTGGCACAGCCATCCTAGTCCACCCCTTCACATTAGAGGGTTGATTTGATTCATTGCCAGGCTTTTACCTGTTTGTTTGATGCATAAAGGGTCCCCACTCGAAGCCGCTGTCTCAAGTCCAAATGTATAGTCACCTTAATGATCTCATGGCTATCTAGTGAAAGCAGAGATGCCATGCAAGGGCTGCCACAAGCCCTTATGGAGGCAAGTAGTCAGAGCCAAATCGGTGCTAATCAGGAGTCTACCTCAACTGAACCTACACCACCAACTTCGTGGCGATGAGACTGAGAACGTACTATGAAACCTGCCAGGGTTTTGACGGGACAGAGATTATCGTATTAGCCCAGAGCTGTTCATTAAGCGGATTTCACTCCGTTGCTACCGCGCCTGAAGGCGACTAGGTCCGGAATGCTACGACCAAGTGCAACAAACGGGTCGTTAGTCAAAGAAAAGTCAGTGGACGAAAGTAGTCGTGAAAAGAGTCTACATCATTTAGCGGAACCCAGGATGCACCGTAAAAGAGCCGATTAAGTTACAGCCCTGTCCTCTAGAGTTAAGAAGGAAAAAAGGCATTCAGCGGGTAAATTAAAAAAAAAATATTTTAGTCTAGTAGTTAGCCGAACCTTCGATTTTACATTGTTCATTTGATGCGCAAATCAATGGACTAAATTTGCTTCTTGAAGTCAGTACCTGTCACCAGATACTTCTTCAAATTGCTCCTGTTTTAAAAATACTTAGTAGAAGCTTTAGGGAAACTTGTTCTGTTACGGGTAATACTGATAAATTAAATTTCGATTCTGGCAAATAGAATAAACATCACACAAATTCAACTGTGCCACAACAATTAACTGTTATCAGTAGCAGTTTTTAATGTCTCTGATATCGAAATGCGGAACTTTATTTCGTTCGATACCGCGCAAGCGTTTTTGCTCCATTTTGTTCCGCCGAACACAAAACTAGGCTTCATAACGGATTTTTAACCACACTGGCAAAACTGTTTCAGCTCCTGGTTCCGTTTTTTTTTTTACAAATTTTCAAAGTGATTAGAGTAAATCAAAGAAATTATATTCGAATGCTCGAGGTCAGATATCTTTTTAGAGCGCAACTTTTTTTTAAGTCAAGAGACTGCGCATACTGATCTGGTTTAATGAATTCAGTGTCTGTATTGGCACCGATGATGTTATTTGATTAGAGTTTTTCATTCCCAGATCTCTCAGAGCTCAACTAATTCAATTTTAATTAAACTAGCACAACTGACTGCTACAACAAAAACTGACCTCGCCGTTATGGATAATCGCGAAAGACATGCAAAGTGTGAAAATTCTCACCTTTTCTGGAATAAAATCCCAATCAGCGAAATTCACGTGCGTTCCGCTTCAGCCATTTCAAAATTTTTTTTTGAGCATCAAATTCGAACACAATGTTTCACAATGTCATCACTAGATTCGCAATCCGGTAAATGTGACTTTTGGTTCAGTTCAAGATTCTGACCTAGTTTCCAGCACCACCACACCAAATCGACGACATTTTCCTCGACTGTCTGCTGGCGTATCGTCTTTGACTTTTATTTGATCGACTCAAGGAGGACCCGGCTGGAGTTGTTCGATTCATGATCTCGTGAGGTAATCGAATGTAATCGGTCTTGTAACTGTTTCGTTTTCCTACTTGAGATAATGTCGATGGTAGTTTGGTTAGTCATTGCTGGTATGCAGAGGAAATAGATGGAAATTGATGGAGTACGGTGCGAAGTGGAGGCGGTAGTTGAACGATATTCCGCTCAAGTTTGCCTCTAAGTCAATTATTGACTCTAATGACCGTGAGAATGGCGTGTCGTCGAATGGTACTCGTCCCCCGTAATCTACGGTGGGACAATCTGACACGAAACTAATATACAAGATCGACTTGCTGAGAAACGATCAATGTCTGAAAAATGTCGTGACAATTGAAAATATACATACATACACAAAGTCGTAGTCAAATGATGGTTAGTTGTACCACTCGGGGCTGATGATGACAGTTTTGAGTGGTGGCATGACGTTGATACCGATGTTGTTTTTTCAAATCGATTTGATTAACTAACACTGAGATATATAGGTAAGTTAAAGAGCAGAAATGACATCTTCTTTAATTGAAGGTAATTAAAATATGAGGCATGGTGAAGTCGGAGGAATAAAACGGTTGATGTTTTTGTGAAATCGATGGGAGATCTGAAAGTAACTTTGCAAACTAACATACTGCTAAGTTGACATAATGTCTTACATGCTTTTCGTATCAGTTTTGTGTAGTCAAAACACTAACAAGAATATTGAGTTTTGGATTTTTTTTCAGCTACGAAATAATTGAGAATCAAGATGGAAATGAAAATGATTTACATGAAATATTTATAAATGATTTATATCGTAATTCTTAACTGATATTCTTCGGTATCATCGTGTATCAAAAGACGATTAGCTCAATTTAACATCATCGAAGCTATACTTATAGTCAGAAATCCTACGAACCTTTCGTCAATTTAAAATGCGGATCTCAGTGAGATAACGTCTGTGATTGGTTGAACTGCTATAAAAGATGATGTTATTTATTTGTTTATTCAACCATGTAATCCAGCAGAAATATTCTGATAAATAAAGTAGTAACATACACGAAAATATATATTTTGTAAAGGAAAATTCATTAAGAAGTGTTAAATCGACTTGGTTGGATTAATTTTTCCGGTCTCACAAAAGATCGCGCATATACCTATTGGGCAAAAGTTACACATAGACCCAGATAAGAAGACCTGGAGCTTAAAAGTTTAGTCCGAGTGGCCATCGAAGGCCTCAGACCTTTTTGTCAATTGAAATATATACATACTTTCACCTCTGCTCTGCCACGTGCGTCAGGTCCAACAGCCAAAGCTCACCAAAGCAACTACAAGACAGTCTACCTGAAAGCTGCTTCTATATTGTGGTGTAGTGTCTGTGTACGCGAACACAAAAATGAAACACAAAAAGTTCTAAAATCACGAATATGTTAATTAAACTAATTAATTTGAATACGTAAAGGGCAAGCATGTACGGCAGCGATCTGCACGGTAGGAGAGTCATGAACGAACAGGACGTTTTTTGCCGAGAAGCACTTGCTCTGCTCCTTACCGCTAGTTATTGACGTTTCTTTGAGTCAAATCAATCTGCAATTTTGTTGCAGGATTCACACTTGTCATTGGTTGTTTCTCAAATTTTAGTGCTTGTGCTGTAGGCTCATGTCCCAGGATATGACAGTCATTCTCGGTGTCAATACTTGTTGTGTAAGCCGGTTTTACTCGCTCGATGGGGACGACGATGTCCCTTCCATTTTTTTGAATCCTAAGTATTTTTCAGGCCGGGTAATGCCTTTGCTGCAGTGCTCTTTGACCATCTTGATGAACAAAAACGTGACTGCTTGTAAATAGGTCCTTGAACATGAAAGTTGGCCTTTCGCCATGCCGAGAGCCACTGGTCGGTCGAATTCGCTCGAAAACTTGACAGAGTCGTTGGATGTAATCCGCACTGTCCATGGTGTTTGGCTTTGTCGAGTTCAGAAATTCACCGGTAAACTTAGTGGATCGCCATAGACTAGTTTTGCTACCGATCCTTTGAAATCATTTCGCCATACGGAACGAATACCCAACAACACAGCTGGAAGTGTGTCCACCTAGCTGTCATTTTGGTGACATTTGAATGCTACTTTAAGCTATCGGTGTGTTCTTTCTACTACCATGCCGTTGGCTACAGGGTGAAATTTTGTTGTTCTTAAACTCTGGATACCCGTCAAATGGCTTTAATGTTTGAAGAGATACCCTTCAAATTTTGTTCCTCTGTCTGTGGTAACCCTCAGTGGAGCACCAAATCACGATATCTGATTAGTATAAAAGACGCGAACTTTAGTTTCGACTTCTTGATTTTTAAGTGGGATAGCCTCTAGCTAGCGAGTAAAACGATTTACGCAAGTCAGGCAGGAATGAGGAATATATTCAATACCTATATGCACATGTTCAAAACGTTTCGATGGCATGATGAACGTTTGATAGTGCCTTCTGGCACTTGATGCAAGTGCGGGCCCATTTTCGGCAGTCTGCTTTAACATATGGGCAAACACAACAGCCCAAAATGTTTCCTGAAACGATTGGCTCGTCCTTGGTGTTTACACTGAAATTATTTACGCGAAACAGGCGAGACATTGATTTTATTGAGACAAATACACCGTTAAGTTCGTTAATAGTACCTCCAAGTATTCCTCCTACATTTTCCGTAATGACATTTATAAATTAAAGCTAAAAAAAAAATTAAAAGAAATCCAAAAACGAATATCTTTTGTAAAAATCGAGCATTCAGATGCAATTGCCATGATTTGTTTCGCACGAAACAAATATACCCGTTCACACTACGCAAAACCGACAACGACGTGGCTAGCTGCGAAACAGTTTTTCGAAACACGTTTGACGTTTCGGACTACGTTCACAAAATGCGAAATAGCTTCGCTAGACAGTTTCGGGAACTTGCACTAAGAAAACGATTTAGCTTTTAGTAATACTTGAAGATCTGGTGTGAAAAAGTGTTCGTTGGCCAAAAATCCTTTTTCAGAAAGAGGAGGGCTATCAAAAGATAGGGAAAAATTCAAATTCAGCCTGTATAATTTGAGCTAATTAGAATTAATAAGCTCTCACACGATTTTTTTTTATATATATCACAAAACGGGGTAGGTTAAGAGAGACAAAACTATACTTCATTGCCTTCATACGAAATAAACCACCTTTCTCTAATCGCTAGGTATGCCAAAAAAACTTCTGATTGCTAGGGCAATTGAAAAAACCTCTAATTATTTCCTCTGCAGCGTTTAAATCGCGCTGTATAGCAGTTAATAAGGAATAGACTCTCTACACCCACCTTGCCTCAATAACTAAAATTTATATCTTTAAATGAGGAGAATTGGAAGGCTAAGCGGCGTTCTTCTTCTGTTACGTACTTATTCTAGAAAATATTATGATTCTGTTCATGTTCGATCCAAATGCTGAAAAACAATTTCATTCCTAACTGTAATGAAAATGTTTAGCTACAAGCGATTCTCAACGCTATTTTCTTAAAATCATTGATTAAGCCTCATATTCTCACAGAAATTTTACGACCTATTAAAGAACCTTTCAATACAAGTTCTGCGGCTCCTGTATGCTTTCACATCATCTTTCACTGGCTCGAACACTTGTATCCACTCACATTTAACTTGGTTTAAAAAATTTCTGAGCCGCTACCGGGCAAATCATTGAATCCTAAAACATCCATCCACTCACGTTAAAATCCCCGACCTCCACCTCTTTGTCGCCGTCGTCCGTCATTATCATCGAAACATTCGAAGTAATAAAATCTCACATTCGTATTAATTAAGAAACGAAAACATGCTGAAAACAATCGCTAATCAAAGAGAAAAGTCCGGCATTAGCAGCTAGTGTAGACTTTTATGTAATTTACCTGCCTATATAATTTTAATGAGTTTCATAGCCGCCGCGGATTCGAATCGTTGCAATCCGATCATGCCGAGCCGAGATGAACGCAACTGACGCGGCGGTACAATCACAGTGAGTAGTCTTGGGAGTCCTCGAATAGTTGTCCAACGAAGAATTTCAATTGAGGAATTACAATTGTAACGCACACACACACTGCTGCACAGCACAACGACTGCGATTCCATGTAACTGCTCCAGCAGCAATGCATTTGGCATTTAAATTCAATCGGTTTCCTTATTGCTATCGCCTATCGCCAACACCGGACTTGCCGTCAATATGCCCAATTACATTATCAATTTATGGGTCTATGGAATCCTAGAAATGAGTTTCCGTGGCGGAATTAATATTTATGTTTTTATATCGGACCGATAAAAACATCATTGTTCGTTGTAATTTTGCATTTGATTTTTCGAAATTGCTATAAATACGAGTGATAAATTAGAGGTAACATGCGCAGGTCTATAAACGTTTAAAAATACGATTCTAGATGGTATCAGCTTAGTTTCGTTGGTAGTTTTTGTTAAAAGTCATCAAAGTGCCAGTATTTATACAGCCAAGCTAATTAGCGTCATATGGCCAATCAAACCACAACAAGCATAAAATTGTCTACCATTTTATTAGCATGGGCGATTTTGCAGTTACAGAGGAAACAGTTAGTTTACAGATGCTGGTAACATTGGATACTTTTTACTATTGGGATTCAAAGAATTTCTAAAGTAGATGACAGGCATATGTTCCAAAGTTTTTTTTAAAAAAACTCTCGAAATGTTAATTTTCATCAGTTTAACACGAATTGCATTCAATAAATTTCAACTACCAATTCTTTTTATCGCATAGGAAAAGATTTCATGCAACAGAACATTTCTAGTAAATTACTCACTTTTGAAATCCAACTGTCAATTGCAAACTGACATATTATAGCCACCAATTTCGCGGAGGGAATATAAATTTGGTAGCATCAATAATGCCTAATATTTTATCAAGCATCTTTTAGTTAAATGGAAAATTGACAAACAACGGAGCTGAGATTCGGAAAAAAATAGTTGTTTCTAGTTTATCGTTTCAAAATTTACAACTTGCCAGTGGAGAATTTTCTCTTGTTTGTGTCTTTTGAAATGCCAAAATGGTTTTTTTTTATAAACGTTAATTCTCAAAATAGAAAGACCGTCAATTTTCATCACAAATAAGCCTTATTGCAAAATTGTTGGATCTTTTCAGTAAAAAAAGATTCGTGTTGTATCAAAATTAAAATTAAAAAGTTTAAGGGGGTATTCTGTTCTAGAAATTTGATCAAATCGATTTTTTTTTTGTTTGCATATTTACAAAGTTTAGACCTTTAAGAATAAGCTCTTAAAAGGATTTTTGGAAATTCGGATTATTTTTGGAGTTACAGCTATTTTTGTGACACGCCAACTAACTGCCCGAAACGAGACTCCAAGTTTTAAACGCGTTTTTCTCGGAACTACTTTTCCCGATACGGTTGACATGATATCTCTAGTTGCAATAAACCGATTTACGTGAAATTTTGCACAAACCCTCTTAACACTATTGGTTATCGTTTGACGTAGGGGTTTTTCAAATTTTTTTTTCTACTATTTATTAAAAATCCCCAAAGTTGAAAAAATGGGGCAAAAAAGCGACTTTTTTTTTTCACATGGACGCCATTTTGTAAAAAAAAAGTTTTTTCAAATCGCCTACGTCAGACGAATTTCACATTCTTTTCATTACAGAATTCACCTAAAATGTAAGTTTCGGACCACCAGGCAGGCCGGAATCATGTCAACCATGAGACAAGTTTTTTTTTTGAGCCTTCACTTCGCCGGCCTGTCTCTACATCAATTTAATTTTTTTTTATTTTTTGAATACATTTTTGTACTTTCAAAATGTTAATAAAAGACTGGTAGACAAATATATCCCAAAAATGTTAATGGTTTTTTTTTCATGGCGTCCGTAAAATCACCTCAAAATCAAGCCTCTAGACCAGAATACTGCCTTAAGTTTCATTGAATATGTGTTTAACAAAAATATATGTTGAACACAGTTTTGTAAATAAAACTTATCAATTAAATTTATTTTCGAAGCACTTGCGCCTTAGTCAACATATTTATTTTTTCAATTTTACTTTACTCTCTTCAAAGTAAGCCAATAGACTTAGCTTAACTTTTTGGTGAAACGTTGTCTGATGCGTTGAAATACTGATTTGGTGGGTTTGATTTACATAACAATTAAAAATAGAAATTAGTACCGAGGTACTTAAGCGACGAACTAGGAGAAATCTTAGGAGCTCTGAGCCAAGCAGTGTTTTTTTTTGGCCTTGTTGCAAATAGTCCCCGATTCTTGGAAGAGTGAAAGAAAATTCTTCGAAGGGCTGCAAAATACACAGAGTTTTGTACATATTGTTTACAATTGATTTGATTATCGTGTATTTTAATTAAAATATGTATGAAATACATATTGCAAAATTATATTTACATTAAGTAAAGTATGTATATTAATTTTACTGCTATTTGGTTTGATGCTCAATTCGTCAAAGTAAAAATTTAATACTACACTTAAGGCTGCATCCCACGTTGGGCGCTTAAGTGTTCACACCTGTTTCTGCGTCCAATTCATCTGGTTCATTTATGCTTACATTTACTTACAATAATTTTCAATCAAATGAATGTCTTCTTATGAGAAATATGGCATTTTAAAATGTAGAATGGCAGCTAAGGGAAAATCGTTAGAAAAAAATCGAGAAAATCGAAAATCTCTCGAATAAAAAAAAAATTTTTTTCACAGACTAGATGATTAAAAATCGCAATACAAAAACTTGCGGAAACGTACAACGTGTCCAAGTTCACGGTTGACAATATCAAAGAGAAACAAATAAGCATTTTAAAGGTCATAGAGGAAAATCCTCCACGTAGAAAAGAAAGCTAGGAAAAACCAGCTTTGAAAATACAAATTTCGCTGTTTTTTCATTCTTTAAGAAATATAGAGCTAAAAATATTCCTACAAATGACCCATTGCTTCAAATTTTAGCAAAAACGATTAGAAAACAGCAAAAAGTCACACATTTTCAAGCCAGTAAAGGATGGATGGTGTCTTTCCATTTGAGAAACAATGCCGATAAGACTGGTTTATTTCACATAAAATTTCCAACAGAATCCATGATTCCATCGAAGAAAAACAAATGCCCGACTCTTGCGGCGGAAAACCACCCTCAAACCATAACAGAGCCTCTACCATGCTTACATTGAGGCAAAAAGTATTTTTCTGTCAAGTCTGGTATTTCTCTCCCGCCAAATCCAAAGGCGATATTTTGTTTCTTTTCATTTTTTTCTGACATCATTTTTCAAAAGCCCATATCCTTATTCTGGTAGTTTTTTTATTTTGCAAACTAGAATTTTTTTTAAAATTTTATTAACCAAATTAAAGAACAAATTTTGGAACAGCAATTTTACTACGTAGTCCTTATTTGCGCATCATATTCTGAACTGCTGTACTGAAATGTCATTGGAGCTATCCTAGTTCTTACTGGTGTACGAATATGAATTTTGCATTGAAAAAAAGGTGTTATGTGGAAAATATGGACGTTTTCTTAAGCTTTTTAACGCAACAAATATAAAAAATTTTTTAGTTCTTTACGAATCGGTGATAATTTTTAACAATACGTATCTAACGGTTTGCGAGATATTTCGTTTTTTCTTCTGAAATTTCATGGTGCTTATAAATACAAATACACAAACTGTAGCTAACACGCAAGTCTCAGACTTTCGGACTTATTTCACCAATCATTTACATCGATTGACCTTTTCTATTGGCTATATAAACAAAACATTTGACCTTGCCTAAACATCTCGACAGAATCAAAAAAATCTTACCTATTTTAAACTGACATCAGACTCAACCCATGATTTTGGCTGATTCTTGAATCTTTTTTTCATCCATTTTGAAATCCAATTTTTCAATATTCATTCACATTTACAATTGATCGTCGAAAAAAAACCCCTTTCGATTGAAAATCCTATCTCTAAGAATGTTCAATTATTTGAGAAATTACATTACATTACAAACAGTTGAACACATGGTCTGGGTCGATATTCATACGGAGGTGCGAGCATTTGAAATAAATCATAAGTATTTGATGCTTTGATATTATTCATCCGGTTCCGTTCGGTTCATACGTGTATGTGTCCATTCGACTAGAAAGAGTTAGATGAAGAAGACCTTGTGCTGCGAAAAAAATTATTTGGACAAATTGGAATATTATCGATTTGGCAGCTAGCGAGTATAAATGCTAGTTTCGGTAATCTAGAGTTATGGCTAGACTACAATAGATTGTTTGGATTAAACCGTAAATTTTTTTTATAGAAAAAAAACTACAGGTCCATATTGTGCGGCACATCTGCATGCATTCAACTGGGTGCCGAAGAATTTGGGCATTTTCGATGTAATGTAAAACAAATAAAATATGCATTTCAATAATATATTTGTCTGAGAGAATAAAATAGAGACGTGTCCATTATTACGGTATGGTCATTGAGTAATTGGCATAGTAGTGTAAGGGTAGTTAAAAATGATTTTCAGATTAATTCAAATATTGAAATCTTTCATTATAAAGATATTAAGAGTAGCAGAAACACCGTAAACACTTCTTTCCTCTTGTATTTCCTCCTATAGCTATATGGAAGCTAATAATCCGACTGCTCTCAAAATTTGCTAGCCATGTAATCCAAATGTAAACAAACTAACAATACGCAACCGAAATCGATGTGAATTGATTAATAAAAAGCGGCATTTTGCAGTATACATTATGGTATTTTTTGTTTAGTGACTAGTGTATAGTGACTCAGGAGTGTCCATACAAAATTTCAGGTCGATTCGAGGAAAATTAACGAAGTTATCGGCTTAACAATACAAATAACTCAAATTCATTTTTCGCGCAAATCGCGTGTTATAGCGTTCCTTTCAGAACGCTGCTTTATTAGCCGCGCGCAGCTCTCATATACGTAATAGTAGAGTCTTCCCACTCTATCCACACCTGTCTGTGCTATATTTGTGTAAAAACACTTATATATGTGACTTGTAGTAGTATACATTCATTTCATCGAGCAGTTACGGAACACGTGTTTCGTAATTTTTCACGCACTTTTGTTTCACAGTTAAAGTTTTAAAACGCGTTTTTTGAGGAATTTTATTTTTCAAGTCGGTGAGACATGTAACTCGAAAACTACTCGACCGATCTTTCTGAAATTTTGCACACTATCTTTGTAAGCAATTTACTAGGTAACGCTGTCAAGATATTTTTTTTCTTGTTTTTTTTTTATGGAATTTTTTACAACTGAAAACAGAAATTTCGAAAAAAAAATTTCCGCTTTTTTCGTTTTTTTGACTTCAAACTTATACCAAAAATTAAATAATCTAGATATTTGAAAAAACTTGACAGCGTTACCTCAAAAAACTCAGAAACTAACGAAATATTTTTGGTTTTTTTGTTTACGATGATCCAGTCATTAGTTATGTGTCTGACCGCAAATCAACTCTTTGTCCTGAACGAAAATGTCAAATTCATGTCACGAGCTTAATTTTCGATATTTTTCAATAAAAAAATTTTTAGATACTCTTCAAAGGTTGTTCTTTACTGTAGGTATTATCCCAATCAAGTTACTGTTAACAGTTTTCTAAAAAAAAATCTTGAAAATGGGTATAAAATGTGCTGCTCTGCAACATTTACTTATTTTAAATATTCGCGCCAAGCCCTGCATTTAATGTTCACGCCCCGAACAATGTGTTAGATTGTTCGTAAATTTTGATAGTATGGGTGAAATGAAAACAGAATATTTGCATTGCTGTGACTTTCTTAATATCTCCATACTCAAAGATTGAAATAATCAGAACAGAAGACGTTTGAGGAAGCCTGCTGAGAACAACGAAATGCAAGGCTTGGCTCATAAACGACGATTTCATTAATTGTTTCAAAGATACCTGGATAAAACTTAAATCGTTGTGCTTATTTGTAATCCTGTTAGAAAATTGAAGCACACTGAGTTGGATCTTTGATTAATTATTTATGTTTTCTAAGAATTGATTTGATAAATCGGTCTTTGGAAAATCGGAAAGGTCATGGATCTTTTTTTTCAATTATATTAATAATAAAAATTTAATTACCGTTGCGTGAAACTGTCCTATGGCTGGCAGATCACTTATAGTACCAGCAAAAACCTAATATTCGTTGGTAATTTATTTCGTTAATTGTTGATGAATATTAACTTGTCCCTAATCTAATTGAAACAATGATCAAAATGCCTTTATTTCTAATAGTAAATAATTACGCTAATATTTCACTGATAATTGCTATGCTGTAAATGATGGAGGTCGTCGTGTAACGAGTAGCTAAGCTATTTCGATTGTTTTCTCAGCGGTGTACCAGGTTTTTTCAAAAGTGAATTGTTCTATCAAAAGAAGTTCTCTGAGTTATTTATGATGCATATAAATTTCGTTATTGTTAGCATATTTCATGATTCCATTTACAGAATTGCTTATTGAAACTACAAATGATTTGATATAGATGCTCAGAGCATTTTACCGGGCTTAATGTGATTGTTTCAGTTTTGTGAGGAGAAAAGTATAAAATATGCATGAACCCTTTTTGCAATTCAATCGAAATGTTATAAAAATGCAAGCTTAATATAAATGAACATTGTGGGAAAATTATTGATCAAAAAATGGTGGAACATTGATATTCAATGGCGGCCATATTGCAATATGACGCAATTTCGTTCAACCAAAACTCTTTAGAGTAAGGCAGGTGGAAATTTTACTTTACGTTCATGATTCTATTTGATATTAGAAATGTGTGGTTATTAGTACCATGAATACCTCTGCCGTTCGATTCACCGTAGATTTGTAATCACCAAAAGTGGCGCATGGGGTAGTGTCATGGTACCATGTGTCATATCTTTCATTAAGAAAATATTTTTCTTGAGTTTCATTCTCATATTTACTATCGCAAAATTATAATTAACGATATGAAACGTTGACTACTGAAAAAAACTCAGAGTGGAGATGAGTTCAAGTGTCCGGAGCTCAGCAAAAATATTTCAGATACAAGTTATTGGCTATATGTGTGTAAACCTATTTTTAATGTGACTTTAAAAATAAATGAGTGTGTTTTTGCATTTAATTAAAAGCTTTACATATTTACTTTAAGAAGAATATAAAAAAAATAGTAAAGGAGCAAATTTCACAACATTAACGTAACATTTTTCACTGAAGTACCAAAATAGCGCAAAAAAAGTTAAGGCACAGCGCAGTCTTATCTGAAATTATTTCAATTGTTTTAAAGTGATCAGTCTCAAAAAAATTAACTTACATAGCGCTAATACTTTGTAGCTCTTCCACACATTTTTATCACTTCTCGCAGTCATTTTGGCATCTTTTTCGCAAATTTTTTTTTCAAAAGGGGTGAAATTTTGGTTCATTCATCAATAATGACACCTTGGAGCCTTTTGTTCTACTATATCTTTTGCAATGCTACTCTGGTTTTGATCGATCGGGTTTAAGTTCAGTGGCTGAGGGGGGGTTTAATAGCATTTGGATAGTTACAAATAGCCCAAAGCCGATATTGCTCCGAATTTTACTTCGGATCGTCGTCCTGATACAGGCCAAAATTGTATATAATGGCTAAATTTTCAGCACTTTGTTTCATATTTATTTTAAGAATACCCAGGCATCACGTTTGATCCATCGTATCGTTCATAAAATTTTTATTTCCAGGACCCGATGCCCCCATACAGTTCCATAGCATATTTTTCCCTCCGCTGTGTTTTACAGTGGGAGTAGTATGATTCCTACTAAACTCTGTATTAGGCTTTCGTCGAACATATCGCTGCCCATCAGATCCAAAAACATTAGTTTTTACTTCATCAACAAAAATTATGGATTTCTAGAATGATTTCGGCTTTTTTGCGTACTCTTAAGCAAAACGTAGTTTAAAAATTTCGTTTTTTTTACTAATATAAAGCCCGGTCCAGACGCTAGGTTTTGCACAACGTTTTATCTGCGCAGTCAAAACGTTGCAAAAATAAAGAGCGTCCAGAAGGTGCAAATCTGTATTTATTTTAGCGCAGTTTTAGTGGCGTCACCATGGAGGAAGTACTACTCTGGTCAATTTTTGCATGTTGTCTCGTGAAGAAAAAGAAACAAATGGAACATCTCCAAAGAACCCGGCGTTCACAGTGGCCGAGGAAATTGCTTCTAAAAAGACAGCACTTTTCTCACATTAAATTATTGCGTGAATTAAGTGATGAACCTAATGATTGGCGGAACTACTTGAGAATGGATATAGACACATACATTCATTTATTGGAATTAGTGAAACCATATATCACAAAAGAAAATACTTGTATGTATAAAATACTTTCGTACAAGGCAATAAACTCAGTCAGAAACTCCCGTGAACATTGTTGAAGGTTTGTCATTTGCTAAAAATGAATAAAAAACATAGCTAATCGTCCACACGTAACGACTTGTTGGCACAATTCACGGATAACTATGCCTAAACACCTCAGTTATCGCTGCAACTGTACCGTCTCCGCGCAGTTCTCAAAATTGCACAGTTTTCCTATCCACACGCAACGTTTAAGACTGTGCAGATAAAACGTTGTACAAAACGTAGCGTCTGGACCGGGCATTAGGTTTACTTCGGCACATTCTGCCCTTCAAATCCGCTTTCTTTTTTACATTTTGAATAATTTGAGTAGAGACTTTCTTTTCAACTCGTTCTTTCACCTTAATTCATAAAACTGGGGCACTTAATTCAGGGTTTTTCTTAGTTTTTCTGATAATTCACTATTTTTCACGTTCAGATAAGAATTTAGGCCTTTCTGATCGATGCTTTATTGCAAACGATTTGGTTGATTTATATTTTTTTATTACATTTCTCAGTGTATATCTTGATTTTCCCATTAGTTATTCCAATCTCAGCGTACGCCACTCATATGTTCTAACGTCGCAAGATGCATACACGGATTTCTGCACCTACCGATTTCCTTTTCACACTCATTTTTAACAACACCCTAAATAAAATTACTTTTACAAAGCATTTTTCAAGCTAGACTGAATAGAAATATCACATTTTCATGATTTTAAGTACATTTAATGGTATTTTTTCCAGGAATTACAAATAGTTTTGGATAAAACTGCGCTGTGCCTTAACTTTTCTTGCGCTATTTTGGTACTTCAGTGAAACATTTTACGTTAATGTTGTGAAATTGGTTTCGTTTCCAGTTTTTTTGATATTCTTCTTAAAGTAAATATCCAAAACTTATAATTCAATGTAGAACCACCATCATATATGATTAAAGTAACATTAAAAATAAGTTTTTTATTCTCACTTGTAAGCCCCATTCTCGAATATGCTTCCATTGTTGGAATCCGGCTTTTGAAACCCACAGTAGCAGACTCAAGTCCATACAAAAGCAATTCTTACTTTTCGCATTAAAAAAACTATACAACCCTTACGATTTTAATACCCTTCCTCCTTATGAGTTTCGACTGGGTCATCTAAACTTATTGACACTTGCATCCAGAAGAATTATGTTATCGGCCTGCTTCACATTCGACGTCATTAGAGGCGTTATCAAAGTTGAATTCCTGAATAGAAAAATGGTGTTAAATAACTCTGTAAGGAGCATCAGGTCCTCTCGTTTACTTAAGGAATATCCACACTCCACTACTTATGCAGCTAATGAGCCGATAAATAGATGCTGCAGTATATTCAATAGCATAAGTACTCTGTACTCTCCAACGGTCTGAAAATTATCCTTCAAATCCTCCCTTTTCCAGCCATCCGCAACCCTTTATCCTAAGCTAAATGTCAATGCTTTATTTATCTCTTATTTATTAATTGTTATTGATTTATTTGTTTATTATTTATTTTATTTAACTATTCGTTTATTTTTATATATTCATATTAATTTTCAATTTTGTTTTTTTTTAATGTTTATGTAACTTGTACTTTGCTTGGTTAATAAATAAATAAATAAATTTTCACGGTGAAGAAAAATTATTCCTTAGACAAGGAAAATATTTTTCATGTTCAATAAACAACAATATCAGTATACAACACAAAAGTTAAAGATACACATAATTGCAAAATAAATACGAAAATTGTGCATGGCAGATTTTTACAAATAAAAATAGTGTAAAAGTCAATGCGTGAGTTACGCCCGAACAACACTTATTGATAATCAATACATCCGCACACAGGCTGGAAACAGTATCGATCAGGTCGATTGGGGTCAAATAAACAGAATCAACCATTCTGCACATATCGGAGGCAATCACTTGTAAAGGCGCAACCTAAATTCACACACATGTTTGTACATTAGGGCTATCATAAATTAGCCACGCACATGTTTGTGCATCAGCATTTTTGTAAATTAATATAAGTTAAATGTGTAAAAGACCAGTTAGTTAATTATTAGCTATTGTCGAATACGTTCGTTGAATAAAAGTTTTTTTTTGGTTTTCGTTCGGGTCATCGACATAATTCGTCCATAATATTTTGGGAACTCAGCTGACTTTGGAAGAGCAGAAGGGGTTAATTATTAAATAACATAAGGTACAGTTTGACTAGGGCAAAAGGCTTCAAAAAAAGTCATCGTCACAAAAAAATTCTCAGAAAATATCTAATAGATATCATATTCAGTGTTTGGGAACACGAAAGTCATTCTTATGAAATAAAAACACTTATGATTTTTTTTTAAATATCACCTATTCCAAGAAAACAATATAATTTTATTATGTAACAAAGCTATATACCACATCCCAACAAGTTTCTGAATTGCTGTTCGTATCTTCGACAAAGTTGCAGTTTCTCAATTAGTTGAGAATACCTTTGCATAGTTTATGTTCTTTGGAAAAGATACTAAACGTTTTACGATAACAATTTAGTAGCTTTACATGCTTACACTATTTTCAACTGACATAGAACCATTTGAATTGGAGCAAATGAAAAAGATTTTGTGATATTGCCAGGCAAACTCAAGTATCTTAGTTCCGAAAACGGAGCGAAAATTGATATTATCGGCAAGATGGATGATCGAACTTGTCTGCAGTATTGTTTAGTGGATCTTATATTTATTTATCTTTGACCAAGAAATGATTCCTGCAACCAGGCGTTATCAAAGTACTATCAGAAAGATTTTCTAATGCTCTAATCGAAAAAAAAAATATTCCACTCTTTAGTTTCTGGCAACGCTCTACAATCATTTGTAGCATTTCGATGTTCGTATTGAGTAGCCTCAACTGGTCATAACAGCGCAACGAATCTGACTAGTGTCAACGTACACAATATCTTTGGATTGTTAGCAAAACGAATGGGCTCTGGGTCTAACTAGGTATGCTCGAAGCAAGCTCGTCTACAAGTACTTATTGTTTGCGATTATCTTTAATCTATTGCATTGTTAACGTAATATGACTCGGTCAGTTGTGGTGGCATTCGGACAACTGGTCGACTGCTGATAGTTCTGGACTTAAGTTGGGTTCGTTTTTGGTATGTGACAATGGTCAACGGGTCGCGATTTGGATTTCGACAAATTAAATGATGCTCAGGGAGAGGTTTTTCCGCCATTAGAAGCTGAAATTTGTAGAATTGATTAGCTTAGTGCAGTTTTTGTTGCATAATCAGGAAATATTATGTTCATAGATGGAAACGAAGTGTTGAGAATAGATGCTGCAAACAACATTCAGACGCTCCCAGGAATTACTATTCTAAAAAAGTTCACGGAAGCTCAAGTTGAGCGATTTCACTGGCATTCGCGTATGAATTATCCTGTAAATGGTAAAGAATATTAATTAATTATCTAACTACTGCTAATTTTGTGAAAAAAAAACTAGTTCACTACGAATCGAATCGATTGTAAACTAACTGTGAACTTTTTCTACAAATAAATTATCTAAATACTTCCCTAGATTGAGAACTATGAGAGAAGGAATCATTCGACTCGTAAACGTACACTATATAGGACTGAAGTAATCTTGGGCTGATTGACTTGTGACGGTATTGCATTAGTTAAGTTGCTTTGCAGTAAGCCAGCTAGACAGCCGACCAACTAGCGGCTCGTTTGGTGTCTTTTGCTACGATAGCATCTCTTGCGTCTGTTACCACGAATAGGCTGTCGATCATCTTTCAACATGCAGGCAGGACGTTGAAATGATTCGCACTAACAGTTGCCTGACTGAGTTCGAACAACGTCTTTCACCTGTGTACAGTTAAGTTCCATTTTCAGGGGGGAGACATATGCGCATAAGTGCATGCCTAGGCGAACTGCAGGTCCATGTTTCGACCGACCGACTTCTCGTTGCCGGAACTCATTGGCAGCAAACGCATTCGATGTCAATCGATTGAGCGTGTTGTTGACCAAGAACTTTTCGGAAATGCGATACATACTCGAAATCATTGGCGTAATGCAGGGTTGGTGGTATCAAGCAACGGCTGCCAAAGTAGATAAATATCAAACACGAAGAAGTTGAAAATCAACTATGAAAGATACTTCGTCCAAAATCAGATCACGTTAGATCAAGAAAAACTACTCATGACCAGAATTCCGAATCTAAATTTGCCGCAAAAAGGAACGAATACAAAAACAATAGTGCGAAAGTTCACGTACTATTTCCGTCCTGCGATGGTGCTCTCAATTGCGGCAGCCCTTCATATGCAGGCTGCATTTAGTGAGGCTCCATGTCGCTAGACTTGATGATTTATGGCATGAGTTATGATGACAACCAAGCAGCATCGGCCCTGCTTCACTATTGCTAACTACAGCGTCAACAACGAAAGTAAAACCTGTCGTATCATTACCATCATCATCATAATATCTGCAAACGGAGTGCCTGACGAAGATGCGGATGATCATGATGATGACGTTGTGGAAGATCTTTACGCATCGCGTATGATCATGAAAAGTGAGTTTTTCGACCTTTTCATTGAGCAAAACGAGGAGGTGGACATGTGTGTGTTGATGTTTGGCAAGTGATGCAGACTCACATGAAACTGAAATGCACTGGGCTTGGTTTGGGGGAAACTGCAAGATGCAAATCTTTGCTGGAAAGTGATGCAAAACACATAAGCGATTTTAGGTAAACAGATCACGTTTAGCAGCTTGAAGCGAATCATGTAGAAAATAAACAAGTGGCTGATCTACACTAATTGAAACTAGAATCTAGTTAGAAAGTAAAACATGTCTTCGTCTCGACGATGCATGCAGATTAGGGGCTAACTAGCTGATGACCTGGAGCAACAAAAGTCAATATTTAAATAGTCTGAGAATACTGGCATCATTAAGACAGCAATTAGCAATGTAGTAAATTGAAATTTTGCATGAATTTTGATTGCTGCAATTAGATTATTGTATTTTGCTGAAGGATACGCATGAATACGTATGACTAAAGTGACTTTAACCAGATTGCCTTACTACTTGAGTGCTAAAAATAGGTTTTCTTACAACAAGGTACATGATAATTATTTGTTGAGGGGATATAGAGATGTTTGGGAACGTGAGAGATCAGAGGGTGAAGAATAAGTAAGCAAAAATCCATTGAACGATAGCCTATTATAAATCATTTCAAACATAAAAGACTCCGAGTAAAATTCCTTAAAATGATGGCTCTTTTTTTATGTTCCCAAATACTCGCTTATTGGTTTCAGTCATAGACATTGGATATTTTGTTGGTATTTTTTAGAAAGGGACAATAATAATAACAAATATTTTCCTTGAAATTGATTGCAAGCACCTTATTTCCTTGAATTCTGGTCTGTTTTTACAACGATGTAAAACCAGTTAAATTTAAACAAATTAGGAATTTGAATGAGTTGCAAAGAGTAGCTTTTATGAGATTTTATGTGGTAGTTACCAACTTTAGAAATTAAAACACAGCAGTATTTGGTTATGGGATATTGTCCTTATGAAAACTCCAGAGTTTTTTCACCCACAATCTAGCTTTGCAGCTTATTCTCATAGCCAGTAGTGCAAACTAATAGCTTTGGTTGCTAAAGTGCCAATCCGAGGTAGCGACCTACTGCCTGTGGGTTTGAGTCCCATCATAAGCTGATGGTTTTATTTGTTGGTCTTGCGTAGTTTTAAAGTCGGCAACTAAGTAAAACAACAGTACTCTATTGATTACCTTATAAAAAAGTAACTGGCGAGTGTGTATGAAAGCAGTGCTCTAAAAAATATACATACAATACAAAGGTGTTACTTAATTATTGGTAGTGCAAGTAAGTTTTCAAGGTTTGTTTTTGGGAAATTGAAGTTTTATATAAAACATTTTGGACAATATTTTTTATTTACAGTATTGTTTATCAAAAGTTATGATAATTTTTGTACTCTCTGGTAATTTGTGTTGTTAAAAAATGATAATTTTATAAGTCTAGGTCCAAATCAATCCTATTACTTAATTCGTTGAGCTGAAGTTAAATAAAATCCGATCAGGGAAATTTGCATCTATCAAGGCAAATGGCAGCCAAAAAAGCAAGGTGTGATCTGTCAGGTGGATGGGGTCGAATTTTCTATCCGGAATTTTTCAGTTTATTATAAACTCGTTTTCAAACATGTAGCCAAGTATTGTTGAGATGGAAAATGTATTTTGCTTGAAAATTCTGTTGTTCTGGCCATTTTTGCTTTATTGTTGTATCCAGTTTGACTGGTTGTTGCCAGTAGTGGTCTTGAGTAATGGTTTTATTTGGTTTTAACTGCTCAAAATACATCAAGCCTTTCTGATCTCCATATATATTTCGCGGAGATTTTTGTAGATATGTGTTCTTGTGTTATAGTTAATTCAGTTTTCATCGCCATTAACAATACGATAATAAAATAACTGCAGTTTGTAGTGTTGAAGCAGTATTTTAAACATGCTTTATTGCTTTTCAATGTTTTTCTTACCTATGAATCATTCCTATGGCCTTCAGACTCAGATCTTCAGCCACACACCCCAAGCTTCCTTAGCAAGGGACAATATTATGAGGGTGTCAAGGGAACAAAATATCTTCGAGAATCTGTGACATCAGGAGTGCCGCAAGGTTCCGCACTGTGATTTGCACTGTCAACAGTCTATCTTCTGTTTGGGAATCTAGTCGATTTAACAGCTCCTCCTTCATGTTTAATGTTCCTTTCGGGCGAAATGGTTTTTACTTTTATGCACCATTATTAAGTATAGTAACGCAACATAACGGGCTGAAACGCAGTCTGTTTCCATTGACGTTCCTTAAACAAAAAAAAAACCTTTTAAAATAATTTCGGAACTTGCTAATTATTAAATTTTAATTAATTTTTGTATATTGACTTTTTTTTTTACACTGTATTGTCACACTGCTTCGCTCTATTTTTGGGATTTGTTTTCTTTTATTATTTTTTCTAATCTGTGATTAGACGTCAGTCTGTTGTTCTAGAAAATTGAACAAATGAAAATAAAATAACAGAACACGTAGACCTCTTGGATGGATTGTCACTAATTCAAACTGTGCCCACCGTTTTTTGACATATTTTGTTTATTTTTGCTACAGCCAGTATGGTATCTACCATGTAGATGCAACTTGTTACAGTTAAATAAAATTTAATCTTTGTTTGTTTTTATTGTTCGTTCTTAGCTCCTATTTTTCATATATATTTCCACTATACATGAAATTCGTTAATAATTATAAATATATTGACAGATGAAAAATTCAATAATTTCCTGCCAAGTATTGCCCAGTTAGCCCCATTACTTGTGCAGGCTGGGTAGATAAAAATTGTCCATGAAAAATAAAAATATATCTATAAAAAAGCAGCAAAAGCCAGCAGGCCAAAATAGTATATCCACTAGATTTTAAGTTTTCATTGTAAATTAAACTTTAAGCTAGGTTAAGAATGTACAATTAAAATAATATAAAAATTTCATTCAATTCAATTGAATTCAATAATTTTCTCACTCAAGATCAATCATTTAGTTTATAAAGGGTTTAATTTGAGATACGAGTATATTAGCTATATGCCAATTAGTATAGCAGTTAAAAAAGTAAAATAATCAAAGTTTATCTACGATAGCTTTCTGCACTTTGAACTACGCTTCTTTGAATTCCACTTTGAATTTTATTGAATTTTATTGAAAAACCACTTTGAATTTTATTGATTTTCTAATTGATTTAATTTTTATAGGAGCAAAGACTTATTTTTAATTTAATTCTCCCAATTCATATTTTTTTATGCCAGTAAGAAAATCTTTAAAATTTTCAAAAAATTATATATGAAATGCTTTCAACCAAATAGCAAGTATCAAATCATAGCTTACCAGTTATATATATTGTTAAAGATCTAGAATAGATGATAGATATTTGTGATTTTATGAATAGCAAAAACATCATCAGGTTTTGATATTTTATTAATTTTATTATTTTATTATTTTATATATATTATTTTATTTTCAACCCTAGTCTTATATGAGTAAAATGGTCATTACTTTCAACAGACTCAGCTATAAATTGAAATGCACATTTCTCCAGAATATTTTTAAAAAATCTATATGGAACACATTTAGGCATTTTCCTTGCCAAATTAAATATAAAATCAAATCAATCTTCTTATTCTAAGCACCGAAATGCCAACAATTTTATAATCATTTTCACTTCTAACTTATCAAAAACAATTATAAACATTGTGTTTAATATACCTTCACCGTTTGTTTTACAATCAGATCACTCAGTAAGATCTCCTCAGGCTTCAATAAATTTTCCAACACAACTCGCGATCAATCTTTTCTACATCTCCATGCTTCGTTACTTGTTAGCCTTCCGATTTGAATTACCCAATTAAATGGTTTTCAGGTAATTCTGCATTCAGTTCGTTTCGAACTACATATTTGAAAAATGGTTTCGTGGTGGCGGCTTGCACGTCCCCGACGACAGATTCGCTGCACTTTTCGACCACATTCTTATCGCTTTTGCATGCTCCCGCCGTTGATGCTCTAATTATTCACTCGAAACAGTTTAACAAAACGGTCGTCGAGTGTGAGATTCATTCGTGTGTTTCTGATTTCGTCTTTGCCGAAAGAACTGCAGTCAAATTCGAATGTGACTGCAGTCCAGCGCGGTTTGTTCCGTTGTTAGTTAAACCAATTTAATCTAATGTTGATTGTTCGATAGAAAAATCGTGGACAAGCCGTTAAGGTGGCAGCGAACCTGAAGCCTGAGCCTTTCCTGAATTGAATGAGATCGTTCAATTTACGGGAATATTGTTGAATCATTTGCATTTAAAGATCTCTAATTAATGACAGAGTGTCGTCGGAGCGAGTTCTCTGGTGGAATGAAACGAAGTGGTGTTTGCGCGCGCTAGAAGATAGATAGAACGTGGTGGTACACGGATGTATCGAGGACGAGAAGGATAGACGGGGCTGGGTCGTGTGTGGCAGATGAAGATGGAGGCGTTAAAATCAACACGACAACATAACGAATAACACTTGATTTTACCCATTTGCCAGTTAATGAACACATCGCGTTGGTTTGGTTGCCTGTTAGCAAAGATGTGAACATTTATAGTACATTTGAGGGTAAATGGAGATTGTTTGCGGAAAATTGGTTTTCTTACGGATGTTTGGTGAGGAGTTGGTTGTGTTTGAGGAAATATTGGTAGTATAAAGGCAATAAGAATGCAAGTCACGTTTTTTGAAGTGTGAATATGTATGTTTGCGCTGAATGGGTCTCTGCAATCTCGTGCTTTGATCGATACAGTAGCTGCAGACTTTTGGGTTGATAACTTATCGATAGATTTAAAGCAACAACTGCCTTAAGAGAGAATGTATTAGATATATTTATCAAAAAAAATTCCAAAGTAGAAAAACATCAAACTATTTTTTTCGATAGCCAAAATGATTTAGAGCATCTGTTGTTAGTGTAATTAAACTTCCTCGAGGTAGGTGGGCCTAATATTTGGAACTTCTTTATGAAAAGAATTCACCCAAAAAGCGATGTCCATCAAACAAACTACCTATTTGCATACTTTATATCCGTTCCTTACTTATCGCACTTCTAGCTAACATCCAAGACCTTCAGTTTATCTTCTAGATCTAACGGTACTGGACTCAACAAGACAAGTTCGCCATTCTCCTGAAAAAACTTGCATTCAGCTTGTGGGCAAATAATCAGTTTCGACAAAGAAAGACAGTTAACAAATTGATGAACAGATCACTTCCAGTATTCCCAGGCTTATTAGTCCAACGACAATGGAAAATGATCCGCGAGCAAATCATAAGTTTCTTCTCGGTCAGTCAAGTTCAATTCACTAATATCCATAAGTAGTTGTAGGTATTAATTAGCGGCCTCAGCAAACAAACTAGTTAACATCGCATCGGCATCGTTCTTGGAATGAATGGCAGTCGCAACGTTTGCACATACCAAAGTTTCTAATACAATCACATGTGTTTTCTGCTCGCGTCCTCTTAATATTTAATTAACGGTGTTTTACGAGCAAACGTATTATTAGCGAAAATGTGTCAATTCGAATAATATGCTTGCATTCTGTAGTTGAATTGAATGAAGCCGATAGGCATTTTGTGGTTTTGATGAATGACTAGGATTCAGTAAATTTGTCTTCAGATGAGCGAAGTTAATTGGAATTATGTGGAATTTTTTTTTCGGGTTGCTGGCTTAAGTCTTTCGTTTCGAAATGATTAGAACTTTGAATGGTGTCTGGTTGGTTATTAAGTCGATAAATTTTTAACTAACTTTTTAAATAGAATATACGCTTTACAGGTGGATTTCATTTCCAATGAGTTTATGTGCAGAAAATAATGTACACGACATTGGAGAAAAAAGTTTGAAGGAGTTGCTTTTAGGGACGGTTATTAAAATTGATGCTGAAGAAACACAGAAAACAACACTGATAAGTGCTCTGTTTGCAAGTATGCTCTGATATAATTAAACTCCTCATATCAATGCGGTGATAGAATTTATTCCATTAATTGTTCTTGTCGCTATCATGTTTTACTAGACGAGAATCGAAGTCTGTGAAAAATCATTCTCCAAAATAAACTGGGTGGACAGAAATAGAGTGCTGAAAGAGAAAGATTAAGTTCTTTATCGAGACAGAAAGTCGGTTGATTTTAAGATGCATATCACTACGAATTTTGCTACAAACCGATAGTTAAACACCCAATGCGCTATTCGACCTTTTGATGCATCAACAAAACTTCTTAGTGGTGAAAAATGAGCCTAGAAAATGTAGTCCGGTCAAATATAATTCAACAGCCAAGTCAACAATTCGTACACAATCCCTTAATATCACACAAATTTCTTACATCCAACAATCATCTTGCACTATTACCTCACAGATTCATTTGTATATCTATGATCCATTATTTTTGCACGACTTAGAGAAAACACTGCCATTCATTTTCTTCAATTTCCAAGGTGTTTTCAACATTGCAACACATTTGAATATCTTTCTAAATGCTGAACAAGTCTAACAACAAAACGAAGGATGGCAATGAATAGAAATGAGCGATGAACAGCGAATGAATAGTGGACGCAAAGTAAACAACCATATCATATATCATCGATACCGTGGACGATATCTCGTTTTTTATTCATTCATGGATCATCCTCGAAATCTTCCTGAATAGAATTCAGCATTAACTGGTCGTTTAGCAACTAGACAGATTCAGTATCGGAATCACGGTATCGGTATAATAGCGGTTGTATCGCGCCGGCTGCTGTCCTATACTGCAGACATGAGTAATAGCTTGTAAAAATTTTCGCCAAACATAACATGAATAATTTAGCACAAGAAATACCGTTCCAAAACGTTCATCAGATAAGCTTGGCAGTAATTGTTGATGTTTATGGTGAACTCATGTCGTCGAAGTCAATGCCGTTGTGGACTATCTTGAATTATATATGAATATGACACTTCACGATCATAGTAGTACACGGATTGTAGTTGCAGAAACCACTATGACCACAATATCAAAGATTAAACTTGCAATCAAATGATTTTATGAGGCGAGTGTGTTTTGAATTATACCAGATGGAAATTGCGAAGTCTGATTATAAACATCGTCCTTTAAACTAAAGTGTAGAGCACGATTTTTTTTTTCAAAACAAAAGATCGTGTGAAAAATATCTAGTTTATGTAAAGGTCCTTTTTATTTCATTCCTTCTTCATAGTTTGATCGTTTTTACTTACTATCCTAAAAATTATATTGCGAATATTATATCAAGCTTAAAAATTAAAATCAAGCTTAAAAATTAAATCCAACAGATCCCAAGTATGATTCTTAAGATTTGTAAACAAAAAATATATATTGCAAGCGTACGTCTAAACTCGTGCATGTCCATTAACTGGATCGTACGGCTAGATCCAATTTTACTGCGAAACGTTGACATGTCTAACACAGTCTGCAATTGCTCCGATTCGCAACCACACACACACACACACACACAATTTATTTTACTACTTCCTTTGCGCTATTTTTTCGAGAGTTCGAGAGAAAAGAGAGTTATTAAAATGCATTTGATGACAAGATTGAATGAATTAGTGAGTGAAAAACAATTAATCCAAAATTAGTCTAAACAAGCCTATGCCATTTTAAATTCAAAAAGCTGATGAAGGTTTTGATATGGGAAGCATGTTATTTGTCAGGAAAAAAGATTTTAGATGAAAGACGAATTTTACTTATATAAGTTAGATATACGTGTATGTACAGATATCTTGATAAATATTGATGTTTTGACGTTAATTTGCTCCTTTACTTAGTCTAAATATCTATATCTGTTGAAGAACTAAAATATATTTCGTTACAACTGAAATCAATCTTTTATTTAAAAAGTTTTCGGGTTTTTCAATTGAATCGAAAAAAAAGTATTTAATTGAATCTTTCAAAATACATATAATAAAACGTATGTAAGTGGCTCAGACACTCTTCCACCACAAGACCGGCGAGCAGGCATGTTGAGCTTTTTAGCGAGTCGTTCAATTCGGAGCAGCTAGTGGATTGTCCAACAATAATTCCCGACATGTCTGGGCACAATGCAAATCTTCTAGATTTATTTCTAACTTCACACCCAGATAAATATTCGATATCAGTTTCTGCGCCTCTTGGCAACTCGGACCACAATTTGATCTCAGCCCAATTTAACATCTCTTCTCTGATTAGGACTATTCAGTTTCCTACCAATCGACTGGTCTGGCATTATAGCAAGGCTGACTGGACTGGGTTTAAAAAGTATATCAGATAGGTCGATTGGTCCGATTGCTTTGCAACAAAGAACGTCGAATATATAGCTTCCACCATAACTGACATCATATGGTATGGAATGTACACTTTTATTCCGCATGCCTTCAAGAACACTAAGCCAACCACCACCTCATGGTTTAGTTACGAATGTCAAGAGGCTATTCGCACTAAGGAGGTGGCATTCCGAAATTACAAGCTATCTCCGTCTGAGGAATCAAAAATCCTTTACAAGACCGCTCGCAATACCTGTACATCCACTATCAGAAGAGTTAAATTCCAGTTTGACCAAAATATTAAACAGAAGGTCCTTGCAAGCCAGAAAGGAAGCAAAGGCTTCTGGTCGCTTGTGAAAAGGATTAAGAACTTCTCCAGTTCCTCCGTGCCACCTCTTCTTCATGGTGGTAACGTATTTACGTATTCACTGGACAAAGCTAATCTTTTTGCTGAGATTTTTGCTACAAACTCTTACTTGCCACCTTCATCACTGAGTCCTCCTACTCCTCCAATGTGCGTTTTCAAGCAAGGGCCTCTATTTTTCCGCACAAGAGAGGTATTGAAAATACTCGCCAAGCTTGACGTTTCCAAATCTTCCGGTCCTGATGGTATTTCACCCCTCGTACTAAAGTGCTGCGCCTCCGCCTTGGCTAAACCTCTGCGCAAACTATTTTACCTGTCATATTCGACTGGAATATTTCCTTCCGCATGGAAGCTTGCAAACGTTCAGCCCATACCTAAAAAGGGGGAGGCCTGTGATCCCTCTAACTATCGACCTATTGCAATCGTTTCGGTTCTGTCTAAGGTATTCGAATCTCTCGTGAATTCAAAATTAATGAAATATCTTGAGTTGAACCATCTTATCAACGACCGCCAGTATGGTTTCCATTCTGGGCGCTCCACTGGGGACTTATTTACATTTTCACTGAGAGATGGAACCGTTGTCTCCATAATTTTGGTGAAGCAATGGTCGTTTCTCTTGATATTTCGAAGGCCTTTGACAGAGTCTGGCACCCTGCCCTGTTAGCCAAGCTTCGTGCATTTGGTCTTCACCCCGTCCTTGTCAAGTGGATTGAAAGTTTCATTGTAGATCGTTCCTTTCAAGTTGTTCTGGATGGACACAAATCTTGTGTCCACACCACCAATGCCGGGGTTCCGCAAGGTACTGTTCTTTCACCAACTCTCTTTCTTTTATTTATAAATGACCTCCTTTCCTCCACTTTCAATCCGATTCATAGTTTTGCCGATGACAGCACCCTTGACTTCGCATACTCTTTTGACAAAGTAGCCGACTCTCGTGGAAATGCTACTTCTGTTAGTAGAGATTGCATGTTTGCATCGCTAAACAGGGACCTATTAAACATTATCACTTGGGGCTCAGCGAACCGTGTTGTGTTTAATGCGCCCAAAACCCAATGCTGTCGTCTTTTGCTCAAGCCTTACCCTCCTCCTACAAGCCACACTATTTCCGTTGATGGTGTGAGTATTTCCGAATCACCCTCGCTGAACCTATTAGGATTTAACATCTCCAGCAAACTAAGCTGGACCAGCCATATTTTTCAAATTTCGAAAAATGCCATGAAATGCTTAGGATTCCTTCAGAGAGGCAAGAAATACTTTACACCATCAGACATAGCGCACATCTACAAGACTCTCGTAAGACCAAGACTTGAGTATAACTCCCATATATGGGCTGGGGCAGGCCGCACTGCTTTAGCGGAACTAGACAAAGTCCAACGCAAAGCTTTCAAGCTTATTGGCGATGAAACTATTACCTCACGTATTGAATCCCTTGAGCACCGACATGACGTAGGTTACCTTTCTCTTCTTTATCGATATTATTATGGTCTTTGCTCTAATGAAATATCAAGTCTGCTCCCTTGTAGAGGACCTCCTACGCGCAACACCCGAGCGTCCCAACGCGCTCACTCTCATACTCTTTCGATTATTGCCAGTCGTGAAATTCTTATCAAGGACAATACGATTATAGAACAGTCTACCATCTACTGTTTTCCCGGCCAACTATGAGCCACAATTGTTCAAGCGAAGCGTGCATCGCTATCTTTTGCAAACCCAACCCTTCCTTTGTTCCCTTCCTTAAATTTCCTTCCGCCTGTGCTATAGCATAATAGGGCATCCCCTGAGCCTTGGCATCATCATAGAAAAAAAAAAAAGTAAAATTGCTCATGTATCTAAAATCTTTTTTCCTGGCACTAAAATGCTCTTGACATCAAAATCTTCTACGGTATATTTTTTTTTTAAATTACAGAGGCTTATATAGATTAATTTCGCATTAGCTGCTTTTCATTTAATAATTCAATTACGTCATCAGAATTCAAAACATGAGTACGAGTCTTGTTATCGAATGCAAATATGAATAAAGATTGGAAGACTATTAAAATATTTTGAAGGCTTGAGAACTGGCAAAACGAGACGTGTGCTGATCAAATTCAGGCTACAAATCAAATGAGAAGCCAAGATCCCTGAATATTTTGACCACAAATAAAGGGTATCGAGAGAAGTGATAAAAGAGCACATCAGGAAATTTTATATTCTTGAAACACATTTGACGATATTTCAATGTGTTTCGAGAGAAAGAATATTGGCAGTTCATCAACTACCCAGAGTGCGTAACTATTTTTTCAGCCATTCGTAATCTTGCAGATGGTAAATTGCTCTAAACATCTAAAGTCACCAGCATACGAAAAACTTCTTCGGAAAATTAATACTTTAATTTAATTTGTATCATTTAAATTTTGGCCAAGTCAAATTTTTCCAACAAAATTTAAAAATTATCGCAATCATATTATTTTACTACTATCAAATCAAAGTTGCACAAAAATATTATCAAACTAATATTTACGGCAATGTATATCGAAACATTTCAATTCGCAATAAAACAAAAGCACATTCCCCACAAATCAACCAAAAATAATCACATTCAATCTTTACTAATCTCACCTCTGTCAACATCATTCCCTTTCGAAATTACTATCGAAACCTTGTTAAAATATCTGCAGGTCTATAAACAAAATTCAGATGACATGCTGAAATACCAAGCCAGCAACAAAATTCAAACTAATGATGATTTTCCAAGAACCCAGAATACACAAAATCTTCCATCATATGGAAAATTCGATAAAATGTCATCTCTCGACCAGTTTCTCTTTCTTCATCTCGTTGGTATGATCACATACGTACAAGCTCATAGAACAACTTGAATATGATAGATGTTGGATGAGAAGCAAGGGATTTTCCTATTACTTTGATTATCAACATTTTCGAAAAAGGCGATCGTTAAATGTTTTCGTATTGATATTTTTGTTTGTACCTGTATGGAAATAAATAATGGCTGAATCGTGTCATCGTCAATTTATTTAGAGTTTCGGTTTTCTGATCGATGTTAGGAAGTTGGTTAACCCTGTTTGTGAGCAGTAAGTGCAATTAAGACGAGTCTTAGTATTTTTTTTTGTATATTATGCCAAATATTACGGTTTTTTTACTGCAGCAATTTTGAATTGGATGTATAAAACATATAATACAAGAATTTCAAATGAACATCATTTCAAACATAGTTTGCCCCATAACAGTAAAAGACATTACTTAAGTAAATATTATCAATTTAGTTGAAAAAGCAAATAGTCATCTCCAAGGCAGTGCCAGTAGCTAAGGCAAGACGACGCAAACTATTATCTAATCACATTAACCTGTAATTTTCAGTACCATCTTGCCAGCGTTGCTATTATTAAATGTTGTAAAAGTTTCAAAATTGCTACTTTCGATCTCTTATTAAAACCCAGGACTTCATAAAAGTGTCAATTCTATGTAATCTATGCAAATTACGGTTTTATTCCACTCTGCTCTAATGCAGCCAACATTCGCATTTTCCGCGACACAAAATGGTTAATACTCTCCCTTATTGGAATCCGGTCGCTGTGTTTGTCTATAGTTCCATCGAACGTATTAGAGACAAAACAATTTTCACGCTAATAAGTCATCGGCCAGTGACATCACGAAGATTTGTATGATACATTGTGCGATAGGGTTACATCGTCCACAGGTTAATGCACTTAGCCCTCTCTGCCACGTATTTTGCATGAGATGTGCAAGAAGTTTGCCAATGCTTGAGCTCATCGATGACGATGTCCTCGTAGGTACAGCACGTAACGATTGAACAAAGGTTGTTTGTTGATTCGGCGATACAGGCTCGTTTGAGTGTCATTGTGGCGAACAGATAAAAGTAGGAAGCACAGAATGTCGCGAAACTAGCGACAACAAACTCGAAAACATTCAAAAATATTGCATAGTCAAGATGCGAGTGTGAAGAAGATGACGTCGGTAGCTGTTGAAGTGATTTGCATAGAAACATACGGAAATTCATAATGAAGCTGATGGCAATTAAGGGTGGTGTGAAGTATGCAGGTTTTTTTTTTTAAATATTTATAAGGTCCAGTGGATTATGATCGGGGGCCATTTTTAAAGATGATTTGAAAATTTGTTGAATTTTTCAGTGCGCTGGAGTTTGCTGCATTAAAGAGAATTTCTAAAATTATTTTTTAAATGTTTTTTACACGTAGTTGCAAAAACTGCTCTATAATAACTTGAAATAAATACGATCACGTGATCAAACAGCTGTCGCCGTTATGACTGCAGACAGCAACATCTGATTCGAGTTTATTAAATTTAGAACATATCGAGCTTCAACAAAAATTATGGTAGTAAAGAAAAACTAAAATACAATAAACACTGTAATTTATTAGAAGAAACGTTTTCATAAATTTCAAAGCAGATAAAAATTTAAAAAAAAAAAATCTAATAGTAGAAAGTAAAAAAAAACAGATCGAAGATGAATGAAAACAACAAAAAGACGAGAAGAAAATTTAGGAATAAATAAGAAAACTAAGGATTGAAAAAGATCATAAAGAGAAGAAAGAAAAAAAAGAGAAAAAGAAACAGCGATCCTATAAAGCAAACAGATGAATTTAGAGCGATGAGCAGTGCTAAATCGTATTAAAAAAATATTTATGTAAATCAGAATCTAAAATCTTCGAACCGCAGTGAAAAATGAAAATTTGAGAAACAAATAATAATTTTCTTATTCAAGTATTTTTTAAATTCATAACAACGTAAAAAAACTCAAAACAGAACGAAATTTTGAACATAGTTTTGAAATTAAGTAATAATGGATTGAATGAGTTTGTCAGGGAATTTAAGTTTCTTCATTTAACGCAACAAAACATTATGCCATACAGTATCGGAATTTTATTTGAAAGTAGAGCTCTTATCCATGAATGGTTTCTGATTCTGAAAAAAAACTCCCGAAAAAAAGTTTTGAATTACTACAATAATCTAAGGCAAATTATTCAACAAGCATGAAGTAACTTAATTAATAATATCTTTAGAAAAAGCGCGTTAGTGCAGAAGATGTGATCCTGCTTTTACATGAAGTAACTTTTTTTGCTGAATAATTAGCTGATTTCATCTTAAAGAAACTAATATCAAAGCAAATGAACATGAAGGAAATGTTGCAAGAACCTTTCTCACAGTAGTGCCTTGTTATAGCTTTTCAATACTTCTTATTGCTAGCTAATTTCTTGCCAGTTGTACTTTGCAAGAAGTTAAAAGGTAGATATATATCTGAACGCTACTGCTACAATATTCTGTGAATCTTTATTTCAAACTATCAGTGAAAACACCAAACATAATAGTACTTAAGAAATATTTAAAAGATTATACCGACAAAGAGTTTCGTGTTGTTTTCAGGTTTTTGGCCACTAAATCTTATAATATGATTGCAATATCTGCACTAGAAAGAAAGCTATATATTGTTTTCTTTGAGTTAAGGTGCTGCTCTTTTGTTCTTATTGGTTAAGTATGAGTGATAAAATCTTGAGCTATATACCAAAAACTCATCTAAATATTGATTTTCAAAGTATGAACTTATAAAATGTTATTTTTTAAACGCAACGTAATATTAGCTTCTGAGAGCATTCAATTTCAAACAAAAACTGGTGATTTATCCTTCAATTGCAACAGTAGTTTTTGGCAGGTTAAAAACTAACTACAAAATCAATTGAAACTACTTTAAACATAGAGAAAAACTACATATACTCTATACCACTCTCATCAATACTACTTTGCTCAAATTTTGAAAAGATATTACCCTTTACTGTCTATCTGCGTGTCCATCTAATAATTTCGTCAGGCTCCAGATTCATAGTTCTTTGCCAGCTATGTACCCTAGCTCAAATTTCAAGAGGTTTGCGAACATAAAAGTGGTTACTTTGAACTAGAACTCTTAATTCATCTCACATAATTCCCAAAATGTTGCCACACTATCTTCATTAAAAAGTTTCATGGACCAGCAGCTGGTGAAAAAGTTAGTTATTGTGTTGAATCGTTGCTTTGAATTTTTATATGAATTATCATTGAATACAACAATTAAAAAACACACATAAACCCCAACAGGATATTGATAAACGTTTCGAAGTTTTGTAAAAAAAAAATAATATATTTGTGATAATTTTCGTTAGAAGAATTTGAATTAGTCAAAATTTAAGAGACATTTTTTTCAAAATTTAATTCGTATTCTCATTTTTTACTAAACATTAAGTATTGAAATTTTTCCAAAAAAGTGACAGTTTTTTTGTTCAAAAAAAATGTACAATCAATATAAATACGAGTGCAGAGTGGTTAGTCCAACACTTCACTATACTCATGTTTTAACTCAAGTGCCAACTGAGAGCTAGATAAATTCAAAGCTTGGTGAACGGGCCCACATCCGAACTTGTATTCGAATCATGGGCCCCATGTACTAAAAGCCAGTGGGCTATTCGAAACTCATTGCTTTTAATCGTCATTCCCATTAGGGTTCATCAAACCTCCTTATGGTGAAGCATTTCCAATTATTTACAAAATTAATTTATTAGTACTATACGTTTACAATTTCGTGATCTTACTTTTTGTCCTTCTATGATATAGGCTTTTGATTTTTAGGTAAACTGCTCCTCTCAGTCTCGGATCAATCTTTTATAGAGAGAAAAAGAAAGAGCTTCATGTTAAATTTGAAGTCCATAGCAGCTTTTTTTCCTTGGAATGCAGTGAAAGGAATTTCCAGAAACTATAAAATTCGTGCATGTGCATACCTAACATACCGGAAGTAGCCCGTGTATCCTAGTTTGTAGAGTATCTTGGCGTGTGATGTCTCTGGTTCGAATCCAGATACGGACGGAATTCTCCGTCCTATGCTCCGAGCTTTGAATTTATCTAGATGCAAAAAAAGGCGTGAGGCTAATAATTTCGTTCATTTCAAATGGAGTCTCTACCACGTCAAAATTCCGTTTGGGCAGTAGCGGAACAACTTCGCTTTACACACCCCGAGCTTTAAGCCTCTAAATCTTTTGAACCTGTGCTTCTGAATAAGTCAAATCAAACTCTTCCTGATTTCAGATAAGCATGGATCAGTTTCAAATCAAAATCAATATTTCAAAGACAATATTGCTGAAACTGAATAATGTGTCATCATTTGTATCTTTTGATTATGAAAATACCTCATATAATGTTTTTTGCCGGCTATAAATTTCTACGATTTCGTTCAAAAATCTAAATCTAATGAAATAGTAAGTCTTTTGGCTTTTTGTAAGCTTTAAAGTCATACATTTCCCCAGACGCTATGCTGAGACTATTTCTGGAAATTAGGCTTTGAAGGGATTATCAGGGTGGAGATGATCTGATGAAATGCCACCAATGTTTGATTAACTGAAACCAATATACCTTCAATTCGTGCCTCCGAAATTCTAAAAACTATTTTTTAGCACTAGAACTGATGGACAATATGATAAAAAAATTTGGCTTCCTCCTTGATTCATTTGTATTTTTTCCCATCATAATGCCAAATAGCTCGTTCATCAATTCATCTTTTAATACAAATTCATCATTTGACAATGAGAAACAACGAAACAAGACAATAATGGAGTATGTATCCACTACTCTCTCTGCTAACTTTTTAAAGAAGCTAGAATCTTGGATGACCAGGGACTATGATTGCTACAAAGTCTTCTAGTCTTCGGTTCTATTTCGTCACATTTTTTAGTACATTTTAGTACATCTAAAATTTGAGTAGGAAAGGTACTCAAAAAATAGGCTACTTTGAAGCCCATTCTGACTTAATTATCTTTTTTTCACACATGCAGATGAACTTTGACTAGCTTATGAAGCATTCTATGCAACCCACGCCTTTTTCGAAAATAATTATTCCTCTTCTTTTATGAAATGCATGGATCTATTCCAGTCCATTATCGGTTTACAGTTCAACCTTGTTTCATTTGGTTCTGATCGGTGGTATTTTGTTGGGTTTAACTGCAACCTTATAGTATGCTCGTCAGAATTAAGGATTTTCTTTGACCATATTTCATGTAAAATGTTCACAGACAACTTCGAATGTGAGATTTGGGTTCGTTTTGTAGAAAAACAAGTTGTGGCTGCTGTAACCACAATTTAGCTGTTACCGTAGCGTGCGCAAAAATGACATCGATTGTTTTAAGGAAATGTTCAAAATCAACTCGAGATCTTCGCTCTATATATCTTGGCTAAAATATATTTTGATGTCTCTTATCTCCACTCTGCTCATATTTTCGCTCGAAGAGAAGTAGACACTTTATTGTAAAAGTCTTTGTTTTTGTTGTAAAGCTTCTAAAAAAATGCCCTATTTTCGTTCAAAACAAGCTCTAAGATTGGGATCTATAGATTTTTTTTAAAAAAAAAAGGAAATAATTTCACACAGTTCAATGTTCTTACTGATTCGACTCAAAAATAGACAGGAACACGAATGCAGTGGCTAAACCCGTTGCACAGAACACGTACTTAAATTGTAGGCCAAATCCATATATCTACTCTATAATCGTTTACACGCGTCCAACACATGAGACATTATCGAACAGTAAACTTTAAATTTTCCATTGACTCTAGTTTCCACTATCCCGAGATATTTCCGCTTCTATTCCCGACACAGATTAATAGTTTGTCCATTCAACCATCGAAACAAACTTAACAGAAATCTCAGTCTTAACGTAATTACGGCTTTCGTAGTGTTTCACATGATTACCGATTTCGTGATAAACGATCTGAACTAACATTCTGGCCATTATAAATTCGTTCTGAAAAGAAAAATACTGCCCAATTTTGATTGCTGCATTTAAGTTCGAACCGAATCATTGCAAGAATTTGAATATTAGCAGTGAATCGTCTGTTTGCCAGCCGGGCAGACAGACAGCCTGCGAGCAAATTGGGTCAAGGCTATTCATTTAATTAACGCTTACTTCTTTGGGTTACCGGGTTCGGTGCCATTCCATTCTATACACTAGAGTGCTTCTTCAAGGCAACGGTATCGAACAGATTTTTTTCCGTCACCCGAAGCAAAAAATTCTTTCGTAAATTGATCGCCATATGCATCTGTAATAATGTTTGTTCTCGTTCCGTGCAAAAAGCTTACTTAAGTGTATCGACCGTTATAGGTTTGGTTTGTCGATGGTTAATGTGTTTTCGTAAAAATTTGATTAGAGCTCAGGGTCTTAATTTAATGACTGTTAATTGAAACCTTTCTATTAACACTCAGTTTGCTGATCTGGTTGCGTGAACGGGATCGATTGAAAATTCAATTGGACTGGACTGTTTGAGTGAATTCATTGCAATTTCAGGCAATTTGAAAATTTGGCGTGGCTGACTAGTTTGTGCTTGGCTGTTGTTGTTGGTCAGTAGTGCGTTTTGACTGAAAATATTTAGAATTTTACGTGTTGTTAATTGGTTACCTCTCAAACTGATGTTTATTGATGATGTTTGAGAAAGCATCGCATAACCCAAGGCGAAATTGTTCATTTCGGAATGGTGTCATGATTCCGAAAATAAGTGTTGAAATGAAGGAAATCAGATTTTTAGTTTGTTTATAAATATACGTTTTGAAAATCGACCTAATTGAATTGTTGTCTTCATCAAATTAAAGAAATCGATTGCGAAATGGTTAATTTCATTAAATCATTGAGTGATTCTGAAGAAATTGGTTTGGCAAAAAGAGCACCAAATAAAACAAATTTGGAAAAAAATAAAGCCTCAGCAGCATGTTTGAGAACTAGATTAAAAATGTACAGCTTGAAAGAATCTCTTAAATTTTCGAGTTCAGTAACAACCTAATTAGAAGTCGAAACTATGCGCGGTTGTGAACAAGGCACGAATTTCGAATATACAGCTAAGATGCAGTTGCCACTAGTATGGGAAATTCCAAAAGTCGTTATCCTCTCAACTAGGTACAATTCTTTCTTTCAAACTTTGCACTGAATTCAATTTGCCGTGGGTCTATACCGTAAGCAACCACACCATCGCGTTCTTGTAATACTCGAACAATTTCCTTAACAATTTAGTGCATCATGTGCTTCCCTACCAGCCAGTTAACCAGACATACACCATTGCCTGGCATCGAATGCAGTTAATATGCAAATTGACTTTGGCAAAATGTCTTGTAAAGAACAAAAGCGTAAGCATAATATATTTTATTACTTGCGGTGCCATGAGTACAGGCTTTAAGTACTGAACCAAAGTTAACCGGGTATTCGATCTAAGTGAGCTCTTCTTCATGGCTGGCGTGTTTAATCGTCGTCGTCATACACGTTAGCTAACCTGAAGAATGCACCACGGAACTATTTGACGATATACAGATGACTACGATGACTACGACGACCATCTATCTTCCGAGCATATCTTGGGCTGTGTGAATAGATGAGGTTACTCGGAATCCGTTAAAGACACACGTTTGTGATATTTTTTTCATGATTCCGGCAGTAAATTAGATGATGTTAAAGCCCGTGACAACGATTCGAGAAGAAGAGAGACAACACTGTGCCAAATGAATTTTAAAGTAGTTAGGTAAATCGATGAATGTTGCATTTTTCCGGCATATTGACAAAGTGAACAGGAAGCAGCAATGCATTTTGAAATCAAGGTGAATAAAGTGGATGGACTTGGCTAAAGGGTGAGGTTTTGGGGACCAAAAGTAACGTGAGTACTTCAATGATGTATTGAGGGAGCTTTTATGATATCAGATTAAGCAGGGATGAATATAGTTTTGATCACAAAAACAACGTTGTTAACGGATCTGATAAATCTGAAAACATAAAATTGTGTCGTGTTTTAAAACTATTTGATTCCACACAAAGAATACGAGTAAATTCGATGTTAATTTATTTTACCGGCTTGCTACTAGAAAGAAGAGGCCCCACAATAAAACTGTTGACATAAGATTGTTGTAAGACCTGCAACACAGCTGAAAAGTCCTGTAAATAAAAGAAAAAAGTTAACCTAAAAATTTCTTTAACATACGGAGACAGTGCATGGATTTTTCTCAATGAAATATTCCAAAACCCAAATCTATATGATTGAAAATAAGATAGCTTTGATAATAGAAAAAAGTATTTTTAGCGAAAAAGTTAAACTGACTGCAGCTTAAAAATTTTAATAGTTCAAATATCAAAGGTACATTTTTCATGGTGATACGTTAAAACTTCACAATCTTCCACTTTCACAATTTAAAGCGATTATTTCACTGTTACACGAAATGGACTGCGAAGAGAAAAAACACACAAACTAAAATTTACAGTGTTTGTATTTTGTTTTTATTATAATAAAATCCTCGTCATCAGGACAACCTCCAATCCATTTCCAAAGCATACCAACAAAGTTGAAAAATCACTTTAGCTTTCGAGGTTTTAAATTTAAGATTTCACCCTAATCTGATACAGCTTTTCGGATAGGAAACCAGTAAGGGAAAATTGTCGAATTGGAGGATTGGCTCGATTTAAATGTGTGAATAAGTTTGAAGCTTTCTTCCTTTATTTTTATCATTCCTGTGTGAAAGGAGAATATCTGTAAGCTTGAGTAGCCAAAAATTTGTACTTTAGTCATAGAAATGCGAATGAAGTACCTGAAGTTGAAAGTTAATTACCTCTATTATTCAGGTGTAAATTTAGAGCATATTCGCTTATTTTGCTTTACGTGAAAAACTCCTGTATTATCTCAATAAAAAGCGGATGTCTTACGATTTTAAAAACACATTTGGGGTCTATTGCGATTGTCGATTAGATGACCAATCGACTACTGTCGTTCGAAACGATAAAATTTGGTTTGGTATTGCGATTGTCGATTGGATGACCAATCGACTGCAGTCGTTCGAAACGATAAAATTTTATTGTGCAAGTGCAATCGACAAATATGTGTATTATTGTAAATTTAGATATGAGAGCTTGTGAATTGTATTTGGCGCTTGTTAAAACAAACATTTTCATTAGAAATATGAGTTCTGTCGAGCTGTTTTTTTATGAAGAGGATAGTTCCGATTCCGATAATTGACTGGAGTTATGTAGAGCTAGAAGGAAATTAAGAGATACGTCCGATCCACTAGAATTAGATGAAGATATGCATGTATGCTCTATCTTTTTCACTTATTGGTTCGTGTTCTCATCCTGGAACACTTATTATTACAGCATTTATTATTACCTTTCAGACTTTTTCTTATGTCTTTCATTACATTTTGCGTTACCTTATAAAATTCCTGTTGGGCTTGCGTTTGCTTCTCTAACATTTCTATCCAGACATCATTTTTTTCATTTTCATATGCACGCACCTTTTCTTTTGTATTTTTCCCTGGCTTTTCCTCACGGATTCTACTCTGTTGAATTATGGACACTTCATTTTCCTTATTTAACTTACAATCTCCATGTTCATCAGTGTGTGATAAACCAAATTCTTGCTCAGGTGGATTTACTGACGAGACAATTTCCAACAAGCTAATCACAGCTTCCTCTATAATACTTAAAGTATGCAACCTATTAGGTCCAACACCAGTTGCATTCAATTCTGCTTTATTTTCAATCATTTTCTTTTTAATTTTAAATTTCATATCAGTCCAAACCTAAATAGCACATAAAGTCAAAATTATTAAATAAATGTTTTTGCTCTAACTAGCTTTTAGCCATTTATCCCACTCGCGAACAGGAGGCCCAAACTATTCAATTCTTGGGCAAATGATTCCCATCTCCGCTTTGCATGTGTTTTTGTGCAAACACCTCTTGCAATGTCGGCATTCTCCTGCATTAAATTTACGAGCCTTTCAAATTGCCTACGATTGCTTACTAGTTTACTCCTGTTACAAATAAATTTTAAAATAACTAATGCATACAGACTATAAATTACTTACATTTTTTATCAGACGCATTTGTGATCGTCAGTCGTCGTCCATGTAAAATATCATCGATAAGAAGCGTTTGTCAAATCGACGCTTATCGATCACAATCGTCATTCATAATACCGAACTTCACAATCGACGAACGATAGTCGATAAGCATCGTTTATCGAATATTTTGCGACAATCGCAATAGACCCCATTCTATTGCAACTCCTTCAATAAACTTCAACATATTACAACTCCTACGATATCATAGTTTTTAGTGGGCTCTCTCTTTTTATTTTGATTTTATTTGTGTTTCTTGTTTGTATTCAAGCCCATCATCGTTTTTCGGTTGTGCTTTCTACCGTTCGCTAGTGTCAAAATTTCTGCCTGGATAGAGTTCTACTAGTTTCATTCCTGTTGTTGGACTTGTAGCTGATTGTATCCGTGTTCTTTCCGTTATGACACTTCGGCATGCGGGTGTAAAGGACCATCTTTTCGCTTTTACTTCGTTTGACCTGTCCATTGACTTTGCTTTTGTATTGAGATGTTTTGGAAAATTCCATTTACAGGTCATTTTCCAGTTATATATTTATTCAATAGTTTCTTAACGAAATTAAAGGGTCACACAATCGCAAACATTTCCCCATTTATTTGTTGCGTATCCTTCATAAATTTTTACTTAAGTTAACGGTAAATAGGAGATAGATTTACTTCCTTGTGAAAAGAGGGCTTCAAGAGAACACCTTCCTGAAATCAAAGACATTTTTCAATTTATTGAATGCACAGAATTTGAGAAATTTTTTTAGAAGTGATGTCAGGCGATTCGCGATTTTAGAGCAGTTTTGCATAAATCACCGATAATATCCCGAAATACCTAAAAATTATTTCAGGTGTCTAAGTCTTTCTAACAAGAAAGTCAGCAAAAGTCTGTATTTTTTTCGGTTTGTTCTAATTCCATTGCTGCTGATGGTAGACTCTAAAAATTCATCTTCACTCTTCAAAAACTTGCATTCATTGAGCTGTATTTTGATGACATCTTTTTCTTATGTTGCAAATACATATTGCCCAAGGCCAGGCTAAAGCAGGCAAGCGCCAGCGTGTGGATGATCCAGATAAGCCACTTTGACAGGACTCACCTGCGCTTGTGCGACTTCCATTCGAAGTGGGTTTCAAGCTCGAGTCAAAGACATTTTGTGACGACCCGGCAAATGCCGTCCACATGTTGGCTCACAAGCAGTTGGCTTGACTTTGGCCAATATGTATTTGCTACATTATGTGCGTACCAACGATACCGTCAAAAGCACTCTGAAAAATTAACGGTGTGTCCTATTTTCCTAATAGCAAATATATGAGCCTGAATTTCCTTGGTGAGTTGCTTTAGCGTTCACCCGCTGCGGGTCGTTAGTTCTCACGTTAGGTCTTTCGTAGGAAAATGGGTACGCTGGTGTTATTTGGATAGTGTCTATAAAAAGAAGTTGGTCTCTTAGAAACTGGACTCAATTGAGTATTGGGTTTGACTGTGAAGATCAAGGCGTGTTCCCTTATAGGTTGATTGATGCCCATAGTTTCGCGTCTTCGTTGTGATTTTGGAAGAAGAGGCCAAAGCTTGTGTAGGGGAAGCGAGGCTGCAAAACATGAGGGCAGTGAGCCACCACTGCATAAAAGCTGGAACATGAAAAGAGTTTCGGGTTTTAAGATTAATTGTTCGGCGACGGAACAGGAGGCGGAAGTTGATATAAGGTTCTGCTTGCAGCAGCTTAGAAATTATTGGCATGTTGCTTTCGAACGTTCACGTTTTAATAGTTTGATACAATATTGTAGTGTTTTAGGGAAGTCAGTTGGTTTTTGGGTACTCAAAATCATCTTGCAATCTTCAGTGCTTTATCTAGTGTTTTATCATGACATTCAATGATACATGGATCCTCTTCATCGATGATAGTTTGTTCAGGATAGACAACTTCGTAAAATTCAAGAATGATTCTCGTTGTCGTTTAGTATTCTAGTGTACCAAGTTCTCTTTAATCTGGATAGTGCAGTTTGAGGCATTTGACGATTTTCTTCGGATTGAATTTGGTGTTACATACTTGAGTTTTGTTATGGATTAATGAAACGATGTCGGAATGACTTAGAGATGATCGTTTGTGTTGAAAATGCGCCCAGTACTCTTTTGTGTAGTCGGATTCATCGAGTTTGTAGCGAATGATTAAAGGGGGAGTTGGCCTTAGCACAACTTAGAACCAGACCGAGGTCCAGAACCAAGAGTGCTAAGGTCCTACAGTGGAATAGCTGGTGCCATTCGAGAGGCAAAACAAAAAAAAAAGAATTGCCCCGAGAGCAGGGTGCCCTAGAAATGGCCGTAAAGGCCCCTTGTCCGCATTAGCGGAGCACCCTTTAACCAACCCCGACGGATGCTGGGGTGCCGCTTTGCTAGCTCGCTGCGGCTGGGGTGGGTTCTTGACAAAATGGGGATGGTTTGCTCTCAAGAAACGGGATGCTACGTATTATTCATCCGTCATGAATACTGTAGCCGCAAACTGGTATATCAACATATCCAGGGACCAAAAAGGGGGCATAGTTCCGTAAAGGAAACCACCCAGGCTCTGCAACATGGGCTGACTAAGCAGACCCAGTGCTCGTGACAACGCACGGAGCCAGAACATTGAAAATCTAAAACGGGAAAATGGGAAAAAGGCTACCTCTCTTTACAAGGAACCCGGGTGAGGCAGACAGCCCCGGGCCCCCGATGGCAGTGGAGCCCTGACCCCGATGGTCTGGGGTCCTCCACCCTCTGACACTGGCCATAAAACTTCAAAAAAAATTCAAAAATCTAACAAAATTCCGGAAACTACTCGTTCGGCCAGTGTCCCTCCCTTTGAAGGATATAAGAAAATGCTGAAAATCACGAAAAACTATTTATCATCATTGGCCAGCCAGGCCACGCGCAGACCCTGAAAAGAAGAAAAGAACTTCTCGGGCTACGCCCAATAAGAAGACCGAAGGTTAAATTTTAGTACAAATTCATTATTATTAATCCTTGACTTTTAGCAGCATACAAATTCATAGTGAACAAAATCTACTCAACACTAAGTCTTTACGAATCGAGATTTTTGGCGCCAAATCCTCGTTGAAAGCAATATAAGGACATTTCAAGACTGGTCGGTATATAAATTTAAGAAAAATATCTGGTTGAGATAAATATTCATTAGTAGGAGTACTGTTAACAAACTTGAAAAATTATCTGACTCTCTTTCAATCCGATTAACTTAAGTTATAAAATACTTAGGTTTTAGTATGTCTGGTTCACTGCTTTCGATTGATATAAATTAATAAGTAAGATTATTCAACAACAACAAAAATCAAATACCCGTGTACAGGTGCTACATATGTTGCGTTCTAGCGTCCAAGCAAAAAAATGGTAATAGCCTTCCTGACCATAATAACATTAACTAGCTTGTAGATCTAAGAATGTCGTTCATCAAAAATTCATTAGCAAGTGTATTAGCTTCTAGTTGAGCTTTGGCATGATCGCCTGATTTGTTAACTGTTTTACAATAGAGCACAAATTGAATCTAAACCCTGAATCAGCAGCAATTGCTACGCAAATGGGTACTTTTCCGCGTCACGTAGGTCCATATTTCCGATCATATAACATTTCTAATTTCGGTCATAAAAATTTCAAAATTTACTTATTGTACAACGTACATACTACTCAGATTGCACATGCATCAACCGGATCATGAACAATTTGTTTTAATTGCAATGGCTTGACAACGTGTCTACTAATTTCTATAAAGTTAAATTATCGAATTGTTTCATGATTTGTTTTCACAATAATTCATTTGTACATGCCTCACATGATATTGGCTTTCTAAGTACTCACTATCGTTATCCCGTTAATTATAATACAATTGATCGCACCCGCATCATTTTTTATAATTACAATTACAATTAATAATCAATTTACAATTACAATTTACAAATAAATGAAGATTTCATTCCTTTTCTATATCAATCATTTACAATTGCGAATATTTCCCTGCGGAATCAGCATGTGTTTAACGATTGTCTAGCTCACTCAAGTGGCTTGTAATGCCCAAATGTATTTGTATTAGTGCAAATTTGGATTCTGGGTCCAGTTGGACCACTTTACTCTTAAACGAGTATGTAGAGTTCGGTTTAAATCAAAAATATTCATATAACAGGAATGCCAAAGGCAACAAAACCCGTTTCGAATCACCATTCGAGTGGATGGCGGCTTGATAAGGTCATGACCACCAACCTTTGGAGAGCTCATGGCTATCGAACGAACGCTTAATTATATATGATTTGTATGCAGCGCCAATAAAAAAAAACAAGCATGATGATATAGAACGAGACTGCAAGGCTTGTAAAATCGGCGAAATTCTGTAAGCGTCGTTGCTGTTTTTTTTTTTTTTTTTAAAATTTACCATCACCGCTCCTGCCGCTGCTAAGTACCATCTCTGCCATCATAATCTGTACGCCATAGGGATCGCAGCCGTCCATTCTCATGTTCGGAGAATCGTGTCGTTAGTTCGAATAAGTGTGTTCGCCCTAAAACCATCCGAAGTATCTTACGTTCCGATGGATATACAAGTAGAGTTCCTCGTAAAACAAACCCGCGAATATCGATGGCCTGCTATATTTGCATGATCTTGTAGCGCTTTCGGCCCCAACCATCAAAAACCAATCCACCCAAAAATGTACAGCAGGTTCGGAGGATGCAAGCTCTATCGACATACACTCAGATAACACATGAGAAAGAAATGCACGCAAAAAAAAAGATATGCATTTCAATTTCGATACTCATTTGTTTTGCAATGAAAGTTCGTCTGCAATGCACATGTACATATGTATGTACATACCTGGCAAATGTTGGGAAATACGGGCGTTCTCCAAGCAACTATTTACACTATTATGTATTATCGCTTCCCTTGAATAAGTCACCAGGCAACTTTTACGAATTGCACGTGCATTCCGGCACCTGCCAAGGGCACGTGCACTTTGACAAAGTATGATTCGCTTTGCCGGACTTGTCTTGTAACCACAAATATCATATTTCTGCTGTTCACACTGCACTGCCCACATGCAACTTTAACACGGTTGCCGAACTTTATCTCGTTTAAATTGCAAGAACTTTATTAGCCATGATTTCCTTTCACACTTCTTTTATGAACAGTTTTGATTCCGTGCAGTATGTCGAACTATTATTGTTTTATTATTCTTGATTTTCTTAAAAATTAAGCACTTTTGCACTGCATACTAACTACGCTATTCTTCCGCCGCGGGCTACACCAATCCAACCTCAAACTACCGCTCATTGCGACGATATCTCTCACTTAATCCCACTGCTCGTTAGAATTCTTGTCCGCCACCCGCCGCGCCAACACGACCCGTCGCTTCGCCCACATTCAATCGACTCTCTCTTTTTCTCAGCCAAAATAGCCGACGTGCGCGCACAATTATTCTTTTAATTTGACTATCAAGGGACGAAATACGGAATGGCGAAACTGAAAAACGTTTCCGATCCACATTACTAAATACAAAGAAAGTGCGACCGCAACGACAAAATTTAATGTTTCTGGGTGACCAATGTCAAAAGCACTCCACGTTGTAGGATTGCAATCTGATGGGCGAGCGCACAAACACCCAAAACGACTCGCACATGCCCAAGATACCAAAGGCAACCAGCTTCCTTCGCGGACGGGTAATGAACGACTGTCCATAGCCAAGCGCTGCATCCTCACAGCCCAGCCGCAGCATCGCAATTTGCCATAAACAATTTACCGTTGATACGGTAAATTAGTTTTGAAAAAATGAATTTTTCGAAGCGACATCGCTTGTGTTTCGATTTGTCGAAAACAAGGTGCCGTAAGAGGGCAAGTAGAGGACTTTTGATACAATGCGTATCAAAAGTCGTTTGCCGTGAATTTTAGAAACAAAGTTCAAATGGGCAAATGCTACAAGTTATCCCAAGAATTCCCTCAAACTTTTCACAATATCTGGTATTTTTTTTGGATGAATTGATGTTCTTTTTGATGTTACTTAATATTCGTTCAGGAATTAAACTTTTGCTTTCCTTGGATCTGAATAATCTCGAAAACAAACTGAATAATTGGTATTTTAATTTAAAGACCAATTTTTCCTCTTTGCGCTTTTGGCCTACCAGTTAAAGGATCTATTTCCTGGTGTGTTTCCATCTATTTCGTTCACTTTATTGTTTATTATTTTATTGTTGATCATGTTTTATGGGTCCCCCCTCAAAGTCGCTATCTAGGTCCGGATGGGTAGTCGCCTAAATGATCCCATGGTAATCTAATGCAAACAGGGAGGCCACCTAAAGATTGTCAGACGCCTTTATTGGGTCATCTGCGCAGAGCCGGATCAGCGCTAATCAGGAGTGCAATCCAACCGAGTCTGTTTCGCCAACTCAAAGGCGCGTGTTTCGAACGTACTCTGAGCTCTGCCAAGGTTTTAACAGGACGGAGGCGGTATGATATTAACCTAGAGCCTTTGGCACTCGGATGTTCAGAGTCGATCCAGAATACCATATCCACCAGCCCAAATGCATCAATTGCAAATCATTAATCGAGATCTTTGTCTGTCTAGAGTGAGCCAGTTTGTGCCAATGTAGAAATAGCATATATGCATGAATGCCCTATAAGGAGGTCGTAAAATTCACCATTTTTACGGACGATAATTTTGATGATTTTGTGTACGGTGAATCCCTTCTTTTGAATTCGTGCAACGCAAATTCTTGTGTGTATGTCTAAAATGTAGCACAATCATCCAGATTTATCTGCCAATGCGATTTCGTTTCGTTGTGCTGAGTTTCAAACCTTTGTGCCTAGTTCCAAATCAGTTTTTAAGTTGTCCAGATTTCTGCCTGCCGCCTAAACGGCTTTTCTTCTGAAGTAGCTAGGTAGGTCTTTCTAAATCATCAGATCGGTCGGCACAAATCTAACAATAGTACTTATACTTATTTCCTCTTGCTACGATGGTGCTCTTTATTTGTGATTCTTTAATCGAGGCGGTACTATTACGCATTTTCTCCACTATGAGAAAATAAGTAATCTAGATTATCTTCCCATCTTCATACTTTAGTTTGTGCAAATATTTGCTACTATTTCTCTGCCATTAAAATCGAGTTGAACATCAAACACTGTTGCTCCTATATGAACTCTAGTAAATGTGATTAAAATGGAATGTATACTTCATGATTAATTTCAGACCATGATGTTTCAACGCCTTAAGGACTGCTCAAAAATCTCGATCTATACTGAAATACGAAACTAATGAGTCAAAACTGATCACAACTCTTTGACAAACCTTCAATGTTACTTTAGATACCGAAACGATCCAGCTTTCATTCAACCACAATTTTCAATTCCACGTTACTACCTTCACGGTATCACTTTTCTATTTCATCCCACTCGCTGCCTTAATCGCAAGAAAATCTCCCTAAAATGCGGCATTTCGCGTAAATGGCGACTACCAGCTCAGATCAGCTCAGCTCAGCAAGTCTGTACAGTGGGATACCACAAAGGCTGATTTGTGCATAACATCGCATTTCCATTAGTGTCATTCCACCTTACTTGGGAGGTATCGTCCGATGATGTCGTGCCTATTGTCCCGGCCGTGGACCGATGCGACGACGGTTGAACGGGCGACAATAACACGCCGGGCGTAATACGAAAATTACGTGATATCGAAGACGACGTATGTGAGATATGTGGCAAGGAAAATGTCGCACAATCTTAACATTAACCTGGCAGATAACCTGCGCGAAGCCGCACTACACTGCCAGCTAGTTTCGTGCATGTGCGATGATTATGTGCACACGGCTAAGGCAAGGAAATCTACGAGAAAATAGTGCAATGGCGATGGAACGGATTCGGCTAAGCTAGCTCAGGTTTTCATAGGTACCGCCACCGTTGTCCGCACGTATCTTTCGACGGTTCTGGCAAACACTGAAATTAACGTGAGGCAAGGTGGGAGAATCTTCTTGTTTTATCTGCGCACTGTTAATTGGACGAGAAGGACATGACATTGTTTTGAGCCAAGGACGATTACAAAACCTGGCGGGATGTTTTCCGATGATTAGAATTATCGGCAATGAGGTTTGTTGTTTTATTCGATTCTATTGGGTTCTTGTTGTTGTTGTAAGAAATGGATGGTTTGTTGGTGGGCTTTTGGTTTAGAACGTGCTTCCGATAAGTTCGTCGGCAAATAGATGATTAATTAGTGGATCTCTTTTGCACAATCTGGCCGTGGAGAACAAAATAGAACGTTTTGGTATTCCGTACCAAAAGTATGTTGGAGGCTCTAACACCCAGTCTCATTACAGAAGAAGACTGTGCTAGGTATGGACGGTACAGGTGAAAATCACGATAATCACCCAGTTCAGGACAGAACATATTTGCCACATGTCTTAGACAATTAAGATTACGTGAAGAATTTTCGAGCAGCATTCTTTGACTGAAAATTGATTTTCGTGTTTCGACTTTCGAAACGTTCAAGCCGCCAGTCTTGTTATTTACCCACATTCGTTTGGCTATTTGAATTGCGGCCATTACCATAATAATTTCGAAACATCAATTTTGGTAACCTACTATGCACAAATTTTTAAGATATTTGCATGTTAATGATATGCTTGTTATACTTACTTCATGTTCAACCAAACACATATGTAAATCCTCTCCACTTTAAATGAAATACAAATCGAAAAAATGACTCTAATATAACAAAGCAATCCATTCACTACTATTCAGATGCAAACAATTAGATGACCTACAGTTGTTTGCTTTCACTGAATTCAATCTGAAGGAAAATCAAACAATGTCTGATGCTGAATGAAAAATGAAAATTAACATTTCCATCAATCCATCAATTGTCTAGCACACAAACAAAAAACTAACTTAATTACCAACTGCATCGACTGAGCAAACAATTCGAAGACGAAAAGAAAAAAAATTGAAACGTTAATTTCGCACACCAAATGCCAATAGTTTTTAATTTTAATTTTCATCCCGATAGGCCGACCAGGCGTCATTTCATCTAATTTATTCAATTCGCACGAAGATGATCGATTCAATTCTACTATTCAGTGGCATGACATGATGGTACGGGATAATGACAGTCTGGCTCATCACAGACGACGGTAAAGTATCTTTGCGCGATGGCCCCAAATGCACTTGGATAAAATATATTTATCTAATGTGCTACTTTTACGCTCCCGAAGACAATTCATTCTGCCGGTGGTGGTGATGATGCTGAACGATAATGATTGTGATGATAGCGGGGCCAGGCGTGCCATGATGCCGGATACTTATTCAATTACACTTTTAAACTTTCTTCAGATTCAGATTTATCTGAAAATCATCGTGGCCGACCTCACGGTTCAGATATGGCACCTTCAATGCTCTGGCGGTGTTCGTTCTCCAGGGAGCTTTGTGTTAATAAGTTGTTGTTTTTTCATATGAGTGATTGCCAATCCTAGTCTCATTTTCATAAGAAATATGCTGACGTTTTCCAAGCTGAGTACTTTCGTTTGTGCTTCCGCTCAACTACAGCGATGCAGGATGTCTGGCGGCAAAATGAAAATTATTTTTTATTAATCGCCAGTGATACTGTGTGTGCTTTTCAATCAATTTAATGTGAAGAAGATTCATTGGAATTTTCGAAATAGACAGTGAGGTGCGGGTAATATCATCAATGATATCGACAAAAACCTTCTAGTGGCTGTATAGTTCTAAATACCTACTAACCCATATGATGCTAACTGTTCGGAAGCATTTAGGTTCGGACAATGCAAGGCACACGTAAACTATCGTTTCAGAAGTATGAATTAGTTGCGCAACATTGCCTGCCAGATTGAAGGTTACGTCAAGCGATGAGCCAGTCGGTGCTTTGTTGGATTTTAATTATTGGGTGAAAACTTAAAGGTAATAAATTAACATTAATATTAATGTTCAAATATCATGCTAGTAAGTGATCAGACTGGCAGTGGCATACTTTTACACAAACTGACGGTTAGAGGTCTAATGTGGAATGGTAATTTGAGATGAAAAAAATTGTTCTTGTTCATGACTCGTGTTTGCTGTTGGTGGTCAGGTGTGATTCATGAAAATATGAAGATTTGAAATCTCTCTATAGGTCTTTTGATGATTCTGTACCAAAGTATTTGATATTCAAATCAAAAAATGCACATGAAGTAAAATGTTTGAATTGCGGCAGGAAATAGGATCAAAATATACAAAATAATTTCGGAATTTGCTGATTGGAGAGGCTAACCAAATGTTGTCTTGACCTAATTCCGATTTATCCAGTCAAAACCTACAAAAGTATTTTAAAAAACATAGCTTAGAATTATTTTCCGTTCCTTTAAACAGTGAATATAAATATGTTGAGAGAGTCGCTCAAAATATATCTGGTCAATTTTAATTTACCAATTACTTAACTTTTATCTATTATAGTTTATTCCATTATTTTTGTAGTAGATACTTATTGAATATTTATGTTCATGGTAATGCATTAGCTATTCGATTTATTGCCACATCTAGTGGCATCAACTTTGGAAATTTGGCTTTAACTTGTGCAACAAATATTGAGGGCGAAAATTGTATATATTTTACCGCAACATTTCCTTGAACATCGAAAATCAACGCCATCTTTGTAATGAACTGTTTTGCTAGTACTGGATATTAGTTGCCAAAATTAACAATCCATTCAGTACGATGAGATATAATAGTTAAATTTACAGGTGAAAAAAGTTTTTCAACTTTTAAATGCATGAAATCTTACCCTAGAAATACTGTCTCTCAATGACGTTTAAATATTTTATCATTTAGAGCGTTGTAACGAAACTTAGTTCAATAAATAGCAAATAAGTAAGAATTTTCACGATGAAATAATCTATGGTTGGTAACTGCTTTATGCATATAAAAATGCTGTCGCTGAAACCCGACGAGACTCCTGTGTGAGTGCGTCCGTCTGTGACGCTTACCTAAACTAGTTTAAATCTATGTATGTGTGTGTATGTATTTGTGTATTTTTTTTAGAATAAGGACTCAGTCGAGGAATAAATTTGTTCGAGATACGACGCGTTTTCTTTACCTTTGCGATATAATTAACAAAGTGGTCCTTCGAACCGGATCGGGCAGTACGTGGAAAAAAGTCCGCTTATACATTCTGAGATGGCTGGAAAATACCTCGGAGATTCAACTGGAATCGAGGAAAAAATCCAAAAAGCATCCAGAGACGTGTTAGCCGCGGTTCATTTCGTACTTTTCGGGAATTATGCCAATGTGAATTTCGTCAAAAGGAACATTCGCAAATTTTCGAATTTCTCCTTCGACGGTGACGATCGGGAAACCCACCTCCGCTTAATAGGCGAATCACTTAGCTTAAAGCAATTAAAATCAGTGGCAGTGTTTTTCAATTGTGACTGCAAAAGTGTTGGTGATGCCCTTGAAATTTCGCGAGTAATTGTTGGACGCATTGAAAACATGACACGTGATCTGAAGAAGACGCCATCTTCTAAGTGCTCTCTGAAAAGTGATGTGAAAACAACACCAAGTGCACAACAACAGACAGAACTGTGTCAACTACAGGAAGAGTGTCTGAAAAAAGAGACGGAGCTCCTTGAAATACAATGCGAAATCATTGAGCTAAGAAGTGACAATGAAAATCCGCAAAACGCGTCTAAAATTGCAGCAAAACAATCATTGCTGCAAGTGAAAAAAGATATGCTTGAACTTTATAAAGCAAGAATAGACAACAAAAAAACACTAATTCAGAAGCAAATTGATGAAAGTGTGAGTGTGCCGTGTTCAGAGGCTGAGTGCGATGACGCTGTGTGCTATGAGCCTCCGTGTCAAGACAATATATCTACAGTGTCGAGTGATGGTGTGCGAGCTAGGACGATAGACGAGCGTGTCCTGGCTTTGACAAACACAATGAAAAACTTTTTGTCACGGCAGACGGTAGGCACCAACATAATAACGTTTGATGGTTCGTCGAGTTTAAAATGGCCGATCTTCTTTGCGCAGTATGAGACGGCATGTGAGTTGTGCGGGTTTAGTGATAAGGAAAAAGTTATGAGATTAGATCAGTGCCTTCGCGGTGAAGCAAGACAATGCGTGGAACTTTTGTTGTGTACGGCACGTGAGCCAGATACCGTAATAAAAATTTTAAAGACAAAATACGGACAGCCTGATGCAATCTTACGTGAGATAGTAAGCACTATCACCGGTCTTTCGCGTGTGGTCTCCAGCGAGACACTTATGAACTTTTGCTATACGGTGCAAAACATGGAAGCGATTGTGAGTGACAATATGTTTAATTTCGTCGATCAACGGAATTTAATATCCCGTTTCTTGTGTAAGCTCCCAGCGCATCTGTTAACGCAATGGGGATGTTATTTGATGTCAAACAATATTCAGCTTCGGGAAGAAACGCTTAAAGACTTTGCTACGTGGTCGCAAAACATGGTGGAAATCACCTCGAGGACATTCGCGCACGTCGAGGATGCTCAACCAATCGCGCATGAGACAAAATCACCGTCATCATCTCGTATCCAACAACAAAAAATCTGCAAGGCATGCAAAACTACGGAGCATAGTTTAGATCGCTGTCCAGTGTTCAAGTCAGCGGATACAAAACGCCGATGGAAGATAGCAGAAAATTGTCGTGCGTGTTACTGTTGCTTGAATTACCATCATGGAAGCTGCAACAACAGAAAACCATGTGGAACGAACGGATGTGAAAAGTATCACAACCCATTGCTCCATAAAAAAGACAATGTGAAAGGTGATGTGCAAGTTACAACATGCACGACCGATGTCAACTGTGATGTCATGCTGAAAATAGTTCCAGTTAAAGTACGTGGACCATTGGGATGTTTGGACGTCAAGGCAATACTGGATGAAGGAAGCACAACAACTCTTCTAGACTCCTCTGTGGCTTCAGCTCTTGGATTAACAGGCCCTATAACTCCACTATGCTGCAAATGGACTGGCGACATTCATCGATTTGACAATGAATCTCAAACCGTGCAAGCAGAAATTGCAGCAAGTAAGTCACCGAAATATTTTGAACTCAAAGATGTAAGAACAGTGAAGGATTTGAATCTGCCAAATCAAAATCGAGACATACGAAAACTCACTGTAGAATATCCCTTTGTAAGACAAGTAGCAACAGCAATTTGCGATAAAGAAAAGCCCTTAATATTGATTGGCCAAAACAATGCAAAGCTGATCGTTTCTCGGCAAATTATCCAGCCAAGCACCGGAACACCAATAATTTCCAAAACACTACTTGGATGGACCATACACGGCCCAATTGTTTCGTCAAACATATGTACACCAAAAAGTGAAATATCCTTCACATGTTGCGAACATCGCGATGAAGAGCTTCATGAAGCGATAAAAGAATACTTTCGGCTTGAAAACTTTGGTGTGACGCATGTACCAGAAAACAAACGGAAAACAATTGAAGAGGAACGTGCTCTTAAAATAGCCGAAAATACAATTCGACAAACCGGGAACAGATACGAAATAGGAATACCGTGGAAGTATGACGATTTTAGTTTTCCCGATACACAGCCAATGGCTCTACAACGGCTAAAATGTCTCGAAAACAGATTGCTGAGAAATAAGCAAACCAGCATCGCATACTGCAATGAGATAGAGAAACTTATAGCCAAAGGCTATGCTTTGCCAGTTGAAAAACATGAGCTAAAGGATGCAAAACATATTTGGTACTTACCACATTTTGCTGTGAAAAACCCCAACAAGCCCGAGAAAGTGCGAGTAGTGTTCGATGCTGCAGCAAAATCAAACTCCATGTCATTGAACGATTTTATACTACCCGGGCCTGATTGGCTTACACCACTGTTTAACGTTCTATGCAAATTCCGAACACACAAAATAGCATTCACTGGAGACATAGAGGAAATGTTCAACAGAATCGAGATCGTGGACAAAGACAGTTTTGCGCAATGCTTTCTGTGGCGAGATATGAAATCCGATAAACCAGTTCGAGTATACCGTATGAAGGCAATGCTTTTTGGTACCGCTTCATCACCATTTTTGGCACAATTCGTCAAAAATTACAATGCCAAGAAGTATTCTTTGAGTCACAAAGAAGCAGCATTAGCGATCATAAATGATCATTACGTAGACGACTACTTACACGGAGCCGATAATGAAGAAGATGCAATACGGATAATTAAAGATGTGATCTACGTACACTCAAAGGCTGGATTCAAACTTCAAAAAATCGCAACTAATTCCGAAATAGTAAGCCGAAATCTGCCAACATGCCTTCTATCGAAAACTTCCGTTTCCAGAATGGATCGCTTTTCTCAGGAACAACATCGTGTCCTTGGAATGCTGTGGGATGCAACAACTGATCAATTTGGATTTTCTCTCGACTTCAAAAAAATTGATGCTAATATCATGAGCGGCAGTAAAACACCAACTAAACGCCAAGTTCTTAGAGTAGCCATGTCTATCTTGGATCCCTTGGGTCTGCTTTCGCCAATCACCATTAAAGTGAAAATGCTACTGCAAGATATTTGGCGGTCAGGAATTGGATGGGATGATTTCATAAGCAGCTCTATGATACTAAAATGGGAATCATGGCTGAAATCACTAAATGACGTTTATCACCTAAAAATACCCCGATTCGTGCCGATAAAGTCAGATCAAATCGAATTGCATATTTTTAACGACGCAAGTGAAAATGCGTACGCATCATCTGTGTATATATGCGCGAGAACTGGAATTCAAACAGAAGTTACATTAGTTGCCGCTAAAGCAAGAGTTGCCCCTTTAAAGACGATCACCATCCCAAAAATGGAACTTCTCGCAGCGTTAATGGGAGCAAGACTATGCACAGAAGTGATTAAAACGCTTAATCTGCAAAAAGCAAATAAAAGCCTCTGGACATATTCACGTACAGTCTTACAGTGGATCAAGTCCGAAAAAAAGTTGCAAACGTTTGTTGCATCACGAGTTGGAGAAATTTTAGAGCTAACAGAAATAAATGAATGGTTCTGGATTCCCTCTGAGCAAAACATTGCAGACATATGCACAAGAGATAATGTCGTAAAAAACTTCGACTGCAATCATGACTGGTTTAAAGGTCCTAAATTCCTTTATAATATTGAGAATGGTTACAAAGAAACTCAACCACAACTTGACTCTAATATAGAAGAAAGATGCGAAATCAGTCTTAGCACAATCAATTCAACTGAGCTACAGCTACTTATGATCAAATCACATTATTCATGGGTGAAACTTCTTCGTATAACTGCACGAATAAAACGTTTCATTGACAATTTAAAATCGAATGCTGACAATCGAAAAACTGGGCCAATGACCGCAGATGAATTACTATGGAGTGAAGAACTTTGGTGGAAACATGTGCAACAAACTAGCTTTCCTGACGACATTAAAAATATCAAAGCCATGAAGAGGAACAAAAATGGCAAACTGCGTAAGCTATCATTGGTTATGGACGACAATGGTATTCTTCGAATATCAAGCAGGATACAAAAGGCAGAGAACACTTTGATCGAAAAAGAACCAATCGTTTTATGTGGTAGTAACCCATATGTACGATTGATGATTTTACACTACCATAAATTCTACGGACACCAAGGGCTGGAAACTGTTATCAACGAACTAAGACGACGTTACTGGATTCCTAGAATTCGCTCGGTAACAAAAAAGGTATTTTTTGACTGCGCATACTGCAAAAGACGTACATGCAAGCCAACCCAACCAAAGATGGGGTCGCTGCCAAAAGAGCGTTTACTACACCACGAAAAACCCTTTACAGCTACCGGAATAGATTATTTCGGTCCATTTCTCGCGAAATCAGGACGAAAAATAGAAAAACGTTACGGTGTATTGTTTACTTGCCTCACAACTCGAGCCGTTCATATCGAAATTGCACATTCTCTAAGCACGGACTCTTGCATAATGGCAATACGTAGATTCCTGTCTAGAAGAGGATCAGTTAAAATCTTTCTAACCGATAATGCTACAAATTTCCGTGGAGCCAGTAGAGAACTGATTGAAGCGTACGAGGAATTAGATGAAAAACTCTTGCAAGAAGAAATGGCGAACAAGCGGATTCAATGGAAATTTATACCGCCACTATCTCCACATATGGGCGGAGCATGGGAAAGGCTCGTGGGTTGTTTCAAACGATCGCTGATGGCAATATTAACCGATAGACATCCAACAGATGAAATATTATCGACGGTATTTGCGGAAGCTGAATACATAGTAAACAGCAGACCTCTAACTCACGTTTCCGGAGATGAAACAGATAATTATAGTATCTCTCCAAATGATATATTGATTGGAAAATCTATGTACGTCCGAGCTCCAGGAATATTCACGGAAAGAGATCTTCTTCTTAGTAAGCAATGGAGAGTATCTCAAGCTTTAGTTGATCTTTTTTGGAAAAGATGGATGCGTGAGTATCTTCCTACACTAATTGGAAGAAATAAATGGACGTCCGATGAACCTAACATCAAAGAAGGCGAAATAATAGTGTTGAACGAAACTAAACTTCCAAGAGGAGAATGGCCACTAGGAGTGGTCATTAAAACATATCCAGGAGAAGATAAAGCTACTCGTGTTGCCGACGTAAAAACTGCGACTGGAATATATCGCCGACCAGTCTCGAAACTCCATCGACTAAACATTTGTGTTGACCAGGACCAGTGTGTCAACACGGGGGGTGGAATGTCGCTGAAACCCGACGAGACTCCTGTGTGAGTGCGTCCGTCTGTGACGCTTACCTAAACTAGTTTAAATCTATGTATGTGTGTGTATGTATTTGTGTATTTTTTTTAGAATAAGGACTCAGTCGAGGAATAAATTTGTTCGAGATACGACGCGTTTTCTTTACCTTTGCGATATAATTAACAAATGCTATTGGTTTGCATTTACGTTTAGGGATTAGCATTTGTGATTATTTGTTAATATGATTGAAAGTTATTATTTCTTTTATTTCAAGCTCATTAATTTATATGACACTTCTACTTGCTCGCATCAATACCTTGAAAATCCATCTTTTATCTTTCTTGTCGAGAATGCTCCAGAAATTTTGTTGGTTCTTCCCGAATAATTTTTTTTTTGCACGAAGTTCGTCTTTTATTTTCTATTTGAAGAGAAAGAACTACAGCAACACTTGGCATTGGAACTTCCTTTTTCCACTGTTTACGTTTGTGGTGATTTTTGGTTGGACGGTAATCGATTCACTCGACCAACTGAGATATACTCAGGTCATCAAAGAACACCCGAAAGAATAGAAGCTGTAAAAAAAAGTTATTCCAAAATCCGATCTCATCTGCAAGAAAATTGTCCAAATTGTTCAAATCGTTCAATCAACAATCACAATTCCATGAAAAGTGCTGACGTTTCCGTTTCTCTGGAACTATTTTCACAGCATATTTCTAGTAATGTATTGATTGCAATCTGGGAATAAGGTGTGACAATATTTGGGAATGAGGAAGAGTGATATAAATGGACGAAAACTTCCTTGTTCTATATTTGAACAAAGACTATTTTGCGCTTGATGTCACAATAAATGAAAAAATTAAAAAGGCTTTGATTTCGCCATTTACAGGACGAAGTAGAGAGCTCAAATGAGCTTAATTCACCTCATAGTTTCTTGGGTTTTGTTTTAAATTTTTGTGGCAAGTACTCTCTTAAGTATCAGATGTTGTCTTTATTTTCCAAATTTAAATCGCCAATAATAATCATTTGTCGCATCGATATCTTTCTTATCGCTTATTAGCCTACCAAAATTTACAAATTTTTCCCTTTTTGGGTGTAAATGACCTTGATAAAATGTTGATATCATCCAAATACATAATTTTTTTTTTTGTGTGAGTAAAAGTGTTCCCTAGCTGTGAAAAGTTAGTTTCCCGATGACGTGATCCCAAACGACGTGAAAGACCAGCACGTTGCTTTGCATTAGACCGATTTTCGCCTGGAACAAGTTCGTCATTGCAATATTTATTCTAACCAGTAGTTGGTTTTTGTAATTTACAAATAGAGACTTCTCTACTACAATTCTCTATTTGACGCCATTCTCAACTAAATAAACTCTACCGACATTTCGCAATTGGATCTTTTCACGACACCGATTGACATAGAGTGAGTGTTTCTGTAATGCCATATGTAAAGGGTGCCTACTCTATCAGTTGACAATATTGTCACGGCCATTTTTGTAGTTGAGTTAGAATTTTCGTGATAGAAATCTGTAGGAGAACGTGTATGAGAAAATGAAAATTTAAAGATTTATGTCCGTTCAAGTTACAAGAACAAGCCTCTAATTGGGTAGAATTAATATTAATTGGGTAATTATCAATAAGGAAAACATTATGGCTGTCGAACTCATGTGCTTCTTAAAGCATTTATCAACTTATTTGCCTTTCCATGCATTTATCTTGTGTTTTCACTGAATTTACAGTACACACTAATGCTTATATAGTATAAAAATCCGTAGCTTTTTTGTGAGTGAGAGAGGTTTAACGAATATGTTGGCAACCTTGTGGCTGCGGCAGTATCTTGAAATGATTCTCAGCAAAATAATAACTCCTGATCAACAGATTAAAATGAAATTCACACAGTAGGTTCACCTTAGTGTTTGCCAAATTTGGCAGACTTTTGCTTACAAAATCAGAGTAAGGTTAAACGTAGTGTTCTCGAAAGTCTGAAGACAAATGATCTGATGCAATAATAATGAAGATCTGTTGATAATTTAAATCCAGTAAAGAGTTTGACACTTTCTATCCCTATAAAAACTTAGAGTTCCATAGGCATTCGTCAAGATCATGAAAGTATGTTTGCACACAATCAACAATTCCAGAAATCGTCCTTGATCAAATCATTATTTGATAGCATCTGTATTTTATGAGGCAGTTAGGAAGATATTCGACAAGATGACAATAATTTCTTTAATATGACTAGATAATCAACTTCTTACCACAAGAAATCAGACCTATCATCAAAACAAAATCAGTTTCCTTTTCTGCAACATATCTAAAGCAAAGCGTAGCAAAGCCTTCTACGCAAAAAAAAACAACATTTTTCAACTACCTTCAGGCCTACTATTACCGACAATCTTCTCCTTGTTCAATTTTTCATTCCCATAATGCTTCCTTCTGTTTCCAAGTCACCACAATAGAGCTCCTCTATCTGCTTGCATTATTCCTGCATCGTTTCACGTTCGCATCGGTACAAGAAACAATTTCAGCAGGCCTATCATCAGAATTAATCTAGAGCTCGAAAACAAATACGTACCTAGCACACACATACAAAGTCGGAAATCAACTAACGTTTCCGCAATGATAATCTAAGTACAATTAATATCATTGTCCAGTTCAGTGCAGTTTGCTGCTCAGGTGTAATTACGCGAACGCACGTACCGAGAGCAATGCTCACTCAACTGTTCTGAGGAGATTCGAATGCACTTTTAAGAGCCTCCTAATCCTAATATAATTAGAACGAGGAAGTCAAATGTCGGAGAGCTTTAGGTAAATACCGAAAAAGATGAATGATAAGCGGATACCCTTCGGTGATATGGCGGAATCGGCCTATTCGAATAATTCGCGAGCATTTCCTGCATCATTCAAAAAAATTAAGTTGAGCTCTCGATCAGATTGTCTGTCCGGACGGAGTCGAGACGACGAGCGTATTTGAATAAGATATGGCGCTGGCGTGGATGGTTTGGCTTGTAACAATAAATGTGATTATGTTTGGGATTGGACTTGTGAGTAGGCATGTCTGACATCACTAATAGGAAGTGAGTAGTATGGATATGCGGGTTCTAGACCACTTTGTATGAAAAATGTTTGCGGTCAGAGACTTCCGGTCGGGTAGCATAAGCCACGCCCACTTTGTGGTTAGTCTTTGCGGTTAGAGTCTTTGCGGTTAGAGAAAATAGATAAGGATTGTTTACGTTTACGCTGCGTGGATGATATCAGGTGTGTGTGTGTGTGTGTGTGTGTGTGCTTATCATGATTTCTGGGAGTCTTATCATTTCTAGCTTGAGTTTGCATTGAAGACGATATGTTTGAACATGCGCGTTTGTGGTTAATTAGATTGGACTGATAAGAATTGGATGCCATCATGTGTGCATATTGGGTGATTTTCGAGTCTTATCATTTCTAGCTCGAGTTTGCATTGATGATGATATGTTTGAACATGCGCGATTGTGGTTGGATAGATTGGACTGATAAGCGTTGTATTGGATGCCATCATTTGTGCATATTGGGTGATTTTCGAGTCTTATCATTTCTAGCTCGAGTTTGCATTGAAGACGATATGTTTGAACATGCGCGTTTGTGGTTGAATAGATTGGATGCCGAAGGCGTCTAATCAGCAATAAACGGAAGTACTCAACCGCAAAATTTAACTAATTAGCGTGTTTCGAGTTTTCATCGTTTTGATGAACATGCGCGTTTGTGGTTAAGTGATAGAATTGGATGAAATATTGGCTCGTGTCTTATCGGAACGGAAGTACTCAACGTGAGAATTTTACTAATTAGCGAAATATTGTTTTAGGATGTGAGAAGTGTGGGAAAAGTTTTTGTATGGTAGTTTTAGATAATATGGTTTGATAAGCATAGAAATGTGGTTACGATTTTCGTATAAAAGCAACTGCAAGAGTTTTTGAACACAAGTTTGCATTCGACTTTCAGTGAATCCAGGCGATCTCAACGATTAAAGTTTTGAATATTTTGTGAAAAGTGACTTTTGGAGCAAATCTGTAAACAGTTTTTGGTAAGTTCAAAATATATTGATTAAAATTGTTGTTTTGTATTCTGTGTTAGAACACGTTTATAAAAAGTTTTTTTTCATTTCAGAATATCCCCAGTGACTAGAATTTTTTTTGAAGTGCATTAACAATTATTAAGTGGTTTAAAATACCAAAAAGTGCTCCAATTGACTCAAATAAGACTCAGACCCCCAGTGACTAGAATTTTTTAAAGTGCATTAACAATTTTTAAGTGGTTTAAAATACCAAAAAGTGCTCCAATTGACTCAAATAAGACTCAGACCCCCAGTGACTAGAATTTTTTAAAGTGCATTAACAATTTTTAAGTGGTTTAAAATACCAAAAAGTGCTCCAATTGACTCAAATAAGACTCAGACCCCCAGTGACTAGAATTTTTTAAAGTGCATTAACAATTTTTAAGTGGTTTAAAATACCAAAAAGTGCCCCAATTGACTCAAATAAGACTAATAAATACAATCATGTTCTGTCAGGCGTGTAAAATTGATGTAGAAAGTGCGGTGTGGCTGTTCCACTTGAGAACAAATTTGCATAAGCGAAATGCTGCAGAGACAATTAATCAAAATTTGAAGAGAGTGAAATCCTGTTTTAGCAACCGTATCGAGACTCTCATTTTCGAAAATAAGGATGAGAGTCTTTTGGAGGTCGGAGAATTTTTGAAGAGGATGGAAGATCCCTTAATGGAATATCTCCGCAAAACATTAGCGGAGCGGTTGGGAATGAAAATCAATATTGAGCTCTTTGCGGAATTCGTCAAAATGGATGCTGATATGGACAGTGAATGTGTAGTGAGCATAAAATCGTTCCACACAAAGATGCAGGCCATAATCAATTGTTCTGAGCTAGAGATCGCGTTCAATAATATGGCCACGCAAATCAAAGAAAAAATGGAAGAATTCCAAGAAAAAGACAGCGGATGGGCTTTGATTAGGATAACTCATTGTGAGCTTAATGTAAATGAGTTCAAACCACTGCGAGGAACGAACTTCATTCCTTTACCCAAATATTTATCATCCAAACGAGCATGTGTGAACGTGAAGAATAAAGATATTTATTGCTTCAAGTGGAGCGTTATTTCCGCTATGAACCCAGTCGACATTCATTCCGACAGAACATCATCATACCAAATCGATAACATTGCTGACAGCGTAATACGGTTAAATAATGGAATATTACTCAATTTTTGTGATCTGAAGTTTCCCATGAAGATTAAAGACATTGCTGGTTTTGAACAACTAAACCAATCGATTAGCGTCAATTTGTTCGGGTACGACGACGAAATCAAGAAAATTGTGGGTCCCTACTATCTCACGAAGCAAGAAAAAACTCATCATATCAACTTACTGCTGCTGCAAGCTGGAGAAAAATACCATTATGTTTGGATAAAAAATATATCAAGGTAAGAAAATGTAATAGGTTTTTTTTTCTAAGATGTGCTTAAAGAATTTTTTTACAGATTAATTGGCTCACAGCAAACATTACACAAAAGTGTGATATATGTATGCAACCAGTGTCTGCAACATTTTGCTTCAAGTGAGATGCTTGAAACGCATAAGGATGAGTGTGGCAGAATTGTAACCAAAATGGTGGAACCGGAGAAATCGACGTTGGAATACAAAAATTTCGAACGACAGCTGGATGTACCGTTCGTGATCTACGCTGACTTTGAGTGTCTTCTTCAGGACATTGACACCTGCGAGCCGGATCCAGCGATTTCATCAACAACGCCAATGCAAGAGCATATACCTTGTGCTTTTTCGTACTTTATCAAATGTTCCTTCGATTCGAGTTTGGATAGATTTAGGATTTATAAGGGACCCGATTCACCGAAAAAATTTGTAAATTCTTTAGTGAATGATGTAAGGTGGTTCTATACCAAACACATAAAGTCCCCTAAACCCATGGATGCCCTGACTTCGAACGAAGAAAAGATCCAATGTGAGTCAATTTTGTGTCATATTTGTCGAAAGCCACTTGATAGTGATAGAGTGCGCGATCATTGCCATTTCACCGGAAAGTATAGGGGTCCTGCGCATAGCTCATGCAACCTTTTATTCCGGGTGCCCAAATTTTTCCCTATACTGTTTCACAACCTCTCCGGCTATGACTGCCACCTATTTGTTAAAGAATTGGGAGATATTGATGGTGATATTTCAATAATACCGATTAATAAGGAGTTGTACGTTTCACTTTCGAAAAGAATACGGCTTGATGATTCCGAAACAATTGAACTTCGATTTCTGGATTCGGCCAGATTCATGCAGAGCAGTTTGGATGCTCTTGTTAAAAATTTAGCTGAAGAAGATTTGAAAACTGTCTCTTCAGCATATGGTGATAGACAGAAATTTAAACTTCTGACGCGAAAGGGTGTATTTCCCTATGATTACATAAGCTCATGGGAGCGATTAAATGAAACTTGTTTACCACCTCGAGAGAAATTTTTCAACAAGATGACGAATACCGAGTGCACCGAACTTGATTACCAGCATGCACAGAATGTTTGGAAAGAATTCCAATGTGGAAAGATTTGGGACTATTTAGAGTTGTATTTGAAAACTGACGTTCTTCTTCTAACCGATGTGTTTGAAAATTTCCGGAAAGTTTGCAAAACTATATATCAACTAGACCCTTGCCAATATTATACAACTCCGGGATTATCGTGGGATGCTATGCTAAAAACAACAGCTATTAAGCTTGACCTGCTGACAGATATCAGTATGCATCATTTCGTGAAACGTGGAATTAGAGGTGGTATCGTCCAATGCTCTCACCGTCACTCAACTGCCAATAACAAATACATGAAAATGTATAAGGAGGACGATCCTTCCAAATATCTCATCTACTTGGACGCAAACAACTTATATGGTTGGGCAATGTCACAACCACTTCCATATGCTGAATTCAAGTGGGTTGAAAAAGTAGATGATGTTGACATTCTAAATATTGCAGAAGATTCTGATATTGGTTATATTTTCGAAGTTGACTTGGAATATCCAACAACATTGCATGACCAACACAATGACCTTCCGTTCTGTTCGGAAAATAAAAAAGTTAATGATTCGAAAACAAGCAAGCTGATCATTGATTTCACGAATAAAACAAAATATGTAATTCATTATCGGAATCTGCAGCAGTGCATTCGAAATGGCTTGAAGCTGACTCGTGTGCACAGAATTTTACAATTCAGACAATCATGCTGGCTGAAGCAATATATAGATTTGAATACACATCACCGTAAGATGAGTAAAAATTCCTTCGAAAAAAACTTTTTCAAGCTACTAAACAATGCAGTTTATGGCAAAACGATGGAGAACGTCGACAAGAGGAAGGATGTGAAAATTGTCACGGATTGGGAAAGTCGAGGTAGACATTCGGGCGCTCGAAGTCTAATATCGAAGCCCAATTTTCACAGTGCAGCTGTATTTACTCACAACATGGCAGCTATCCAACTAGACCGAGTATATACCTGCTACAACAAACCTACATATCTGGGCTTCACTGTACTTGACCTATCAAAGTACAAGATGTACGATTTTCACTATCAGTACATGAAGCCCAAATACGATGAAAAATTGACTCTTAATTATATGGACACTGACTCATTCATCTACACAATTCAAACTCCTGATTTTTATAAAGATATTTTGTCCGATATCGGGGGACATTTTGATACTTCGGAATATGCCCCCGACAATGTCTATAATATTCCTCAGAGGAATGGGAAAGTTTTGGGTATGATGAAAGACGAAAACCATGGGAAGATAATGACAGAATTCATAGGGTTAAGATCAAAAATGTATTCCTTTAGTGTCGAAGATGATGTATCTGTTAAAAAAGCGAAAGGTGTAAAAAAAATAATTATGGATAGTTTAAGTTTAGATAGTTATAGGGATTGTTTATTTAGGAAAAAGATATTTAAGGGTAGTATGTATGTATTTAGATCTAAGTTACATAGTTTGTATACTGAATGTATTAATAAGGTTGCATTAAGTTATCTAGATGATAAGCGTTTTATAAGGGGAGATGGGGTTAGTACGTATGCTTGGGGACATTATAATATAGCTATGGATGTAGATTAGTGATATAAGTATAGTTATGGATGTAGATTAGTAATATAAGTAATAAAAAACAATGAAAAACAAATTTTTGTTTCTTTCAATTAGCGGTGGTGTGAGCGAGAGAGTAGAAGAATTTTCACTATAAATAGTTTCAGGATAGGAGGCAGGAAATCAGTTTGTTTGTTGATTGGAATAGAGAATGGCGTTCTTACACATAGCTCTTATTTTGAGTGTAGTGTCTTTTCTTCAAGGTAGCCCCCTGCCAGTGGTGACCCTTAGTGAGAACGAAAGCATTAACAATTTGGCATTTAATCTCGCGCTTCCTGATAACAAGACAGTGGAAGTAGCATTATCTTTTCGACTTATGACAATTTCACCACAAACGGAAACATTGAATGACGCTGCTATTTCATCATCGACGGAAATTTCGCCGACTACAACAACAGAACCATCGAGAAGATTCGTTACGGTCGATGAAGCAATAGAGGGATTTCGGCAAGATTTGCTTAAGAAAGAAATGGAAATAGCTGGAATAATCGAGAGCAAAAATATTTTTTACAGACATTTTAAATTAGAGTTTGACGATGAAAAAATGTTGACAGTTCGATGTACATATGATAGCAATTATTCGATGCGCTCACTCAAGATCTCGTGTTATGAATATCATGAATTTGAGGCCGAAAGAATTCTAAGCAATGGTGAAGTTGAATATATAAAACAGGAAGATCCAAACTATAAGTCAAACATAGAATTTCTGGATTTAAAGAGGATGAAGCAAACATATAGCATGAGTATTACTTGAACCGTGAAACACTGCACATCGTAGTCATGAACAACAACGAAACGGAAAACGATCTTCAACATTCTCTTGAGGATTATAAAAGTTTTTTCTACGCTAATAGAGAATACATTTTTGACGAACACTTTGATGAATTTACGAGTAACTATGCGTTTTTGAAGCCCTACACCGTTATGGAGCAGAAAGTCAGCAAATTTGGTCAACATTATGTGAGCTGTCCTTGGGTTTATGATGATGCGAAATCCGGACCAGATACTTGTGAATGTTATAGTGTTCGTAGGATAATATGTGAAATGAAAAAACGTGTTTTACTTTACAAGCGTTTTATTAAAAATGAAGAAACTTGTTCAACTTTACGTGCTATTAATAAATAATTTTAAAAACTATACAATGTTTCAAATTATCTTATCATATCCTTAACATTTAGCCAGGAATTGTGTTTTTCCGAAAATCCCAGCCACTTGACAAACGCTCGATTTCCACTCCGTTTCAATACTTTTTCCACGAGATAGAGCGACGGATACTTGGCTTTCAATAGTTCAGATTCATAGAAGCCGCCTTCGATGGGGTTTCCTTCATAATCTTCCAGTAGGTATGTGACGGGGTTGGTTATTCGAATTTGACGGATCCTGAAAATTTCCGTAGTCCAGTTTGGTGTATAGCCCTTTTCAAACACATGCTTGTATTTACTGATTCGCACATGGTCACCCACCTTATATTTAGATGGACCCATCACCTTAATGTTGTTGTATACGGTAGACAGAAGCAATTTTTCATTGGAATTATTAACAGCAGATGGAGACATTTTTATTGTTCTATGTTTTTTATTGTTGTATGTCTTAACCAGATCATCAACTATACGAATCCATTTGTAATTTCCATTCATACTAAACTCCTTCCACATCATGTTCTTTAGTGTTCGATTGAATCGTTCAACAATTGACGCCTTGAGCGAACTATACGTAGAATAATGGTTTATTTGATATTTTTTCATGAGGTTTTTGAAATGGCTGTTGTAGAATTCTTTTCCATCGTCTGTTTGCAGGTTTTGGGGAATGCGTTCTTGTTGGAGTATGTGTTCCATCGCCCTAGTAACTTCTATGCCAGTCTTCGTTTTGATAGGAGCCGTCCACGCAAACTTGGAAAATGTGTCAATGATTGTGAGGAGGAAACGAAATCCTGTATTCTCCTTAGCATATGTCCCCATCTCAACTAAATCGGCTTGCCACAAATCATCCAAACCTTTTGTTATAACTCGTCGTCGTTGGAAATTTTTTCGAGCGGTCTTATGTAATTCGTTTACGACTTGTCTTTTGCTCATTGTATGCAACCAGTCTACTTATGATCAGAGACATTAGTGTGTCGTTTTTGAATTTCCTTATCTATATATTGCTTAAGTTTCACAATATTAATATCAACGTAGTGTTTTGTGCAAGCATCGTCATCCTCAATGGGTGACTCAAGGTATTTAATTCGTTTATAATTAAGAACGTAGTCACCATCTTCCGTTTTACTGAACCCTACACCTTGAGGACCCTCGATGCCAGGTTTTCCTGGTGGTCCCTGCTGACCTGGTGGACCTGGTGGACCTTGAAGACCTTGTAACCCCCGTTTTGCTCCTCTCTCCGTTGAAAATCGACCAAATTTATCAATACCCATTTTCGTTTAATCTATTATTTGTGATTCTTTCAGTTCTTCAATGATTGATATAATTTCGTTGTTGTGGTTATTGTGACCGGCTTGGTGTGATGCAATAAGGAGTCGCAACCGATCCACTAATTCATTCGGATTATCCCAATATATGTAATCTTTTGGTTTATTCGATGTTTGCATCAAGCTGTAGTCTTTGCTAATGTTAGGTTCTAACCCTTTTCCTCCTTTGTTTAGAAGTTTAGAAATTATTTTTGTATATTTAAAACTTCGATTTCCATTTATTTGACCATCGCTGTCGTAAGAACGTCTGTGAGCATTCGTGTACAGAAGAATACTTTTATAATTCTCTAAATCTTTATCGTTATATATAGTTTCATCTGGCTGTTTCATAAAAAGCAGTTCATATAAACCACGAGTCCCCGTATATGATTTCTCATTTACAAGTATTTTATTGCCATCGATTGTGAAATTCGAATTTCCTATTTTCCATTGTTCTCCATCATCATCATCCTTATATACCCCATATGTATTATCAATTGCAGAGGGTTCATTAATAAATGTGTGTAAATATTGCATAGGAATTTCCGAAAATTGTTTCTGATCCATGTATTGTCTAAGATGTTCTTGTCCTTTCGGGGTCCTAACAAATTTACGAACGGTTTTTGTAGAAGAGTTGGATGGGGTGATGGTGAGGTCAAGCTTTCGCCTCGTGGGAGTTTTGAAACTGTCTTCATCGTCGTCACTCCCCTCCGAACTTCTTTCTTCACGTTTCAGAGGCTCTTCTTTAATTTCCGAGAGCTTGGTTCTTTTCACGAATTCATTGAGAGGTTTGGTGATTGGCTTAAATGTTTCCTCCAACTGAACTTCAATTCCGGCTTTGTTGGCTTTCAGCTGTTGATACTTTTTCCTTATCGAATTTGTCGTCTCTACAATATCATTGAGCAACCGTTTATCAGACTTCATTGTTCTTGGTGTTTGCGCAACAGTTTCGAAACGTCTCTACAATATTTTGAAATATTCTCCTAATGGGTTCTAATTTGATTTTGAAGTGATTTTTGTTGTATTTAAATCGATTTACGCTCTTCTCGATTTTTCCCGAACTATCTTCACTGTTGCTACACTCAAACCGTATTGAACTGGTATCAAACTGTATTGAACAGCTATCGAGCTGCATGAAACTGAACTGGTACTGAACTGCTTTTAACTGGTACTGAACTGGTACTGAACTGCTTTTAACTGATACTGAACTGCTTTTAACTGGTATTGAACTGGTACTGAACTGCTTTTAACTGGTACTGAACTGCTTTTAACTGGTATTAAACTGGTACTGAACTGCTTTTAACTGGTACTGAACTGCTTTTAACTGGTATTGAACTGGTACTGAACTGCTTTTAACTGGTACTGAACTGCTTTTAACTGGTACTGAACTGCTTTTAACTGGTATTGAACTGCAACTGTACTGTTTCGATGTTATGAGTTGTTTTTTATAAGCTTCTATATCATTATGAATATATCGAACCCCTTTCGATACCGACCCTTGTCCAGGGGGCTGTCTTTATCGATTACACAGAATCCATATTTATCATTCCAACATTCCGCACAAACGGTTCTAAACTGTTCGAAAGTCATATCGGTGTTCACGTGGTCATTGTAAATGTGCCTTAAATTCATATCATCCTGTTTGAATGCAATCAGAAAATTTGCGTTATCTCGAATAAGGTGCTTCGGTATTCTCGTATAAGTTTGACACAGATAGAAACTATCAATATTATGATGTCGTCCCATACAGAAATATGATCGAACGTTATCTTGTTTCTCGGTGGCAATGTCATCGAAAATGAATATAGAATTAGACTGAGCTTCTTCAGGTGCAATCACTTCACTATTGTTTGAAAATGTATGGAAGCCTAGTCCGGAAATAGGTCTTACCGCCTGTTCCAAGTGTCTATATTTGGGTTGGTGCAATGACTTTGAGTAGATGTATATATTTTCGAATTTAACACCATTCGGATGTTTCAGCAGAGAAATCATTACGTTGGTTTTACCACAGTTTGAAGGACCCACTATTATACCGCGGATGCTATTAGGTAATAAATTGCTATGTTTAGCTGAGCAAATTTCATTCGTATTGTCAGCATTTTCCACCGACAACTTTTGTTGTTGTTGTATGAATCGCATTCTGAGTTGAACTAACAGAAAACATGAAAACAACTAGGTTTTAGGTATAGTCTACGAGAAGCTGTTGAACGAGACGGATCGAATAGTATAAAATGATTGTTCACAAAAAGGAATGTTCCAGTAGATCACGAAAAGCGGTGAGCGGAAGAGGTCTTGTTAATACTCTCATCAGTAAACTACCGTTTGAACTGCATTTACCTGGCTATCAGTACTGTGGACCTGGTACAAAACTAAGCGAGCGACTTGCTAGAGGTGACCCCGGAATAAATTTATTGGATCAGGCCTGTAAAGAACACGATATTGGATATTCGAAATTCAAAGAAACGAGCGATCGTCACAAACTTGATAGAATATTAGCCGAAAAGGCGTGGCAACGAGTCTGGGCAACAGACGCAGGATTAGCAGAACGCACCCACGCACTACTCGTGACCAATATGATGAAAGCTAAAGTAAAATTAGGAATGGGAGTGAAAAACACAACGAGATTTGGAACAGTTGTTACCAAACTACGGAAAATCATGAAGAAAAAGAAGCCCGACAATCTCAAGACAAGCATTAAAATTGCTTTAGCTGCAGCAAAGAGTATAACCAAGGGACAGAAGAAGTCAATCCAAACTCCCAGAATAATACCCATTCCTAAAGTTGGAGGAGTTCTACCGTTTCTGATTCCTCTTTTCGCGGGATTATCTGCAATAGGCGCTTTATCAGGTGGTGCTGCCGGAATAGCTAAAGCTGTTAATGATGCTAGTAATGCGAAAAGCACATTAGAAGAAAAGAAGCGACACAACCAGAAAATGGAGCAGATAGCAGTAGGTCGAGGTTTACATTTGAAGCCGTACAGGAAAGGATTGGGCTTGTATTTAAAACCGGCTTCAAAAAACTCTTAGAAACGCTACCCAAGAGAGCCCTAAACGAGAATGATTTAACAAAGTTTGCACGATTCTTACCAGACTTTAGAGGAGTTTTCATGCGAAATAGTTTACCGAAGGGACCCCCAATGCAAAACGAATGTGGGATTGTCAATCTCGATGATATTCAAGGTCCCGGTACACATTGGGTAGCGTACAACAAGAAAAAACGTAATGTAGAATACTTTGATAGCTTTGGAAACTTACCTCCACCGAGAGAATTAATTGACTATCTAGGATCTAGTATAAAATACAACTACAACACATATCAAAGCTATGATTCATACAACTGTGGTCATTTATGTTTGAAATTTTTGTATAAGCTTCTAGATGAATAAATACTATTGATAAACCAAAAATCAATCATTGTTTCGTATACTACCATGGCACTAACACTGACTCTAAGTGGAAACTCATCCATTCTTACAACAGATTACTTTCCTCCCATCGAACTACAAGGCGACTATGTATGCGGACTTGTTGATTTTCAAACATATAATTCTATACCTAATGTGGATGGAAAAAATAATCTACTACACATTGGAAAACACATTATAGAAATTCCCGTTGGATCGTACGAAATTGATGATATTGCCAACTACCTATACAAAGAACTATCCAAGATCAATAATAAAATAAATCTTACAATACGCGCCAATAATAATACCCTCAAAAGTGAAATCAAGTCAACTGCTCCTATTTACTTTGATAAAGAAAGATCGATTGGCCAATTACTAGGATTCAATAAACGAGAATTAAAAGCCAATATAAAACATACTTCCGATCTACCTGTGAGCATAAGTAAAGTGAACGTCATACGGATTGATTGCACCATTGTTGGAAATTCGTATATTAATAGTATACCTTCACACACAATACACGAATTCTCGCCCGAGGTTGGACCAGGCTATAAAATAGTGGAAGTTCCAAGTAATGTAATCTATTTACCGGTAAACGTTAAACGAATAAGTACGTTGACTCTTAAACTGATTGATCAGGACGGTGACATAATCAATTTCAAGGGAGAAACAATAACTATAAGACTTCATTTGAAGCCCCAGAATGCTGCTATATAACGATAAATACCCGCCCAACGCAATCAGTTGCAACAGGAAAACCAAACGAGTCAGATCACGATTGACGCTACAAAATAAGCAGTTCTTGAAACAATTAGGATTCAAAGTAAACAGAAAATGAATGAGCTTCTGAACGTTACGCGTAAAGTCAACTTCGACAATAGTATTTCGAAAATTGAATACCACAGCTATTCTCCATTTTTATCATCATTCAACTGCAGTGATGAAATAAGAATTCCTCTACAACAACAGGATTTGTGCATTTTACCCAGCCAGAGTTTCATCTATATTGAAGGCGCTCTAACTAAGGCGGATGGAACAAGCTCAACAACCGCCCAACTAACGAATAATACCATCGCATTTCTATTTGACGAGATCAGATATGAACTCAATGGAATCGAAATTGACCGAAACAAAAATGTTGGAATAACATCGACATTGAAAAACTATATATCCCTTAATGAAAACGAAAGTAAAATGCTTTATAATGCCGGCTGGTCGCCAAACGAGCTCATCACCCCGTCAAGTGGTTACTTTAACTTTTGCGTTCCGCTAAGAAAACTTTTGGGATTCGCCGAAGACTACAAGAAGGTTATCGTTAATGCCAAACATGAGCTGATTCTTATTCGTACTAGAAGCGACGAAAACGCTTTTCTTTCCAGCACCGATGATGTACACGTCAAAATCTTTAAATTACAATGGAAGGTGCCACACGTCACACCAGATGGCTCTGAAAAGCTGACAATGCTGAAATATATTGAAGGAGCACAACCAGTTCAAGTAAGCTTTCGAAGTTGGGAGCTATACGAATATCCAGTCTTACCAACAACAACAGAACATGTGTGGAGTGTAAAAACCACCAGTCAGCTCGAGAAACCTCGTTATATTATTTTGGCATTGCAAACAAATCGAAAAAATCACAAAGATAAGGATGCTAGCAAATTCGATCATTGTGATTTATCCAATGTCAAATTACATTTGAACTCTGAATCGTATCCCTATGATGATATGAATATCAAATTCACGCGTGATCGATTTGCTCTGCTTTATGATATGTACAGCAGTTTTCAACAATCTTATTACGGTGTTCAACCACAACCACTACTCTCACGAATCGAATACAAGAAATCTGCACCAATTGTAGTAATTGATTGTTCACGTCAAAATGATTCCATGAAATCCGGCTCAGTTGACATCCGACTAGATATCAAAACATCTGTAGATGTACCTGCTTCAACTACAGCCTACTGCTTACTCCTTCATGATCGCGTATTAGAATACAATCCTCTCACAAGCACAGTTGAGAAACTTGTATAAAAACTATGACAAATATAAATGTTTAGTCAGTATCACGTTTATGCTCTTCCATTATGGCAACGAAAACTTTCGCCATCGACATGCAAGGATTCAGAGGACCCAACAACGCCTTCATCGTCAAAGAGTTGGCTGTCGTAAATGTGTACGAGCATTCTCATCGACATTTCCTACTCAAAGCTCCCTTCAGATTTGCAACACTTTCAAAAGAGCTTCAATATCAAGCGGAGTGGCTATACGAAAATTATCATGGTTTGGATTGGGAATGCGGTCATACGACGTTCTCGAAGCTAAAAGAATATTTGCTTTTAAATATGAAAGATGTCATAATATTCGTCAAAGGATTGGAGAAGAAAAACTGGCTCGCTGACTTGTTGGGGAACATTGCCACTATAATCAACTTGGATGACTACAATTGCCCTAATCTGAAAGCGCTGAAAAAACAATATCCTGAAACACCACCATGTACTTTGCATAGTGGATGTTGTGCACAACAAAATGTATTCCTTCTGAAAAATTATATGAAATCCATTAAATAAAAATACTTTTTTGTGAATAAACATTCTTGTTTTATTTCAACCAGATATTGATAAATTCTTTTTACATTTTGCGTTAGCTGCCTGGTGAAGAGTGTAGAATACTTTTTATTTCATTTTGTTTTTTTAATAAGGAGTGTAGAAATAGGTTTCATCCACTTCATGGAATTGTAGTCCTTTGTGATCTTTGGTGGTACAACTCAGCGCTAGCTTTCCACCGTTAAAGTCCTCCAAAACTCTATCGCTACATTTGTTGAATCGTGCTGGCAGAAATATTCGCATGCTGTTGTCCAAGTCGATTACGATTGCCGTTCCATACCTGAAAACAAAAAAAAATTACTTTCAAGTACTTATGTAAATCATTAAATTTAGCTTACCGTGTTGACATTCTCTCGCCAGCTGTAATTCTATACCGCTTGCCAACTTCCAAATCTGCAACTTTCGCGTATAATAACGGCTTGCACTTTAACAGCTCATTGATTGATTCCATTGTTGATGTTCACGCTTTGACTAACTTTGAAGGAAAACGATACTGTTCTCAGATTGCACGGCTATTTATACGAATTTGTTATCAAGTTAATTCCCACGATCACATAACATGAAATAGTTTCCTAAACCACTAATTAGTGAAATAACTTGCGGTTGTATACTTCCGCTGAATACTTCCGCTCTATTTCAACATGATTTCTCAGATTGTACGGCTGAATTTGTTATCAAGTTAATTCCCACGATCACATAACATGAAATAGTTTCCTAAACCGCAATTACGCTAATTAGTGAAATAACTTGCGGTTGAATACTTCCGTTGCAGCTGCATTTTCGAACAACTTATCACTATCTTCCTGTAAAAGCTGTACAAACTTATGTTAAGAAAAAATAAAAATTTATTGAAAAAAATCTCTTTTATTACACTTTTGTTGTATAAGGAAAAAGAACATGATTTATTTTTTCTCTGACACTTTCTCCCAAAGAACCAAGCGAATTCATGTTCAAACATGTCAAGACATTTTAAATTAGAGTTTGACGATGAAAAAATGTTGACAGTTCGATGTACATATGATAGCAATTATTCGATGCGCTCACTCAAGATCTCGTGTTATGAATATCATGAATTTGAGACCGAAAGAATTCCTGGTAATGACGAAGTTGAATATATAAAACAGGAAGATCCAAACTATAAATCAAACATAGAATTTCTGGATTTAAAGAGGATGAAGCAAACATATAGCATGAGTATTACTTGAACCGCGAATCACCGCACATCGTAATCATGAATAATAACAAGGAAGCGGCCAACGATTTTTTACTACGAGAGCGTTCTATTGAGGATTACAAAACATTTTTCTATGCTAACAAAGAGTTCATTTTTGAAGAAGACTTTGATGAATTTACGAGCAACTATACATTTTTGAAGCCCTACACCGTTATGGAGCAGAAAGTCAGCAAATTTGGTCAACATTATATGAGCTGTCCTTGGGCTTATGATGATGCGAAATCTGGACCAGATACTTGTGAATGTTATAGAGTTCGTAGAAGAATATTTGAAATGAAAAAACTTGTTAAACATTACATGTGGCTATTAAATAAATAGTTATTATTTTCAATCAAACTACAATGTTTCACTTGGATAAATGAGCAAAGAATTTTTTGTTACAATCAAAAAAACAATTTTTTGTAAAAAATAACTTTTATTGTATAAAATCTCTTATATTATATTTTTATTATATTTTTTTTTTATTATATAAAATCTCTTATATTTATCTATTATTTAAGAGGATCTCCATAAGTTGGAGGAACTCTGCCTGAGCTCGATAGTGTTCTTTTATTAATGACAACACTATCTGCTCTCGAAAAACAGCATGTGTCCTCCTATCATTCGGCGGCGGTGGCGTTCTAACATACGGCGTCTGTAAAAATGTAAAATAAAATAAATACAAATTTGAAGAAAAAATGTTTTTTTTTTTACTTACTTGCTGCGCTGTATACCTTTCCGTTTCAACTTCTACAATGTTATTGAATATCTCCGATTGTTGTTGCTGCTGTTGTTCTGGTGGTGCTCTCGGTGTCTGTAAAATATGAAAAAATTAAAGATTGAATATATATTATTTTACAATACTTACTTGAACCCTGTATACAGGAGGCACTGGAACTAGTTCCTCTTCGTCCGTTTCAACTTCTACAATGTTATTGAATATCTCCGATTGTTGTTGCTGTTGTTGTTCTGGTGGTGCTCTCGGTGTCTGTAAAATATGAAAAAAATTAAAGATTGAATATATATTATTTTACAATACTTACTTGATTCCTGTATACAGGAGGCACTGGAACTAGTTCCTCTTCGTCCGTTTCAACTTCTACAATGTTATAGAAATAGCTCATTTTCCAAACTTCAACTGAACTAAACCTAATTCAAGATTCTACTTTTATACGAAAAATTGTAACCACAATTATATTCTTATCAAATCATTTTTTAAAAACTACTTCAAAAGTTTTCTCACACTTCTCACATCCTTAAACAATATAAACCACAATTGTCGCAAAACTTCCTATACGACGCTAATTAACCACATCGAATTTCCTACAATATTCCAAATATTTCACAATAAAAAAACGTTCTCAAAACTCTGAAATACTAGAAAACCACAAATTAAGAAAAATATTCCAAAGCTGATTCGTTACAATTCACAAAAAAACACAATTGTTACAAAACACTAGGTAACCACATCCCAAAAAATCCGTAATCACTTAATTTGACTATAATATTCTCTACCGAAAGAAACCGTCACATGAAATTCCATTCTTGATAAGCCGTTTTCATACGATCACACATATGTTGCTTCTTATCATTCAAAACCACAGGTTAACAAATTCTTCATCATTCGAATATCACAGAGTAAAATTGAAATTCCATTGCTGATAAGCCGTTTTCATACGATCACACATATGTCGCTTCTTATCATTCAAAACCACAGGCTAACAAATTCTTGTCACATGGTAAAATTTCAACATGACGACGCGTGACGTCATCCAGCAAAGGGCTTCCCTCACAAATGTAAACAAAGTCGAATGTAAACAAACTCGAAACGCTAAAACCACAAAAGCATTGTTGATAAGACGCGAACACGAAAACTCATATGCCGCTTTGCAGCACGCGCCAAAAACCATGAAATTTCATATGAAGAAATAGCACAAAAATGTATCGTTGATAAGAAAACCATACAGCTTCGTTTGAAAATGTAGATATGAGCAATTAACCCTACAATGGTAAATTTGTGGATGATTTTAGGTACATGATTTTTACTCAAAAGAAGAGAATATTAGTGTTATGTAGATTTTTTATTTTATCATTAAACATAAAAAGATTAAAGAGTGGCTGACTGATGCGCAACGAAATATATACCGTATGTAAGTAAAAATTATCCCACGGCATTCTAGGGTTAAAAATCTTCGGCATCGCACGCTTATCAGTCCAATCTATTTAACCACAAACGCACATGTTCAAACATATCGTCTTCAATGCAAACTCAAGCTAGAAATGATAAGACTCCCAGAAATCATGATAAGCACACACACACACACACACACCTGATATCATCCACGCAGCGTAAACGTAAACAATCCTTATCTATTTTCTCTAACCGCAAAGACTAACCACAAAGTGGGCGTGGCCGACCGGAAGTCTCTGACCGCAAACATTTTTCATACAAAGTGGTCTAGAACCCGCATATCCATACTACTGAAGTGCAACGAGCAATGAAATATTTATCTTTTCTTAGCTCAGACGCTGAGAGTATTTACCGTGTGATTGTTTAGACACAGATATGTCAAGATTCGTGATAAGAGGATAATTAGAGCGAAAACTGTGCGCGAAACTCACATGATTATTTTGATTGAAGCGATAAAGTGAGAGAATTTCAGTACACTTGTGTCATTGGAAAAGAAGAAGTTTCTCAGATTTAATCTGAAATTCAAAGAAAAATACTAAAAAATGTTCTGGCATGAGCGTATCCTTTGAAAGAATTGCATAATAAGCATTGATCAATCATCAGAAAACCTCAGTCCGTCATCTGATCATGTTCACAAACAAAACCTCAGTCCGTCATCTATGTTCATTCGAAGTGTTTAAATTCCATAACGGGTACATTTCAACTAGCATTGATTGCGCCATCGGCTAAAGAAATTGATGCACGCAATGTTAAGGCATGAAATGTAAAGTAAATATTCAAATCAGTTGATGTACTGACTATGATGGCTGTTGAATCGAATAACAAAGAATGTTCGTTAGAAACGAAATTCATGAAAATTCTGAAAGAAGCACTATCAAAAAGATAGATTCAGAAACCATCGAAACTACTTATTTGAAAAGGATTTCCAAATTTTGTGGCGAATGCAATTTATCCCATGTTTGAATCTATCGTATTTATTTTCAAGAGGAGCTAAAAATTTACGCGAAGACTAGCTCTCTTCACCGAATTCAACCGGCAAAATCTATTTAAAAACTTGAGTAAGTCTGGTTTTAACATTCATTTAAGGCAGGTAAGACAGTATTTGCACAATTGAGCTATCCTGAATTCGAAATTAGTTAGAGTAGCAATATAATCAAACTAATAAGGTAGGATATGTGGCTGTCAAACGGAGAGTACACACAAATACAAAGGCACACACAAAAGATGTCCGTTGCGATGCTACATAGAATATTCTTTCCTGAATAAAGTCATTCTTTTCCTTGCCAAATCTAAATATTTACTTATTTATTTATTTACTATTACTATTATTCAACAGATAAAATCCAATTACTGAATATAGAAAATATAAAATACAAATAATTCACTAACGAAAGAATGAAAAAATGAACAAAATAATAATGAAATGATAATGATACAAAATAAAGAACAATAATAAACAAAATCAAAGAGAAAAAGTACAAATTCAAAATAAGAAAAATAGAGAAAAAAATAGAAAAGGAAAAAAGACTACATTGAACTAGTAGTAAGCAAAACATTATGTTTCAAAAAAGTTTTAAATGCATATAATGTCGGCGGTAGAGGACCAAACTGTAGATCATTATGTTGCCTCAGTAATCGCAACAGCGGAGAACACACTAAACTCAAACGAAGAGCGGGTGCCATGCACTGCAACACGGACAGAAACTTGGCTGCTGATATCTGAATCTACCAACTTATGAAATAATTTGAAGAGTAGGCACTCATCCAGGAACAGTCTCCGTGATTCGAGGGAAGGGAGATGAAGGAACGACGGACGATTACTATAAAAACGATAAGGAAGCAGAAATTTGTAAAACAGGATGCGAGTAAATCTGCGTTGAATCGACTCCAACGCAGTATTTAAGTAGACAAAACGAGGACACCAAACTTGACAGCAATATTCAAGGATACTACGTACAAAGGAGAGAAAAAGGTGTACACAGGTGGAAATATTAACGAAAGCTTTAGAGGATCTAATAATAAAACCGGATAGTTTAGAGGCCCTGGCGGTAATATAAGAAATATGCTTATCAAATTTGAGCTTAGGATCAAATATTACGCCAAGATCTCTAAAATTATCAACGACATTAAGAGGAAAGCCACAAACAGAGTAGGAGAACATCAAAGGTGAAATTTTCAAAGAGAAAAACATTTTGTGACATTTCACGATGTTCAAAGTGAGAGCATTGGAAGCGCACCAAGTCTGTAGGCTGTTGAGATCGTTTTGTAAAACCATACAGTCATCTTGTGACTCAATCACTCGAAACATCTTGAAATCGTCGGCATACAAAAGACAAGAAGAATGGATTAAAGGAGGGAGATCGTTTATGAACAAAAGAAAGAGAAGAATGGCACATAAGATAAAGGACCGATACCTCTTCTTCCTCTCAGCTCCAATAGAAATCATTGTACCTAACGCCCAATCATAGAGCGTGCTGTCCAATGAAAAAACGGCTGGTGAGGACGCTCACAATACGCCCGGGGGCCATTTCAGGATAAATTTAATAAACGCCTGATGTTATTTGAATCTATGGAAGCAGCCATGAACTCCTTAGCATCTTCAAGGTATTGACGCCTGAAGACGAGTTCAATCGAAGATAATAGTGTTCTTGCGGAGAAGGGACATGATACCTACAAGAACAAGTTGCCATAAATGCCCATATGTCCAGGTACCTAAATTAATTGCATTTCCAAATATCTAGGCATCTTCTTAAGAGATGCGTGGCATTCAGCGGCTATTTCGAAGACTTTACAAGGACTAGCATTGGAATTTATATTCGGTTGACCGAATACTTATAATCGACTTGTGAAGCTATCAATATTATCTCTCAATATTTGTTTACACAGAAGCCAATCGATAGCACGAAAAATAGCCACAACATATACCTGAAAAATACTACAATGGTCTAGGAGACGAAAAGATAGCCTTAAATCCAGCTGTACCACTTCATATGCCATAGCTAAATTTATTGTTCAGTTTTGAGTCATTAGTTTAAACATGGAAGAGCCCACTATTGAGGGTGACCCCATCATTTTATTCATCCTTGCCAGGAATGTGAGCTGTAAACTCTAAATTCAGTAGAGTGTTCGGAGCCATATAATCGATTTGGACGGACTGAAACCTTTTTTAAGTTGTGATGCGATTCCCAAATTTAAGCCTAATTTTCGTTACCTAGAAGCTCAGCAACTTTTTTAACCAAACTCAACAAAACATTCACCCAAACACTCATATTTGCTGATCATAATATTAGAGCTTCAGCAGCATGTTCTAGTCCATTGATAAATGCAATGGAGCGCCACAGTAGCAAGATAGGCTTGCTATCTAAGTACATTGGTAGGTAACCTATGAAATGACATAAAAAATTTCTTAGCAGGGATTGTGCGGAGAGCTTCTCTCACCTAAAGTTCTGCTAACCTTTGCTCGTTTTCGGGCATCAATTGGAAAGAGCAACGTTCCACTAAAATACTATCCCATATTGTATTAAAGGCTCAACCACAGTGGTACAAAGTTAAGCAGCAGAGCAAGATTGTAAACTTCAAGTCATTCCTATGGCTCTTTTGCAGCAGTAAATTGCACCGAAACTCATTTGCGCTCTCTCTCTCTAGGTTTTCTTTCCATAGTAACTTTGAATATCCAGGGAGTAAAAGTAAAGTAATCGCACGACAACCCTCGCACATATCTAGGGGTTGAAACTGGTAGAGAGCTTCATCACAAATTTACAATCAATGTAAATACAAGTGGAGAGTGATTATTTCCTAGACTTACTTTACCCTTGATTAACTCAGATAACTATTCAGAGCTAGGTGAACTCAAAGCTCGGTGTGCGGACCCTCGTCCGAGCTTGGATTTGAACCAGGGATCCCGCATACAAGAAGCCAGTGCTCTACCCACTAGACTACTTAAGCTTAAGTGTAAAAGCGTAGATAGATACTATCCTGAATTTGCTATCGCTTAGTCATCCGTTTTTTGATATAAAAACCATAACCCTCTTCAGTATCCTTAGCAAGACAAAGCTTAGTCATATGTGACGATCGTTTTTAGGTTTGACTTGCTAAGTTTTTCTGCTTCTGCATACAATCAGCTGATTGGAACGTAAGGGAAGCGCAAGTTGGGATTGTAGATCTGCTTCAACTGTGGTAGCGTTACTTCTAAAGACTGTTGAATTTCAGCTGGTAGAAACCCATCAAGCCCTTTGAAAGGTTTGTAAGAGCTTAAGGTCCAACTCAAAAGTGGGTTCCTAATTTTAAGAGGTGGCTTTTTGATAGACTGCATGTGCTGAGAGACTATGATTTCGCAGGATGTGCGAGTCCATAAGGACAGTTAAAGTTTCGGTACTGAAATAAGTCCAGATATTAGCAGGGCTTTAGATGCATCTCAATGCTTTCGGTACTTAGTTCAAAACTTAGCAGAGACGATTAGACTCACCCACATCCTCTATGATGCCACAGAAAGATCTCAATGCAGCTCTTTCCACCTTACATACGGCATACTTAAAGGCGATCAATTCCAATTTATACCATGACCAGTTATTCGATTTTTTGCGTTGTCAGGCTCTTTCCTGCACTCCCTCCACATAGTAGTGATATCGAAATTATACAATTGGGGTCTTAGCCGCCAACTCAGCTGTAGAAATGAGAGGACCGGTAAGGGTATTAACTGCCAGATTCAGATCCTGGTGACAGTAGGTGCTCCCTGCGAAAGGTTCGGGTGAGAATCGGATCTGTGATTAGAACTTCATCCATTCCGTCCTTTTTTCTGGTAGTGAAAGGTTACCTGCTATGTCGAGCCATGGCCACCCACATTAAAGCATATGTTCCTGCTACCGGAGAACAAACACTGTTAAATGACCTTCCATCCATCCCGAGGAAAAACCCCGCTCCGATTAGAGGTGGGTTAGGTCGTTTCATTGCCGGCAATAAATAATTTATTTTAAATTATTGCATTTGTTGTATCAAGATTTTGGACTTTTCGTTCAAACAACAACTATAAATACGAAATTGAAATATATGCTATGAAATTCCCTTCAAAAACATTTCACACAAATCTTAAGCTACGAATTAATATTGAAACTACATACCAACTCTACAAATCAGTATCGTACACTATTCTAATCTTGTTTGAAATTTTCCACGGCAATCAGTCCTCGATGGTCACAAATTCATATAACCTTTTTTTTATTTCTTGTTCTGATCTTGTTTTCCGCCTGTTTCCTCTTCGCATCGTCATGTTTCCGTTGCTTTTTTCGTTGATTTCGCAGATATACTTGTAGTATAGGTATGTTCGCGTAGTATATAGTCAAGGTGTGTTTTGTGTTCGACTGGATATTTTAGCGAGATTTGCATCGAGTCGTCGTTAGTAGCGGGAATACATTTAAATTTTCAATGGACTTCCTCATTACTGATTGCTGATAAAATACAGCCGGTATTCGCCCACAAGCGTGTTCTTATTTGCTATCGATTTTCCTCTCGTCGTAGGCAATGACGACGTTGGACCCAAGTTGTAGTAGTCCTCGTCTTTTAGACTTTGACTTCTATTATTATGTTAGACGAAGATTTCGATTCGATTTAGTTGAGATGGATTATTTGATGTAGGGTTTGCCATGCTGCAAGAGAGTATTTATGAAAAGCTATGAAATCGGAGGAACTAGAAAATGTTCACAAAATGTGGCTCAGATATGTTTTTATGAAAATTTACCAAAAAATTGCTCTGAAATAACATCCGCATTTGGTCCTATTAATAAAACAATTTATTTGAACGGGCAGTCCAACTAAAATTTGAAACTCCTTATAATAATTTCCTTCCTTCTCATCCATCTTAAAAGACTCAATCATAAGTATAATCAAAGCGCCAACTTTTCCATCGATACTTCAATCGATTCATATAGCTCACCAGAAGCTCAGTCTTAGTTGGTCGTCTTAAATTTTCCTTAAGCTTCCAGAACGAAATGCAAGGGATGCAATGTTTGTTTGCTGCTAGTGCTGCTGCTGCTCAGTTGCATTCGCTATGGCAATATGTTCGTTTTCTTGCAATTTTCTTCTTGTACTAACACTGGTTCATATTAGTATAATTTCCTGATATCTCAGGAGCATATCTCACGACTTTTGTCGCATAGTCAACCGTCTTCTTGGCCAGTTCGTTTGCCACCACCAGCTTAGACCGGGTGCTGCTATGCAAAAGGATTGAATTCGATTGGATTGAAAATATTTGCGTTGGGGTTTCGATATTCGTTCGATGCGACTTATGCGGATATTGTGTAGTGGACGACGATGGACTCACGGAACACCAAATTTGATTTTGTCTATTCAGAAAGAGAGAGATTTGTTGATCTGGGATTTTTGTGTTGCTATTCGAAATTCAGGGGATTTTGTTGCATTTCTAACGGTACTGGAATAAGAACGAAGTGACTTTACTGTGGAATTGGTCATTTGTAATGATTTATTCAGATTAAATTCAAATTGGGAAGCATGGTTTGGATTCAAATAAAAATCATGTACAGTTAAAGCGCTGATAGAAAGATGAAGCAATGGCAAAAAGCTTAGGCATTTCATACAGTATTTTACGTTATTGATTGGAGTGTTTTAAAATCATGCTTCAATAACGAGAAATATTCTCGTCTAAAATATATTGAAAAAACTACTTTATCATTCAAAAAATTATTTTTATTTTTTGAGCGAAATCATTCTTTTATATTTCAAAGCTTGCATAATGAAAAACCTGAACGCTTATCAATTCACTTAAATTAAGACACATCAACTGTCTTTCACCATGATAAATAGTTAAAAAATAATTTGTCCCATCTGCATAACGGTGTTTCATATCACCATTAAAACCAGCAAGCATGGAGCGAATTGTGGAATGAATATTCAAAATCTGACTAGTTATTTTCAATATTTTTTTAGTATTTGTAGAAGTGAAACTTCGTTGATTGCACTGAAACTAAACATTCAACACGTCACGCTATCAAGTTTACTGCTTCAACAAAGATCTATATTGCAAGCATTTGTACTAATTTGATTTTGGTGCTGCATGAGTAGTTCGTGCTGTACATTCTACGGGATAAAGATCTCGACTAATGATTTTGAATTGGTGCATTGAAGCTTTTGGCTATGGTGTTTTAGACCTAGTAATACTGGAATGACATCTGTCCATCCTGTAAAACTTTGGCATGCCCCAGGCCTCCTGATTAGCGCAGATATGGCTTTGAACAGACAAACCCATTAAGGCGTTTGCCAACCTTGATATTACCTCCTTGATTGCATAAATAATTAAGGTAGTTAGGGCGACTGTCCATCCGGACCTAGGTTGCAGCTCTGAGGGAAGCCCCATAAAAAACAGTAAATAACAAAGCTAACCTTAAAACATATGAAATAGTTTTGACGACTGACGGGGCCACACTACTGATTATAGAAGTAAATTTTTTTATCGGTAGGCCACATATGTAAAGAATACCACCCATAGACGAAAATTCCGTAAGGCTGGAACAAGAGCTGCCTGAATCAACCAGCGTCTTAAGCTCTGCACTTCTCGAAAGAGTAGTTGTATTGCTGAAGGAAGGGTGCGAGAAGAAAAGATGCTGTGATATTGTCGGGGTACCATTCAAAAAATAGCAGCCGCATCCCATGTGCAAAAGCATTTGTCGCTGCAGGTGAAATACAGCCTTTTAGAGCTTGAAGGTAAGGTCTGGAAGCTAGCAAAGTAAACTAGAAGAAGGCTGAGCTAAAGCTGCAAAAAATGGAAACGGCCCAGCTCAAAGAGCCACAGGGCAAAAGAAACAATCAAAATTTCATAAAATTTGCAAGCCAAAGCGCAAAAAACGAAAAAAAAAAAACGAAAAAGAAAAAATAACTAAGTTACCATAATGGATTTCAAACGTATTTCCAATGTGAATATGAAAATATTTGGGAAATTTTTAACCCTATGTGTGCGCTAGGTGCCGAATATAAGATCGGAAAAATTTGAAAAATTGTGAATTTTGATAGCTTTGGTTGTGCTATCAAATCATTATAAAACTTTAAGGACATGTTAATTAAATTATTTTTGTGGGATGGTTAAAATTGAAACTTTTTTAACTAAGTGATTTCGAAAGTGGTTTTCAATTTTAATCATCCTACAAAAACAATTCAATTCGAATCTGCTTTCGGAGACTTTTCGATCCAGTTTTCCGTTTCAAATATTCTGTGCTTTGATAAACATTAGAGCTGATATACGTTGTCTGTTATAGACAAGAAGGGAACCGTGATCACAAGTTAATAATCTTTATGAGAACATGTTAATGCTATTAAGTTGTGGACTTATGTAGTTTTTTATACGCGCTGGCAACCCTGCAGCTACGGTACGCACTAAAATGGAAAACATCCTGAAAAATTTTCGCTTTTCAGAAAAATAAGCTACTCATATATATGTATGTAAATACTATGCTTCGTCTATACAGCAAAACTAAAACTTTTTAAATTCCATATTGGACAAGAGTGGTAACTCTTCCCCAATTAACCTATATTCATAGCATAAGAAACTTATGTTCAGGAGAACTCAGGATCCGATGGTCAGATATAACTACCCAGCAAACCAAATGCATCGTAATTAATTCATAAAAGTGTCATATTTTACGAATGTTTTTGTCGTTAACGAGCCCGTAAATGAATCGAAAACGATTCATTGGTCCTACTAAAATGGCCATCAGAGAAGAATCATTTTTAACGATTCGTAAATGAGTTAGAAAAAATGTGGTTTTAGCGAGTATATATCAACCAGCAAACTAGGGGAAGAATCTATGTAAAATCTGCAACTGAGCCGCATAGGCCATAGGGCACATACACATGGCTTGCATTATTTATTGCATCGGTCATCCTAAGCAAAATCATTGCTGCGTAGGCTGCGAATCGTTTTACGAACAGGCTTGGTTTCGTACGAGGGATATGTCTGTTGATTGTCGAGAAACTATCGTTTTTAGTGAACGCTCACTAAATTGTTTGCTGGGTAAGTTTCACAGATTGTATTGGTTTTGAGTAGGACCAAGCCTGACAGAAGTGATTTTGAAATATGGGCAAAAATTACTAAGAAAAAAGTGCATTTTGGCTTATGAATTGTGATATAATCAGATAGATTTTGTCGAAATTCATACCGTAGCTGAATCCCACTCTAAATTAAATTTGATGGAAACTTAGTTGAGAAATTAAGTTGGTGCTGCCAGCTACGATAATTTTTGTGTTTTGTTTTTTTATTTTAAATTTGGTTTGATTTCAAAGAAGAATTTCTATTTACGAGATACATTAGGGCAAATAAAACGCGATAAAAGTGAGTGAAATGGTGCAAAAACGAACTGCATGCTCCCATATGAAATTTTTTTTATACATTTTCATTTTATTATGAATAAAATAATTTGTTAGTAGTTTAATTTTTGATTTTTTTTTATTATCAATGAACTTTTTTTCCTGAAGTTTTTTATACATAAATTATAAGCTTAGGAAAGTGTTGTGTACACTAAATTCACACTGACGTTTCGACGCTTGTCGAAATGTCACGTATACACACATAGCGACTAGAGCGCCCTAATTGAACGCGGTGGTAAATCCCCGGAACTTGATTAAATTATTTTTGATTCGCGCAGATTTTTGAAAAACAATAACTGTACCATTATTGTTATAAAAGCTCAGGATTATAATCAGTAAAGTACATTCTTGATTGGTAAGCCAAAGTCCAAGCGGCGACCAAGTCTCAATAAGAATCGTTTTTCTTTTTGAAAATTAAGAGTGTCTTGACTTTGCGTAGCGGCGACGAGTTTGCCAAGGCAAATTGAGGAACTCATATTTTCGGAAAAGAGAAGTCCGACCAGTTTGCGTAGCGGCGACGAGTTCGCCAAGGCAAAACTAGAAATTATTTCTTCCTTTGACTGACCACGCTGAAGACACCGGTGACAACGATCACCTTATATTACAAAAGATATAATCCAGAGTTTTACTTATTATTTATTCAGTTCCAGAGCACTAAATTTGTAGACCAAAATATCATATTCTTTCCACAATTATGATTCTAACACCATTTTTCAAACATCTGTTTATTTTATTTTCACTTTCACGCCTATTTAAATCGCTTGCTTGCTGCCGATTTTAACTTATGGCTGCGTTTATCATAAAAATAATTCCATCGCTGAAAGCAAGAGGCTCTATATTTTTCTACAATATAATGGCCGACCCAAAAGGCTGCGAACTATAAGCATAAAGAGAAAAATTTCGAAACTAGTAGGTAAAATTATCACGATATGATCTGATGACTTCAAAAATTAAAACAACAATGCGAAGATGTAAATAATCAGGGGGATAAATCACAAGAAGATTCGCAGTTGAAATGTCGTTTTGCAAAGCAGCAAATCTCACCTGCTAAACAAGAAGAGCTTACAAGCTGTGTAGGTGTAACGTAAACAAGCTTTTTGTGTTTTCGCTATAAAATGAAAACGAAAAACAACAAACAGAAGATAAATGACAGAAAGTAACGAGATAATTTAAGGTTAAATTCCGAACCATTGCCCACATTGACCAGCAAAGTTAAAAACTGCACATTAAACAATAAGTGCGAATAATTAATGACCACCAATCCATGTTTCAACCTTCGTTTTCCAAATTCCAACGATGCTCCAGAAAATGTCATGAAAAATGATGCACTTGTTGTTCAATTGCTTGTATAATACATGAGCTTGATGTTTGGTAATGGCTGAGTCGAGCCATCGGACCATTTCAAATACTTTCTTTTTCTGTCATTCAAATAATTTCAAGGCCTGACTTGATCCTCTCACTAAAATGTTCAGTCGACCACGAGCTGTTTCGGGATAAATGATGGCCCATCAAAATTCTTTTCCGGTTTCATTGATATCTTCTCACTGCTATGAAAGTGATTCTTCGCGAATAGAAGAAGATCAACAGATTCAGTGTAGTATCATGACATGAGTAGATCTTCGACCGAAGACGTAATGGCAGCGTGACGACATTCCCACGCACAAAGAATGGCTCGCTCGGGAAGCGTGTCCACAGTTCAGTTCAGTGGGTCAGTTCCTTTGTTACGGAGCTTGTTTTCGAATGCGTTTAGAGCATAAAATGCAAATTGTCGACCGACCATCAGAAGTTTTACGGCTCGTCATTTTCCATAACTGGGTCAATAGTAGAGTCGACTCGACTCGAGTGAATTTTCTTTGATGTTTCCATGACTATTTCGCTCACAACTGCTACAATTGCACTCGACGACCTGGCGCAGCGGCTGAATGGATCTCACTCTGGCACTCACATTCGCATGTGCCAAACGACAATTTCCATATCAGTTTTTACTGCTTCTCACGCGAAAATGCCCCGCTACCCGGTGTGGTGTGCCCTCCACCACAGTCTCAATGCTGCGACCGTAGTACTGCATCGGTGCGCAAAGTATCGGAGTCGTTGCGTAAACGCATTTGTAAGTTGCAGCCTGTCGAGTGGAAAGTGCATATTGCATTAGGCAGATTTTAATGGTCGGATGCTACCGTGTACGTGCTGAACATGACAAGAACATGCGGTATCGAGTTGCATACATGATTGCGGAGCATATGGGAAAATTAAGAACTTTCCATTGCGGAAAATCGCTTGTAATGATCGCGCTGATGACGTTGTGCCCTGCTGCGCTCGCTCACAATCACAGAGTCGAGCAATTGTCTGGACGCATTTATTTTCAGCTAAAGCGAGCAAATGTTGATAAGTGGCGGTGAATGCGGTCAGCAGCGGTTGTTGATAAGCTATTCAGGACAGCGCGATACACCAGAGTTTTGCGAATCCAGTGAAAATGCAATTCTTTCTCAACGGAGGGAAATTTCGTTTTATAGAAAGTAAGACCGTTGGTCAGTTTCCAAGTGTCTCAATAGAAATATTTCTATAGGTGTCGTTTCGTTTTTGCCGCCGTTCGAGTTGTTAGTTTCCCACGTACATAATTGAAATGAGTAGCTATAGTACTGAACATGGTCAGGTGCATTATGTGACCAAAAACCATAAATAAGCTTTAAAGCCAGAGTTAAAAGACAAAACCACAGAAGATAACAAGCGACATTAGGTACCGACTGCGAACGATGAGTGTTGGTTAGAAGCTGACATGGGTAGTTTGCTGTGAAGTTTTATTTTCAGTAATTCAATCGCATAATTTGGTCTAACGGTTTGTGGTATGAAAATGCTCTTTCCCATGTTTTCCAATAAAATATTGGCAGAAATTGCGGCACAATCGTTGTGTGTATGTTATGTAACTTTCTTAGGTTTGTTAATTCTTCACGTGCATTCCCTTTGAAAGCACCTCATATTTTTGAAATTCTATGCAAAAAGTATCAAACAGCGCATGAAAGTAAATTATGCAATCATTCTAGGTCATCAGAACTATATACTCTACCAATAAAGCAAATTACGTCGAGAAAAGTCCATCCTGAATCAACAATTGAAGCAGTATTGTCTTGTATCTACACATATTATCCGCTCCACATACTCCATTTCGCGACTTCCTTCACCTCGTAACCCTCTTCAATTGTCTTCACACAAATTCATCTTGAATTAACATATTTTCAGAAATATCAAAAACTCTCTGTTTGATCGCCATCAACACCACGTTCGTACGATAAATTGATGCACATCCATCGTACTATTTCCGTGTCCTCCGGGCCACGTACGTGGGCAATATACTTGGTATCGGTGTATCTTTATCCGAAACTAACTCGTGCATTTTGAATTTATGTCCAGAAGTGGAACAAATGACTGACAATTCACACAACGCGAGCGGGAGCTACAGAGCTCTAGAGCCAGAACTGAATGAAAAGCCAACGGTGGCACAATTTCGGTGCCTACAGGTGAGAGATGCATTTCATACGATACGAACAGCTTAAGTACGCTAACGTGTACATAAGGGCACGGCACAGGTCACAGGTGATTTATCTTCGTGCGGAGTATCAATGACTAGTGATTTGACACAAATGAGAAATATATGAGATTGAGGTATAGTACTCACGAGATTATAGTGATGATGGCTAGGATGTGGGTATAGATAGTACTTTACTGGTTGAATGGGACAGCTACTTGGATTTATTGGTCGATGATGCAGTATTGTTGACAGTGACATGAAAATGTTAAGTTGCAAAGTGTTTATTCGCATAGGAATAATTTTATCCTGATATTATTTGACATTTTAAACATGTTTACAGAAATGATTCAGTCTGCTGACATTTTCATTTTAATGTATATTTCAAAACCAGCTGATCGAATACTGCACCATTTAAAGGTTTTGCTGTTGATTGAGGCTCCAGATTGCAGAAAATCAACAAGAAGAAAACCGTGTGTGTCCCAAAACACTGTTGTGACAACTGTCCGTGCTAACCAGGTAGACTAGAATTTTTGGGACGTAGAGAACCACTGCGGTGCCATTCCTTAGATTGCACTTTATTCTCTGGGTCATACAGGTATGCCCGGTTTCACCTCCTGTGAAAACATTCTTACAGAAGTCCTGTTGCTTTTCATCAAATGCATCTAGGAGCTGTTGACAAACTTTCGCTCGCCTCCTCCGATTATTATCTTGCTTTAATTATAAATATGAAAACGTATTGTAAACTTTAAACCCTATGTGTGCACTAGGTACCTAAAAAGAGGTCGAAAAAATTGTAAAATTTTGAAATTGCGATAACTTTAAATCATTAAGAAATTCACAAGAAGCATTGATGCTATTAAGTTGTAGATTTATGTAGTTTTTCATAAATCTGATGGAAACCCTGTAGCTACAGCAGGCACTGAAAGTCAAAACCTTCAAATCATTGACCCTTCTAAAAAATCCGCTTTTTTGAGAAAAAAGCACTCATATATAAATCTTATGCTTTGCTTTAAATGCCAAAATACATGTCGGACAAAAACAGTATCCCTTCCCCAATTTACCTATATTATAGCATCCGAAAATTTTGTTCGCGGGAACTCATGACCCAATAATCAGATACAACAGAAATTCACAGAATGCATTGGTTTTGAGTTGGATCAGGTCTGCTAAAAGCGATTTTGAAATATGGTCAACCTTGCATTGGTGGTGCCATCTTGAAAAAAACCCTAAGAAAAAAAACCTGCTTTTTGTCCCATAAACTCCGATTCAGTCACTAAACTTGAACGAAACTCACACAGTAGCTTGATTCTACTCTAGGTCATGTTTGATACAAATTTGGCTGAAAAGTTGGACGGAGCTGCCAGCTTTATTAATTTTTGTTACTTGAACCTAGAAAATTTTCGCCCCACAATGTCCTGGGCAGTCATGAAATCAAAACGAAATTCATATAGTAAATGGCCCTTACGGTAAAAAAAGTTTGGTGGAAATTTAGCTGAAAAACTATGATAGGTTTGACAGCTGTAGTAATTTTTGTATTTTTTTTGTCATTTGTTTTAGTAAGATAACATATCATTTAATTTTCAAACGGTTATAGTCTTGTAGTGGCAATGAGCAATAAATATAGGAATTTTGAAATTTTGAAATATTTCCGGGTGTTTTTTTTTACCCCTACAACTTGCAATGGAGCCATCGGATCGAAACGAAATTCGGTATTGTCTCGGTATTGATGTGTAGCAGGTTTAATATACTTTTGGTTTTGGTGCTAGTTAAAGGTTGCCAGGACCTAGTATATTTCTTTTTCCGTACCAACAGATTCTACCATTAGATATTTATATGCCAAACATTCACAATGAAAATAAATAAATATTGTTTAAATTTTCCAAAGTCTGGAAATGTTTCGGATGGCAGCCCTAAATATCTTTCTATCCCTGTAGCTTTCGATGACGTCATTGTCAATGATTTTATCGTATCAAGGAACACGAGTGGTAGAATATTGATTCAAAATCTGCAAGATTTCTCTACTTTTCGTCGAACATTAGTGATTCTAGCTGTTCCTGTGCGCTAGATTTTTTTTATAAATTATATTAATGGCAGATGGAATTAAATGTGCAAAACAGTTTTTATTTTGTATTTAATTACTGCAGGTTTCATTCATTTTAACTCAATTTTTAATTGAGTTAAAGTGAATGAAATAAATAAATTAAATGGGTTTTTGGGGAGAACTAGCTTATCTTAGTATTAACTTATCTTAGCAACGTGTGTAACTAAAGACTTAAAACTTAATATATGAAAATTTAAAAAAACATGCATTTCAACCTTTATGGAAACACACGAATTACATATATACTTTGCTTAATTTAGTAACAAAAAAAACAAAGAGTTTCTAAAAGTAGTTATGCTATTTAGCTATGCATGGGCATTTTTCGCCCTACCCACACAAGCTGCAGTGCATTTCTACTATGCTTGATACACGGAAATTCAAAGTTTAAATAACGCGTAAGTGAAAAAAATGAAAAAGTTGTTTTAAATAATTTTGACATTCGGCAGTACTACCACCAATGGATCATTTGAATTATTTTCAATAAGAGCGAATAAAAACAATATTTTATTTAATATTGAAACATTTTTTTGCATTCTAAACAATATTTCATCAGAGTTATAGTAGATATTTTTTTTTAAAAAATACAAAAAAAAAAATTATAAAAATATGTAATAAAAAATAAAAATAAAATAATAAAAATAATATTGTTTTTTAAAAAAAATAATAAATTCTACCAAGGCTATGTAACGATACAAAATATAAACAACAATATTGCCCTACTAAGCATAAACGTTCTATCTGCATGTTAGTAACTTTCGAGACATTCAATGATTTGTGTTTTTCTAAATCCTGTAAACACCTTCTTACGGGATAAAAGTTTAAGCATCTATACAAACACGTTTACGTAAGATACATCTGAATTAAAAGATTTCACGTTGAAAAAAGTTGTGGAAAATCGGTTTTAAGCAGATAGGATTTTTTTGTAGTTACATGCAACGAAATAGTGTCAGCACAACTAAGCATAACCGTTCTACATAAACATTACTACGCATAAACGTTCTATTTACGGTAGATAGAACGTTTATGCTTAGTAGTGCGACGTTTTTTTTGTAGATAGAGTGATTTTTCATTATTGATTTTAACATACTTCCACAAAAGATAGATTTTTCATTTTTTGTAGAATGATGTAATAGAGTATGTAGTTTTTGAATCCGGTGTTAACTCAAAAATGAAAAAAATTTAGATAGAACATTTATGCTTAGTAAGGCAGAATACAACAGTCTACTATAAACAAAAACATATTCGAAAACAACCAAACGGAAAAGTCTAAAACGGCTCTGTCCCATATTTTTCACCATTTCACCTTATCTACAGCTACTTCCACTTAGTCAAAACAAAAATTCGTATCAGTTACCTCGAATCAATTATCTTACAATCGGAAGCACATATTCCCTTTTCCACACACTGCAGGTAACCAAATTAAAGAAAACTGCCAAATATGAGGGATCTGCAACGGTTGAATACGTGCGAAAACTCCAATGACCAAGTTTTTTTTACGATTATCATCATGAATGATTTTAATCTGAAAGGTGTGTGAAGGTACGCGGTTACTTTTGATGCTAATGATGATGGTGATGTTGATACTTGATTATACGATGGTAAGAATGCACGCAGAACGCATCAGTGTTCGTGGCTCGCGAACATGAATCACTTGCACTTGCAAATATTATAATTTGAATTTGATGTTCGATTAATGGCGCACCACAGGCAGGCGGTCGCCGAATTCAACGAGGCAGCCAGCATATTGGCGGACTGGAAGATAGGTCACAAACGATATAATCAAGTCGGGAGACTAGTAGCGATGCATGGATGAAATACTGACGGACACCCTACCGTTGTGAGAGGAAAATTGTCGATTTGTCAGAATGGAAAGATGAAGAGATTGGTTTGTTTTTGAGTGATTTGAAAAGTTTGATGACTTTGAATTGTGTTATTTTGGCACATTTGACCTAAATTTGAATTTTTGCAAAATACGGTGCTTTTTGATGGGTCAGAAAATCGGGGTTTTTCTCTGTATTCTAAATTGTGTTGTTCGTATCCACTGGTATACGGGCGGCAAATATGTAATTAATACAAAAAAAGACATTTGAGTCTAGCTAAACAAACTCATTAGAAAGTTCAGCTCCTTCGATTCTATAGTATAAGAATAATAAAGAAAAGTACAAGAAGTAAGATCATAGATTTTTATGTCGAAGAAATCTGTCGACTATTTCCTGGTTCATTCACAATTCATATTATTATATATGATTTATCAGCGGGTCGTGTTTGTTTAAACTTTACCATACAGAAAACTACATACTTGTTTAGTTCTTTTGAATTTATCGCACCCAGTCCTAGTATACCGATCTCCTCAAACTAACTGCCAACTTTTTCATTATTCAAATCTGAATCGCAGTCATAGACAAATTACATCTTGTTTGCATAACGCTATTCAAATTAAACGAGTACCTCAAACCTCATCCCAAAAACGTGACTCAATCGTTGCTACTGCTGCACACTCGGACCCAGCTTGTAGCGAAAAAAAGCCTCTTGTTATCATATCTCGGCAAACAAAGGTATTAGGTATCTATTTTCACTCCAACTTACGGTAGTTCCTAGAATATCCATTTGCTTAGTAACATTTCAAGTGGAAAATTAATTGAGCCGCTCAGAACGACAAAAGTAATATTCATTATTGTCAGGTCGAGTCGCTGGGCGCTAGACGCTAGAACCTAAGCGTGGTCAGTTCGAAAGTGTTCGTTTTTGCCTTGCCGAGCGCCCGTTATGTGAGCCATCAGTATCCAGCAGTAGTTTGTGACCTGGCAATAAATAGCCGATGGAGCAAATAGTGCAGAACATGTTTTTTTTACGAAATTTCAGAAATAGAATCAAGTGTTTCCATTTCACTGCCAAGGAATTGCAGAATCATTGCACGTTTTCACAGCACTTGTGTGATAAGTTCACAGGAAATGTTCATTTCGAGTTTTTTTTCAGAAGCGGCGGCCGAACTTCGCGGCAGTCGTAAATCTTTCCTTGACCTCATGAGAGAGAAAATTGGTTCTAAGTGATAGTTAAATTCATATGATTCGCAAAGCATTTGATTGGCGTTTTGAATTTCGTAGAAATGACGGCAAAACAATCGTTGTAATGTGAAGGGATTTAACTGAAATCGCGTAAAAATGAAAAGTTTATGCGAAGACACTGATTGATTCTTGAACACATGTGTAAATTTGAGAGAATATCCCTCAGATTGTGGAGTCTACATGCTTGTGAATGAATTGATTCCACAATGATTATCGTTTTTTGCAATATAATCCCGGTCTCAAGCCAAACCAATCATCTGTATGAATAGAAGGATGTGTTGACACGCCTATTTGTTGAATGCCTGCAGTGACGCGACACATGTATTTATCTTCTTTCACTCAGTAGGAAAGTTTAGTTTCATGGATTTTTTTGCTTTAGTTCAAACACCTAAACTTATTTATAGATCTATGAATGATATCTACGAGGAACTGTTCGTATACGAACTTCAAAATATTGATGGGTTTGAAAAAATGGCGTCAGCAGATATGTTGTTTGACGTAACAGCTCTTTAACACACTATATCCTAAATTTTTTCCGTCTTTCAATGAGTACAGCAGGTCATGGGAGGTCGATCAGAAAATATATTTTTCCCTATTGAAGATTTATTTTGTAGATTCTTCAGGGGTTATTTACATTGAAGAAAAATTTGTTTCGTCACTCTAAAGGAAAAGGGTATATTATCACTTCAGAAGTTCTTTACATGACTTTATGCCGTGCAGTAAAATAGTTCTTTAACCTCCGTAATTTTGCAGGCATTGAACTTAAGGCCAAATTGTAAAGTTCAGTGGACTTATGAGTAGGCCAGGTGCGAACTAGCTTCGCAGATGATCAACGCAGAATTACCTTCAAATTTGTTTCAGTGCAGTTGAATCATTTTTGGCCTGAAGGCTAATTTGGTTACTTGGAAATTATAGTAAATTTCATCAAAAGATAGTATCATGTATGTCGCCAAATTTAATTTGAACGTAAAGTTCTAAATCTGATCAAACACTGAAATGTTGGGTAGACTTATTAATAAATTTGCTACCTTTCCTAGATTCGAAAGTACATAATATGTTTGACAGCTTCCAGAAAAAAGGAAATTTTCCACCCAAACACTAATAGTATATAGAATCTATAGGGAAACATGAACGAAAGTTGCTCGATTTTTTATAAAAACTTTGGGAATGCCATCAGAATTTGAACAACAATTGAAATAAGTATAAGGAATTCAACTTCAAGAGTATCAGTCGAGAATAGAGATAGATTACGAGGGAAATCGAAAGAAAATTGGTAACAGGGGAAATTGATTTGCACTGATTAGCGTCAGTTTCAAGTATTTCTCAGTTTTTTTCTAAGGAGAATGTGTGGTCGATTCTGAACTCATTTTCAGAAAGTTGATTTCAGTTTTAGTGACGCTTTTAATAATTCAAAAATTGAGCAAATCCGTGCTTAGACTCGTTCGTTAAACAAACATATAAAAAAAACAACCCGTGATCTGACCCTGTATTGAATTGCGTGTATTGGTTTTTGATTCCTTCCAACAAACAATTATACTTGTATTTTAATAAAAAAACCGATTTTTCCTTTCGAAGCTAGATATATTGAATTTTGTGACAAATATCGATATTTCGAGGGTAATCTGCCCTCTTCTTCAGTGTCTGTCAGTCTAATCTTAATCTAACTTATGTATGTTACTTATAGAGCTTATTTTTAAAGTATTGACTTATACTAATTACCAATTAATTGTCTATTAATTGACTTATACTAATTACCAACTAATTGCCTATTAATTACTTTACTATCCATATTAATTAAATTATCCTCCTCACTATCAAATGAATGTTCAAATTAGCCTGAACAATGGTGATGCACAGTTTCCTTGGTCTGTGTTTAGTCTTTTGTGCATAGGGGTTTTCCATATGTGCAGGATTTCGTACGCATCCAGTTTTCGCACCTGCTATACCTCCTTGATCACCTCCACGTTGTCCCAAGTTATGTTGTGATCCTCCTCCAATATGTGCTTTGCTACTGCTGAACGTACTAATGTTGTATTCTTTTTTCTCGCTGAAGCTGCTTCCCGTTTATGTTCCGTTAGTCTAACACCAACTAACCGTTTCGTTTGCCCAATGTATATTTTGTCGCATTCTGGGCAGGTAATTTTATAAACTCCAAATTTTTCCTTTTTATCCTTTTTGTCTTTGACGTGACATAGTATAGTACCTAATTTTTTAGTTTTACTGGTTGGAACTGCTTTAATATCAAAGCGTTCAAGAAGTACCCGAACTTTTTTGAATACTGATGAATAAATAATTGGAACTCTTATGGTTGTTTCTTGTTTTTCCTGCGTAAAAAGCGTCGTTAAAAGATCACGCTGTATTCTATACTTTTTCTTTTTGACAAGATTTCCAATTATCCTCTCGTCAAATCCATTTTTTCTCGCCGTATCTTTAATATATTTAACTTCTGAGTTAAAACTATCCTGATCCATGGGCACTGTTAATAGCCGGTGAATCATCGAATTAAAGGGGGCCATTTTTTGGGAACGACAATGATCAGACGTGGATGGTGTTGTCCTCTGGGTGTGCGTGGGCTTCCGGTAGATATTAAAACTAAGAAGACCTTCTTTCCTTATGACCATTAAATCCAAGAAGGGTAGTTTCTCATTCTTTTCGGTTTCCATTGAAAATTGGATGTCCTTATGTGCTTGGTTCAACTTCTCCAAAGTTTCTCCCAAAGCATCTTTTTTTAACTATAGCTAGAATATTGTCTACATATCTGAGCCAAACCCGAGGAAGCGAACCTTCTTCATAAAGTTTCTTCTCTAGTCTATCCATAAATATCTCACTCATAAGTGGGGATAAAGGATTTCCCATTGCAACACCTTTCATCGCTTTGAAGTATTTCCCCCTGAAAGTAAAATAACTTTCATTCATGCAAACCGTAGCGAGTTTCAAAAAGTCTTTAGCCCTCTTCCTCCCCTCCGGTGAGCTATTCCTCTCTAATAGCCAGTCCTCAAAGAACGTGAGTGCTTGTTTTACTGGCACGCTTGGGAACAGAGCCTTGACATCAATATTGTTTTTTATCATTATTTAAAAAACAAAATCTAATAATGTATATTTTTTTAATTCTCTATATACACTATTTGAAAAAAGTATTGGATATTGCCAACAATATCGTCTTTGATCCTATCGCTTTCGGGAAAATTCTTGAAAAAACTGTTCACACATGATTAATAACGATGCTACCATATTTTCGTTATAGTTTGAAACAGTATTATTTGAAGCACAAACGTATTCTTACTCTTATTAATTTTTGATGTCTGCCATACTTCGATTTTATAAATAAAGATTTATATATTTTCATGGATTGTTTGGATGAAATAATGCCCTTCATAGTCAAATTAATGCAAACAAACACTGGATTTGCGGTTCGAACATAATTAAATGTTCGAAGTGATACTATAAACTAAAAGGCTAAAATTTCATTTGAGCTAGTCACTGTTAATTTGATTTCACGCTAGTATTAGTTTTTGACACACTTTCAGATAGAAGCGCCGCATTTTTTTTGCATAGATGACGATAGAACCAATTTATTGATAATTTTTTTTATACATTTTTTATATATAGGGAGGCATAAAATCTTCTATGGTAGGAGAGATGGCATTAAGAAAAGGGCGCAAGACAATTTGCATCCACAGCAACATCGACTAAGTGAACAATTTCGAATATATAATTAAGCATATGACCAAAATTTAGACACAAATGAAACACTTGTGAATCACCTCACTATAGCAATCTTAATTTCCCCCAACAGACAAATACTTGACCCACATTTTATGATTGATACAATTCAATTAACTAACAACACGGCCTTCGTAAATTTTTTCTCCCATTCCCTTCACATACCAATTCAACGGGCCATGCCTCTCTGCACTTACAGCATAATTTGAAAATATTGCAAAGCTTCCCTAAGTAGCCATCAGCAGTCCACGAAGCGGTTCTTCAAAGAATGCGGAAAAATATCTTTTGCAAAAAAAAAAACCAAAACAAAAAAAAAACAGAACACGCATCCAAACAAAAACCTCTAAGTGGATCATCGCCAGTTGCGATAATTTTTTTTTTTGCAATTCTCGAACTATGTCGTTTTTCTTCACAATCACCTCCCGAACGAACATTGCTTGCACCGTCGAAAAAACGTTCCACGAAAGTGTTTGTCATGACTGATAATGAAGCGACCGATCAAATCAGCGAACGGGTAATGAAATTATCAATACTGGCCGAACAACAGCAGCTGGTGCACCAGAAACCTGACTACCACCGGTGGTGGAGCCATTGCGAAAATTGCAGGTGAATCGCGCAATGGAAAACACGAAAAACGCAAATCAACAAACAACAGTATATTAAGTGAAGATGAAGTCCGATCGGACGCAACATTGCGGACCAGATATATTCAATAAGATACACAGCAGACGCACACATTCGGATTGAAAGGTATGCAACAGTACAGTATGTGCCAGGAAATTGGGTCGATCAGTGATGCCCATATTAATCTAATCGATTTCGGGCTGGGTAGTTGCTCATAAGTAATTTTTGCATAATGCCAATCCCGTAAATGGAATGGATCTAAATCGATTACGAGGATTAAGCAGATCACCAGCATTTAAAGTGTTTGAGTCACGGCAATTGTTGCGGGAACTAAACAGTTTCGAAAACACGCGGAAGGAACACATGCGATGATTTCGATGTTTCCGCATCGCTGAGTTGTGCTTAGTCATTTAAATTATTTAAGGTTATCCGAGCGATACATGAGTGATTATGAGCTTCTAACAAATAGAATGATTAGTTAAATTACGCAATTGCGCAATCCAAATATTAAATTATCGCTCTATCGTTTGTAAATTCGAAATAACTCCAAATATGATCTCTGAAGAGTGATTTCCGCACTTTAACGATTTCTTCAAGTACGCTGTTGTGAAGAGATGTTATTCTGAGATCAATACTGTGTAGTAAGTATCTGTTGATTTTTATTCATTTCTTATCGGACAGATTGTTTTGCATTACTGGTTCAGATCGATTTGAATTCCAGTTATGTAACGTAGCCAACACATGCACTCCCGTAATTAAACTATACTTGGATACCATACGAAGCCCAATAAAAAAGGTGCAGTTATAAGATATGGGTTCGGAATATATTAAAATATGAAATGTTTCTCGTGATGAATGAGAAGAAAAAGTGATTAGAAACACTATGTCATTAAGACCTGTTTAGTTCTACTGTATATGGACGATTGTTTTCCGCATTATTGCATATTTTGTATTGAACATGTTTAGGGGTTGAGAAAGTTTAGAGACTGGTCATTGAAACGTTAGTCCCCGTTCAAACGACCAACTGAGAGTGTCAAAATTCAACCCGTATCTGTGTTTGAGTTCGGCTGTATAATACTGGAGTTTTTTGTTTAATCTTTAGAAACTTTTGAGAGGGCTGCAATTGAGTTAAAAATCCAGGTTTAATAAATCAAAGTTATATGGTGACTTTGGAAATTTTATTGAATTTTTTGATGAGTGTATCTACCGCCAGATTTTTGCAATGGTCTGAGCAGATATCTTTTTATCCTCTTTCGACACTATAGTCAAGAGTGTTTTGGCAGCCTCTCAAACGCTTTAAAAAATTCGTGAGGCCAACCTTTGCCTGTGCAGAAAACTGAGTGGAACACCCTCTAATTGGTTGAAGATGAAATAATTAATGCAAAAATACTAATGAATAAAAAGCAAACGAACTTGTAGACTTTGCACCGTTAGATGACAGTTCTCTAATATGTCATTATTTGCACGATCACTTGATAGTCGGCTCAGCTCCTGAATACTCAGGTTGTGACATATGCTAAGTTCGTTAGCTGCAATATTGGCAAATTTTTTTTGACGGAAAAATAACATGGAAATTGGAAAGACAAACGAAAAATTTTGGCTTTTCAAAAAATCCGAAACGCATAGAAAACGGAAAAAATGATTCTGCTTTGGACATTAACTTTAGGTGATTCAAAGTAGAAAGGTCCAGTTTTTGGATTGTCAAAAAATTGTTAAATATTGAAGAAGATAATAAGATGGGAGGTTTGAAATAGATGTTGGTAGAATCAAAAATATAAAAGATTGAAATAAAGAAAGTCGTTAACGTCTCAGCATTAAGGTGAAAATCATTTTGAACAAAAAGAAAAAAGGCTGTTCATAATCTCAAAAGTGCAAGGTGCATTTAAGGAACTGCTTGAAACCTCATATAAATACGAACGGAAGTAGTGATACTGGCGGAAAACATAATATGAAAAATTATGAAGTGAAACCCAAACAAGAGAAAAATCTAGGATTGAAAGATCAACAAACAAAAAAAACTTTTCAATTTTTAATTTAGAATACAAATTCAGGTAAATTGATACGAAATCAAAATCAGTAGTTTTGATACCTTGCACATTTAAAGTTCAAATAAAAGAAATCTATTGTGCTATGAATTTCTACCATTTTAAGTTTTTTCATGGCATTAGTTCGATTACACTGATCAACAGTGGTCATGCCACACGAACTCTTATAAGTGATCGTGTTTTGACTACTGACCCTCTTTACGAAAACGCACTTATTTTGTTTCGATCACCCTCAGCTTTCTTGTGATGAGGTCAAGTTCATTTTCAGTATTGTTTCTGTTATATTTATGGTGAACTGGCTTTCAAAAATCAAAGGTGAAATTTTTCTGATCTTATTTTGAAGTGTTACCGCGAGTATTTTAGTTTTGGGGTGGCTCATCAAGACAAATCTTGGGCCCTACATATTTGTTGCATAGCATGTGTAAAAAATTTAACTGATTGGAAGAAAGGATCACGTCATATGCCGTTTGATATTTCCATGATATGGACTAAACCTAGATATCATGTTTCAGACTGCTATTTTTTTCTTAATAAAAGGCAGAAATCCAAAGGCATAAATCAAAGGCATAAATCAAAGGCATAAAATAATTTATCCTCGGCAATAAGACCTGCTCCTCATAATGGCAATTCACCTCTACCAGTTCCATCTACATCGTTTAAGGTTGACGATTCACAATCCTCCATTTCAAGCCAATTGAATAAGTGGTGCTAAAATCAAAGCGGGCATTTTCGTCGGACCTCAAATCAAGGAATGAACAAATGATCAGAAATTTGAAGAAAAATCAAATGTTTTAGAAAAATCAGCTTGGCATTGCTTTAAGAGCGTGGTTGCAAATTTTTTGGGTAACCATAAGAGTGAGAGCCATAGAGAATATATTAACGAGCTTCTATTGACATGTGAAGCTTTGGGTTGCAATATGTCGCTTAAAATGCATTTTCCAGACTCACATCTGGATTTTTTTCCTGAGAATTTAGGAGCTGTACGTGATGAGCATGGACAAAGATTCCATCAGAACATTTCATAGATGAAGAAGCGCTATCAGGGTAGATGGAGTCCAAGGATTTTGACTGACTACTGCTGGACGATCAAAAGGGTCTAATCGGAAGCCAAATTTCCCAGAAAATTGTAGACCTTTAATTTACAAAATATATTATTCACATGTTTCTGAAGAACTATTTAATATTCTCTTTATAATCTATGTTTCTTAACCAAATAAAATTCACACGTGATAAAAACAAAGTAACTGCGTATTTTTCTTCGCAACATCTAATACATAGAAAAACCACTAAAAAAGTTCGTGTGGCACGACGAAAAGTAATTTATTTAGTAATATGAATGCTCAGTCTTAAATTATTTCCGGTTTCTTCATATAAATGTATTCTTTTATCTCTTAAATCGTCTTGTAATTTGTAATCCGTCACGACTATGATGAAAAGCTTGCTTACGATAAAGGGATGAATTTGGGTGCCACTTTTTTCTGACCTTTTTCTACGCGACCGTGAAACGAGAACAAAATTGCGTCGACCTTTTAAACAGTTTCCGAAGAATCCAGCTATCGAGACGCTACTTCGCCATTGCAGTACTAGCAAAAAACAAAATTTATTACGTCCGCTCAAGAAGACTAGAGATCCTCATTGTCCAATTCTCCAAATAACAATACTGATGACAAATTCAAATTTAGAAGTCTTTATATTACTTAAACCATCTAACTCTTGACAATGGCACGATTCAAAATCGGTTGTCAGTTGCTTTAGGTTTTTTTCCTGGTATATGATCTATCTTCTGTTTTGCCTTACATCTAGGGTATCCTAAGCATTTATTCTCGGCCTTCCACTTCTCATTTTGTTTTTATAGATTAGAAACATTTTGGAAAAGAGTGTGCTCAAATTTCAATTTATTTTGTGAGAAAAATGCATTAAAAATCTGCCTTTCATTCCGGCACTTACATAAGTGATGCTCATTTAATCGTTCACTTAGCTCATTTAACATTAATACGAATTGGAATTTTCAGACAAAAGTTTGGGGATATGTTAATTTAAAGATCAATTTATTTCTTTGAAAGTTCAACATTCTTCTCTGATAGACTGAGAGCCACTAAAATATCGATCAGATTATCCTCGAAATATCAAAGTTAAAATATGTGAGGCGTCCAAAGGAAAACATTGGAAAAACAAAGGAAAAACTATTTACTTTCGAATGCTAGGAAAAATTGAATCAAACCAAACTAAAACTGTTAGTAACTGTTCTCTTGTCTTATTCAATTTGCCAAAATCACTTAACTGACCCGAAATCTTTCGAAATTTGTGTTTAAAATACTCTCTGATTATTTATTTTTTCTTTGACAGTTCGTTTCCTTTCTGTTGTCCAGTAGTTGACATACGTCCGTTGATATTTAAAAGCCACTAAAGCGCTTAATTTTGCTTTATTCAAAACAATTTGCTTTTTTGTTTCAAGTACTTTTGTGTGTGCTTTCAAATAAAAAATTTAAAATCCCACTTTCAAATGTGCTCACTTTGTTCTACCCACGTTGGGCGCGAAAATTTTTTAAATGATTTTCAAACTTCTGCAGTCGGTGGAAACTCAGTCATTATTAACCTTCAGTAACTGATACGTGCCAAAGATACTTTCCAGGAGTTTCGATGAAAACCCAACAATCCAATTTCCATCTCTTAGGCAAAAAGGACAAATCGTTCACGAAACATGACTTTATATTATCGGAATGCTGATTACTTCTGAAAATAGCATCTAATACAAAAGATCACTTCTGTTCGTTAAAGAAAAGGTGTCGATAGCGATTAAAGTCACGAATAATCTAAAATTGCATAAAGCGGAACGCGCGATGCCCATCTTCAGAGCGCAAGACAACAGTTAAATTCATGCCCCCGAAACAAGTCTATTCAACAAGTTAATGTGCACGGCTATTCAAGTCAAGTCCACTCCAATGTGCAAGTATAAGTCGTCTGAGACCAAGCCTAAAAAGCCAACAACTTGAATTCATTCGAGCGCTTAAATAGTTTTAAAAACTAGAATTTTCGCAAAGATTTCAATAAATCACCTCTGACCTTCGTACTCGACTAAGCGCGGCCGAACTCATCTCATAAATAAATAAATGAGCAACATATATTTTCGCGATGATGCCCCGGCGCAGGCAGTTTGAGTCAGTCGATTTGGCTCGATTCGAGTTGAAACTATGCCAGTAGTTTAAAGTGAGATTAAGATATACGGAAAGGTCTATTAATGCATGCCCGGCCTGGCAGCCATAGCCTGAGTTTAGCGCTTAGACTAGTATGTATGAGATATGGTGTCCAGACATTACAGTTTTCCAGTTTGTTTCGATTGAATGTGATAGGTTAAAGTGGGGTATGAATATATGGATCCGTATCAGATGATTGAAACGATGTGTTGATGGAACTGGAATGCTAGTGAAAATGATAAATTTTCGCAAATATTTTGTATATTTGTGGAATTTTGATTTGATTTGTGGCTTTCGAGACATATGATGTATGACCTAGGCCAAGCGATAATAGGTATTTCCTTTCACTGCGAAAAGCGAATCGTTAACACAGTTCCAGAAGCAGTGATTGAGAAGACATCGAAATTCACCATTCAGATATGCTGCTAATGAAGATTGACTATGTTTTAAATGCAACACTAAAACATTATTGAAAGTTATTTCAATTGGGGCTGCAACATGAATGAAATGTTGATCGTTTATTGATTCTCTGAGTTTTCATTTGATGGCGTCTATCCTTTATTGTTTTCTGTTTTTTTTTTTTAGTTTCACTATGCTTTGGTTAATTATTAGGGTCGCAATAAGGTTACAAGACTTTTAAGTTCACATCACATCAATCGTCACATCAATCGTAAAAATCTGTTCACAGGTCGATCCATTGTAGTGCATTTCCTTATGAACAAGTCTTTGAATAATGCCAACTAGATTAAGATGATAAATTTATCAAACTTTTCTTAAAATTTCTGCTGAGAAACAACTGAGAACAAATGAAATAATTTCTTTTCGGCTCTAGTTTCCCTACACGTGCATCCACCCTACTCTTGCCAAGAGACAATAATAATGTCTTCTAATCGCGCTTACGTATATGCTGCTTACTACAATTCACGACCAATTCATTCTGTATTCATGAGTTTCGCTACAAAACAGTCGAACCGGGAAGATATCTTTGTTTCACGAAGGTCACGTTTTTTCCTTAATGCCGCCGCGGCTCTTAACTTTGTATCGGGCACACTACAATCATTCTTGCCCTGACCGAAACGAAAGCGAGCGAAATTCGAGATTCGCAAATTGTAATAAGTTCAAAGCGATGTTCGCGAATACATTAACAACGAGTACTTAGTTCGCCTTTTAATCTCTTTTGCTGTAATAGATGGCCAGGTCGAGGACTACAAGTAGATCGGTATAATGTTACCAAATAATCCGCGAATGATTAAAGTCGGCGCACGGTCGATTGGATTGGATGGGGTCGACTAAGCGATGTTGTTGTTGTTGTAGTTGCTGGCTAGTTGGTCTTCGCGCATCGCATTGCACTTTACAATGCTCTATAAATTCCAATCAAATGCAATATTTTACCGAAACGACAATATGTGCCGGATATGAGATGAATAATGTTTCTAAAACGATTCTCGAATTGTTGCAGGTCAAATGTCGCCACGGGCTTTGGTGTGCCGCATAAGTTCAATAGGAATTTAATTTTGGCCGCGAAAGAATTACTGTCATTGCCATCGAAAGAATGTGTGAGTGGAATGGAGCTAAGGTCGTTTGAGTGAAAATCTTCAGAATACAATGATGATAATCCGAATCAAAGTACCAATTCTAGGGAAACATAGGAAACCCAAATTTGCTGAATTTAAAATTATGGAGAGCATATTTAAAAATACTACTGCGCAATGACCCGCAATTTTAAAGAACCTGCTCAGAGAAATTTGTTTGCCATAATTTTGAAGTCCAAGTGTATTCATTGAATTTTTTGGGGTTGGTTTTTATTAACGTTTAAACAAAATTTGACCCTAGTTTATGCTTCCTGCCACATCGCTGGACTTAAGAGAACTTTCACTTATTATTTAGTGGAATAATTGAATTTTTCTGAATGAATTTTTCCTGCTTTTTAGTAAGTAATCCTTAAAAGTTAGCTATGTTTAAAGCTTTGTTCAGCTGTTTGTCATAGCTTTTGAACAAAACCTTGAATCATCGTGAAATTTGCAGAGTGTATGGATGTTGACCAAAACTATACACATATAGATACGGCAGGCACGTGAAAAAAATCCTTCAAAATATCGACCCTCCTGAAAATTTTTTGGTTTTTTGACAAAAAAATTAAATTATTGATAAATTTTAATCTTTGTCCACTATGTCCATTTTAAATTTTGATAATTCCAACTTGCACAAAAACGGCAACCCATCACCAAATTAACTCTATTTTCAGGACTTGAAACTTCAGTTCACGAAAACTGACGATCGGATAATCAGATCATTATGAAATTTACAGGACATGTTGATATTAACTAGGACCAGTTCTGATAGAAGTGATTTTGAAAAGCAGGTAACCCTGTGGCAGCGCTGTCATCTAGAAAAAACACTACGAAAAAAAACCAGATATTAACCTATAGCTTCCGAATAAGCAAACCGATTTTAACGCTATTCATACAGTACCTGAATCTTACTCTAAGCCACATTTGGTAGAAATTCGATTCAAAAATTAGAATAGAGTTGCCAGCTTTTTAATTTTCGCCACCTAAATTTTGTAAATTTGCTCAACAAAATAAAGCTTTTTCCGCTATAACTCCGTCGTAAAATCAAAATGAAATTAATAAAGTAAATGGACCTTATTGTAAGCCAAATTTTGTAGAAATTTCGTATAAAAGTCGATAAAGGGCTATGGTTATTTAAGTTTTTTTTGGCATTTCTTTACTAAGCGATTGTGTCATTAAATTTGCAAATATTAACGATCCTGCAATGACAATTAGCAACAAATATTAAGGTTTCGAAATTTCGAAAAAATTACTGGTGGTAGCCCCAAAAATTCTTTTCACCCTTATAACTTCCAGCGCAGTCATTCAATCAAAACCAAATTCACGGGTTGGGTTTAACTTAGCTTGAAACAAATTTGGTATATTTTGGGTTATGCTGCTAACACAGGGTTGCCAGCAAGATACATTTTCGTTAATATTGCACCAACCGATATTTCCATTATTTATTTAAGCTCAAAGCATTTACAATTAAATTAAGGAACCATTGTTTAAATTTTCCGAGCTTTGCCAATTTTTCGGATGGCAGCCTTCGATGAAATCCTCGGATGAAAAGGCAATTCAAAGGATAGGTTGGTAGACTTCTGCTTCTTTGGAAAAGTGTTACCAGCACTGACCATTTTCATCAATTATCGTTGGGTGTACGCCAAAACCATGAATGTGCTTTTTTGGTGATTTTCAGTTTTTCATGTCACTGTACGCGGAATTCTTATGTAAAATTCCATTTAATGTAAAATTCCATTTAATGCCTACACAAAGTCAAAATTTCAATTTTATGAATTAACTTAAAACTAAGTTTTTGCCAAATGCGTTACACCAAAATCATGAATGTGCAGATTCATTGTTTAAGTGTAACGGAATAGTATTAGAATATTATCTTCCTTAATTAAAAAAAAAATGTTTCTTATATTTGATAACTGATTTATAATATTACGTCAAGTTTTCAAATTGATTTTACTCGAAATAGCATTTTAGCACATTCATGGTTTTGGCGTACACCCGACGTTATGTTATAGGAGATGCTGCCGAGAAATGGTTTTTGTTGCTTTGAGTAAGAAATGGTTGGTATGATACTACAAAAAAGTGTATTACGTCTTTCCACATTTTTTTGGTCACTCAATGATAATTTCTTCGAAAATCAGTTTTCTAGCAGATCTGATGCGCTAGAGTTCTTTTTAAATTTATGCCTATGGACGTACAAAAACTGTTCTGGGTTCTGAATTTCCGAAGGAGGCTGCAGATTAAAAACCTATCCTTAAATTGGTAATAATTAATTAATAAAGGCAGCAATGAGATTTTTTTATAGAGTGTTCAGTAGTTTCCCCAAAAACAATCAACTTTCTTCGGAAAGAAATTATTTTTGTTAAGTTTCAATGCTCTATCTAATTCGAAAAAAACCTTTGACAATTTTTGTTTGTTTCACGCGCCTGTTTTCAGTTGGGCTCTAGAAAAAAAACAGTCTTTGAACATTTTAAAGGTTTTGATTTTTTTTTTAGCATTTTCAGCCAATTTCAGCTGGGGGTTTTCTAGTGAATTTCGCTGTATGGTCGTACGATAGCCTGGAGAAAAAAAAAGATCACGACGAACGCTGTACGCTTACGTCATAATTCCTTATGAACCTATCGTAGTCGATGAGATAACATTTTATCTGTAATGATTTGTTCAGCTTCCAGCAGTTCACGCTACATGATGGCTGCATAAAGTCACTTCACACAAAAAATTTATCCGGCGATGAACACTTGACTTCAAGATGGTTCCGGGAGAGTTGTCTAACGATCACCACTTATGCATGAGTCTGCTCTTGTACATAATCCTTTTTGGAACTACTTGATTCAAACACAAAACAGTTCATAGAGTGGCAAAGTGAAGATCAGAGACAAACAGTTTTAATCTTCATCTCGCCTTGCGATGAGATGTTCTACGCTTTCTGCCACATCTCCACAGAGTCTCGCTTCTTACCTATTCTGTGCAGGCAGTTTTTGTGTTAAAAGATGCCTTAAAAGTGACCTGCTAAAGCTTTGTACAGGATGTTTACGCAAATTCTCCGGAGCGCCAGTGCTTCGTTTGCTCTTTTTGAATCGTGGCTGAGATTATCGTTTGATTAAGCCAATAGTTTTCTATCATTTTTGCATTTCATGTTCACATTTCACGAAGTGGGACCAACGAAGAGCAATTTAGCCTCTTTCTCGGCCTTGGTATCAGTTTCCTCGGTTACTTAGAGCTCCTCAAGGCCAGGCAGCCATATCAGCTCGAAACTGTTCTCTGCATATTTAGGGCCTCTTTTGCATCTAAGAGTATAACTAAATTTGTTTAGTCATGATTGATAAAACCGTTTTCTTAATGCTGAACCTTTTATTATATGGGTGGCCTTAAGCATAGCAGACAGTTTTGCTTGATAGAAAGTGACCTCTAAAGAGAGCAGCAAATACATTTTGAACAAAAGACTCCGACAATACCTGCTTCTATTCCACAATCAATATTTGAGTAGTGCATACACCGCATCTTCATACCTTTCTGCGATGGGGAAGGGGAGGAGTTTGCCATTTTTTTATTTGTTAATTGATGGTGCTGTGACTTATAAACTTTTAGCGAAAGCTAATCTAGTCTTCATTTGATAGTTTTAAAGCTCAGCATTTTGTTTATGTTGTTGATATCTTCCAGGATACTAAAATTGCATTTTGAGATTCTTGATTAGTATTTGCAGCACTTTTTTAGGCGTACTACTTAGTTTCCGATTCTTCTTGAAAGTTTCGGTTTAGGTTCAAGGTGTTAAAGACTCTCCGTCCTTGCCGTTGGAGTGGAGCTCATTGCTCTTATAATCAGCTGACAACAGCTGACTTAAAGATGCGACTTTTGATTTAAACTACTTCCGTTTTACTCAAATGTAGACATAAGATTCATCACTTATCTTCGATATTGCAAAACATATCAAAACTTTCAATGTAAGCAACTGAAAAAAGTCAGAAAAGTTCTTCTACATATGGTTGAGGAATGAATTGTAGGCGAACGAAAGATACATACACGATACTTTCATACCATTTCTCAATTCAACACAGCCTTTTACTTTCCAGGAACATAACATATGTATAATCATGATGTTCACTCATGCTTTCACTGCTCTCGATTATTTACATCATTCAATTGCCAAAGTACATCAAACACATGCTCTCGAACGCACCATATTAATGTATTTCTTAATTAATTTTCACCATCAATTCACCTCATACAAAAAATCACACAACTAATGATATGCTTATGTTGCATTCACGGTACAAGAACATACCATTTGACTCCCCACTTCGCTCTTCAAGCAATTTTATATCATTTCAAATACTAATTACTGCTACTACTTGTACGAGCCATACAAAGCAATCAATTCACAACATATCGTACATACAGTCAGATTCGCAGCCCATTATCTTCATCATTCTTCATACGTCATTTCTATTTGTACGACTCCTCCCGCTCAACGCTTAACAATTTCCCAGTCTCCATTGCAGACAAATTATATTTTAATTAGCAAGTCTAGGGCCAAACAATAATCTTCTCTACGTAAGTATTGCTTTGTGCAGTATGTAGCCATCTATCTAGTATCTTCGAGGCGTATAGCTTGCCCCCAGTTTATAGAGTGCAGTACGATGCAGTGGTAGTGTACTCGTGGAGGTTGACAGGAATGCAGAAACTACTGTTTTAATTTACCCAAATCCTAGGGTCGGCAGGCTGTGGCCAAACCGTTCGTTGTGCCATCTGCAAGAAGCGTAAGAGGGGTGTGAGCATACTCTACGCATTCTATATACGTATTGTATGCTTTGTACGACAGCGCGTTTATTTGAACATCTGTAAAGTACCTGTAAATGCAAAGATAGGCTCGTAATTTTGCAACTCTTCCGGTTTTATTGTTGGTTTTAACTATTGGTTTGTGGTTGAGGATTGCCAGCTTTGTAATACCTTGGAATGCCGTTCTTTAGCAGGACCCATCTATTTAGGGAAATTTGAGAGTTTTTTTTACTGGATTAAGAACTAGCAGATTATCCTGTCTACCCTTCGTAAAGTTGTTTGGAAAATTTTCCAAATTGAAACCTTAGTTTTTCTACCCCAATCAGCAACCCCAAACATTCACTTATCGACTGATGTTTGCTCATTTGCTTGTTCTAATAAGCAACCGTTGATTTATGCGACCAAACAATTGCCGGTTCATAGCGATACCGCAGCATCTTCAGGAACACGATTGTATCTGTTGGTATCTTCTCCTGTTCGACCACCTCGTGATTGCGCATCCCGGTCGCTTGGTCCGTGAAGATGCTTCAATCTCCTACTCGAAAGATTAAGATTAAGAATACAATGCTTGTTGGTTTGGCGGCCTCGGTGCATACATCTTGCGCCGCTATGTGACTTTTGTAGGCGGATTACGTGATGCAGTCGCAACGATGCTCAGGAAAAAGAAGCTCGTCTTGACTGGTTCGGGGGACGACAAGAAGACACGATGACCGATAAAGTTACCGGTACGTTTAGCAAATGATTAATATCGCCAAGTGCCACAAAGTCACTGTTCGCCATCAGAGTGTCCTAGTGGCGAAATTAATATTCAACAATGATGAACCGTAATTCCGAGTCGTGACTGTCGCTAGGAATTCCAGGCTTATTCAATGATTCCAGATGGGCTCAATATAACAGTCATTTCGATTCAATTATGCTTACGTAACTGCTCAATTTCAGAATGTACATACTAGAACATATGTTCGACGAGGGCAAGCAGCTTTGCGCAGAATTGGCGTAACAAACCGCCACGACGCGCGGTGAGGTCTGCCGCGTTGGAAATTGAATCGAACGGAGGGCTTGACGAGCGAGTGGCTTATGACTGTAATTAGGCCCTTTAAGTGAATTTGATTCGAAAGGATTTTCAATTATCCATCGGTTCGGAATGATGAATGGCCTTCGCGGGGTGATTAAACAGGAGATAGCCATCCAATTAGCCAGTTAATGGGTCGTAGGCCATGATTAGATCGATCGTTAAGAAAATCACGATCGACGAGTTGATCCTGAACGATAAGGTCAAAACGTATAAGCACGCGCACGGTCACTTCTCTGATCAATATGGTACTGAAATGCAACTGAAACTTTTTGTACGTATTTGGACTGATGATAATTGATTTCGATATGGTGGTTGGATTTCGTTGAATGACGGAGGTATGAATTCGAAAGAAGATACGATCATCAGAGAAAGATCCAATTAAAGGAAATAAATCGTTTGTTAAAAGGACTAAAGTTATAGTACGAAAAACTGATTTTCCAGGAGATTTTCAACGAAAAACACTTCTGGAGGGCATAGAACCTAGTTCTCAGTTTGTAGCCTATACTAGCATGCAGGGAAATTTTTGTCTTACGAGAAGAATCTTGCTATGTAAAGTGGTCTTTCAGAAGAGATTATGAATTGGAATATAATAAACTTATGCAAAACGTGGATAGAAATAAAGTACTTAACGTCTTTATTGAGTGATATTGAGTTCTTCAGATTTCACATACAAATATTCAACCTACAAAATTGACCACCGAGTAAATAAATTTTTTATGTGTAAAAATATAAAGATATATATGTTTCATATGAAGTTCAGATGGACGATGTATAGATTACATCCGATTTAGATTAGATTTATTTATTCATTAAGTGTACTACGAATTGTACAATATATGTCTGGTAGGTGAATTGAGCTTTGGCTCTTGTAATCCTTAACAACTGTATTAATATGCCTCTTAGCTGAATGAATTTTCATCATATTTCGTTGGGTATTGAAAACAGGAATAATCTTTTATTTGAATTAATTATATTATAAAAATTACTTTACTATCTTAGTACTAACTACGAACTAACTTAGACAAAGAGATAAAATAGCAGCATTTTAACTGATTTTTGAACGACGGGTTTAAGTTCATTTATAATGTGGATGCTAAAAAATATGGTACTAATGCAGGAAATACTGCTTGCAATATAGGACTGTTTTTAAAGTGAATGCAAAGAGTTAGTCGAATAGACAAATGGGAGATTAAGGAGCATTTAAAGAATTTTATTCTGTTTGATTTGCAATATATTGGTGTACGTACCAGCACAGCGCTCTAAACCGGAACTAAAAAAAACTGTTTTGAATAAAATCAATTTGTTTGCCATAGACAGTTACTAATGAATACAGAGATTTGAGTAGAAGGTCGGATTTTTTGATGGGAAAGTCGATAGGGGTGAAGGTAAGCTTTTTATTTTGTCGAGGTGCATTCCTAGTTATTTATATATTCCGAGCTCCGACCGACAATGCTAGCATCTAAATTTAGATAACTGAGAAGTAGGCATTGCTTAAGCTTGCAAGTAATGAATAACGCCTGGGTTTTGGTAAGGCAATTTCCATCTAGTGAAATAATTGGACAGTAATAATTTCCATCTAGTGAAAAAAACTTCTAGAGAAGCTTTTACAGATATCGAACAATGATTTGAAGATTTGAACAAACTAATATGCAATTATCTGGTTATGGTATGTCGTATATGCAAATGTTAAATAATATGGGGCTTGGGGAACACCAGCTGGAATCGGGAACCATTGATATCAACGTAACAGTATTGGTCACGCAGGAAGTTCATGATAAATTCAATGAAGGACGAAGAAAATTAAGCATTTGCATTTTGTGAACCAAGCCTTGATGCCAAACGCAGTCGAATGCCTTTCCATGTCGAGAGTAAGCAAACTGGTGAATTTTTTTACCTCAAAGTTTATATTGATTATGTTTGTAGTCCTTCGTACTTGATGAGTAGTACTTTGACCCCTTCTGAAACTGAACCGCTCTTTGGGGTCGATATTTTGCGACTCAATTAGTGTTTGGAGCTGAATCTTGATCAAGCGTTCAAATAATTTCCCAATTGCTCTAATAAAGCTTATTGGCCTCTAGCTGCCAATTTCAGACCTGGGTTTGCTAGCTTTCGGGATCTGAATAATTTTTGCAGTTTTCCAGGCATTTGGATAAAAAGAAACTACAAAGAAAGCATTTAATAGCTTTGATAGGTATATAAAAGCTTTCTTGGGCATATTTTTAAGAAACAAAATGTAGATGTTGTTGGTTCCCGGAGCCTCACTTGATTTTAAAACTGATACGACGCTCTTTCGATAAAAAACAGACACGAAGGGAGCGATATTTCTACTACTACTTTCGATACCATTGTGAGAAGAAGTTACTTGAGTTTCAGTGCCACTATCACTATTAAAAATGGCTGACGTGTGAACGTTATGTAGATGTTGAGTAAAGGCTAAGGCCTTAGACGCGTTATTTGAAACGGGGACACTGTCTACTTTATTTGGGTAGAATTGAGAGCACCTCTTTTTGAGAGCTTCAGAAATTTCCAAAAGCTTTTACTACCTTTCTCTGGCAATTTTAGTTTACTGTTCCACTCTTTGTTTTGAAGAACGAAAATGGCTTCCTTGATAATTTTTTGGAAGCGATTAATGTTCTTTTTCAGAGATGAATGTTGTGAGTGCTGCCATTGTCTGCGTAAAAAAATACGCCGGCAAATGAGTGCTTTAATGCTAGAGCTCACGTGCCCGACGATTTTGCTGGAACTACAGGGATCGAAATTTGGGCTGCTGATAGTAAAATGTTATTGAATTTTACTATGTGTTCATCTTTGTCGCTTGATCGCCGCGCACAGTGGGCTGAATCCCGATTCTAGCTGGACAAAATTATTTTATGGGCTTAACAAGAGCTTAAAGGGTGGAATAGCTTAAAAAAATAATAAAAAAATATACGAGATAAAAAGTAGGTGTTTCATTTATTAAAACAGATTTTTTTTTTATTTTCCAGTAAAATCAAGTATTTTTATTATACATATATATACTACAAATATTCAAAATCAGAATCATTTTCCGATTCGCTCGGAGAATCCTTCTCCGCTTCGCTATCATTCGTATCCTCTTCCACTGAATCCGCGATCAGCTCCCCTTCCATCAGGACTCAGCTCTTTCAACGGGAGCTTCTGGAAAGTTCTAAGGCTTATAATAACAGGATCCGATGAAACCAAATCACATTCTTGCACAGGTTTTTATGTATGAAAACTTTCCAGTATGCTGGGCTCTGAATCGCCTCATGCCTATATTCCTTGCCTCCTTTACCTCCTCTGAAAGCTGCCCTATTGGAACAAGAGCATGTTTGATGGCTAGAGAGCAATGCAAAAGGATTTTGTGTACGCTGGGAGGCATCCTGTACCAGCTATATAGGTCCACAAACAGCTTGGCAGAATCATAAGCAAATGTGTTGAACTTTTCATCCCTGATTGTATTTCCGCTTTAAATAAGCTGCAACAATAAGAAAGAACGAATAAGATAAACTGATTGCCACAATGAACAATTTGAGGAAGATGTTTTATAAATACCTGAGGAATAGTTCTAATCAAGATATTAATCGCTTATTAACTCCTGTAGCTGCAGCGGCTTCATTAGCATGCTTAAAAAATCAGTGGGACAAGTTCCCCGTGTCGGACGTCCCACTTTCTTGAACCACCTTGCCGACTTTTATCCCTATAGAGTTCCATAAAGCCTTCTGGATATTTTTTTCCTGATGTTCAGCCTCAGCCTTCTCATGAAAAGTAGGCTGGCTTTCTCAATTCCAATTTATCATTAAAAAGTAATTAGCATTAAAAAGTAAATAGGAATAAATGTTTCTTTTAAGGTCTTTAAGGTATAGAGTAAAAATAGAAGATGAGGGTCCGTTTAGGATTTAAACTGAAAATTTAAATTTTATGATTCTGACCCCAGAATTTTTGTTATATCTCAATTTATGGTTAATTATGGCTCTCAATTTTTGAATATATTATTTATTATACCATAACAAAGAAATTCTCAAAATTTAAAGTCAATAAAATCTAATGAAAAAAAGTTACGCGTTAAAATGTGAAGAATTTTTCAGTTTCCGCGAAGCATAATGACCCTCTCTTATATTCTAATGGTATAAACTTACCTTTTTCAATTGGGCGTTTTCAGTGCTTGAAACTTTTTCTTGAAAAATATTTAAACAAGCTTGATTAACACTCAAACGAAAATAAACATTCATGTCACCGAGCAGATAATACAAAGGAAGGTCACATTAATGTACCGCGAGAGCGTCTCACGCTCTACTTGCATTCGACCGTTTTCACAGTAAGTTCTTACACACTATTGTTCGGTATCATTACAAATTTTTTGTGGAATTATGTTAACTGAAGCCTTAAGAAAAATATCCTATACCTGAAAACCTTACATTTTGATATTGATTTTTTGACTTTTGTCCAGCTAGAATTGGGATTCAGCCCACTGTGCGGCGTAGACAAATCTAGCTGCCTCAAGTTGATTAGTTCATCAGGGACGGGCAAAAATTTTTTTCCCAATTTTCTCTATGGAAGAAAAAAATTTTTTGACAAGTTTTTTCAATCGCTGAGTTGTGGAGAATACTAAATTAAACCGGAAGGTTGTCCGAAAATAGAGCAGTTTGAGCAAATGGAGGTGACACAAGCTTAATGCAATTTGTCAATATTACGTCGATCTTAGATGAGTTGTCTTTAGATTTAGGATAAAAAGTAGGAGTTGGACTAAAAATAATGTTGAAGGCAGATAAACTAAGTCTATGTTCAAGTATGCTTCCCCAGTGGCTGTAACGAAGGCGATTCCAATCATTGCTCCTGCAGTTTAAATCCCTTGCAATAACAAAACTGTTTCAATGCGATCGAATACTTTCAGATCGTTTTTGAACAGACGTTCTGTAGAATGGTGCTATTTCTGCCTGGAAAATAGGCTCCAATTAAGAGGAAATTATGATCAAGGCAGGTTGATTCGACACGGCAGAATTCAATTAAAGACGTTTTTAAAGGAGATCGCGCCCAGTGGCTAATTGAACGATGGACAGTAATTGCCACACCACCACCATGTACGACGGAGCGATCGGTGCTATAAATTTAAGTAACTTTCACCATAAAAAGAGTTACTGGAGCCACGTTGTAATTATGACAGCATCATCAACTTTATAAGTATTTAAATGCGAGAAGAATTCGTAGCGTTTCGCCAGTGGGCAAACGCTACGAGCATACCACATTCTAATATGAAACGTATTTGATTATAGTTCGGGGGGCTTAGATGATGAAATCGATTGATAATGAAATCGTCGTCATTGTTAACTTTGGTCTAGTAAAACTGTCTTGTTTGAGCGCAGGGAACAGATTCTTATGGGTAAAACACTCTTCTTAGGGGTTATATATATATATAAAAAACCCAATAAACTTCCGTTCAACCAATTCAATTTCATTTGACAAGTATGTGAAATGAAAACATCTCACTTAGGAGAAACAATCAAGGATGTAACTAATGAAGGAGGTAAACAAATAAAAAAACTGGATATATTCAAGAAGTGCAGTAAGAGTAGCATGAACATTGAATAACGAAACCAACAACTTTCAATGCTCTAGATGCTATGTAGGCTACATGTAAATAAAATTTCAACATGTGTCAAATACACAAATATTCAGAATACAATAATGTAGTTTAAATAGAGAAAGACATACAAAAAAATCAGAATAAGTTTCTGGTAAACCATGCATTTAAAGCTAATAGATTTGACTACGATAAAATACAGCCATCGACAAACGAGATTTCAAGTCAAATCGTTTCCATAAAGAGGTTTTAAAATAAAAAAAATATAGCAGATTTTATATTGACGAAAAAAACAGACGATAGACGTTCGAGAATGGAAATAAAACAAGAAGAGAAATAAAACAAGAAGAAACATTAGCACAACCTTGCAAGTACGAATGAAGATGTAGGATGGAAAAAACGATACCGAATATGCCAAACCAAGGAAATTTATTAAGTACGATAAAGGCATTGTTGAAAGTTTTCAAGAAGTTATTATATGTATTACATCAGCTTCACCAAATCAACAAAACTGTGTTTTTAAAGACGCTGAAAAAAAGGGGAAACTACTTTCAACACATTGATATATGTCGTTAAATTGAAATTTATCTAGCTTCTAAATAAAAAATAGGTCTTTAATTTCAAATATTTGGTCATCACTACCTATTTTCATGTTGAAATAATAGAGGCTTTAATTTTTTTTTTATTTTTACCTTAAAATTATACTATGAGAAGTTTTATTTAAATCATTATTAAACCTCCACAGAATGATTTTGAAGAATTTTTTAAGGAATAAAATCTTCTGATTTTTATGAAAAACAAAGAAAATCGACTGAATAAGATCATTTTCAGTCGATTTTCTTTGTTTTCATTAGCATTACTATGCTTTGAAAATGGCTGCTAGTATATTATGGTGTAGTAGGATAGATCAACATAGCTATAATTTTTTGCATTTTTGCTTGAAAAAAACTTGAGCAAATTGGCACTAAATAAAATACGGAAAAAATGTAAAAAGTCCTGAAAAATTTAAAAACTAAATCATTCGATCACACTCAACCAAAAAAAAAAAAACAAAACAATAAGTGGAAGCATCATGTTGGTTCATACGATTTGGGAAGTCCAGTTAAGTTAATTCCTTCCATCATAGCCCGGATCCCATTAATATGTATTTGTGTACTTTGTAACTTTCTCTGAGATGATTTCAAAAGTAAATCAGGTTCATTTTCAAGTATCAGCTGCGAAACTTCCTTGCTTATAATAGTACTTAGAGCTACTCTTAAGCAATACAATTTCGTACCCTGTCTCAACCACGAAGCTCTACAAGTAATTTTTAAATTTGTAAAATAAATTTTTTCCATCATCTTCTGTATGATTCTGGGAAGGTTAGGTTAGGTTTAACTGGCTGGCACAGGGCCACACATAGACCCACTGGTCCGTAGTGATACCAGATAAATGGACCCGGAGAAGGAAAGTTCAGTCCAATCGGCCATCGAAGGCCCCGGACTTTTTTGCGAACTGAAGTATGTCCTTCAGCCTCTGCTCTGCTACATGTGAGAGATCCACCAGCCAAGGCTCATCGAAGCAGCGCTGCCTGGTTCTCCCCAGTGCCGGACAGTGGCACAGAAGGTGTTGGATTGTTTCTAAGACTCCCGGCTCTTCACACTTCCAACAGGTGTCGCTGGTTAGGAGTCTCATTTTCATGGCATGAGCTGCTACAAGACAATGGCCGGTAATGGTGCCGACCAGCCGTTTGCAGTCAGTTCGCGTCAATTCGAGCAGGTACTTAGTAGCTACGATATTGTACGACCCCCACATGATTTTGGTTAGCTTGCAGGTCTAAGTTGCACGCCATCTGCACGTCGCAACTTGCATCATATTGGAGTCAATTGAGTATTTGATTGTTTAGATTGGAGTAGGAATATCAACCGATCCTTACAGGGGAAGGCTAGCCCCGTGCTTGGCTAACGCGTCCGCCCTCTTGTTTCCTTCAATGCCCTTGTGACCAGGAACCCAGAAAATTCTGACTCTTCTGTTGTTGTCCAGTCTGTTCAGGGCCCGAATGCAGTCAATTACACACTTCGATCTGTCTGCATAAGACATCAGAGCTTTAACCGCCGCTTGACTGTCTGTAAAGATGTTGATTTCTTCACTTGTGGTATCTCTGGCGTATGCTAGGTCTGCGGGAAAAATACGGTAAAATTTCGATGAGCTAGCAGTTATTAGAGCAATATCTTCATCTGTTTAGCTATTTTTCTTCTTAAACATTTTTTCGAAATATATCTGTTGCTTTGATCAGATATGTTCTACCTAAACACTAATCAATATTTTTTGCGGATGTTTCCGAAGCTTCACGCACGTGTGAATTTTTGACTGAAGATGCAAGAATTATCAAAAAATTTGATAAAGCTATGTTCAATTTATTTCACACCTACTTATTATAGGACTGACACATGCGTGCAAAGACGGTTTTAAAGAGCAGCCCCAGGGAGCTTAAATTTATCACAAACAGTAAATATTCGGTCAAATTGTAATAACAACAATATTCGGTTGATACTGCTAAGCTCTGTATACCTTCGAAAACTTGCGTACTACTTGAAACTGTGAAACCTGCTAGCAGACGGCAAAATTATACTAATTACAAGCCGTAGAACTACAAGTCCTTCTACTCCATTTCACGGAAAGTGTAATCTTTAATGATCGAATCAGTTCATGTCATTATAGTTTCTCTAGCCGAGCATCTTCTGAAGTTATATAGAGTTGAGTCGCCTCTGGGTGAAAATGTCTTTCAGAAAAACACTTTTTGTAGATTTGTTTTGAATGCGTGAATGCGTGATATGTGTGTTCTTGTGTTAGGATACCATCTCAAGTGTTTGCTGTTCTGACAAATTAAGAGGTAAGAAATTGTGTAAGTCAGTTGATCCTGCAAGCAGTTGAGTGTAAGAGTACACCGATCGGCATGAATAAAGCTACGTAATATCCCAATTTATGGTTGATTACATGTAATCATGACGGTAATCTTAATTGGATGATGGGCAGTTATAATGCTTGACTATGATCTTAAAGTTTTTTTTCTTTTCATTTTTATTGAATTGTTTCGTTCGAGTAATTGTTTTCGAATTCTTTGATTTGTCAATGCAGTTAGCGTAATTTTTCTGATTCTCAATAAAGTAATATAATTAAATTATAAATAAACTGTAAGACATGATAGAGTTTAAGTGTGATGCGGATAGAGCGATCAAATATTAATAAACTCTGTATCACATAAGATAGGCGATCCTCATCACTTTGTAAAAACTAAATTAAATTCAAATTAAGTCCATGTATCTACAGTTGAATGTGTCGCGCCGGAAAATTGAAATCCTACATCGCTCGAATACAAATCAACTTTTTTTCCTCCACCTGCTTCACTTAATATCATCGCATATAAGAAATTGCCATAATTTCAGATCGCCCGGGGAATAAAAACGTATCACGGCTATCTCTACGATTCTTTGAATTGCCTAATGAATTCATGCATCCTGTCCGTGTACAACGACCGACAGCAGCAACCACATTTTTTACTGAATTAGAAACAGCAAGCGTTCAATTGAAAAATAATTACATTAAGATAGACTCCGTCCGCGTTCTGTAGCATGGGCACAAGCAGCAGCAACGATGCAACCGACACCATCCCCAGGGGTGGTTGTTCTAAGCGATGCACATGTTGAGCAACACCTGACTTGCGGTCCCGGTGCTACAAATAGAAAACGACCAATTACGTTGCTTAGACCCTGCGTACTATAGATACGCGGGCAGGAATCGTAGACATGAACGTTCATCATTTTTATAGACTGGACACTAATCTCGGTGACGAGATAAATCAAAACTGCCACCATCATCTATCACGTGCATGGATGCCATCGAGGGTTCATACAAAACAAAAAATCAAGCAGTATTTACGATGTGTGTATCTAATTTTAAATGGAAAAAAAGTAAAACTGATCTAGAACGCAGAATTACAATATAAACTTCAACAAATTAACGGCAATTTTTCATTCAGGCAAACAAATTTCAGGGGTGGGGCCTATGCATCAGAACGCAATAGATCGTTTGGATCCCGGTGAGATTGCTCGAGTTAAAACTTAAGGTAAAATGTGGTGAGAATATTGCAGTCATGGTCGAGTGGTGGTGATGCAGCTTCGAAAATTAATTTGACTATAATCGTTTGAGTATAAGCTGTCGCCTTGTAAGGATTTTGATAAATTGTACCGCATTTGTCTTGGCTTAAGCGAAATGCATACTTGCATTTTCATCTCATGACTAGTTTGACCTTGAAAGAGGGAATATTTGTTGGCTGGAATAGTAGGATGTAGTCAGGCACGCACAACATTTTTTCAATTGAAGTTAATTGAAGTGAAACAAAGATACATTAAGTGTAAATCTGATTGAATTTTCGGTTTGAAAGATGAAAGATATTCAATAATGTATTCAATAATGTAGTATTCAACAAACTGTGAATTTTTTTTCACTGGGCTGAACCACATCTGCTACGTTAGTAATATTGCCCAGCCTTATTGTTTAATTTATCGGTCAGTCACCTTCCTTTTCTTACTATGCAACGAAAATCGATTTGAGTGTTTTGAATTTTCGTAAATAATTTTCCTGGCACGTGTGGAATTCATTGAAATTAACTTTCAATTTCATTTTACTCGAATCAAACATATGCCAAATCATCGGACCTAAAATCACTTCTTAGCAACCATTCCGACATCAGATAACATCTCGCACATACTCACAATTCTTTTCTCAACTGTAGATTTTTATCAAAATTAATCCATACACGGAACAAAACAGTTTTATGTTTACCTTCACCTTCCGAAACTGCAGCACAGTCACAAGAGTGTGAATAACCTCTCTACTGCGAACAGCAATTCTTCAAGCCATCCATCCATACCATGGATCGTATAACCGAAGCCAACCAGAAAAATTGCAAGAAATCCCTTATTTTTCAGCACAACTGAGTGCACTAAACTTCCCACGTTCTTGATGGCACATACGAGTACAGTCTTCTGGCCAGCCGGCTGGCCGGCCGGCGTCAACATCAGCCTTAGTGTATGATGTGAATATGTGAACTTATTTGCACGCGCAAAGTTTTTTTGTGTGCAAATGCCAGGTGTAAATCCAATTAGAGATACCCGTGTCAAAGTCAAATTAAGTTGTTAAAAGGTGACAGGAGCATATCGTGTTGTAACGGTGCGTTTGTTTGCATTTTGCTCCTACTACATTATGTGGTATGAGTTGATTTATTTACTTTGAATGGACTACCACAAGTATAATGACAAAAATAATGAAAACCGGAATAGACGCTACGTACATGTGTGTTTTGGATCTTTTGATACTCATGTTTCACGATGGTTTATTGTATGATGATCTTCAGAGAAAACATTGTGGTGGATGAATTGGAAAAATAAAATCTTTTTTCATCTTAATTTAAATTAAAGAATTTACAGCGAAGATAATTTTTCTGGAATAAAATATATTGGAGCCTTTTTCAAAGGATTTATCACCCATTTCGCCTGTCTAGATCCTCTAAAGTCGTTTCAGAGAGCTTTCTCTGAAGCACGGTTAAAGAATAATTAATTATAGCTTTTGGCTGAAAATGCGGCTAACATCACCCGGCATAATGGGCTCGAAAAAAGGGCTAGGGAAGACATGTTGATTTAAATTTAGCATGAGTTTTGAAATTATGATGTGAAATATGAAAGTATCAAAGAAAAAATGATCTAAACTTTTAAATTTGTTATCTTTTGAAACTGGGAAAAATTGCCAACGCGCCGTTTTTCAAAACACAATCACCAAATTTAAATTTAAATGCAAGTGAAAAAGTGTGCTTTTAGTGAAAGTATTGGGTCAAGCTGGCAGTAAATTCAAAAGTGGCCAACATTCAACTTTGATCCTTTTTTGATCCTTTTTGCGTCATTCTGATAATAACCATTAAACTTTCGTTTTTCTTAAAGATCTGGAGAAATCAGAAAAAAGTAATTTTTGATGTGTGTGACCAAAACTGTTGCGTAAGAAGGCTCCAAGCATGAGGACTGCAATGACTCGTAAAGTACAGTATCTCCGGTAAAGTTCAAATTTTTAAGCAAAATTTGTTCTAAGTTTCCTACATGATATTAGTCACGATTTTGGCGAGAAATTTCTTGGTAGAATATTCATTTTGCTAAATGAAAGTTTTTTTTGCCTTAATGTGGATACGATTCTCTTCTGTTGAGGATACTGTGGTTTCTTGACTTGCTGACTTGAAATTATTTCCTGGTTATTTTGATAGATCTAAATGCATAATTTTTAACATCCAAAGAGATTAAAAAAAATCAATGTGTCATGGCTGACATTAAGATCCTTCTACATAAGGACTTAACTACAATTACAAAAGTGAATAAAAGTTTTGGACGATCAGTGTCAGTTCCTCAATAGTCTTGCAGTGATTGCGGGTTCAGGTGAGAACCGTCAAGTACCACATACTCTCGATATTTAAAGTGGCTTGTTGTTAGTTTGACATATGAGCAATTCTGTCCATATTATAATTGTGTCCTTTAGTGTATGTGAAAGTGAAGTGAGTAGTATAAAAAATATGCTAAAATTAGGTTTTTGAACTCGTATTTATTATTTTAAATATGATATACTCCACTATTTATACTTGAAACGACAAGATGCATTGGCCATACTTATTTTTTATAAATTTTGTAAGCATAATCTTAATTTTTTGACATATTCAACAAAATTACGGTAACACAAACTATATTGCCAATTTTTTCAATATAATATTTTATACCCACATCCAATATTTTGTTATGCCAAATCTTCAATTTTTCTTTTCAAAATAGAACCTCTTGATCAATGGTATAAAAATATGGGATAAAATTAGCATATTTTTCGAAAATCAGAAAAAAGTTGAACCTTTGTAATTATGTGACATGGTATTTAGTTACAAGTAACGGCTTCAGAGTGAATCAAATCTGAGAATAAACGCTTAAGCACTTAAAAGAGGGTTGAAACTACATATGTAGGATAAAAGTTTATATCTCAATGTAGACATTGGTATTAAAGAGTTAGATATCCATTGTTATGGTAAGTCATCAGATTTGAGGAAGATATTTTGCCATAAATAAACAACTTAACCTGATGTGCACTAACTTCTGAAAATAAAAAGAACATTGTCTCCTTCGTACGTTTTCTAACATTCAGTGTGGCAAGCTTGTTTAAAGCTTAATTCTACAATATATATATATATATATATATATATATATATATATATATATATATATATATATATATATATATATATATATATAGTTTTTTAGTAAAAATTTTGTAAATGAAAGACCGAAAAAGTTAGGGAACGTTTTGGAAAAGCTAATATTTTTTCGGTAGCTGATTATTGTTTGGTTTTCAAATTGATATAGTTCCAAGAGTGATTGAAATTAATGGATAAAAATAAATTATTCATGTCATTTCGTATAACAGTATATTACATATCTTATTTTTACCCCGGAGCAGTATAACACTCAATGTGCTCTCACTTTTTTTATAAGCATCAGTTTTATAATCATTCCGGAACCCAATTTCATTTTATTAATTAAATGAGCACTGTTTTTTCCTTATCAAGAATCATATTTTTGAATAAAAGTGATTTGTTTTTTAAGAATGTTTGTGTTTTTATTGTGCAGATTATCTCTTATTTTCGCAAAAAACTAGCATTATAGATTACTAATTTTTATCCCTGAAAAAAGTCGATGAGTAAATCAGTTTTTTTAACTCCAGTACATGAATAACACATCAGTGAATTTGATTCGAAATGCATCCATTCAGTATGAACGAAAATACAATTTGAAAATCATTTGGGAAAATACTGAGTTCAAGCGATATTTTCTCGCAAGTCAAATAAACTCCTCGCAGTTCAAACAAAAAACTTAAGCCAGTAACCCGATTTGTTTGTGCTCCAGTTATCAGTAGTTATGAAATGATCACTCGGCTGCTTTACATCTTTGTATTTAAACTTTCACTGAATTCAACCCACATATATTTTCCCACCCACGATCCACTTCACTAACAAACATAAATTGTAAATTAAATCAAATATAAAAAAAACTATTGATCCAATTTCCAAATATTCAACACTTCACATCTGTATCATAATATTTCACGTAGTAAAACCTGAAAAATTTAATGCATCGTGAAAACCAGAACGATTTGTGATAAAAATTCAGCAAAAGCTCGCATCGACATGCTTAAAATGATCAAGTGTTGAAAGCATGTTTTCGACACAACAAAAGGCACATCAACTGAAAATCAGTAAAAGTTTTCACAGCATCAAACTTACCAACTAACTAACAAGCATTCAACGCGTCAAAAAAGTCGAGAAATTCCACACTTCAGATTTTAACTAGTTCTAATTAGCGAAATGATTTGTTACCGTTTTCATCACAAAAAAAAAATTAAGTCTATAGCTGAGAACAATAAGCTGTGTATGAAGTCCATTCCGATGTGCTTTCAGTGTTTCGGAACGTGATCAGCTAAACATCGAAATGACCCGCTATTCAATTTCGTTCATGTCAAGTGCTATGTTTTGTGTTGCGCTAAGCTATGTTGCACATCAGGTTTCACGATAACATATGAAGTGCGATTTTCTCATAGGCAATCATAATTTTCTGGTAATTCAAGACTTCAGGTGGTTAGTTCGATCAAGTGTATGGTAAAATAATTTTCACTTGGATTCTGGACGTTGTGAACGAAGAGTGCTTAGGACGTTTTTGTTTTACGTTTCGCGATAGTGCAAATTAATTTTGTTTGCTAATCTATTAAACTCATCAGTTGTTATATTTACTAGTTTTGTTCTCCATGCAGATGTAACACATTTTTCATGAAAGTATGTTGAACGAACTGCAAAACGAAGTAATAATATTTTCAGAAAAAATTTGGAAGCTTAAGAAAGGGTAATTTTGAGACCATCTTCACAACATAGCGCTAAACTAAGAAAAAGAAGAAATCTGAAAATCGTACATTTATATGTCTTTGATAGTTTATGCCTTCGATGAGATCCTGATATATTCTTACGTATGATATGACTATTCAATAGAACTCTGTAAAAATTTAACATTTAAATCAAATGATAATTTAAGAAGAAGTGGATTATTTAGTGTGGAATAAAAATATGAAAATTTTTTTTTGTAGAGTTTGTTTGGAAAAAAACTCTCGGAAGACCTGCAGAATTTGCATACTTAAAAAAATCTTAAATTTAACACTTCTGCCCAAAACATAGTTACAATGAAGAATATGTCAAGCTTTCATTAACAACAATGGCACGGCATGGAACTACAGTATACTAAATGATTTTTTGCGGCCATGGAGTATGCATGAAACTTTGCGACTGATGATGATAGTTGCAACTTAGGTTTGAAGGTTTTATGTTGTATCTATGCCATGAAAATGACTTCGATTGCACATTCGGTGATAGGAAGTCAATTCAATTCCCAATGGTTCACTACATTGTGTTATATTAGAATATTAGATTGTTTCAGGATGTACACATATGTACACATGAAATTGAAATTGGAATATAGAATTTATTTTTGAGTCTAAAATCTGAAAACAGCAATAGCTCAAATCGGCTTATTAATAAGAAATCTAACAGTTTTCAAAGATCTGGAGATTTCGGTGGCCAGAAGTGCTGAGCCAGGTCTTGATTTCCCATACGATATTTTTCTCATCGGTGAGGAAGGGATCGATTCAAAAATCCGCAAATATCACGGTACCAATAAAATAGAGCTCTCTTCTGTTGGAAAATGAAGTCTTATGAATCTTAATTAAGTTGAAAAAAAAGTTATTGTTCCAACATGTCTGGGTATGTTATACCATTAATGGTGTTTTCCGTAAAAAAAGGGTTCATACACTTTTTTCCGTGATAAGGCATGACCCACGGAACGCATTTAGTAATTTAGTAATCTATTCAAAAGACATAGATAAACATTCGAAGATATTCAAGGACAAGTTATTGCAGCCACACCAAGAAACAAGACGATTTAAATCATTTTGAATATCAAGATGATTGAAAAGAGCATTGATAACGTGAAAAATTTTCAAGTCACCATCATATGTTAGATAAGGAGAAGCAATAACGGTTAGACAATTGTTGGCGAAGAAATTAAATAGCAAAGGTCCAAGAATAGATCTCTTAGGTACACCGGAGGGAAAAAAAGGAAAGGACGAAGACCCATAAAGAGAGAAAAAGCAAGTACGATTAAATAAAAATCATGATATCCACAAGAAAAAGGGTTTGGTATGTCATGATGCTCTAATTTAGTAAGCAGTGTTTACATCTTTGCCGAATCTCTCTCATGTTGTAATATTATGCAAAATTTTCGTAGATCCCTTATATAAACTTTGTGTCGATTTACTTTTCCACTATGATGGAGCACAGTTTCATCGCTAAAAATTGAGTGCGGTAGAAACATATAGGGCTGTCCATTTCATGCACGAAAAAATACTCTTGAAGAAAAACCACACAACATTTTCGGAAAGTGATGCATCTTTTATTTCATTGTCATGATTAATCCTCGCCATTATATGTGAAACACAATATCGTTTAAATGTCCTCCACTGGATTTTTTACAGGACTTTTGGGGCAGTTTTGAATGAATTTCCGGCACATTTTGGGAAATATCTCAGCCATGACTTCACGAACATTGACTTTCAGTTCGTCCAGAGTTTGGGGATTGTTCGCATAAACACGATCTTTTGCGTACCTCCACGAAAAGAAATTGAAACGCGTTAAGTCACAGGATCTTAGAGGCCAGTTCACTCCAGCCAATCACGAAATTACACGTCCTGGAAATTTCTCTTACAAAAGAGCTCGATTTGCCTCATTCTGCTGAAACCACATATTGTCAAGCTCATAATTTTCGATTCCCATCCAAAAATAATCGGTAAGTGCACGACGTTAAGCGATCCATTTTCTGAAATGTCAAACCTTCAACTAAGCAAATGACAGCGTGGTTGACGTTAATCTTGGACAGATGCCGGTATGCAGGGTTTTACTTTTTTAAGCAAGAAATGGATAACCTTGTATCATCTTCCATTATTTGTTGCATGTCAGCACAAAGTTCGATACGTTTTTTTTTCATTCTCAAAAAGACTCACCATACAGTTCAGTTGGCGTAGGAATGTGGCTGTTCTTGCAATCAATGCTACGAATCACACTGTTCTTTGAAAAAAGCAGTTAGCAGTTCTTTGCCCTTTGTACTGCTCTTGTGCAGAACATATATAGGTATTCGCGAAATTTACTTTGGAACACATTTCAATATTTTGCGGAGTTAACCGCATTCCATACATCAGGTGTTACAGTGTGGAAAATGGTGGCCATCCTGAGAACTTTTGAAAACGTCACTTCAAGGATTGCATGCCTTGTAGATAAACCTTACCTAGAACTGTATTGTCTTATTGAAAAAAATCGAACGTCTCGGATTGTTGACGTAAGTCTAAATTTGATGAGCTTATCTTTGTTCCAGTAACTGGTACATATAACGAATCTGCTCAGTGCGCTTTTGTAGAGCGAAAAGGTTATCGTTCTCCTGCATGCTGTTCAACTACTCACTGCTCTTTTGCAGAACAGAAAATGTTATCCAATCATCTATTCATTTGCTTTTTTTCTATCCTGTGCTGTGGGCTTCACATTGAGATAAATGCTATCTGCTACAGTATCGCTTAGCGCTGGTCTTGAACATCAATTTGACATGGCTTTGCCTAATTGAAGATATATACTAACATACAAGTATATATGTATATACAATTGAAAGTGAATTTGATAAATGAGACAGAAAAGAAAACCCTTTACGCACACGAATGTGCATCTTATTCGTGTGCGTAAAGGGTTTTCTTTTGTCTTCTTATTTACTTAGAATCCATTATATATATACATAAAAAATATATATACATAAAAACAAAAATAAAAAAGGCATTTGTATGAAATAGTCCAAATTCTTAGGAGTATTAGTGGTTTTACTGTTCTAATGGTTTTATATCAGTGTTTTTGTGCGCAAGTTTTTGTAGCTTTAATGTGCGTAACTCATATCAACTTGCATAATAAGCACTTAAGGATGTAAAGAATATGATATTAAAATGTTTAATCTTAAGTTTAAAAGGAATTAACTTTCATTCCTGCAAAATGTAGTTTATGTTATATTTTATTGGTATTTCTCTGTGTTAGTTTTCTTGACCCTAAAAGTGTGAAAATTTCATCTACTTATATTATAAGTAGAATAATGACATACTGAGTGCGTAGGAAACATCGTACATCTTTCGGGTTTTAGGTTTTTCTGAGTGCTGTTTGTGAAGATGAGCACTCAATCGCTAAACATTCAGGCTTAAGAAAAGCGGAAATTTAGCTTCGATTGCTTAGTGCCGACACACATCTTTGGCCTCGATGTTCGATGAATATCACTTAAAATTTATGGACAGATCATCCGGTGGGAAGTAGTTTGTATGTAAACTATGGATTGTTGATAGTATTCTAACTAATGTTGATTGTATTCGAACTACTTATGCTCAACAAAGATAGCCACGAGATAGCTCTGAATCACTGGCCAGAATTCGATAAATTCAATAAAGTGCGGTCATAAACGACTACTATGAGCTCAGCTTGGTGACAAAATGATTAGCAGGAAAGATAAACAAAATAAAATAACCAAATCTGAACAAATTGGTAAAGTTAAGAAGTAGCAGCAACCGTATCTTGTGGAAGCCTTTTTTCTGAAACTGACATGATAGTCATAGATGAACCTGCGAAATTATTGGATAGAAGAGTTGGTAAACTATTATTTTGAATAGATTTTACTACGTACGTAGATCCAAATTATAATATTTTAAAACTTTAAAACTACCATGCTACTACATCACTAAGCAGCACATTATTATGCTTACAAGTGCCAACGTATAAACCATTCATTCACAAACCAACGTATAAACAACGCATTCCCATACCACCTGCAATCTTTTCCCAGCATAAATATTTGTCGCCACGGCAAACGACAATCACATTGATAGCATGAAATACGGGAAAAAAACAATCACAGACAATGAGCAATCATAATAAATTAATAATCACAGGCAGTCCAGCGAGCAGTTTTTCGAAGCGTGAAACTTAGATTGCAATTTTGATTGCAATCACTGCTACTTTAAACTGTTCTTTGCTTTAACTGCTCTCTATAATTACTGATCAGTAAAAAAAGCAGTTTATCACTTCTCTAAGCTGTGATATTTCAAGCTCTCTACTAGCTCTATTGGTTGAATTTCTTGAACCAAGAAAAAAAATTGGCGTCTATTTGTTTAGCGTAATCTTTTGACACACGCCGGTGGCTCGAACTTTTTCCATCCCAGAAACATCTAGTCTGTTCAAATTGCTTAAACCAGCGACTACGGCTTCTCCTAGTTGGTGATTCAATTCCAAATCGGAGATGAAATGCCCACTGCACTGTAGCAACCGTTTCACTTATTGCAAACCTCATGAATTCAGATAGACTTATGCTGCATAGTAGCCACCTTACTGACAACTGACGGTGACAAAAAATGCTTGCTGATAGGTGCGAGTACTTTAGCGGCCATTTATGCGACTACCAAAATTGCACAGTTTCCTTTTTCCTTCGGTGCTCAGACTGACTGTTCATATCCAATTTACATTCAATGAAATACAAATAATTAATTTGGGACCATCTTTTTCAAGAATGTTGTATCTTCAAAATACACAGAATCTTTCTGCTTTTATTCGAAAATTAGTTTTTGTAGCGGTCAATATGTTCAAAAGTTTCTTTTAACTCCATTGGTTTTCGTCAAAGTTTTTTTAAAATATTATTTGTGTTCAAAATTGATAAAACAATATAATTAGTCAACACAATATTTTTTTAAACTGAATTGCATTTTTCAGCTCAGATGTTATGATTTCCTGTTTTACCCTTCGTAAACTTAAATTAGAATGCTACAATGGTTCTCAGTAGAGTTTAAATCGACATATCGGATAGTTCACTCATGAAATAGCATTTCTGCATCGCATTCGTTTTATGAATCGTTGGACTGTCTTTTTGGTAAATTTGATTTTCGTGAGGCCATTTTGATCAAAGTTGGCAAGAATTTGTTTTTATTATTGTTAAGTCTGATTAGCAAACTAGAGATTTATTTCTGATGAAAATCTCATGGTAGAACTAGTTTTCTCCAGCAAAATTTAACTAACGCCTGAAAACGAAATGCTTGAAATCGATTCAGACTTTGCAGTGCTGTGATACTTTTCGCTCCAGTCAGTCTCGAAGTTGATGCCCAGCATCTTTCACATATATGTCTCTTATTTGGTTCAAAATTTATCCCGTCAATCACTTTCTTTCAACTTGCTATTTTAAAAAAAAAAAAAATTTTAAAAGTGGGTGAACAGAATATCTAAAGGGGAACATTTAATTAAAACTTTTTTTTCAAAAGTATGTAAATTGTTTATGTTCGACGTGTACAGCATTAAACACAAAACAAATTAAATTGGGTTCAACTTTTTAAATAATCCTGGTTACTCTGCTAAACGTGCTCCTTATTACCATTGAACCTGTATCGAAGGTCATGCATGACTTTGATCTCATGACTGCATAAGAAGCCATAGGATATTTATTAAATTAAAAGATTTGTGACTACTTATCATTTGATGGCAGCATCTCCTAAATGATAAAAAAGTTCATTGTTGGCAACACTTTTTATTTTTACTCTGTACATTTCGTTACTATCTGATCATTGCGTCGGAAATTATAGGGCAAAAAGCTTTTACTTTTCTAAAGTGAATTTTCAATAAGACATCACTGCCGCAGTGATGCATACTTTTTCAAATTACTTTGACAGACCCGATTTCATCAATACATGCTGTGAATTTCAAATAAAAATTTTGGGTTGTGAAAATAGAGATAATTTGGTTAAGAGTTTCCGTTGTTAAGATAAGGAATTTTGAAATTTTTAAAAAAAGCAAGAATTTTCTGAAAAGTAAGGATTTTCAAACGGATACGTACCTGCCGTAGTTACAGGTTTTGTCAGCACTTGCATTAAAATTCGCACAAGTGGAGTTTTTCTGTCCATCAAGTTGTTCAGTGCATTTCGCAATTATTTAATGACTTTAAGGTAATGTATCTATAAAAACAGTCAAGAAAAATTGTAAAAACAAAGATACTAATACTGCATCATCATCATCATCGAAATGTTATATAATAGTTACTAAAATTGAATTCTAAAACAAGCATCACCTGATATCGAATTATATTTTAAATTTAGAACACAAATTGTGAGTTTTTCAATTCTAAGAATTTATCGGTAGCTGAAAGCATGATTGTGCACCAAACGCTCCAATAAAATTCAAGTCTTCGTTTCAGACTATTTGAATGTTTGTCTAATATTTTCCAAGAATAAACTCTGGAATTTTCAATTGTTTTCTATTGCATAGAAAAAAGTCCCACCATCGAGTCAATGATTCCATCAAGTTTCCTAGACAGCTCATCAAAATTATTCATCAATGACGAAATCAACAGTGCCACTGTTTGCTACTGCTCCGATGAATTGCCGGCTTTAGGCACGGCTCGTCTAGCGCTGAGCGAGAAATTACTTGAACTTTGACGGTCATTTGATGTCTTGATATTGCAATGCATAAAGGTGCTAAGTGAAAGCAGTACAAATAAATCACCGCTGTAGGAGTAGTTCGTTCGATACAATCGTGATCCTCCTCGATGCTTCTGCGACTCATCGTCGAAAGTAATATTCATTCATGGTCAACCAACAGACCGAAAAAAATCCAATTGAATGATTGATTGATGATCATCAGCAATCCAAACCGTTAGATACCTGGTGAGACGCAGGTCAAAGTGCACTAGGCGGTCCGAAATGGAATTGTCATTATTCCGAAGCGGTAAAAGTCATCATCAATATCGAAGATTAATTTGGCATGGTGGAAGCATCATCGAAACTTCGCCGACCCGAGTGGTGAATTTTCAATTTCAATGGCACCGCTGAAATCAATCTTTTGGATGCTATCAATTCGGCGCGAACCTTTTAGGCGAATGAGTATAATGTAAATTGGCATTTTTGCAACAATGATTGAGTTACCATACGCGGCCATTATACACGGGTCATATAAATGCTTTTACCGGCACACGGACTTGAATGGGTATGTGTACAATTGAGTTTAGGACGCGAAACATTGTCTGGGGAAGTGAAGGAAGATTCACTTATTTTGATGAATGGAATGAAAGTTGTTGGACAACAGACGATTTTTAATGATGTTTTACACTTGAAAGGGATGCGAAATATGTGTTTAAATTTTTTATCGTATGCTGATCAATGCCTTTTACAGCTCAATTTGAGGTCAAATATTCTCCAAATCAATAGATTTTGTAACGCGATTTCCCGTGTGATGAGGATTGCTATTGTTCAGCTTAGGACAATACTAGTTTCGACTAGCTAACATCTATTTTCGGAGTTTTGATTTCACTGAGCTGAATTTGTTTAAACTTTGCTTTTAGCTGCTTTGTTTTGGTATGAAAATAAGAAGATAGTCCTGAAAATGCATATTGTGTGAAATGCTCGTGGCACAGATATTCTTTCCACCGATAAAAAAATTAAATGGGAAAAGATTTTTGCGTTGATACCATTCTTTCTTGTAACAAATCGTTGATCATATCTGAACCACGATCTTGTAGTCCCCTTCAATTTCCATTGATAAAATCTTCATCGAAGCATCTTCACTTTGCGAATTCCAATTCAGGTCATTTACATCATATCGAAATAATCAAACACGAGATCGACTAAAACATACAAAAATTTCCAAGTTCACTCGGTAATCGAACTGATGCACCAATGCACTGAAAGAAGTGACCTGAAAATCATGGTGTTCCAGTGTCATTCCGGCAGATAACGAAACACGAAACGACGGAGAAGACACCGCATGCCGACCGATAAGTGAAGCTGGCAAAATGATCATTACAAGCAATCTTGGGTTTTGGAAAATGCAACCAACCTACCCAGCAGTGAGTAGTTGGCCAACTAGTCAGGCAGTGAGCAATCCAAACATATCAATGTACGAATGCAACGATGTGCAAACAAGGAGATTTAATTCATTTTCTATGCGGCTGAGAATTAGGTTAATTGGTCACATTTATTGTTGCGACTGTGTGGAGGAAAGGTCGAGCTTTTAGGCGATTAACCGAAACTATCGAGTAATACCTATGTGTTTTGTTGCTGTTTTTGCAACTGTTGCGCTATTTTTGGTTTACGAAAATTATTGAAGCAGTGGGACTTTTTTTTTAGACAGTGAGATTGGTAAAGTAAATCATTTCATTCGAGCTTACTAGAATTTTGAGGATCTGAAACAACAGAAAGAAAAAGGTATCTGAAAGTGAATAGTGGTCCCATGAAGGATGTTGGAAAGTAAGATGTGGATGACGATTAAATTAAAATCTAAGATTAAAATGAAGTAATGCACATGATGGGTGCTTATATTTGATTTTCTGGGTAAAGCAAAGCTTTCTGCCGACAACTCGTACGATTGTGGAAATGTTGGAGCTCTCTTTAGCTCTGATTTGGCTCACAGCAACACAATCTTGGATCCGTCACAATACAATTATAATTTGACATTAGCACAGAAATTCAAACAACGATTGCTGGCAGCTAAGATCTCTTTTATAAGAGTACACAAGTTCCTCGTGAGGAAAGTATTAGCGCAAAGAGCTTTATGCTCTGACCATTTGGCTTTTTACAAGCAAAAGCAAAATTGCAAAGCTGTGTTGCTACAACCCACTTGGAGTCTTGGGGACTCTATTTCAATAGACTCCGTTTTCACTCTACTTTTGCGAGTGTGAAATAATTAGTTGCACGTCTCTCTTGGCCACTCTTTTGATTCAGGTACTTAAAATTAGGGACCTAATGTTCCTGGATCCAAGCTTTATTGACTCGTTTTACAGGTATTATACTTAAAGGAAAAAAGCTCATGTTGTTTAGGGTGTAAAGCATTGACTCCTAGTAAGTGGGGTCTTTCTCTCAAATCCAGGCTTGAATTCAGGCTGAGACGAGAGACCACGCATCGATCATTGAGTTCACCTAACTCTGAATAGGGGCCTTATTTAAATCAGGAGTGAAATAAGTCATGAATCCTGCACTATATATTCGTATTCACGTTGATTGTAAATTTGCCAATGAAGGTTTCTATCAGCTTAAACCGCTAGACCCGGTAAAAGCTGTTGTGGGACTATTCTACTTTATTTTTACGCTTATAATTATACATTTATTTAATTCACATTCCATTTCATAGACAAACTACCCACAAACTGGGTGAGTAAAATATGAGTATATCGGAAAATATCAATAATGGACTGTCGAAATTAGTAATATGCAGTTAAATCAAAGAGCCATAATAATCAGTAACGAGAATCAAAATTGAATAGGAGCAAATAGCTTATTGCAGATTTGCTTTTTGGAGGTGGTTATGGAACATAAAAAGGGCAGCTTGTTCCACCGTTTCGATTTATTCGATTCTGTAGCATGATTGCTATAGAGATAGAAGTTACTCAAACGGTAACCCAAAAGGCACCAACAATAACTTTTTTCTCTGTCAATGGATGTCTCTATTTTTCAGTATTTTTGTTTCACGTGAATCCTCTATTTTGCCATTAATTTTGAAGGCGCAATTTTTTTGATTGAATATATATAAAAAATGTGGTTTTAAAAGTGGCAATCGGCATCATCTTTTCAAGTTCTTTGGTGACGTCCATTTTTTAGGTAATCCTTTTGATGATTTTGCTAGGGATCATTTTTGTGAGCTCATAAAATCAATTAGCCCAGGCTGTTTATCATATTGTTGCGGATCTTTGCTCCGAAAATGAATTTATTTTATTGTCGGTGAAGATAAATAATAACAAAAAAAAATGCTTAAAATAAAAAAAAATATTTAAAGAAACAAAAACTTTGAGTTGTGGTTGGGGTGATCTAAATTTTTCTTGATTGGAAGATTTGAACTCATTTGACTCTCGCTGACTGACAAAGTGTGAAGGATGACTAAGAAGCAGCATTTGGTCAGGGTGAGCTCGATGCTTGTTGCCGACAATAGAGCGAAATCGGAAGTAAAAACCCAGCCGTCTACGAAGACGATTGTTTATAAACCGTCTTCGTAGATGGTTGACCAATAAACAAGTCTGAAATGAAGGAGTTTGATCGGTGCATGCAAAGAAAAAAGTGTAACGCGAATTGTTGTTGCCTTACTGAGTTTATGAATATAGAAGATTGTGTGCTTTAGATTTTCAAGAAAATGTTTTCACTTTTTAAATTTTCCATAGCAACGAGATTTGGCGAAAGAGAAACGAAAAGCAAGTTGATAGAGCATTGGCTCTCGGCGTGTGAAGTCTCTGGTTCAAATCTTGATGCGGTAGGAAGCCCCGCCCAGAACTTGGAGCTTGCCAAGTTTGCCTGAGTGAAATCAAGGGTAAAGTAAGGAATTTAGAGTTTTAAATTTTGTGGACCTCAAAGTTTACTGATCTAAGTCGTTTTGGGGCGCTTTTCAAAGCATGAGGTATTGAAATTGCAGAAATACACAATCATAAACAAGAAAATCAGCCAAAAAAAATGAGTACCTTAAGTAAAGTGAAAGAAAACAATAAACTTTGTTTTTTTTTACAAATACAGGGATCCCAAAAGCTTCTACGGCAATTGTTGCTAATTTGATATGGTGCAAAAATAAATTTATTTGATGTGGAAGGCTCCGAATTCAAGTCTATTAGTACTTCGATTCAGTAATCGTCATAATTGTAATAGTCGCACCAGTCATGCAACTATACAAGCTCTAGGTCAAGTTCGAATTAAAAAAATATAATATTCTTAATTGATCCACTTCGTATTACAAGACAACTTCCGTATGTTTCTGAAAAATATTGTGGTGGGTCAAAAGAAAAAGATAAATCAAATCACTTTACAGTTAGCAGCTGACTATTACTTGACATTTCTATTCGTATTCGGTTCGTTGGAAAGAAACCACAGCTAATCATCACCAAACCATCAAACAGTTTCTATTCCTGCACCACGTTCATTCATACGTTCATTTCCTTGCAACCACCACCTATCAGCACCATTTCCCACATAACTGTAAATGCATTTTTCTGACAACTTTGACTTTTGGAAATAGCATTCTGAAAGTAATTAGCTTGCGGCACCGATGGATGCACCAAGCCCCGAATTGATAACTAACTGAAATAGGCGAATCCCTGCAGAGACTTTCGAAAAACAAAACTTCAAGCGAGCCCGATTGACCACCGTATTTCTCGCAATGACTCAGACGGAGCCACTCGTTGCTTGCAATTACACCTTATGCGGAAATGTTTTGCAGGCCAGGCTACCTCTACCTGCTCGCTTGCTTGCTACATTATGAGTTCATGTCTTGAAATGTTATTACTTTCAGGAAGAAAATTACCACAAATTACTCATAAGACTCGTTGGCAGAATCGAAAAAACCACAAGTTCATTACTTTCGCCCATTCGTCGTTGTTGTCGACATAGTCTTCGCTCCCATCTCAAAATCCCTTTCGTCGCTTGCACTGCCTCCCCGGAAAAATTGCTGGTGCAGCCAAGGAACCGAAGCATTTGAAACTCCGGGAAATTGTTTTGACCAAGCCTAACAACAATGCGAGTATATCTCCCAAGGCTAATTACTGTAGTTTACGTAATCACTATAATTTTAATCTAATGGAAGCAAAACATTCTTATGATTAAATTGCAGAAACAATATTGGTCCTCGGGTCGACTGGAAGATGGTACACGCAGTGAATAGATCTATGTTCTCGAGTCGTTACAGATGAGATTGAGTTATTAGAAAATGATATCGTACTCGGAAAGAATTCGAATTATGCCATAAAGGTAAATTACTTCCAGTGAAATAGACGGAATCGAAGAGATGTTATCCTTTCACTTTTTCGGTGGAGATTTAATGACAATAGATTATTGAAAATTGTTCGTTGCAGCCTGTAGGGCTCACTAAACAAGTTAAGTCTCTATTTTCGATCAATTGAATGCATTGAACTATTTTCCGGGACTAGAATGAAATCAGTTTGTCGAAATCAGGAAATTCTTCATATCTGGATGAATAAATACTAACCAAAAAATCAGTCCACTACAACGTGACCTTTGCAACAAAACCCCACACGTGCCTCACAGTAAAAGAAACGAAATCTCGAAAAACTTTCTTTCAAACTCGGAATTCAATCATCCAACGAACCCGGATCGTAATTTGGGTCACTGGATCAGTAGTGGCGCAATTAAACTCATTCCAAAAACACTTGTGACGAAATGGAATCCATTTGGACGTGTTATCAACACATTGAATGAAACTTCGATTAGTCGACGATAATAGGCGAGTGATAGAAACCTCACAATAGCTGCAAGTGCTACAATCAATCAAACTCTTTGTTGGCAGATCATTGAGCAGCTACATTAAATATTTCCATCGCCCAGGCGCACGGCTAACAATTTTCTCGTTTTCTTTGAAATGCAGCCCTTTCAGACACCGATGTCAGCATATTAGCGTATTACGTCGAGCTCATCACTTTCGCCAATTAATTACGTTTTGCCACTTGGGTTTGCGTTGTCGAAGCCGCCGTTGTCTATGAAACGGTTGTGGATAGTGTCGGATCGGCTTGGCTCGACTTGGCGCAAAACTAATTTATATTCATTGGAAAACGGATAATGAATTGTGGCTTAGCTAACTGCTAGGACTTTATTCGCAGTACGAACGATTACAGTCTGTGTTGAAAGTCAGCGAGTGATTTGCATTGCATACCCTCTTGTCTTGGATGAATGGTGAGATGATTCTATTGTGGTCGAAATGTTCTTTTGTTGTGTTTGCAATTGGGCTGATAGTTTTGGCAAAATCTATCCCCGGGTGATGATGACCTCAAATATATGTTTGTGCTTCAAAATACAATAATGGAACCAAATTGACGTGAAATTAGCTCCCATCAAATAAATGTTCCATTCAAATCATGTGCACAGTCTGGTCTAGGTTAAACTTTTTTGTCGCTTGGCCTGTAGCCTTGCGCAGTCAATGTGTCGCCGATCAATGGGTGCCTAGCACTTAGGATCGTAATTAGCACGGTAACTTGTAATAACGATTCATTAATTATCAACAAATGGACAATCGTTTAAGTTGTCACCGATTTTTTATTTATTTCCTGTCAAGTTTACACATTGAATGAAGTAATTGACGGCATGTACACTGACTGCTTTGTTAGTTTGTTTGAATGTTGGATGTTGACACTTCTCAACAATTATATGATTGTTTCAGAGCATGAAATGTTAATTTTTTAGGGAAAGATGGGTGATTGATGTTTTTGGATTAACTGCGATTTTCCGTGTATTAAGGACTGAAGAATTCAAAATTTTAGTGTATAAATTCATACAAAAGATACAATAATTTTAAAGTTGCTTTGAAAATATGCTAGAATTTTACTGAACTTTCAATTAACAAGTGGTAATAGTTGCTAATATGGATAAACTTACAAAATGTTTTCGCTACTTGCTAATTTTCACGATTTTCACAAGTGAGATTGAAAGTTGTGTCAGCTCTCATTAGAATCTTTGATGAAAGGGTTCAAATTAATTTGTTTGTACATATACCATTTGCAAGTCAAATTCATCATTTTGCAAGTCAATTTAACACTTTTGCAATTCAATTTAACACTTTTGCAATTGAACTTAACACTTTTTTAAAACATTTTAACATTTTTGCCATTCAATTTAACATTTTTGCAATTCAATTTCACATTTTCGTAATTCAATTTAACTTTTTTGCAAAGCAGTTTAACGCTTTAGGAATGGTGGTATTACTTAGCTTCGAGTGTGTGAAATGAATAGAAGAAACGACGAATGTGAGTGATTGTTGAATTAAAATCGGAAAAGTAGTATTACAAAAATAAGTAAACATTCTATTTCACCAATTTGTAAATTAAGTATGATATTACTATTGCTATTATAGCAATTTAATCTTACCATTGATAATAAAAATATTTGTTATTGTTTGTCCTAATCAAAAATATTTTCAATTGCTAAAAAAAATTATGTACAAATTATCAAATAATTTCATTCTGACTTCATTACTTCATTCTGACTTCGGTAATTATGATTTTTTCGATTTTTATTATTACTTGCGTATCATTTCATTCAAATGAAGTCAGAATGAAATTATTTGATAATTGACTTGCAAATGGTATATATCGCCACTTTTATTGATTTATTCCTCTCTGAACATGAATCATTAATCAGTTTAGTATATTCTATAAATTTTGTAATTGCTGAGAAATGACCAAAATTTGATTTGCACAAATACACTTGATTTTGTATTTTTGGCTCTTAAATTCATAAGAAATAAATGTCGCACTTAAAAGAATAATGGAATAATTGATATCGGCTTCTCCCAGATGTGTCTCCCTACCGCCATCGCTAAGCATTCGCTTCAAAGGGCAACCCCCTGAGCTTTGGCATTATCATAAAATAAAAAAAAAACCAATTTTGCTTTTTTTTTTTTACTGTTCTTGCATTTTACTTCGAACTTTTTCCGGCGATTTAGAATTTTGTTCGGAGTTTTTCACATGAATCTGCGTTTGATTTTTAGCTCCAAACTGAAAAAGTCATTATTTGCGAATGTGCCAAATACTCAGACTATCAATTTTATACATTAGTTTATTGTTTACTTTTGAGCTTAAAAATGATTATTCTAGTATTAATCTGCTGATTTTTTTTGCAAGAAACCAACAATTTCATTCATACATTTGGCTTGTGAAAAGTGTTGAAAATTTCGGTAAAGCATATTGAAACTGAAACAAAAATAGCGCTTTGAATTTAGAATGTTACGGTCAAAAATGAAAAAAGATGAAGGAGCAATTTTGGCTCAGGAAAGTTAAATGGCGAAAAATATTATACAAACAAACACAATGGGGTTAGGTTCATTGCAGAGTCTCTTCTTCTTTTAGTCAAGAAACAAGCAATTAGAATTATCATCATTCCCCGAAAGGAAATAAGATAGGAAGGGAATCCCAAACCACACTCTCGACATATTTAATTAAGGAAAAAAAATATATAGTGGTAAAAATTAAACATAAATAAGATAAATGGAGAATAAAAACAATTAGATGGAGCTAGTTGATGGGAAGTTAGTGGAAAACAAGAAAAAAAAGCATGTGAAGAAGAAAAAAAAGCTCTTTCATAATATAAATAAAAATTAATTAAAGTATTTTTAAGAAAAAAAAAATCCTAGCGCATCAGAACCGCTAGAAACACTAATGTTCGAAGAACAGTAGAGGTTTTGTGCAGACTTTGAGAGTGTATTCTACCACTAGCAGCTTTTGCTACTTAAGGCGACATAGCACCTTCAAAAGGAAAAAAAAATGTTATTTTCAAAGGCTTGTTTTTAATTGAATAAAAAGACATATCTTAATGAAACTTTTTACACATACTTTATATGTCTTAGACTACATAAACAAAATTGTTAAAAATGTTTTGTGGCCCCCTGTCGCCTGTTACAATTTTTTGGAAAATACACCAAAAAATTCTGGCGTGCATGATAACTGCCCTCAGGAAAATCTGAAAAAAAACAAAAACGGGATTTTGACCAGCATCAAAGCGGCCTTGGAATGAACTAAAAAAAAAATTTGGTTGAAAAATAACAAAATGGCGGCGTTTTTTCGAAAATCGAGGTTTTTTTTCCCCAAAAATCGGCTATAACTAAAAAAGTTTAATGCCAATTTTTTCATCCGTAGTTCATTCTGAGCATTAACATGTGCAGATTAACGTGTTAAAATTTCAAAACGATTGGATAATATTGTTTTTCTTAATTATGCACGCGAACTTGAAAAACGTTGTTTCGAGAAAATCGCGTTTAAAGTTAAAATTCAATATTTTTTGCAATAAATCTTATCGAAAATTAATCTGCGATGCTTCGACCATACAATACACCTTCTTCTTGCTCATACTCCTCCTCTTCTAAAGATTTTTGCTCCCTTCGAGCAGTTCTGGCCTCTTTAGATGCCTCAGTCGAGTGTTTTTCCGCCTGGTTAATTCTTGCAGCATCTCTATGCTCTGCATGTTCCAGCGCACATTGGCCAATTGTAATTTCCATGACTTGCATTATTTTCAAGATAGCCATAAATCCTTCATTAAATGTACATACAGAAATATTTGCAGCCATATTTAGTACGTTTTTCCCACAAAAAGTATGTTTGGGGGCCAAATTCCAAACACAAGAATTATAGCTTTCGTTATTATTCTGCGCAAAATTGCCCAAGCAACGCTTTAATAAATCTTCTGATGATAAGTCATCATAAAAAGGCTTTAAAATTTCTTGTACCTTATCATCTAAAGGAGGAGGATGCTTGAAATTGTTTAATGCATTATCACCCGCTGCCTCCGCCTTGTCCCAGTTACACCAAGTCGTTTCTCCAACAGGACAATAACAATGTTGAGGTTTCTCATCAGTTGAAATTTTGTGGTAATATGCTGCCCAAAATTCCTTGCGCATATTTTCAACTGAATCAGGATTACGTCGTATAGTTAGGCCATAATACATGGCTAAATTTTTCATTAATTTTAGTGTCAGGTGAACTTTATTCGGACCTTTTTTTGGAGACTCTACACTTTTTTTAGAAACATCTTTTATAGCTATTTTTTTATTTTGTTTGCCAAGGCTAGCTTATTTGTTGCTTCTTTTAAAGGAGATGACTCATTTATCTTTGTCTACACTTTGGCTTAAGTCGATGTAGCGATATAACGAAGTGAACGAAAATCATAGAAAAAATGATCTTGGGGCGCTTCGCTATATATACTCATAAAATTTTTTTGTTTTAGAATTTCAATTTTATATTATTAAGATCATGTTTTAAAACCTTCATTCTAACATATTCAATCAAAAAACAAAAATCGATTTTTTGAAAATTTGGAGGTGCTACGTTGCCTTAAACTAATATACCCCTAGTAATAATAGACCCTAAGCCAATTTAATTTAATTTTAATTTAAACATTGTTTACTTATTTTCATTGCAAATCTTTACGAAGAAAATACTTAATACAAACATTTTTCGGAACAAAAATAACAAAAAAGCTTAGTGTTGGCAGCCCTTTGATAGCACCGAAGCAAAAAATATGTCGCATCTGTCTCACGTTGAAGTCAACCTGCTCTGCGAATATTGTATTGATCCGATGACTGCATTGGAAGTTATTGGGATGCAAAGAAATTTAGGGTTACCATTCGCAAAAGTTTTGAAATTTTCTAGATCTTAATATGTGGTGTTTATTTTCACTATAATATCACTACGATTTTAAAATTCTATGCTAAAATCGCTTACTAAAGGTATGCCAAAAATATACAAAAACAACCATAGCTGGCAACTCTATAATTGTTTTGAAATTAAATTTCTACTGAATATTGCCTATAATAAGTTCAATTTGCCATTTTAATTTCGTTTTGACTCCATGACTGTACTGGAAGCTATAAGGCAGAGAGCTTTATTTTCCTCAGAAATTTTAAAATTTTAGACACCAAAATTACCATAGCTGGCAGCTCCAACCGAATTTTTCAACCAAATTTCTATCAAACGTGGTTCAAAGTAAGGTTTCGCTACTGTGTGAATTTCTTTAAAATCGAATGAATGAATCAGAATTTAGAGGGCCAAAAGCAGTTATTTTTCTTAGTGATTTGCCCGCATTTCAAAATTGTCCGCATTACAAAATCACTTCTATCCGACTTGGTCCTACTTAAGACCAATATATTCTGTAAATTTCAATTGATTCTGATTATCGGATCGTGGTTTTCCGTAAACAAAAGTTTTTGATGGTGAAAATATAGGTAAATTGGGAAGGGTTACCAGGCGTGCCCATTGTAAAATTTCAAATTGTTTGCTTTGGCTATGTAGACAAAGCATAAGATTTATATATGAGTGGCTTTTTCTCCAAAAAGCAACATTTTTTCAGGAGAGTCGATGATTTGAAGTTTTTCACTTTCAGCGCCTGCCTTAGCTACAGGATTACAATAAATTTACAACTGACTAATATCAATACGTTCTGAAAGTTTCATTATGCTTTAATTGCTCTGTCAAAAGTTATCGCAATTTCAAAATATCCAAATTTTTCCGTTTTCTTTTTTGGCACCTAGCGCATACATGGGGTTAAAAAATTCCAAAACATTATCCGATTCATATTTAAAACAATTTCGAAATTTATTTTGTTACCTTAGTTTTTGCAAAAATTATTTGTGGACGGAATAATAGGTATATTAAAAATATCACTAAAATGGCCGCCGGCGCCAAAGAGTTAAAGATAATTAACATATTTTGAAACCTGGACCTATTCTGCATATACACCAATGTATCCTGAAAGTTTCAGCTAAATCGGATGGCGCCTTCCTGATAAATAGTCACTGAATTTTTTTGATGATTATATATATATATATATATATATATATATATATATATATATATATATATATATATATATATATATATATATATATATATTTATATGTATATTTATTTTTTTCGAACATTAGTAAAACCGAGAGAAACTGCTTCCCAGACACCACCAGAGTGCTGTTATTAGGGATGCATAAATTTATAAAATTCAAAATCGGTTATCGGCAAAACTAGTAGTAAATAGTAGGTAATTTACTTTCCATGATTCTAATGTGATTCTTCAGCAGCCTTTTAAAAACTTCAAAAGATCTAGCATTCTTCAAAGTGTTAAGTAAATTGTTGAAAATTTACATAGCTAGTCTAATAGGATATTTATGTTTTTTATTCGTTCTAGCGACTTCAAGCCTGAGATTATCTTCAAATCTTGTGTGATAGCCGTGATAATCATAGTGTCTTATTGGAAATGTCGAAGATTTTATATTATTGTTGAGTATTTTATGTATTATCGTAGTTTTCTCCATAAATATGATATCCCTTACATCGAATTTACCTGTTTGTCTGTACAGTATGTCACATGGAGTCATTCTATCAAGTCCATGCATTGCGTTAACTATTTTATTGAGTATTCTATGAATTGAGTCAATATTCATCTCTGAAGTTTTACTCCGATTCAATATAACATAAGCAATCTTAGGCAGTATAAAAGAGTTGTAGATCATCAACAGCCTAACCCAGACCACCAACTTAGATTTCACATGACTTAAGTAAGAGGACCAAGATAATCTATCATCAATAATTAGTCCTAAATATTTAGGTTCAGCCACTCTTTGAATCGCGTCTCCATTATTAATCTGCTTGAATACCATGTAACTAGTTTGACGGGAATTGATTGTAAGCCTATTGCCCAAAAGCCAGGACCCCTAAACAATTAAATCATTATTTATTTAATTAAATAACACGACTAAGTAATGCAGAAATAGATGAAAATTTCGAAATGATATGCAAATGTTTTTTTTTATTTTCGTGTTTCATAATGAAAATTTCGTATTAGTTGTGGACGTAAAAATATACTAATAGAGGAACCAATCCAGATGTGAGGTGGAAAAAAATCTTGGACAAACATAAAATGCAGCTGAAAAATGTAACGATGAAAGCAGCAGAATTTCACTGCAACTTGCTGTTAGAAAAGCAAGTTGATTTGAGTGACCATTTCAAATTCATCCGCTGACCACATTCCTATCATTAATTTAAATTTTATTAAATTTATTAAGTTTAACTTTTGAAAAATATTTTGTGCAACATGGTCACATAAGATAATTTCTATAGCTTTTACGTGTCAATTGATTTTTTTTAGATTTACTGATAACTTTTTGTATACTATTACTCTATTTCAACATTTGATATTCGTCAATTTAAACTACATCAGCGAACCCCCACCATATTTCTTTCAACATAACTACCATAATTGCAAGTTTACAATTGCAATCCGACTGACCAACTTCCCGTGTTAATCAGAACTTTGCTTTAAATCACAAACATCTGCATCTAAATCACAATCCCGTAGAAAGCGAATTCGTGAAATTCAAAGTCAAAATCATTTTCCTTTTCAAACTCATTCGAAAACCTTCATCTCACCTGAAAATTCATCGATCACGCATTGTTGTTCTCCCTTGTCATTATCCATTCAACACCTCGTTGCACATCTTTATCTAGTAAATCAACAAAAGTCCAAAATTAGATGCCCGTTCGAGCATTAAACATTTGCATTCACGATTCGTGCTCGAAAGATTTCTTTTCATTTCAAGATCATCGATATGATTTTCCGCATTGCGATTCGAAAGTCCGACCATACAAACATAATTTTCGCGAATAATACGAAAAGAACAAGAGAGTCGGGCGCACGATTTTTGTTTTCGCCTTCGGTGTCAAAGTGTTCATCTTCAATTTCATACTTGTGAAGAATGTATTTTTGAAGTTTATCTGATCTAAACTTGGCGAAAAAATTATCATGGTCAGTTATGAAGATCGGTGGCAGTGGTGGTGTCAGTAGGTGATTCTAGAGCAGGAAATTCATTACAAAGTAATTTTGTAGCTTCAACGCTGAGCAGATCCGATGTCTTTTTGGTGGGGTGTTCGAAGTCGGAGGATGTCGATGTGCTGTGACTGCGACATGAAAATAATACCTATGACCTAAGTTTGGGACAGAGTAGTGTTTCCGGTTTAGGGTGAATCATAAGATCGAAATTAATTCACCAAAATTCAAGGGATATTTATTTAGGGATGGCAATTGATATATTAATTTAAACTGATCTCAGTCACCACCTCTAATTTAAAGCTATTTTTCTCGTGTTCAGAAAAAACTTGAAAAACAATTTTTTGGCATGTTTAGCTTCGTAGAGTTGTGCGAAACCAAAAATATCTTTCAAATTCTTCATTTCCCTGCATGGCAACTCAAATACATTGTCTGACTATCTTGTATTTCTGTGACCTATCTTTTACCGTTCTGATACGAATCTTTTGCTCGGTCGTACTTACGGTAATAGATCTTCAAGATCGTTTTTGTCATGTTCTAATGCGATTAAATAGCAAAGGCCAGAAGTATGTAGACAAATCTTTCAGCTGGAGAGTGTGTGACAGTAAGTCAGTAGTTTCATGGAACCCTGTTCCCTTTTTTCTGCTTCTGTTTTAGCATGTTCGGAACGGTTTCGGCAAGGTATTCGTTACAAAAGCTTTTATTTGAAAGAATTAGAGCAGATCAAATACATACATGTCCGTCAACTTGATGCCAACCTACAGGCAGATAAGAGTTTTACCGCTCCACTGAGAAGACAACTGTGGGAGGCGGTGTGTTTGATCTTTGTATGGGGACGTGGTAATTAGAAATAGGGTTCAAGTGATGATGGGCAATGGTAAGAGAAAGCATGATAAATGATGAATACTTTTTTAACATCTCATATTGCCTATTCTGGTCTTTTATTTGGCATTAGAATTTGCTTTTTTTTTCTGGGAAAAATTTTGCACATGGTAAATTTTCTTATTCATATTACATAAACGCGGGACTCAAATTTTAGCGCTTTTATTATTTGATAGGTTTTCTAGCTATCTTCTTTGGTTTTTTCAATTTATCTGAATTTTCATATTATTTGAATTTCAACAAACAATTCGGGCAAAAAGAAAATAGCGGCATTCTTCATTAATTTTTCCACTGATTTTTTCATGTTTTACCTAACTTTTGTTGAATCATAAATAAGGAATTCTGACGCAAAGTTTTCAAAGAGGTTTGTAACGTATAATTTGCAACGATTTTTAATTGAAACAAATATATCTGTGATAACTACTTTTCGTTTTTTTTCATAACCTTTCGTACTCCAGTGCCACCTATAAGGGTTTATTTTGATTTAATGTAATTTTGTAAAAGTAAAATTTCGGTGTTATCTTCGTTTTTCTGGAGACCCTAATAGTTTTTCAACTATTTCATATTTAATCAAAAGTGAGGCTGTATCTAATTTGACCTATATTTTCAAACAAACACTTTCTATGCCACACTTGTACCTATCTGCTTGGTGTCAAGAACATACGTGGAATGGTTTTCCAACCTAATTATTGTATCACCTAAATTAACCGTTCGTCACAAAGCGAGATTAAGCGTGTATGCTGCGTTAGCATTTTGCTGCATCAATAGCAGGGCAAATTGCATTACACTGCAAATAAGTAGTAGTATGCGCTTAAACTAATTTTCTCAAGTAACCGAATCTAAGCTGCTTATGGCAAGACAAGCCCTATGTGAATGAATGCTCTTAATTCATTTGGAATGAAGTGAGCCCTTGTATGCCCTAGTGACCCAATTTATCAGAGATCTGAGCTTAATTGATTTCTAGAATATTATTTTTTGATTTACTGAAAAGTTTTTGACATCGTTTGTCATTTATAGTTTTTGTATAGGTGTTTTTGTTAAGTATCTAATTTCTGTTCAGACAATACTTTTCAGAGAAACGAAGTACAGTGTGAATAATTTCGATTTCTATTTGCTATTATTGGTTTTTTTCTGAAACGATTGAAATTGTTTGACAGGTGATGTGAAGTAATGTGATGAAATCAAATCAAAGCCCCTGCTACAAACCCTACATAGGAAATCCAAAAAATACCGTTGAACACTGCCTTGTCTGAAAATAACTATGAAAGTAAGTCAGATTTGCTTTATGTTTGATTATATTTTGTAAATTCTTACATATGATTCGAAACATGAAAAGTAGGTGATCGTAGTATAAACTGATGCATTGTAGACATTTTTTGTTGTAGCAAATAACTAATTCTCCAACCCTTTCTTTCAGTATCTGCTTTCTAAGAACTGTTCTTTTGATTTACACTCTCTTCAGTTTGCACTTTTTTTCGATCATTCATATTTCATTTATTGCCAAAACAAGACACGTGGTACCTTCTATTTATACACCCACCAATTTTCTAGTTTGTAAGCTACTTGATAAATTTTGCCACTGCAATTACTACTTTCTTCCAATGATACATATTAGTATCCAACAACGACAGAAAGATTGATTGATTTCCTGCTAATTTTGTTTTCGTCAAAAGATAATTGATTCTTTGTTTCTAATTTTCTCTTTTTCTTGAGAATCAGTTGGTCCATAAATATCTACAGGTCTTCATACCTGTAGGTATTTCATGCTAAAGCAAAGAAAATCCAAATTTTCGTTCGTTGTAGCTTTATGCATGAGAAGATACTTGTATCATTGCTCTGTTGTCTTCAAGCTATATATAATTTTCATTATTAAATTTTTTTTTTCGAAAAATCTTTCTTCACATGATCATTGATCATAATCAGTCAACACGTTGATTTGAAATACGTGTTCAGTTAGTTGAATTTGATTGATGCTGAACGAAATTCGTAATCAAATTTATGGAAACTTGTTTGGTTGTTTTGACTTGTTTGAGTTGAATATAATTTTTGAGAAGCATATTTTCACTCATTAGATATTTTTTTTGCTAATCTTTCGATATGTTATTTATTCTTCATGTGTAAAATTAGTGTGAAAAGCAGTTCAAAGCAGCAGTTTTATCTAAGCATGATGAAAACGTTAAGCCTGTATTGGGAGCGCCATAAGTTTTATTGTTGTTAGCTAATTGCTACTATTATTCAAGCTAACATGAATGTTTAAGGCCCCTAAAAAGTGTCTAAACGTCTTCTGAAAGGGAAATAAAACTCATCTAAATTTCATGGTAGTAAATTTTAAAATAAACATATTGGGTTAAAGTTCGCAATATTTTTTGGGTGTTTAAGCTACAATTAGTGAAATCTTGTTTGAAATGATATGAATCAATCAAAACTGATGCCAGCTAAATTTCGTATTCACATATTTATTTTCACACTATTTTTTTTATTGTTTTTTAAGAAGCAGGGTGTAATATACATAGCTACCAAAAAAAATTGAAATACAAATTAATAACAAAAGAAAAATACAGCATTTAAATTACGATGGTGAATGACTTGGATAGATAATGATTTGGGGATAAATTGGCATCCATTTTAGAATATAGATTGCCTATATTGCTGAATGTCCTGCAGCTTCTGCTTACGGCTCATCGAGCTGCATATTCGTTGAAATTGGGATATTCCTGTAGCAAACGGTTGGACCCTGTATTCCTCACAGAGATATTGATCTTCATTTTAGTTTTGAAGAAATCAACTCCAATAATACGAGTACCTCTAATAAATTTTAGCCAAGGAAGTAAATGTTTTATGCCATCGTATATTTTTGGGGAAAAAAACTTATAACCTGAAACTTTTTAATGCTAAAGAAGAGATTATTTTCGTCACACCTCTGATCAAGTGAATCAAACTGGAGAAACTGGAGAAAATATGTAGCAGATTTAGATTGAATAATATTATAAACTTTGAGATAATTCACATGCAGTAGTTGCACAAGTTTTGGCTGGTGAATGTCACAAGATTTGCTACTTTATTATTTGTTTTCATTTCAAAGAAATTAATAACATTAATTCCACTCAACTAAAATGAATATGATTAAGATTAGAACAAAAATTTAACATTTATTAGTATCATTGCAAATGAGTTATTGAGGAGCTGTTTTTAATTTTTCGGGTTAGATTATTTCTCTAATGAATTAAGGTATTTATGTCTGCTATTGTCCAAAGCTTTGGTTGCTTGAATTTAAATTTCGAACTTTTGGTTATTACGAGGTGGAAAAAAATATCAATTATTTCATCCAGTTTTTGGAAGAATAAATCTGTACTTTGTTCATCCTCATTAATTTTGAAAAATTCAGTATAATGAGCAGATTTAAAAAATAAATTTGATTCGTTGCCTAATGAAACCAAGTTGTTTATTTGTTCGAGAGAACACTCAATCGTAATGTAGGTAGATTGAAGTGTTATGCAGTCAACCCTACTAATTGTCGTCTTGCTCGGGCAATACGTATAATGAATGTGTACAATTTCGCGAGAGAAGCTAACTGCGTGACACTTCGCAATGGTAAGAAAGAGCTCATTCGAGGAGCACCAATTGCCTAGGGAGTTCAGTTTTGACTGAAAAAAAGGAAGCGCCAGATGGTGACCTGATGGCATGTTAAATTTTCAGGTCATATGCATATAGTAAATGAGGAATGCCAAATAAACCCTCTGATTGTTCAGATATAAAAATATTAAAAATTAAAGCGCCAAGATGACTTCCTTAAGGTACACCAGATTTAATGTGGATTTTCTTAGAAATAAGACTGGAATTTCACCAATTGTGGAGGCACAAACCAAGTCTCGTTGGAAAAAATCCTGCGATTTTAAACTGCTGCAGCTTGCCAATCAAAATGGAGTGATAAACTCGGTCGAATGTTTTGCTAGAGTCTGTAAAGACTGCGTCAATTTGATCACATTTCTTTATTTTGCATAATACGTCAGAAACAAGCACTATATGGTTAGTGGTGGTAGAATAACCTTTCCTAAATCCATGCTACTTCTCGTTCAATCAAACATCGACCAGAGGAGAAAATTTGCATTAGATCATTGTTTCAAATAGTCTGGGAACTGCGGATAAAATAGCAATACCCCTATAATTTTGAGTAGAACATCTATTGGCACATTTTTAAATTGGTGTAATATAAGAAGAGTCTCAATACGATGGAAATAAATCGGAGGAGAGAGAACTATCGGATATAAAATAAAAGGACAAGATCAGTTGTTTCGCACCTTTGATCAGAAAAGTAGGAGGGAGGAGGACAGGTCCAGGGCCCTTGTTGCTGTCAAGCACCATAATGGCATTTCTCGATACGGTCATATCCTCAAGTCGCACCCGGGAATCGATACAATGTTGTGATGCTAGCTGGGCCAACAATTTCTTGAAAATGTTCAGCAAAAAAGATGCATATCTCCTGAAGAGAAGAAGATAACATCGGATATTTAGTCGACATAGATAAGAGGTAACCGGTTGTTTTCTATTTCATGTTAAAAAAAAATACTTTGGGGTCGCGAATTATATTCTCGCCAGTAGTTTTAATGCATCTGTCGTACGATTTGATTCTTCATTACTTTGTAAAGTTTGTTTCTATGGTTTCTCAGACGTCTAAGAGTCTTATCAAGCCAAGGTTCAGGGAATTTATCTTTTTCCCTTATTTTCGGTACAAACTTTTTGACCGCGTCAAACATTATTCTATAAGGCAAAGTTATATCATCATCGACGGAATGGCACATAAAACCATTTGTCCAATCGACATTGTCAAGAAAATTGTGCATGCTCTTGCAAATGCTTTACATATATTATTTTGAGGATAATCTGCCCTCTTCTTCAGTATTTATCGGTCTGACATTCAACTTTATAATTTCAGTTCTCCAAAAAACACAATTATTCACTCAAATTAATCAATTTAGTATTATTTTCTACTGCTCACTATTAAAATTAAGGCACACAACTTAAGAACCACACTACTTTTTCGCACCAAATTCCACGTTGTAAGTGATTTATCAGCAAACTATGTCATAAAATCATTTAGAAATAATGTGGAGTAGTTCTTCGACCTGCAACAGCAATCATTTTCCAGGAATCTCATTTTTTCACTGTTCAGGGCTTGGGCTTCAAACCACTTGGTTCGTTTACGAAGTACCACTGAAGGAAATTTTTTTACAACTCGTCTGGTCCACGGTCCAATTCTAAAAGTGCTTCGATTGCAGAGTGAGTTTTCTCCTAGAGACTGTATATATTGTAGCGCTATGGTTAAATCATCCAGGATGCGTAATTATACAGTTTCGCAATTAGAAAATTTCATTGTATTTAATATGTTCTCGTATTAGCAATATCTGAAAGAATATGTATCGATTTGTCTCAACTATATTTATTTCGATATTTTATGATCTGAGGAAATTTTGATTTCCAGCCAAAATCGCAATTATGCAATTAAGTATATTTTGGGCATTTGACTAACAATGTTATTTTAGCTTCGTGGTTGGGTAACAAAAACTAAAAATACATTCGTTTCCACTCTGTTGCGCATATATGTATACTACTGTGAACATTTTTTTTATTATCTTTTCTCAATCTAAAATTCAATTCAATTGCCACCATTCCGTGTGGACAAATGACATTTAAAATGTCCACGAAAATCCGACAATTTGGTGCAATCACGGTCCACACGCCAGAATTTATAGTCGGCTTTTCAAGTTCAATCACCTTACTTAATCTGAGCAAATTCTAAAATTACGCAACAAACTCAATGCAATCAAATGATTTCCCATTCTTGTTTTTGCCCAACCAAAGCCGAGGGTGTCAATGAACAGCAGCTCATAATACTTATTTTCTTATGACCGCAGACGGGTAATTACCGGGTCTTGTACTTAGACCTCTTAAAACACATAAGCATGCAATTTTATTGCAGACAAGATCCATTTCAGCAATGATTTTTACGATTACTTTCCAACGTGTGCAAGTCTGATGGGTGAGCAGACCACTAGATTTAGACATTTTATGTGTATGTGCTGCTGTAGGTAATTCTATTTTCGCAGACACAATCTCTATGACGAAATTTACAACGTACTTTCATTTTGCTGGCCAGTGACTGCATGGATTTTGCACGTTGATGTGAATTTTCAGATGAAAACCTACTTGAGCTCAGGAATAGTATGGAGTTTTTGTTTGTGTTCTCTCAGCACTTGTGTTTTTCAATGCTATTAGATTGGAAGTAGGTATGTTTATGGTAATTGGGAAATTGCATCTTTTGCATACTGAGACATTGAGATAGTCTAGAATGATCATTTGAATATATTTTACACCAAAATTTGAAAGTTGCTATGATTATTACAGTTTGAAACTGTTTTTGACGTTCTGAGACAACTAAAAAAATTCAACTCAATAAAAAACTCGTAAAAACTTGAGTAAAACTCAAAATTGGAAACATAAGACTTAGGCCAGTAACTTGATCAGCCCAAGAGCGTTCTAAATGCAAATCAGCTACGAAAATTCGATTACATAAAAAACCTGTCAATCTCACATGTCAGTCGATTCAATACAATTCTCAATTCCATCCGACAGATCAGGGAATCTGAGATTACTGCATAACGGTACCGATATCAGTACAGCACAAAACATGCGTCGAAATGCATGTTGCATTTGTTTCTTCGTACCTACAGATCTCATTCGCCTTCATTGCATAATTTCATAACTTTTCGTATCCTTCACTACGACTTCCTTCAGCCTTCGATATGCGGGACACAAAAATCACAACAAGTAAACTAAAGTTCCTCTGATGATCTATTTCTCCAACGAAACAACACACAACTTGTCGACAACTTTCTCAGGCCACATCGAACAGGCCGGCACAGGTAATTGCAGTATTCAAATCTCACTGCAATTCAGGTGGCTCAGAAAACAAACGGTGCAGCCATTGCGCGACTTGTTAGATCGAACCAACAGTCAGTTGACAAATGAATGAAGTGGTGAAGGCTGTTTGTGATTTTTCCCGAATGGTGAATAGTGAAATTGATAACGCTTTCGTGTCGCCATTATAGTAGTTGTCGCAGTAATTGCAAAGTCGGCCATCACACTTCGATTTGTTCCTATATCCGATTTCACCTGATTCGATAACGGGCGAGTTGACTTGGCTTGGTGGCTGCAGTAGTCGGTCGGTGTGAATAATTCGTTCATTCGTTAGCGTTAGACCTCCTTTTAGATGTCGCGAAGCAAATTGATGCAAATAGGGGCTTCAGCAAATTTGTAACCTTAACAGGGAGTTTGAAATTGATTGGCTTTTGGAGTGATGTAGGGTTGAGCTCAGGTATTAAGGCTAAGGTGTTTCGATTCTGGAATAAGAATGAACTGTATAATAGAAAAATGATTAAAAAAAATTCAGACAGCGAAAAACAAAGATTTGCTGAAAATTTCATGCCAAGGAAACTTAAGTTACTATTTAAAGGAAGCAATTAAATTGAAAAATGTTGCGAATGTGACCATCATCACATTGCTAAATACAGTGGATGCTGAATGCTCAATCCCTGCACCAATGTACGACCATATCCACGATACTATGGATAGTTAAGCTATCAAGATTTTCTATAAAATAGACGCTAAATATAAAATCTTTCATGTTAAATTCTCCGTAAGTTAAGTTTTCTATGTACTATTTAATGAATAAAATTATTATTATTATTATTATACTAAGATATTCAATTACCAAAATAGATCCAGTGTCTTCGTTTTATATTTATATACTATTTAATGAATAAAATTATTATTATTATTATACTAAGATATTCAATTACCAAAATTGATCCAGTGTCTTCGTTTGCTGAATTTGTGGTATCTTTATACTTTTTTGAACAGCAGAGTCCGAGTGCGTAATTAACAAAAGAATTATAAATACAGTTATGCATATGTAACATCAGCAGGGGGTTGCTTTAATATTAAAAAGAGAATAGTTCCTAAAATAACTTACCGTGACATACAGATATGACCGTTGATTAAATCTTCTTTGCTCCTGAATTGAGTTCTGTTCCATAAGTGAGATACGAATGTTTCACTAGCTTCCGATAAAATATCTTTTTTTCAAACAGCCTATATTGATATTCGATGCCATCACCTATGTTTCAAAAGCGAGAAATACTTACTGCAATCTAACCTTTTTGGCCTTTGCCTTTTCACAAATATTTTTGTTGGCATCTTTTGTAATTATAAGTTACATAAATCAAATTTTTTGTCAGATAAATTTGATACACATTTAAAAAGTCGGTTTAATTAATTTTCAACTCATGTAAACTTTTATGCATAAATGCACCGAAGCCACCATATTCATATTGGCCAGAAGTATTTAAAGCCTTCTATTTGAAGCATCAAGTAAAATTAGGCCAGAACAACTTAGTGAGGGAGAAACTAAACAAGTATGTTCGAAAATTATCTGTAAATAGTTCGACAAGATCCTACAGACTGACCTTCGAACCAAGCTGGAAACAGTAAACCATTTATTGAATTGTCGACGTTTTATGTATGCAAACTTAAGAACAAAGAGATTTTAAGCAAATGAAACAAGCATATGCATATACGAAATTTAGTGAAGCAATTTCACTACAAAGATAAAATCTGTAAAATTTGAATAAACCGAAAAAATCACTAGTTCATATATTCCCTTTGGCTTCTCTGATACCTAAGTTCTACGAGCTCTTGGTTGTTATTTGTCGAATTCGCATACACATGGCCTACTATCTTTATCTCTATCTTTCTGTTCCCGGAGGTGTCAAATTTGCCCATAGTCCTATCGTTTTCTTTCATTACTACTAACGCTTCAATTCTCACTAACTTCAAACTACTTCAATTCTCACTGCTGTTTTCTCTCTTCTGAGATGCAAACATTTTCCGCATTTTCATTTAGATAAAAACATGTTTTGATTCGAAAACAAACTGCGTTGATTTGAAAAATGAAAAAATCACAAGTTTTGGAAAACAACACAAAAATTGGTGTCAGAAGTGGCTTCGTGCGCTTGTGAATCAATAAGTAGATTTCGCAGGATTTTGAATTGTGAATTTGAACAAAAAATAATTGAGCTCTAACTAAAAAGAGAAAATTTGTCAAATACAGTAATTATTATGGGTTTTAGCAGTAATCACGTGAAATATTTCAGGCTTAAAGAAAATGTTAAAACCAGTAGGTGAGTTAACATTAGTGGAGTTGAAATTTCTCAGCAAATTCAATTTGCCAAAGTATTTTGCTATCACGACTAGAAGAGGCATTTCGAACGGCAAAGATTGATCCGGAAACGTTTGAATCTGCAGATGAAGATAGGAGCCAAAAAACTGCCAGAAATAACAAGAACGCTAAAATTGTTGCTTGAATAGGCTTCCGATAAGCAAAAATTTTATTTATAAACGTGAGATCATTTCAGCTTTTATGCACTGAGAACAGCAAATCGGTAAAGTTTCTATAGTAATCTAGGCACTGATCAATTTGTACAATAAACATGAAATAAATTTACCCAATTTCACTACAAATTCATTGTTTTTGTTGTTGTTTTCTTCACTTCCCATCGCAATTCCCTTCTTATTTAAGCAACGTGAGTTCAGAGTAATTTTTTTCTTGTATTCTTTACCAAAAGGATCTATAACGTCATCGGAATAAAGGTTATGATGCCTACGCTAAATCTCTAGGACTTGGCCCACATTCATCACGACACTCAATGATAAGCTACTTACATTCCCAACAAATAAAGCCATAATTTTTGTCAAAGTACTAAACAATTAGAGTACTAAATAATAATACGTTGGCGTAAAAAAATGGTCTGATGATTCACTTCAGCCTGATTCAATTAGCCAAAGACATGTTGACTTAAAACCAAGTGTCCGATCATAGCTGAAGTCACAGCATCACCTTCGAGCTATAATCGCCAGTAAAAACTTTGTACCAGCCCTAACGTTAAACGATGCTGCAAACCGACATGATTTTGCGCGTAAAATGACAGCTTTACAAACAAGCTGCACTTGTACTTGTATTTGCATACAAAACGACATCAAGTTGATTTGATCAATTTAGGATGCGATTATCGTAAGCCTATTCCTTCGCAGTACTTCTGTCGCACCAAAGTCATGTCGTTCTCTGCACTCACTAGACCGTCGGACAAAAGAACTGAATTCCAAACGAATAGCCTGACATAGTGCAAGTGAGTGTACAAAAGAACAAATAAATGGTGCACGTTCTATCAATAATTGGCACTATAAAGTTGACAACCGATAATGAGCGTAACTACACATGTTGTCGCTTTTTATAGTCGATTCACGACGAAGCGATTCAATGGTGTGTAATAGTGACAACAGATCAGCATCAACAAGATTGTTGCACTGACGACGATGACGACGAAAAGATAAAAACAAAACGAATCGTACTCTAGTGTTTTACATACAATAAAGTAGTGCAAAGTTTGTTCCAGATCTAAGGGACATCTTCATTGTGATTTAATGGGACATCCAAGTTGTTGGAGCGGAATGTGTGAATTTTTTGGTAAGCACTTGATGTTATAGGTTTCATGAGTTTAACCCTGTACTGGTTATATAAATAAACCACTTTTAAAGAATCAGAAAGTCTTGTGATAGAAAAGTTCTGTAAAATATAATCAAAAACAAAAAAAAAATCCTCTTGTTCTTCAAAAGCAATCCACCGATACATGATTTATAGTTCAAACGATGAACATTCTTTGTCTTAGGAAAATCTCTTCTATTCATAAACATCGATAAGCCACACGTTGATCATTACGCAAATGAGGCCAGATTGAGTCTCATAATTTCGATATTGCAAACGAATAATGAGGATTAATTCCTGACATCATTAGCAGCATCTTCTTTTCGAAATCCGACTGCACGTGCTTTGGAGGGTCATCAACTGCTACATCGCACAACCCACATTCCAGCTATGGCTATCGATTGAATACCGCACTTGCAGACCTATCGCCAACACGCAAGCCGTAGTACCGCCAAACATGCTGGCGCTATCCATTCGATGCCATCTGTATGTCATTATGCGGTTGCGATTCGAACCGCAATTGTATTAATTAATGGCCCATGAAAACATAACGTGAGAATCTTCGTCATACAAATATTTTGCACAATATCGAATCCGTAACGGCATTCGCGTCGAAGAGTTTGAAGAAAGTTCAGCCCTAGTCTGATGTGTAAGGTCGTTAAATTATATTTGTGGGTGATTTGAGGAACGTATAACAGCATAGTGCGAATAGTCGCTATTGTTTTTTCTAGAAGCCTGAAATCGCAAATAAGTTCATAATTTTACAGCTCAAATTGATTCGTATTGTGCGTTTGGTAAAATCATGGAAAAAGTTTCAATTTCAGTACAACTTATTTTTGCCAAGAATTATCAAACTTTACAGTAATAATCGAAAATTCACTACAAAGTCTACTCTTCGAGTAAAAGTGAACCGAATCATATGCGATACCGTTGACAATGCGATTGCTACATCATTCATAACTCGTTCCATTAGAATCCCATCGTACATCATCTGGCCAATTGCTTTCTCCGGCAACAATAAACGTGGCATTTAACTTTCGCTGCGATAAGCCCAGAATGCAGCGAATAGGCATTGTATTGCGGAAATAAGCTTCTTTATCAAGGTCGACTGAAACTGTTCGAATTCAAAAGCATATTCTGGAGCTGTGCGAATCCGCCAATCCCCCGGTTACCGTACAGCTTTCAATATCTTAATCCGGCCGGCTGTCTATCCATCTTCACTTGCTCATACTTACGACGTTAAATGGCCTTAAAATCGCAATCCATAAAACGCTGAAAATGCCAAAAACGCCAGAACGATGCTCGCCATTATGAAACAGACAATCCAGTAAATTACGGAATATTCCAGGCCGCAATTGTGGTCGCATAGAATGATGAAATGTGCTAAAGTCACCGATTAGATGGAATCTACGAGACGGCTGGCAATTAGTTGTCCGAGCAATTGTTGTGGCTGGTGAAAAAATGGAGGCTGGCCGCATTGCTCGAAGAAAAGCAGCATCGGATCATTAAAATTGTCATTCAAAACTCAGAAACAAATTCGCAGATAGATTCGATGAAGGAATTCAGGCAAAACGCAAAAATGTTCGCTGCGATTTGATGCCCCGAGAAGAATGAGCGCCAATGTGTTGGATCTAGGTCAGGAGTTCGAGGGCATTGTGGTCATTTTGTGTAGCGGTCACGGCGGCGAACTGTGCAAATTACATTAGTGACTTCCTGTCCGGTGGATATGTGGCCGCAAGGGATTATCTAGTGATCGAACGATTTGCAAATACTTCACCTATAGCCAACGAGCATGTGATTGTGGTGGTTGATGAGATGGATGGCATTAGTTGTGCTCACACTTGTTGCGCTACTGCAACTCGCCACGCCACTTCGAACCGACAAAGCCTTCGGGTGGCAGCGTGCTCCTAAATCTGGTAATAATGGGAGATAACTGCTTTTCTGACGTCGTCTCATTAGCAATGACACTCTGATGTGGGCTAATAATGACCATGAGTGGAAACGGGGCATTGCAAATATTCGAAAGAGTTTGGGAGGATGGTTGGCTGGTGTTCGTGCCAACCGCAGGCTACTGAACGACTAATGTTCAGTGTTTGATGAAAAATGATGCGGGTGTTTTTTGAATTGAAAATTCAGTTCAATGTGCAAGCTTTGAAATTGCTAAATATATTTCAGTATGTTATTAGAATTTGAAAAATTCCGAACGGAATGCAGGGAGAGACTAGTTGGAGAAAAGTTGAATTATTTTTACGTGGTCGTATTTGTAGGCTATTTTCTTGACTTAATCTGCTTAATAGTTATGACTCATTCACTGTTGTAAATGTAATATTGACTAGAAACGATGTTTAATCACCAAGACATTTTTCTGTTTTTTTTCTTCTGTTTTTTAAACTAAAATTAATTTTATTCGCGCGTTAAATTCGTTTAGATAAAAAAAAATTTTCTGTAAAAAATTGCAAAAGAAGCTATTTACCAAATCCTTACCGCATGAACAACAGCTCTAGGCTATTTGTATTTCGTTCGACAAGATACAAAATTTCGACAAACAAAGTTTTGTTTTTTGCTTCCAAAGTTTGGTAATGTATCGAACTACACCTGAACAAAACGAAATCGTCTAGATTGATGTGTACAAAAACATTTTTTATTTATATTTTATATTTTATTTATAGAGCTTATGAGAATTGCTTTTTTTTATAATATTAAATTCAACCAAAATTGACATTAGTTTAGCTCATTTTTGGCTTAGTAAGGCTCGTTTCACACATATGAGGTTCCATTCGGTTCGGTTCGTTTTCGGTCGCTGCCGACAAGTGTGAAACGATAATTTGGTTTCTATTCGGTGCCTAATAGAAACCGTATAGAACCGAATACTCCCTGAGCACGAATAGGTTTCATCAGGTTTCTATTAGGTGTGAATTTGTGTCCAGGGAACAGAAAGCAATCAAGGCGTTCACACATGCACGGTTTAGTTTCGGTTTTAACTGATTGGATCATTTGAATTTTTTTTTAATTCATAAATTATCAGTTTGGATCTCTTAATTTGAAATATTTAGACGTTTTACCTTGTTAGTTTAGTCAGTTTTAATTAGTTTTATAATTACCTCCAACTTTTTTTGAAATTATCAGTCGTAGATTTTCTGATCAAATGAGCGATTTATAAGATGTTGATGTGGATCGGCTGATTTGTGCTGTGCAATCTAAAGTAGCGCTGTGGGACCAGACTTGTGCAAAATATGAAGATAAATTTAAGACGCAAGAGGCATGGAAAAACGATTGTACGCAAAGTTGAGGAAAAAAACACAAAACCTAATATGAAACGTGTGAGAACCGTGTATGTGTGAAGGGGTTTCGTTCGGTTCGGTTTGTTTTTGGTTGCAACCGAACCGAATGGAACCTCGTACGTGTGAAACAAGCCTTACGATGTCGTAATACCTGATGAAAATATGAATGCAGAAAGTTTTATGGCAAATCTTTTCACTGCTTTGGAGATACGAGAGCTAGCTAAATGTATCTCAATGAAATTTGTCCCTATCATGCAATAATTTTAACGTGAAAAGTTTTCAAAGTTTTTACTATAAAAGTGCCAAATAATTTTTTATCACACGGATGTTCGACCAGCTTTTTCAGCAGAGAACGATGTACTTTTAACTTTATAATTGGATGCTTAATGCCACTGAAAAAAAACGTTCTTAAAACATGCAAAAAAATATAAAATACTTTAGCTGTAGCTCAGTAGATTGCTCAAATATTTTCCAGACACAAAAAAACACACTTCAAGGTGACACAAACCAATTTAAAATCAATGTTAATGCAGAGGGTAGTATGGTAGTATATCATACTACTATTCAAAATGCAAAACTTTCAGTACCAAATGATTCATGGTTTCAAACCCAAATATAACCATCCATAATATTTTTTCCACTGTGGGAAATTAGTATAAAACTACAAGTATCTTCTTCGACAAACATATATTTTTAAATTCTAGGAGTTTAATAAAAAATCACGGAATCTTAAAAAAAATCAAGGGGCTTTAGAAAAAATTCTGGGGCTCAGGGAAAAATTTCGAAAATCTAGGAAAAAAGTATCACTAAAAAATGCATGGAGTCTGAAAAAATTATGTGAGCTTAGCTAAAACCAGGGAAATCTAGAAATTTTTTTTGGAGCCTAAGAAAAAATCATAGAGTTTAAAAAAAATCAGGGGGCTCTAGAAACAATTTCAAGAAACTAGGGCAAAATCATGGGAGCTTAGAAATTAATTACAGGTTTCTAGGAAAAATTCTAGAAGTCTAAAAAATGATGGGAGCTTTGAAAATATCAGTGGACTCAGACACAACAGAATATTTGACCCTCAGCTAACGTTATGGTGCCAATTCGTCAACAGTGTCGTGGGTGACTTGACGACCTGGTCATTGAATTTGCCTACCACAAAGTGCAAAGATTGAAATTGAAACAAACTAAGTGTTCATATCTTCTCTAACAAATTCATTTCGGATTAAATGCATGTGCTTTCTTATTGTTTATCGGTTCAGAGGAAACGTAAAAACGTGTTTCCATAAAAATTTCTTCGATTTCTATTCGTTTTTCATTTTCTCTGTGAGATGATTATTTTTCTTCAGCATATATTATCTAGTTGTAGTATTTTCCATTACAAAAAATCAAAAATCCATTACGATTTTCTTTTTTACTTGATGATATTTTGTCAGAAGTAATTCTTTTCCTTTCTTTTCTTCTAATAACGTTGAACGTTTTCCATAGTCTTTGCCTTGTCCTTCTTTTCATGGATACTACAAGCAAGAACACTCGGTCTCAAGGTAGGGCTGCTTGCTCGAAACTTCTTTCTTTCCTGATCCTTTTTTTAAAACAAAAATAATTTTAATTTTTCTTTTTGTAATGTATGATAGTAAAAAATAATTTGTGTGGGCATAACACTAATGCATATAACAGCTCTTTTTGTGTTTTGTTTTATATATTTATTTTGTTTGCATGTCAATAAAATACTTGAAAACTACTCAAAGCACTAGTAACTGCACAAGTCAATTAATGAGTCAATGGATACTGGACCAGGTTATGTATAGTTTTGGTAACGATTACTAAAAGCAGTTGTACAACAAGTTTTCCGAAAATTCTTGACACCAACGTAATTTCTAGCTGTCATCGAAATTATTTAAGAAAAGGAGACAATTTTTACAAAAAAACCTTTGTATAATTTACTTTAAGAATAATGAGGTATTCTATATTGAAGCTAAATTATATTACCTTTTGAAAACAGCAAAAAAAAAAACCAATAAATTTGACGTGATTAAATGCGGCTTAAAAAGAGTATGTTCTCGCACCAATTTTGAGCTTCTTTTGTAGACTTTTTACACTGATTATTAAAAACCTTCTTACAAATTCATGTTTCTTTGAGTCAAACTCATACATTTTTATCCATTAATATTTTTAATCAACGTTACTTTAATCAATTATTATTCAAGTAGTATCTGATTTGAGGAAACATGATGCGAGCATGGTTTCTATCAACATAATCATACTCCTAGCACGTAGTTACATGCATCTGAAACTGAATGCTGACAACTCAGTTATTCTCCTTCAATGATCAAATCGTTTTTACTCAGCGAAACTAGGTATTGACAGCAAGGAATATCTCTATTTGATAATCGCCGCCATTTTCAACGAGCAATGTTGACAAGAGGAGAGCTTCAATCGCTAGTTTCAGGAGTCACGAAACATTTAAACTGAGAGCGACAATTGATCATAATGGCAATTTCGGAGCGATTAGCATAAAGTTTCGGGATTTCACAGAGTGTGTTGCAGTTTGCCTGACAGTAAGTTGGTTTTGCCACCATTTTAGTTTTTTCTGTCGATAGTTTTGCAATTGAAAGTGTGAAAACGTTGTTTTCTGTTCATTTCTGACGTAATATAAGTAAAAGTGTCGTGATTTGAATTCAGCATGTTTGTAAAGATATTCAAATTGACATTTAGAGTAGAGATTAGTGAAATTGGTTATGTGAAGTGAAATGAAGTGCGTTTTGTTGAAGCGTTCAAGAAAAGCAGTAGAATTTCCGAACACCAAAAAAGGTAAGTCTAGCTTATTAAGAATTCTTTGAATATGAATTATCCAGGTATCCGGGTGAAAAATAATAGATAATCAGTATTGAAACTTAATCATAATTCAATTATGATCTTGGATTCAAATGCCAAGCCATTGACCAAGCCATTTGGAGTAGAAACAATATCCCTTTTCGATAAACGAGTTTAGAATGAATTCCAAATAGACTTTTTATGATTCATAATACGATATTCTGGGCAAGGTAGCTTTGAAATCCATGCTCATCACAGAAAATTGAGTCATATCAACGTGTTCTAGATTTTCACTGTCCTGGCTGAGTTTTGATGAGCTGGCATGAAGCAAATTGCTGCAAATGAACGGATGTATGAATATTTGTAATTTATTTTTATAGGTATACATATATATATATATATATATATATATATATATATATATATATATATATATATATATATATATATATATATATATATATATATATATATATATATATATATATATATATATATATATATATATATATATATATATATATATATATATATATATATATATATATATATATATATATATATATATATATATTGTCAACTTTCACATTGAAGGATCAATTTGGTCAGGCAAAGGAAAATATTTTCAAGCTCAATAAATAACAATATCAATGAGCAACATAAACGTAAAAGATATATATAATCATAAAAAAAATACGAAACTCGTATTTGGCAGATTAAAAAAAAAATATAGATAAAATTTAAATATGATTTTTCTTTACATTAAAAATAATTTAACTCAAAACTCCGAAATCATTTTGAGTATGCATAAATTTAAGGGTTGAAAATCTGGGTTTCGCTCGATTTAACTCGGAATTCGATTTTATATTTTGATTTGTCTCAAAAACAATTTTTTTATTTAATATTTATCAGCAGCAAAGCAATACCCTGCATATAAGTTCATTTAATTTTTTAAATTTTTGTTTCCATTTTTTATTTAGTTTTGTCCATTTTAAATGACATTTAACATCATGTTGTTTGCATAAATTCTAACTCCATCAACATTGGAGCCTAATTCAATATTTATTCATTTATATTTTTGGTAATGAGTCATGCTTATTTTATTCTTTTAACGTGAATATTTCTATCTTGCTTTGTTTGGATTCTAACAGAAATTTGAGAGTTTTTTTTACATATTTTCTTTAAATATCTATTTTCAAAAGTCCGGAGTGTTATTTTTGTAATTTAATGAATTGTTTTCCATCGTTTTCATCTTTTTTATACCAACTGATTTATCTGCTTCTACTACTTTTGAAAGCTGAAACTTATTAAAGTTGCGGTAGTTTGCGGTAACAAAGTCACATGAAAGACTAAAGAGCAAAGTAAGAACTACCCATCAGTGACGAACGAGTATTTTCTTGCAAAAACATTTCTACAATTCTCTTGCAAAGGCAGAAATCTTTAAATCAATCACATTCCTACAGTATTCTTGTTTCATACATCCAAATCCGTTTAAACGATAAAAATACAATCTTTCTTCTAATTTAATTAAATGTTTCAAGTGAAAAAATTACGCAGTACCATGCAATCAGCTGCAAAAAGCATTTTCGTGTCACCACAACAAAAATTACCTTTTTGCATGACCATTTGAAAAATCATCACATCCATCGATATGTCTTAATTTGTTTGATTGAGACCACAAAGTCACACCATTTTACATACAACAGTGTTGACACGATACAATTTTCAAAGCACACCACGACGAAAGGACTATCCGCATGGTTCACTTGAAGTGCCGCAAATTCTGGAAGTCACGTCGGTCTCTTTCGATCTTAGTTTATGAAACCGTGCGAGAAACCAATTTCTATCCGAGACCAACGTACTAACGGCTGCTGTTGATAGCACTGTCACCATTCAAACCAGGAGCAGAATCAATTCCTAGTTAAATGCTAAAAAAAAATAAAAAGATAAGTCGTCCGATTCGCACTGCCTGTCCCACCTCCGTCGCCATTGCCCCGGGCATTTTAACATTCCATTAAAATGCGACACTTGCGCCAAAGACAATGAAGGTGGCTACGGTTTTACTGGCTACTGATTAACGGATTAATGAAGATATAGTCCGAGATAATCATCAGATCGAACCAGATCAAATCAGACGGTGGACCTGAACCGCTATAATGATTGTACAGTGAGACTGTGTTTCAATTTTACTACCTTCACTTTTCAGCTTCATTAGGTGTGGTATGAGCAGCAACTGAAGTGGAACTGCTCAAAGGGATAGTGTGGAAACGAGTTGCTGTACAAATCGTTTTCTTTAAGCTGAATTTAGGTTTGTTTTTGAATTAAATTTTGAAGGCTTTAAGGTGTTTCAATTTAAGAAACGGGATGTTATTTAATTATTCTTTTATTTTGAACTGAAAAAAGTTCAACAGTTGCTTAAGCTCTCAAAGCAATATTTAGTCTAAAATTAAAATCAAAATAAAATTTTTTCACATCAGACAACCCCCAAACAAAACTGCTCAGTCGTCTCAATCCGCAACGTGGCTAATGAACTCTTTGCAGAATTTTCAGATTTCATCGTTTCATCTTAATTAGAGGGCATGGTAGATTGCGTCTACTGATGCAGCTGAGTCATTTTTATTTACTTCGACACCAACAAGTGAACGCGTTCTTTCTATCGGTGTTCAATGAAACGCCCTCTGATATCAAGTCACTGTCGTCGTGGCGGTCACCGCTCGAAATATCCTTGAAATTGAGAATGCGGTGGCAGACGATCTGATCGATCTGAAAATCGATTTAACGATCGATAGAAGCTTTTTAATTAAAAACCATTTGATCTTCAAAGTCGATTTACGGTGCGACCAATAGAAAAATCTTAATTTGAACGTAAAGTACTGTATGTACGTAGGTAGATAGTGGTCTAGTCAAACTACGAGTAAAATCGATAGATTAAATAGAAAGGCAACGAATTAAAGATTTTTCTAATGAAAGTCGGCTATTGAACTTGACATTGGAATGCAAGTAAAAAATAAGCTTCCACACAAAAATATTGATATAGTTTTATGGGTTAAATACAGTTCAGATGTTCTATAGGAGGATGATGGAGTTGAATGGCTTTTAACTGAAACGTATTTTGAACTAAGGGGTTATTCTAAAAAGAAATTCTAAACATTCTAAAAGGACATTCTATGCCTAATCTAATCTTGTTTTGCTCGAGAAACAAAACAAAAGACTAAAGCGAGTAACTTTTTTGTAAAGATTTTACTTCAGAAGGTTTCATTTGTTTTCATACAAATGAGAAATGTGATTAATAGAATTTATGGTAAAGTAGTTGTCTTTGACATCTGAATTGAGTTAGTGCAAACCATATGGAGAGTTTTGAAATTGAAATTAGTGTGGTTTTAATTATTTAAAGTAATTTGGAATTTGTAATTTATTCAGAATAATTCATTTTACAGGCAAGATGCCTAGTAACAAAATGAATAAAAATATTATAAAGGAATAAGATATCAAAACATTAAAATTAAAATTAAAAAAAAAACACAATAAAAATAGAAGTACAAAAATTAGAATACAGTAAAGTAAAAATAGAGAATAAAAGGACTATGGGCATAATAACAAAATTAAAATATAAGAACAAAATTTCAAAACAGTTAAAGTAAAAATAGAGAAAAAAAAGTCAGTATGTGCAAAAGGCACATTAAACAGTGAGGTTGCCCTGATAGGTCTGTCATGATGGCGTGACGTAAAAAAAACACTCCAAAGATGAAGATAAATAGCCGCAATAAACTTTGAAAAGAAAACATTCATCGAGGTCAATTCCGCGCTGATCAAGTCGACGAATTTCAAGGGTTGATAAACGTTCACTGTAAGGACAGTATGGTAGGTTGTATTTGAAAATAAGGCAGCGAGTAAACCGTCGCTGGACAGATTCAACCGCCGCAGACAAATAGCAGAAACAAGGACCTCACACTACAGAACAATACTCAAGGATAGAACGAACAAGGGAAAGAAAAAGATGCACACAAGTGGAAATGTTAAAGGAATTGTGGCGAACGCGTATAACAAAACTAGCGATTCGGGATGCCTTGCGAGTCATGGTATGAATATGAATATCGAACTTTAGCTTCCGATTGAAGGTAGCACTGAGGTCAGTAAAATGATCCACAATTAAAAGGGTGATGTCACAATAGAGTAAATGAACTCAAAAGCACAAGGCTTCAATGAAAGAGACAATGAGTAACATTTGGATACATTCAAGGACAAGTAATTACAGTCACACCAGGAAACAGGACCATTCAAATCGTTTTGATGCAAAACACACTAGGAAGATCGATTCAAACACATTCAAGGAAGATCGTTGACGATGATATTAAATAACAAAGGCCCGAGAAAAGATCCCCGAGGTACACCGGAGGGAGGAAAAAAAGGAGAGGACGAGGAGCCATGCAGAGAGACATAGCAAATAAGATTAAATACAAATGATGAGAGCCACGAGAGAAGGGACTCCGATGTACCATAATGCACTAATTTAAGAAAAAGGAGTTCATGATTGACTGAGTCAAAGGCCTTAGAGACGTCAGTGTATATGACATCTAATTGGCAGTGATTATCTAAAGCAGAAGCAAAAAAATGAGAAAACTCTACAGGGTTAGTGGTAGTACTCCGGCCTTTCACGAAACCGTGCTGTTGAGCAGCAAAAACGTGTCGAAGAAAATCATAGATGCGATTAAAAACCAGACGCTCACAGATTTTAGAAAAACAAGGAATGATAGAGATCGGACGATTGTTAGTGACTAGGTTTAGATTGGATAGGATGTGCTTGATACTTTCTAAGAAGCTGGAAAAATACCATTACACAGATTAATGTTAAAAATGATGGACAAGAGAACACAAAGAGAAGAAGCAAGTTTTTTAAGGAAAAAGTTAGGAACTCCATCAGGACCAAGAGAAGAGCTGGAGTCAAACGTAGATATAAATTTAAATATATTTCAAGTTAAAAATAATATAAATTTAATGTTCGCCCTATGGATATCAACCAAAAATGACGAATATTTTCCGACAGTGACAATATCGTCATCAACGTTATTCATTCAATTTAACTGGGCTTTAAACTAACTGCACTTGTCAACACGACAGCATCAAAAAACAACTACAACAAAGGAAAACAAAATTATTACGTTGCCTCAATGTAGCTACGACTAACAAAGTGCTGCACCAATATCTTAACCTCTTGTTCTTTTCCAATCCCTACATTTCCCAAGATTTATCACCACCTACGAATCGCACTCCAACCATGCAATCAATCAAATCATACAAATTTCATAGTTGTTACCCAATTTCACATATCATAAATTAACATGAATATCTAATGAGCATCGCAACCAGTCCATATGCTCTGCATGTTTCATTGCATTGCATGGAATCCGCTGTAAATCAGCGAATTGCGCGAAACTGGAGCAATCAGCGTCATGATCGCATTCGGCCAATGTCAGGTCCGCTCCCATTTACGTGCATAGGTCTTATGGTCAACACCCACCTGGAGAGTTCACCAGTCACCCGAACGCTTTCGAAAATTCTCCAATTAACCTTTATTGCTACAACAAACAATGTTTCAACTGTTGTACTTCGATATGATGTGCTGTGTTCTGTTGTGATCCGATGTATGTTAATAATCACTCCAGCAACATTTGAATCACCATTTGCACTGCATGATAATTGTCATAACAATAAATGAAGTGAATGGTGAAGCGTGTGCAGTGTGTACAACAGTGGCGTTACACCCACTTCAGATCGATTGCTGATGAGGACTGAGCAGACAATATAATGCAATGATGACTCCACGTGCGAATAGGAACCTAAATAGTATATTGTTTTATGATTGATAAAGTAATGATTTTTATCGATCGATTAATTTTTTGTAGACTTTTGTTTGAGGTTTTTTCGGTTCGGTGGGAAAGATATTTTACGGATTGTCAAAAGTACTGGAATATGTGTTGAATGAAAATTTGGTTAGATTCGAAGAAAGATAAATTTCTGAAATTAGTGCAGGGGAAAAATCAATGCATACTTTTTCGAAGTCTTAAAAACACTCAAGGTTGAATTATTTAAAATTATTACGAAACCATTTAACCAGGGGCTATTAATGGTTTTTTTTTCAAATAAGAAGAGAATCCAAAATAAATGCAAAATATTAATTAAAAGTCTCCAAGCTTTGGTAACTTCAAATAATGAATTTAAATTATAGCGTTGCATAACTTTGCAATTAAAACCATCAGTTTTAAAATGTTTTCAATCAAATTTCATGAAAACATTGCGCCAAACCAATAAAAGCTACCTATTTCAAATAATTTCTTGCACCAGCCATCAATTTAAACCAACGTTACACTGTTAATAAAACAGCGCCGATTTCAGATGCCTATACTCAAATCACCATCTCACATCCAACGGCTAGGCCTAAAACACTTAAACATCAATTCATTTTCGCGCCAAGCCAGCTACTTTGCAAAACTACTTTTAATTGGTGCACGAGTCTCCGGCAAGTGTAGGTATTTTATTTCATTGTTACGCTCATAATGGAATAACAAGTGCCTCGGTAGTTTGTCCATTCGAAATTGAATCAATCTTTCATCGTGCTCCTGTTACGCGCTCTATTTTTCGTACAAAGAAATTCCATTCAAGCCTTATAGGGTTTTGTATACACAACATGAACATTTCAAGTACTGAGTACACTCTTTGTATGGTCAAGTAAGCATCCGTCGTCTGGGCCCAACTAGTTTCTTTTAAGCATGCACACACAATACTACGGTTTCGTACCGTGCAGGAGGTGTTAGTTGGTCAAATAATTGTCAATAGGCTCGACGCAAGCGGCATTGGTTTCTTTGAAGTTGTATTGCGTGGATGGTAGTTGAAAAGAATGATGGTTTGGATGGATAATGTTTTTTTTTTCAAAGTGGAGTGGTTATTGTATCAAATACTTGATATTAATAAGAAACAGTTTTACTGAACCTAAGAACATTATTTACAAAGTAAATTTTAAGGAAGTGACTGCAGACAACAGGTCGAAATGAAATATTTGACATGGTTGAAATGCTACAATGATCACTATGTACAGAATTGATTTTATCAGAGCTGTTTCAGCATGCAGCAATAGATGAATGCTCAAAACAACCGAAATTCGACTTTTGGAGGAATTTGGTTTTTGAAGGTGCTAATGAAAACAAAATTCAATTGCAGGAATGTATATTTTAGATGTATATTTTGATTGAAAATATAACTATTCTCAGATTCATACTAGAAATGATTTGTAATTTTAACCACTAATTAAGTTGCATAGTTCATGTGCCTTATAAGTGGCACTGAATTATAAAAAAAAATAATGTTTTAGAATTTCAAAATGCAATAACATAACTAAATAACTAAATTAGGCGCAATATGGTTTTGCGAACTAAACTAGCCAGTAGACACGTTGAAAATTCTTCATATATTAACTGTCTCTTCTGAAATGCTAAATCCAGACAAATTTCAATTCTGACTAGAAGTTTTCAATGTGGTTTACGACGGCTTATCCAAAAGTAATGATAATGAATATGAACCAAGGCGAATAAACTTAAAAAAAGATGTATTTTCAACAGTCCATATTTTTTTCTAAACCCAGGATACCCTTAGAAAAAATTCTTTGTCTTTACACTCCCAAAACGCCGCAACAGTGCCCATTTTTTTGCTATCATCTTCAAATTAAGCTCCCGCAATCTTCTCATTTGTTTGTAACAGTCTGATATAGTGGCTCCCTTTTTAAAATAATCTGCCAAAATAATTCCATCAGTGTCCCAAAAACTGATGCCATAACTTTCCCCGCCGAGCTAATCATTTTGAATCCTTTCGGCGTCAGTGAAGAGGGTCGCTTTCACGTCATCAATTGCTGTTTAGTTTCTGAATCAAAATGGTGAATCCAATTCTAGACCATGATCACCAAACGTGACAAAAATTTTCCTGATATGCCTGGAACATTTCGAGATTCACCCTCGAAATATCGACTCGTTTTTTTCTTTTGGTCGTCGGTTAACGTTCTCGGTCCTCAACGCGCAGAGACTTTCTTCGTATCTAATTTGTGGGCAACTATTCTTTGAACACTGCTATACGAGGCCCCTGTGACTTCAGCTTTATGCTTCTTTGATCTGGCAACATGACATCTTCGAATTTTTTCACTTTGTCTTCAACGAAGGGCGTAGATGGACGTCCTTCGCAGTGTTCACCTTCAGTGGATGTTTTCCCCAGCTTAAACTCTTTGGCGCAACGTGCAACGGTGGAATATGATGGAGCTAAATGTTTCCACCAAGTCGCTGTCTAAGTCTTGGGTAGACATTTTTTTCAGACACAGATACCTAATTATTTTGATGTGCTCTCTACTAATTTACCTCTCTAGAATCGTGGCCTTTTTTTAAATGATTTTTTTATGCTGACCTAAAGGGTATACAAGGAATTTTTTTTCTTAGATTTTATGCAAACTGGAAATAACCGATTATCACTACTTTAAGATCAACCCTCGCAAATGCCTGGAATAAATTGTGAACATTGTGTGAACTTCCAATGCCTTAACATTCTACGATCAGAATTCCAAACCAGAACACTTTACAAAAGACACACTAATTAATAATAATACGCTTAAGATATTTGCCGTCGTTTGTGTACATATTCATTCTTCCGAACAATAGCAAACACTGTCATCTGTGATCCTAAAGCGATTATAGTTAGGGTTAATAGCGCATCCACAGCCAACTGTCTGTTATGGCTAAACAATGAACTATAAGTAGAATCAAAATATTGTCAACTATAAGTAGCTGTAACACTTCATCCACGCATAGGCGTCTGATTAAATAAGATTTTTTTTTGTATCGGTCAAAAAGAGTAAAACTCAAACAAGACTACAGTTTTTAAAGCGCAGGGTGCAAAGCTAATATCTAAATCCAAAATATTATTTTTTTGCGTTTCGTTGTTTATGAAAAATATGTATCAAAACTTTGCCTAAGGCTTAGAAGTGAGACCAACATACGAATTTCTTGTCGAAGCTAGTTATAGTTAAACTATGGCATTGTTGTTTGTAAGAATTTGGCTAAGGTAGTAGAAAACATAAAAGAAGAAATTCTTTACTTAATTTTTTCAGTGCAAAATGCATTTATGAGTGTCTGCACCATATACGCAACAAAACATGACTTATTAAAAATACTGCTGAATTTTAATAAAAAATACGGACGTTAAATAGAATGATCTGAACAGAAAGGTCTCACTGGTAAAATACCTTGTAGAGGGTTTTCCATTAAAACCGCTCTAATTTTCTGCAAACATTTTTCTATTATGCGTTGACATTTCTGCTAAATTTTTCTAACGTTTGAACAGTTGAAGGTTTTTCATTTTTAATCCTGGATAGATATACGCTTCCGAAGCGTTTGAAGATAGTGCATATTTATTTATTTTTTGAAAACCGAACTTTTACAACAGACGGCCCCACTAAAACATGCACTTTAACACTCAATGACATATATGCCATTTTAAAGTACCATTGTTTAGCTGTCGAAGCTACAAAGGCAATTTGCTAGCATTGTGTGCGGATAAGTTTTTTTCCTGCATGGAAAACTTCGGAAATTGGCGAAAAAACAGCATTTGCGTGAAGTATTGTTGGGAAAACTTTTGTTGAAAGTCATCGTTTGCTGGTATATGTTTACGGCAACGATGTGAACATCAACACTGTGTTCTACCCTGAACACAGTGTTTTGAGTGGTTTGAACGCTTGGAAAGTGGCGATTTTGACATCAAGGACAAGGAGCTTCCTGTTCAAGAGAAAAAATTTGAAGACGAAGAATTAGAGACCTTCTTCAGTGAAGACTCGTGTCAAATGCAAGATGAGCTCGCAAAAGCACTAGGCGTGACACAGGCAACCATTTCCAGGCGTTTGAAAGCGTTAAGGTTCATCCAGAAGGTAGAAAATTGGGTGCCACACGAACTGAAGCCAAGAGATGTCGAAATGCGATTTGCATGTCTGAAATGCACCTCGAACGCCAGAAAATAAAGTCGTTTTTGCATCAAATTATTACTGGCGACAAAAAATAGATACATGTTAAGCGGTTGCCTTTTACGTAAATTAGAAGAGAATAGCCTGGTTGGCATGTGGTTTTAACAAGATGGCGCCACATGTCACACAGTTGGCCAACCAATTAGCTTATGAAGTCCAAATTTGAGAATCGAACCATTGCAAGAAATGGTCTTATCAACTGGCCACCTCGCTCGTGTGACTTGACCCCAGTCGATTTTTTTGGGGGGGAAGGCGGGTCCGCAAACTTTGGAGATGCTCAGATCCAATATCGAACGTGAAATCGCTGGTATACCATCCACAATATGCGGGAAAGTAAAAAAAAATTAGATTCTACGGATCCACAATTGCAAGCACCTTCGGTCTAGTCATTTGAATAATGTTGTAATTTATATCGAATGGCATTAATTGTACTTTAATTTACTATAATAATTTTGTTCATATATAAAATTGTTTTTGGTTTATTTAACACTAAACCTACCGACAGTTCTTGTATACCTATTCCTACCACGCTCGGTCAAATTGACCGGTAATTAAAGATTTTTCGATTTTGACATTTAACGTAGATAATGGTTGATTTATTACTGAATATAAACTAAACTAAATAATTTTCATGAAATTTCGTTTGAATTTATTTTTATATAATTCCATTTATAAACTTAAGAAACTAAAACTTCATTTTCCCACACAAGAAGCCAACCTAAATATTATTCCTATCAAAAATGATATATGTAAAAAAAATAAAACTTTTATTCTTATTGATAAACATTTATCTTATTCGGCTTCACTGCATTTAATACATATTATTTTATTATGAAATGTACATTTGCCGCTCACATATTTTTCACACTTTGAACAGATTTTCGTAGTTTTATTATCTTTACAAAATTTAATTTGGCAAGTTTTTCGTCCGAATGAATTTGAGTTTGTGGACAATGTTAGTGAAGTTTTTCCTTCTCGTGATTTTTCATGTGAAGCGCTAAGCTCTGAAGCTAATTGGAATAAAAATTCCTGCCTCGAAATGCTTTCACCCGTAGTTTCTCTATACAAAACCCAGGCATTTATTCCAGCTAGATCCAAAATGTTGAAAAAAACCTGAACTGGCCACCTGCAACTTTTCGACTTCACACTGTATTTCCTTGCCATCTGGTCCGCCACATCTACACCAAATTTTGTACCATTATAAAATCTAATTGTTTCCGGTATACTTTTGTAATTTTTTTCGATTTCTATTGACTTATGCAAGGAACTTAGGATAATAACTTTTTTTTTGGTTTACTTTTATACACTGTAAAAGTAATGTCATTTGATTTATACAATTTGCTTGAAAACCGAGTCATTTTATCTTTTCGTTCTTTGGCTAACTTTGGCAATTCTCTTTTATTTCCACGGATTGTCCCAACAATTGTGGTCTTTTTTGTAAGTAGCTTTTTGGCTACTGGTACACTCGTGAAAAAATTATCTGTTGTTACGTTCCTTCCGCATCCTGTGAATGGTTCCATCAGCTTCAGAACCACGAACTCCCCAAGTGGAATTGAAGATTCTCTTCTTTCATCCTTTCCCAAATAAGGAAAACCATTTATTATATACTTGCTATTGACATCACATGCCAACCAAAATTTTATTCCAAATTTATCTGGCTTGTTTGGCATATATTGGATAAATCTGCACCTAGTCTTTGACGGAAACAACTGCTCATCAACTGTAATGCATGTACCAGGTTTATAGCAGTTTTGTGAATTCTCAATAAATCGATCCCATATTGCAGATATCATAGCAAATTTATCAGTTTGTAAACGCTGGCTTCTTTCGCTTTTCTTATCAAATCGTAAGAATCTCATTATTTCAGTAAAATCGTTTCTGCTCATTGTTTTTGCAAAAAAAGCGGGTCCCCAATCTTTATTCCACAAATATGAGACATCCAAATTTTTCGCCTCATATGCGCCGCGGGCATATAGCACAGCAATAAATGCATTTAGTTTTGTTGCATTTAGCTTCCACTTTGTCCCCAACACCCTAAATGCTTCTTCTTCTGTACTTTTTATAATATGTTGCATTATACGGTCATCTATGATAAGAGAAAATGCCGTCTTTAGTTTTCCTTTCATTATATGTCGTTTAGCATATCCTGTTGGACCTGACACATCCTTAAAAATATTATGCGCTGGTGTCCTTCCAGGTTTGAGACTTCCGGCTATTTCTTCCCAAACAGTTCCATCGGCCGCAGTTTCGATGCGTTGGTCTTCTATATCTGCCTCACTTTCGAATGTCGATAAAAATCTCGTTCTTTTCTGACCTGGACGCTTATTTATAATATTCTCCTCTTCATTTTCGCTGTTTGTCTCCAATTCACTTGTTGTAAATAGCGCTTTATCTGTTTCCATGTATTGATCAGTTCCGGAAATTTCTTGTTCATCCTACACTGAACACGCTTCTTCTATGTCCGTTATTTTTTCTAAGTACTTTGTAACTTTGAAACGCTTTGACATTTTGACGGAAAATATTCACCACAAAATATTACACTATTATATATTATACCCAAGTTTGGATGCTTTCCTTTATTTTTTTCACACACGCGATCGTAACCAAATCACATAAAAACGCATTAGAACTGCTCTAGTTGAGATTATACTTGATACTAAAAGTATTTTCTCCAGCGGTCAAATTGACCGGCAGCGGTAGGTAGTGCACAAAACAAATTTTTCTTGGAAATAGGGAAATACAACTTGAAGCCAGTACTGCAGAATATATTGTATGCATATTTTAAGAAAAGTCATATAGTTTGATAACCATATTATAACGTTTAAATATGCGTAAATTTGACTAAAGTTTGCTACCGGTCAAATTGACCGGTGCTGGTAGGTTTAGTGTTAAAAAGATAAATAAGGCGTTCTGAAAGGAAAATCCTGCATACCTACACCTACACCTACGTTATACTTCAAAACATTGACAAATAATATCTCATTTTCCTCTACAAAATGCTATCAGAACTACATTTTTTTAATTTGCAGCTAAACAATTCAAATTCGCCAACTAAATTGCGAAAAATGAATTCTAAAAATTCCATAACACAGTCTGAAATTTTTCACACTCTTTCCTAAAAATTCACTTTCACAATGATAAAGCAAGTTTATCATTTCACGGTTACATGGCAGCGGTCGGGTTCTGTTTCGCTTTTGTTCGATTCAAATAATCACGAAATCAAAAACATTACGCACGACACCCAAATCGGTGAATTGAAATCGGAATTCAAAATCTTAGATAATTTTCCATCGATTAGCTTGGAATTTCGAGTAGCAAATAATTGAATAGCAAAAACTTTAAATATCAATTACACTATTCTCAAATATCTTCGTGTAGGTACCGGAAGTATTTTCATTGCATTGCAAAGTGTGCCGAGCATGTTTGAATGAATCAGCGGATTCGAGGGAAAAACGAATTCATCAAAAACGAATGATTGCTTTTGTTTGGTGGCACGTGCTATTGAAAATTGCCAATATGTAAAACTGTATTTAGACTTGGTTGCAATAATTTTTCTCTTATAACCGAATTTTCGTTGTATTGTGAGTAAATTGGATGCAAAGTGAAAATAAAAATGTTTTAATTGTGATAAATTTAATTAAACGCACTTTTAAATTTTGATTTTTGTTTGGGTCAGAAAATGTAATGGAAGAAAGGACGATCTAGATCTGAAAATTTCCAGTTAAACGTTTAAGGTCAAGCAATTTCGAATCCGAATTTATGAAGATATATGAATTTTAATTTCATCTTGTGATATGTTGGAAATAAAGTTCAGCGTATGCGTGTAATTAGTTTATAACATTAGATGATGTGATTAAACTTAAAGAGATAAAACCCAATTTACCTACTTCGCGAATAACAAAAGCTAATGCACAACCGTATTTCTAGGATTTGCACCAGGAAATTATTGCATTGTTGACCAAAAGTGTGTCAACAGCACGTTAAACTTTCCTAGTTTCCAATACAAATTCAAGATAAATTTCATTTTGTCAGATTAGTTTCATAGCATTTTATCTATTTTGCTGGGAGAAACCTATCAAATCATCTCGTTATAGCTGTCAAATAAACGCTGGGAATACGACCTAATAGTGCAAATGTAATTGAAAACTAATGAAAACTCGACTTGAAATATTGAATTTGAGATTTCAAAGAGGGTGTTTCATAAAATATGTGATCGGTTTGCTACAGATATAAACTAAACCCTGAATCAAGCCCAATTTTTCGAAGAAAAAAAAACCATTTTTTAATTGACGCTATGAACTCCTTTAATATCACCAATAATACAATTCATCCTAACTCAAACTACACCCTGTACAATATCTCCTTACCCAACGATTCCCGGTCAAAACTAACCATAAGCCATTTTCATATTCATCATCCATAAATCTGACCATAAACGTTTCTGACGCAATGCTCGGATCATCACCCGAGCTGGATGTTGGGCCTAGCTTGAGCCTACCAACCAACTAAGTGAAATGGATGTTAGCAATTTATTTCCTTCTTAATAGGATTATGAATGCAACAGACTAGAAGCAGCAAATCAGTGAACATCTCAACGTCAAAAGTTGTTGGTATGATACTAGCTTACAAGCTGTGAAACATGAGTTTTTCGAGAAACCACCGCAAGTAATTCACTAACTCAAAGATCACGGCCCACATTCATCCGAAACTGAAAATGCAAGAGAGACATTTGTTTAATGCAGGCTTAAGCATGGCTGGAGGAGTGAAGTTTTTTTTTATGTATGATTGTAAAAGTTTGTCTGTTAAACTAATTTTGATTGATTTATTTGATGAACGCACCACAAACTCTCAGATAATTTGCAGTGTAAATACTGTTCTTTTCTGAATAACTTACAAAACATCATCGCTAAGGGTAAAAACGCCTATATAAAATAATTACGGAAATGCCAGTTAAATTTTCCTTCAAGTGCAACTTGTCTTGACTAAACTCCATCCAAAAAAAATAAAATATTTTAGAACACCCAAAAAATAAACTATTTTTAACTTCAAACAACAGATAACTTAGTGAAATTAGTGCATATTTCCCTCTACAGCAAGTTTTTTGATGAGCTTTCAACTAAAAACCCTTTTCACCGTTTTCCCATCACATTTTTCTACATATATTCTAAGGCAATTATCACTTCCTGGATCTCTCTTTCTCTCTCATCAACTCAATTCCTGAGGCTCCTATCATCAACGCATCGTATTTCAACGAAATATGTTCTCTATCAGTTCTGACATTCACTTGATTAGGAATTCCATTCGATCCGCTAAAGATCGTTTAGTCGCAAGCAAAAAGATCCGTTTGAGTTCAGTCGAACTAACCTGACCCTGAGGTGTTCAATTTCAATTACAATTTATATCAATTTGATATCAGTGTGTCACTTGGATTTATTAAAAAGGTCTAGGCCTTGATACTCTAATAGACAAAATGACCGTCCACGTGGACACCCTAGACGACGACGGATCAGATGATGTTCACTGCCCAATCGACTTGGCTGACAACGAACAGAACGCAGCTAGTTGACATGAATTACCACCATGATGGCATTGGGCAAATGTGCTGGTCATCAATGCAGTGCTGGTCAGATTTGTTTGAAAACTCGAACTAGAAGAGGCAATAGAGTGGCAACAATTATGCAATTTGATCCAATGGCTGCAATCTGGATGGATCAGTTTATCTTAAATATACGCTTATACGCCTCAAGCCCGATTCATAGATGCACAGTATCAGGTGGATGAGTATGTTGGAAATGTGTGTGATGTGCCGACTTGGGATGGATGTCCAAACAAATTAACATTCCTGACATGGCCGACAACAAGTACTATTTGAAGTTTTGATACACTAAGTCGAACAGTGGAGTTTGAAACGGTAGTTTAGATGCTCGTTTTTTCTTAGTTCTCTTAGGTTTGCGTTTAACCTATTAAGTGCCAGGAAGTTTGTTGAAAAGTTTTTTTTTTGGGTTTGACTCAAGCTTAAAATTTATTGGATGAGTTTAATAGAGAGAAGAATAAATAGACAACAGGGTGAAACCAATTACCATTTTTCATGAAAAATTCCTTGGTTTCTTGGACCAAATGTTGAAAATTAAGATAGCTACAAAATTCTGTTAAACCTAGGCAAGAAATAATTTTTGAATTCAAATTTTGGAGATCTGAGACTTCAGATTTCAGATTACCCATGAAAGTTTAGACATTGCTTCAAAATTCAAACTTAATAATTTCGTATCACTTCTCTCTAATCACAATCATCATTTTTGTTCGGATGAAGATGAGAGAATCTACGCCGTATCCAGGAAAAGTTTGGGAATGAATTTTCAACAAGAAAATTCTGCAAAAAATATTTTAACAAATAATTAATGATGATGGCCGTACGATCCACTAACGCTGTAGAGTGAAAATATTTGATTGGATTATCCGAAGCATTGTTGCGTGTTTCGCCTCCTTTTTCAAATTTTTCAAACATTGCTTCAAGGGAAGGTGTGCAATGTAAAATATCGAGCATTTCAAAAATTTTATTCTAAGTAAAACTAGCCAGCCCACGGATTGTTTGCTTCAATGTAATTTTTGAATATTTTATATCTCTGATGTTACATATATCTTCATTTTCAATTACCTTTTTTCCTGATATTTTAATTTCAATTATACTTTTTGAGTTTCACTGACTTGTGGAAAAATAAAGATACACAATCTTTCACATATTTGAATAATTTCTGCCTCAAAACTTTTCAAGACGTTTTGTTTTAAGAGTTGTCAGAGTATAATTTTTCTTCTATTCATTCGCTTCGCTTTAGGATTGCCGACATTTATTTTATTGGATTTTGTTTTTAGGATATTTTAAACAAAGTGCTGTTTTTATGGAGGAAATAGTTTAAATCAATTATAAAATGGAATTTTTTTTCCATATATTTTTAAGAAAAGTATACAAGTTTGCTGCTAAAGTTTTGTTTAAACACTTCAATTCTTTCAATACTACGAGAAATTCACATGTTGTCTCTTGTGTTGGAAGGTTGTAGCCGGAGAACTGCGGAGTGATTTGCTTTTCTCCGAATCATCGTGTCTTAACTGCGCGTTCGCGTCATCTTGTTGTTTAAGACGCTTTTGTGTTTGTGTTGTCAAGTGATATATTGAGGTCAAACCCACCATAAACGGGTGTTGTCGAAACCGATGGCTGATGCGAATCGTTATAAGCCAAACTAATCCTCGTAAAACAGGATACTGTATTACAAAAAAAAATACTACGAGGGTTTAAGTTAAGCGCGGGCCACAATGTTCCAGCACATTCCATTCCATTCCATTCCGATCCAGCACTCTCCAGCTCATGTCCATTCCAGCAAACTGAACACATTGTCTCCATTCCGTTTAGTGTGCGACAATTTACTTGTAGTTTTAAAATTTCAGTTTTGCGTGATTATTTTAGAATATATAGCAATTTTCTATAGTTATTTGGAATGCTAATAAGCTTTGTACCCTTGTATGAACAAAAACCACAGCAAAATTTTTTTTTTTGTATTAATAATAATACTCTTCTGATCCAGAAAAGTTGAAAGTTGGTCAACTTGCCCTTTCCATTCCATTCCATTCCAACCTTATGTATTCAGTCTCGTACATTTTCTATGCCGCCAACTTTGACGTTTATTCTGGAATGGAATGGAACGGATCATTGTGTCCGGCGCTTTAGTCTCCTTCATTCAAGTGCCGGAGGGAGTGACAGGTTTCAAACGCATTTTTCTCTTTTTTTCAATTTGCGTGCACTCTACCGCAAAAGGTGTTTAAGTGATAGTTAATTGAATTACATTTGAGGTAATGACGATGTTCGTAGTATTTTTTTGGTTGCAAAAAAAATTTATAAACCAACGGCTAATTTGTTTAAACGCCTGTAAAAAAATGCAATTTTAATTTTTGTCTAAAAGTTTTCAAAGTAGTCTCCAAATACTATTAATTTCAGATGAAAAGTATCACTTTGATGGGTGGATGCGTATATGTTTTATACTTTCAAAGAGATTGCCTTGAAAAAGCTGAATTTTCCGTTTGATTATATGTACATTCACAATTTTTGAGTGAATTTATTCCACCATTTCTTATAAAAAAAATGAAAACTACTAAAAACCATGCTCTTAAATGGTTTCCCCATACTTATCAATGGTACAACAATCAACTCTTTGGTCGTAACCTGCTGCAATATAAAGCACCAAGTGCTTCGATTCACCTCCTTCTAAATCATCTCGTTTGAAAAACGTGAAAAACAATACCAAACCCCGGTCGATATTGGTTTACATCAGTCATGTAGAGGTAGAGGTAACAAAGAAACCCTGATAAATTTGCGTGCATCGTATGCACATGCAAAAGAACTTTAAATTTAAAAATTATAATATTTAAGTGATAAACGTAAAACATAAGATATAAAAAAATATTATAACAAAATAATAACAAAAAACAAAAACGAATAGCAAAATAATTCACTTACATTTAAATTATGCACTCATATCGTCGACAAATGTGGTTAGTTAACGAAAAAATACATAACGAATAATTTTCAAGTACTACTATTCAGAGTAAATTATGGAAATAAATTATTAAAACCAATTCGATGTAATAAATTAACTAAACTTTTTTTTTATCCTTTTTATATCTGGACCATTGTTAGATTTGGGTTTTATATAAATATTTTTCTGCGGAGCTCTGCAATTTTTGAAAATTCATTTTATCAAATAATTAAGAAAACTGACTAACGACTGAATTCAAATTAACTTGTTCAACATTGACGTTTCTCAGAATCTTTTGTGACACATTTTTTAAATTTCTTTATAACATCTCCATCAACGTTAAACCTACCGATTTTTACTCGATTAAGCGCAAGAGAAGAGAAAAGTTTCATCCAGCTGTTTAAATCTATAGTGATAAAATTCGCATTGTAAAATAATAGTCCTTAGAAAGATATCGAACAGAAGAATTTCAATAATATTAATATTAATTTTTAAATGCTGTCAAGTATAATTTTTTGAAGGCCTGTCGATAGTTCAAAATATAAAAAAAAAGCTTGGAAAGAACCTTGGTTCTAAAAAAAATGGTTACCAGAATCTACAAATTAATCAAAAAATTCACCCACATGACCAGAATTTTCATTCTCGGTCGCTCAAGTGTTAACATACATGCATTCTCAATATGTCAATACCTGCACATATGACTCACATTAAAAAAAAAAGACGGTACTCTCATCGAATTAAATTGTGCGATGAAATGAAATACCCTGCTTATAAATAGACATTGCAGAGCATCACTGTACGACCTTGACCATTGCTATATCATTACGATGCCAAGCTCATTGGAGTTGTACATCCCTTGCAGGTATTTTCGTAATTGCAAAACATTCAATTGAATGAAGATTACTTTGAGTTCGAATGAGTCCCGACAAGGATCAGATTTCACCTTATTTTAGTTACTTTGGAAGTGTTTGTTATGTTCCACATAGGTAAATGTATGATTCAGTAACTGTCGAAGGTAAAAAAAACCATACAATGTAGCTAGCCAGTCATTTGACTGGCTCTTAGTAAATTCTGCGAAATATTATTAGTTATTTTAGTAGACTAGATTATTTGATTAATGCTTAAATCTTTGAAATAGATTTCCACTTAAAAAAGTGCTAAATTCTCGAAAGAATGTTTGTACCTTGAATTTTCTCGGTCAATATCACACTGATCTATTGATAAATGCTAGTAAATTAACCTTTCAGCTTTAAACCTATCTAACTAACCTTCCGATGCATCTATTAGAATTTTCCTCCATGCCAGCCAAACCTCGCATCTGATTTACTTACTCACGTCCTTCTTCAACATGAAAGTCACCAAAGTCATTCGTACATACATGAGCCCCTACATGTGTATCACGTATGCCCCAACAATGTGAAATTCAAATAAACTGCAGAAATCTAATGCATGTAAATCTAAATCTTTCGCGGCGCAACGGCCAAATCGCAACTGTATCCGCACAAGCTGAGTGCAGATGTTGCAGTGAAAAATTCAGAGCAAAAGTTACAATTAATAGCAGCGTGTCTTGCTCTTGATATTCAGAAAAGTTTCGATTTAATGAAAAGATACTGTGCTAACTAGCGGACACCGGGCAATAAGTACAATATATGTATTGAAATGCGTCGTATTAGATGCATATCTCATAGTACGTAGGTTGGAAAGTAAACAAGAGCGGCATAGCGATGGAGTTAGCGCAACTATGACGGAACCACGAAACAACTAACACACGATTTCGTTTTACAAGTAGTGTAATGACAGACCTTATCGCGATCATTGTCGGACGTTTCGGATTTCGTTTGGAAATTATTGCAGTTCCATTTTCGAAATTCATAAAATATGTTGAAATGTAACGAACACTTAATTAAAACAAGAGCAAGTCGAAGTTGTATTTGACACTGGTATGGTAGAGAGCGATTCGATGTGATTTATTACAGATTGGCAGGAGTACTGATCTGATTGGGACAATCATTAAGTGGAGAGAATATGTTGGGTCAAATTTATGATCCGATGTTTTCTGGTCTTATTGCATTTCTTGGAAGGGTTTAGAGGAGATAGTTTAATTTTAAACTAAACTTTTTCCCCAAGAAATTGATCAATGATTGATTTAAGAGGTTTGGGATAAAGTCATGCCTCTCACTCGCTCGGCAATGAATTCACGTTTCACACCAAGTTAATTGTTAACCTTAGATGGGAGAAAACAGGGCATATAAAAGCACCGTTTGATATGCTTCCGCCCAGACTCATCTTCATTTTGATTGCGAAAGTATTCAATGCCAAAAGGTGAAAATCGTACTTTATCATTAATCTGTGCTTTCTCCCTTATTGCATCATCTAACCAAAAACATTGAAACTCAACGCAGCTCAAATCATCCCAATCCATATCAGCACGCAAAGCTAAAAATGCCCATGTAAACTGGCAACAAATTAGAAGATATAAATCAATCGCCAGTACCCAGTTGAAATGGTCCCTTTCAAGCAATCTTAATCAGAAACTTTACGCTTCACTCGCGGTCTTTACTAATTTACCCGGTCGGCCCAAAAATTTAACCTTTAGGAAGATGGCCGGGTTAGTCGATATGAGATGAGAAAACGCAGAATACATTGAAGAAAGCCGATGTAGACTTAACTTTTCCTAATCACAACTCAGTCAATTGAACCTATTGTTTTAGTTGAAGATTCATATTTTCATTGGGGTTTTAGAGACGTTTAGAATGGGTTTTGAATCGATCTCAGAAAATTTATCATATTGATATTTTAAGTGGATGTAAATTGCCATTAATCTAATATTGTGGGACATAAACTCTTTTGATCTTTAACAGTTTTCCTTGTTTTTTGCCTAAGCTCTATTTGGAAAGGACATATTATAAACTATCCGAATAAAGGTTTTATGATACCGGCATGACGTGTTCTAAAAACTTTTGCCAATACACAATAGCTTTGCAATCAATCTGCATTCGTTCACAAGACACATTTGAAGTTAAATCTGTTTTAAAACATACGCCAAATAACGCCCAAATCTTTCACTTTACATCCGCAACAGTATAACATCGTATCTAAATTTCGAAATTCCCATTTGCATGCCATTGAAAATCAAAAGTAAAATCATCAAATCACGCATTAAATTCTGACTTTGAAGAAATTTAAATTCCGTTTATGTTCAACCGCAATACGTGATTCACAGCTAATTGCATTCGACTTCCATACAGACCAGTTCTCGCTATACAGCAAACAAACCGATGAAACCACGCTCATCATGATCCGTCTGAAATTCGTTCCTTTGCGTACAACACACCAATATCAATTTATTTCATTAGCTCAAAGAAAATATCATATCGTTTAAATCTCATCTTCGTCACCGGTACCACCAATGCATATTTTTATTTCGATTGCTTTGGATCGAAGCCTGTATGGACTTTCACACGATCTTTGAAATTTCCTTTCGATCAACAGTGGCAAAATCACGAGACCCGTCGTCTAGGTTGGTACTTGCATTTCATGATTTACAATAATTAGCATTTATGAATCAACAAAGCACAATCTGCGGGTAGGCTATGTGTTTTCTGTTTCTTTAAAAAAAAACAACAACAAATATTAGAAATAAATTTCGATTTCTATGAAAACTTTGAATCTGGGTTAAGTTTCATCTTGAACGATGCAGATGCTCGTGATCAGGTCGATAGTCTTTGGGATGGCTGAAGTGAAGATGAGAGTTGTGCTGAAATTTGAAGTTGTGTCCAGATTTATGATAAGATTTTCTAACAATTATTTGAGTTATTATTTATGATATATTAAACTATATTGATGCCAATATTAATCAAGCAAATGAGATTGATAGATGTACACCAAAAAAGGGCTGATGCAAAATATACATTGTTTTAATTTAAAAAGTTTTAATTTAATAATGCTATGTGGTAATAGCCTAAAGTATAGAAAAAGCATGCCCCAAAATAATATACGTCAAATTACATAAAATTGTGTTAAATTTAGATTAAAAGTTTCAGCCAATCTAGAATGTTTCCAATTTGAGCTCGAAAATTATAAAATATTAGTTTGATTCAAATAGGACTCAATCAAATAAATTGAAGTCAATAAAAAGTCTATGAGGTAAACGTAGGCTGCCAAAAAATTAGAATTTAACTAAATGGGTGATAGAATGCTAGCTTATTATGATTGTTTTCTTCAGTGTTTTTTAATTTTTTAATTCTATTAATGAATAATATAAAGCCCTCGTATTAGTTTGGGGAAAAAGAAATAATTTTTTTTTCGTTCACCTCAAAGCTTTATTTATCATATGTTAGTTAAGACTAGATATTTTAACTCAAAAACTGAGAAGACCATTTTTAAGAAACAATATATAATTTAGTATCTTGCCAGATATTAATCTTTCATTCAGAGTCTATCAATTCAATCAATAAAACATATTAAGAGACGGTAAACATTTATTACCCCCAAAATATAGATATCTGTCATGAAATTGATATCGGTCTAGTTACAAAACGAAAAAATTGTCCTGCATTCAAAGTAATTGGTGAGTGTTTCGCTTACACAGCTAAGAAAATACAACTCAATAAAAAGCTGAATTAAAACGAAATTTAAAACGAAAGACATAGGCCAGTAACTTGATCTATTGAATAGGATTTTTAATGAAATTGTAACTGGCAGACACTGAAGAAGACGGGAAATTATCATCAAAATATTGAAATTTGTCCTGAAATCAGAACTTATCAAGCTTGTAGAAAAAAAATTGGTGACATAATTAAAATAAATGGTGTTGAAAGCTAGGAAAAATTAATCTATATTAAATCAGTATGGTTAAGATTGTTTAAATTGGCTTGGATACGCAATGAAGATTTATGAATCACAAGGAGTCACCGTATCAGCTATATATATGGGCCCAGCGCACGGTCGAAGTACGAGGGTTGATTCAAAAGCAGTGATAATCGACTATTTCCAGTTCGCATAAAAGTAAAAAAAAAATTTACTACCCATATACCCACAAAACATATAAATAGGCCACGACCCAGAGAGGTACATTGATTTATACCAACAGTAATACCAACAGTCGGAGAGAGAATATCAAAATGGTGAAAAACGAAATTAGAGCTATCATTAAGAACCTGTGTTATAAAAAATGTCAACCAAAGACATAGATAACGATTTGGTGGAAATATTAAGAGACTCTACTCCTCCGGATTCCACCGTTGCACGCTGAGCCATAGAATTTAATCTTGAAAGAGTATCCACTGAAAATGAACACCGCGAAAGACGTCCATCCACGTCCCTCACTGAATACAAGATGTCATATTGATAGATCAAAGAGTGACCATCAGGCTTCTAGCTTAGCTCATAAATTTTGTATGGCAATATTCAATGAATCGTCGCCCACGAATTACATATAAAGAAGGTCTCTGCGGGTTAGGGGTCGAGAATGTTAATTGACGAGCAAAAGAAGAAACAAGTCGACTTTTTGTGAATCTTGATAAGTTCCAGGCAGATCAGGTGAATTTTCGTCACGTTTCGTGATCATGGTCAAGACCTAAATTCACCATTTTGATCCAAAAACCAAACAGCAATAGATGACGTGGAACCGACCCTCTTCACTGACACCGAGGAAATTCAAAGTGTCGAGCTTGGCGGGGAAGGTAATGGTATCAGTTTTTTTTACTATGGTACAATGTTTGGAAAAGGGAGCAACTACTCGTATATCAGGCTTTTACTACTCAGACAAAATGAGAAAGTTGCGGGAGGCTATTGAGGAATAAAAACGTGGCAAATTCCGAACCGGAATACTGTTTCATCAAGACAACGCACCGGTTTCAAGAATTCAAGAAACAGGATGCGAACTGTTTGAACATCCACCCTATTCGCCAGATCTAGCTCTCAGTGACTTTTATTTCTTTCCTTGGCTCAAGGAACACTTTCGGGGCAAGAAATTTGAAGATGATAGAGAAGTGATGGCCGCTGTTGAGATATTTTGGGAGAGTTAGGACAAATAATTTTTTTCAAAGGGTATCTTGGGTTTGGAAAAAGATAGACAAAATGAATTAACTTGTTAGGAGACTATGTTGAAAAATAAATACGTTTTTAAGTTTAATCACCTTGGTTCGTCTTGATTATCATTCCTTTCGGATCAATCCTCGTATTGTTCCATTCACTTGTCAAGCCATTTTTAGGCGAGGTCAAAGATTATTTTAAATTTCAAACGATAAACAATTATTGTTCGAAGTTTTATGCAAACTTTATTTTAATGAACCTTGTTATCAAAATATAAGCAATGTTGATTTAAATTAGAATCAAGGGCAAATTTCCACTTAAATCAAAACGCTCGATGAGTTTTGCAAATCACATAGGACCGATTACATTAAACCTCAACTTCGAGAATCTTTTTCAGTGGCCTTAATAAAATAAAACATAAACAACATATAAATTTATATATGACGAGGACTAAGGCAAACCTCAATAAAAGATTCCTCAAACATTCTACATAGAGGGATGAAGCAGCTGATGTTTGTATTTGTTCATCTTTCGTTGTTTCAAAGCCGGCAGCTGATTACAAGATCCGATTCCACTTATTAAGTGTCGTAAATGTAATACAGAATAACAGTGAGCAGCAGTCACTACAACACAATTTCAGTCTGACCTGTTACCCTTGCCTTACAATCAAGAACCAGCTAGTCACCATTCTCGTGGGCTTGTGAGGGACAAGTCAAGCCCTCACTTGGCCACACATCACGTAATAGCGACAAACACAAGTTAAATCTACAGGAAAAATTTTCTGGCTCATGGCTTCACTGATCTTCATTAACAGGCTTAAGAACTCAATATTCTCCTTTCAATACTCACCAGCAAGAAACGAAATGCCTAAAAACTTTAGAATTTCAAACAGAGGAAAATATATTATTCCCTCTAAATGTTTTAAATGAAAAAAAAAATGTTTTTTTTAAATATAAATAAGAAAGACAACAAAAGCGAATTAAGAAAATCAAAACATAAATGATTTTAACAAAAAGTCAACTTCACTTACCAATAAATCCAGACAATGATACCGTTTTCTGGTACCAGTGAATTTTAAAAAAATGTTTAAAGAAAGGTTAATTGTTAGTAGGAAAATCGTTTTTTTTTTATAACTGATCATTTTACTTGCATTTTGGTGTGACTGGTCAATAAAAATGAGACATAATAAAAGAAGAAAAGCTTAACGATCATTTAATTTTGTTAACTCCTAATTAATAAGTCATCCATTACAAAATATGCATCAGCAAAATACGCGAAAAATTATCCTCCTTATTGTCATGAAAATCTATCGTCCCTAGTTCCTTAAGTTGTTCCTGGTTTCGTAACTTGCTGCAAGTATAACAGGATTTCGTACTGTCTGGACAATTGTGCGTGAATTGACCGCTTTTGCTGCAATTACAACACAAAACTTTATGGGTCCCACCTCCGCTACTCTGCTGATGTGGACCGTTGCGCACCTAATGGTCAAGTATGTTGCAATTGCAATAAATTGACTCATCAGCAAGCTCTAACAACAAGACCAGCACTGTTGCAATGATAGCACCCAACATCCAATACACATTAACTGGAATTCCCAATCAAATTCAAAACGGAACATGAAATATCTAGCCAAATACTTGAACCACTTCAGAGACACAAAAAGATACGAATTGAATTGCAGCAACTCGCAGTCCTGCGCCACTTCAATATGAAACAGTAGCTAGTTTCCAAAAGCTGTAAAATGCCATAATCGTTAAATTTTGTAAAGTAATCCCACGACAACCCTCGTACGGGTCTAAGGGTTGAAGCTGGTAGAGAGCTCAATTACAATTTTTTCAATCAATGTGAATACCAGTGTAGAAGGATTGATTCCACGACTCATTTTACCCCTGATTTAAATCAGGTACCTAATCAGAGCTATTTAAACTCAAAGCTTTGTGCGCGGACCTTCGTCCGAACCTGGATTCGAACCAGGAACCCCACACGCAAGAAGCCAGTACTCTACCCACTAGGCTACTCAAGCTTGTAATCGTTAAATACATCCGAATAATTTTTCATTTTTATCACACAATTAAACTGTTATCTGTTTTTTTTATGTGAGCACTTAAAATAGTTTTTTATAGCATGCGTTTACTGCAGTGCAAATAATGTGGCTATTTACCCTCGTCACGAGCAATGATTATTGAAATTCTTTCAAATTCATACGAAACTTTTTCCTGACATATGAAACTACTTTAAGATAGAAGAAACATGCAAAATAATACTAAAATTCTACTATATATCTAATGACAGGTATTGCCAATCATGATTTCCATTAAGATCCATCACATCTTCAGATAGCATTTTATTGTAAATTAAACTTTTTTATTCATGTTGAAATTTTACTGAAAACAATTTGTCCGGAATTGTAGCTTCTAAAACCACTCAATTTTGTAATTGAAAAGTAGCGAAAAAAATCTCAAAAACTCTTTTGATATCCTACAAAGTTAGATGCGAGTATACTGCATTAGTATCATGTACATTTGATCATTAGTATTTTGTATGACAATTTAGGTCGAATTCATATCAACGAACCTATCAGACTCACATTATCCAAACGAAAGTTAATATCACATGCACGTGAATTAAATCCGGTGCACTATATCCGCTCGTTAATAATTCTCGAAACAGTTACACGAATTGATTTCCCCGATCGGCTTAGCTGCGCACAATAAATGCATTGTACAAACAGCATATAAGAAGCATGATGTGTCTAATTTCTAATCTATTTATCCATTATTGCATATCATAAATTGACACAGTTAATGAACCACCGCCGCCATCGCCATCGTCATTGCCGCCACCGTATGTTTGCACATGTCCATCGGACATGTGTTGTCCAGTGCAGACCAGCAGTCACATATTGCTGCGCTCTCGCTACTTTCTGGGCTATTAGAAGAAGTGCATCGAATCGACACAATCTGCCCATTGCGCCATTGTGTCCACTCTGGTGGCGGCGGTGGACATACCATCGCGCCGAATAAACTGTGTGGCAACCGTTCAATTTGTTTCCTATTAACGGCCGTACAAGTGGAGCTGCAAAAGAGAATGCACCACCGCACGCCGGTCATGGTTAGAAGTCTAAACGGCACACCAACGGCCGACCATCAGGTGGGCATCTTGGACCGCATGTTTACCTTTGGTTTTCAATGGCAATTTCATGGTTTCGAGCATTCCACGGCAATACCTTTATATTAAAATGCCATTAGATTATAATGTACGTAGCGCTAGTATCCACTTAGGTTCTGCAAATTTCTTACAATGGAGCAAGACCACGGCGAAGGCCGAGATGCAGGTTGGGACGAAGACGTGCAACTGCTACAGTGCAGTTTGTAGTCGTCAGTTCGAAAGAAGGAAGTCGCACGGACAAAGCTGATGGTCTGAAAAATTACTCGAGGAAAAGTCCTAATAAAATGTGAAATTTCATGAATTCATCGGTGTTTTGCCCACATGCGACTCGTGTGGAAAATGTCTACATATTATTATTTCTTGTCAATGGAAGAGCTCTCCATGTAGTTCATTAGGTTGCGATTGACTCTCGGACGGAGTGTGCTTCTAATGCTCGTTAATCGATTTTGCAAAAGTGGTTCGGACATTGTGCGATTGTGTTGCACAGTGCTTTGCATTAATTTGCATCGCTGTTGTTGCATTTCCTAATGACAGTCGCGGCATTTGAGGGAAATTATGACGCGAGTGTATATGGACGCGATTGACAGTTTTAGTACAGTTCGCTGAATGTTCGATCGTTTTGGGAAATGCACAATACCAAATAGGGAATTTCAATGAGGTCTGAGTGTATTCATTTAGATGGTTGAGCGACAACCTCACTTACCTAGTTCGTTGAGCCTGGACGAGCGAAATGGGAAATGGTTGGATGTTAGCTTCCACGAAGCAAACACTGATTTCAACATGTCGCAACTGCCTCGTTCTGATGGCCTTAATTAATTTCAACAATTATCTATCTGTATCTTGGAAGCAATCTTGAAAACAAGGTTCAACGCTCGGTCCACGCCACTGAAACCTCAAAACGTTTTCAATCAACTACTTACTGGTAGCGAAAAGCAGTAAGCACTGCAAATCCGCTGAATCATAGTCTTTAAGTCGTCCGTCATCTTTTCGGTCACCTGTTTTTATCGCGATTTCTGTTTAGTTGTAGCGAATTGCTCACATCCGAAATTATTTTGCCAATTAATTAATTAAGTGATGATGGCTGATGTCATGGCCGGAGACATCAGATCAGAGCAATGATGAAGTCGACCACTTTTTCGTGTATGCTATTGCTCCGGTCAGGCAAAAGAACGTTTCTTCGAAAAAAGTTTCGTGTTTTGTGCTTGTGATGGTTTTTAATGATTTCAATCGCCAGTATGTACATAGCAACGCTCCTGCAGGTCATAACGGCTTGAAATTGAAGTGTACGAATGTAGTTTGTCTGTTTAGAACTGTATTTTTTCGAAAATTTCAAATTTTTTCTTCGATTTTCGTGGTTCTTTTTATTTTCATAAATGCTGCTGCGAATTCTAACGATGATGATTATCGACATGAAATGGCTCGATCTAATCGAATTGAGAAATGAATTTATATCAGATGGAATATAGAAAGATAAATGGATGTGATGAAGCATCGTTATAGATTAAAGTAAGATTGATGCCGCGATTGAAATCAATGTGATGTCAGTAATTTTTTTTCGTAAGATTGTCGATTGGTATGATGAAAGAAAAGATTATGGTAATTGAAACTTTTCAAAACAGTTTTTTTTTGTCTAGCTGTACTGATACATTTTCGAAATTTTGCGGATTTCACAAGTTACAAAACGTACTGACAGAACTAATATTTCTAACTATGTCTTAGAAAAGCAACGAATTCGTTCAAAATCATAAGCAACAACATGAATACAACTCCAATTTTATATCTTGCAATCGTTAAATATGAGTTTGACATGCAAGTACACAATCGCCAATTGTCACAACTGTGTACCTAGTGAATCACAACAGAAACTGCAGAAATCCTAACGGAACAAATCCCTTTAGTTCTGGCAGTTAGTGGGTCAGTCGTGTCATTTATTAATTCAAACAACTAGCAACTCGCCTGCCCATAAACCGATAATTTCAATATTTACTCTGAGCATTGCCATCAAAAGCAGGACGTCGTAGCGTTTATGACTTCATCTTCTCAGAAGTGGCAATTGGCATCAATGTAGCATATTTTCGAAAACGACGAGTGGGCAGCAAGGTGATGGCAAAGTAATCGAAATGCATAATTCTTTGGTTATAGCCGGAAATTTAATTAACATCAGATTTGCATTTGTTACAACTGTACACTTTGGAAATGTCGTCGTTTTCATCATCCTAGCCTGGCTATTAGTCAAAGTAATTGTGCAAGCTATTCGAAAACTGTACTGGAGACCGTTCCGTCCATGTTTAGTCTTTGGCAAATTTATGTGGTGAATTTATATCGGCGGCGTGACTTCGCGTGAAATGACTTCAAGATACATTCCAGATCTTGAAAATGTGAGAACATTAATGTTATGGCTAAGTTTTAGTTGAAGTTGAGATGTCTTCCGGTATGAAATGAGCTATTAGAGGTAGAACTGGAAAGCAATATGCATTGATTTTAAGTTTTGCTAAATCCTTCTGTGGAATGTGGCTCCATCATAATAGTGACTTATTCAAAATCGTTGAAATTTAATGACTGGTCACTGAACTCAAATAGAAATCATAATTTCACTCAATGAGGGAAATTTTTGGAAATGTTTCAAGAGTTGAATAGTGTCTGAAAAATCAAGTCTGCTATGACAAAACTATGGAGCAATTTATTGTCTGTTAGTAGAGAGAGAATATTTCAAGAGTCTGAGATTGGTTAATATCAACGCTTCATAAATTAAACGTATTAATTGCTTATTTCCATATAAGGCTCTATGCGGTACCATGAAAAATAATATCTTGACTTTCTTGAGGTTCTTCATAAATGTCATGGAGGTCTTAGGCTGAATGAGTTTTTATTGTATGATTGAGTTGGATAACTTTAAAGTGGCGGTTCATGATATCAGGCTAGAGAGTGAGATTAGGTTCTGTTTTTATTGCAACTTGCCTTAATTTTGCTTCATGCTTTGAGTAAGAACATGGAAGAAAGTGACAAAAAACCGCTTAGTATGGAATGCGTTCCATCTCTGAACAAAGCTCTCAGTAAAAATCAGGGCAATAAATTTGTCAATTTGAACTATTTGCAAAACCTGCTCTATTCCTTTCATACAAAGAGTGTCATGTCAAGTCCGCAATACCTGTCATTAAGTTTTACAATCGTTTCACCACCACCACAATGCTTTGTTGCACAAAAGCAAATAATCATGGCATCTAAAAGTTAGTCCTAATATCACCTACTGCACTTGCACGTGTACAATTTGTAATGCTTTTTTTTCAAAAATGCCAGGAACATTGTCAAATTCATGCGAACCATAACAGAATTTACATTGATTGGAGTGCCATTAGATTTTCGCTTAGTAGGAAATTTATTTGCCTGCATGTTGTTTTTGGATTCGGTATTGTTGTTTTAGCCTTGGTGACTGTATTCTGATGATTTTTTTGAATACTTGTGATACAAATAATGCTTTTTTGCCTGACATTTTGCCAAAAGCGATGCACAAACAAATCTTTAATACCACTTTTTTTTCCTAAGACCAGTTTTTTTTACTCGCGAAAATGAAAACTGAGCGCCACCGTGTTTTTGCCCCCGTAAAGTGAAATTTAATATTGCAAAATAAATCCTGCTCGCGATGCTTTGGCTTGATATGCAGATTAGATTATCAAAACTTTCTTTCACGTAAGGGTACTTGAACAGAGGTCTATAATATTTATTCTGTGATTACAAGCGGTTGAATGACATTTTCATTTAAATTAACTGAACCAGTCAATGCCTGAACAAAACTAAGAGAAGTTATAATGCGCAATCGGTATTGTAAAACCTATCTGGTATCTTTGACCTGTCTGATAAATTTCATGTAGCCTTGTGGGTAGATAACGAGCTCTTAGAGTATTTTTGAGTTAACCTATTTCCAAATAGGAACCAGACTTATAAATTATAGCTCCGAGTCATATAAATTATAGCTTCACACACATATTATCACTCTTACATTGATTGTCCCGCTAAACCCGCTACTAGCTTCAACAGCTAGACTCAATAGAGTTTGTCGTGAGATTACTTTTCTTTTGTTATCTTTACGGCAATAAACTATTCGTAAAAGTTCCGACAAGTAGTAGAGCTTCTAATATATCCAATATTTTTTTAAAAATTTGCTTTGTCATTGGGTTGACGCTACGTACCACATGAAGACAAACTTTGTTTTACTTATTTTCCTGGAATTTTACAAGGTTTTATGTTAAAAAAAGTTAGCAAAAAACCAGAGATTCTGTATTTTTCATTTGAAGTTCTGGCAATAATTTAAGTAGGTTATCACATTTTTAGTACAAAAGTTTTGAAAATTATCATCAAAACACACATTTAAGTTAATATGGAAAATTTTGGTGCAAAAGGAGGTCTATAACATGTTAATTTGCAATTAAACTTTTTTCGCGAGAACCAAATGTTTACGTCGGTCCAGACGCTAGGTTTGGCACAACGTTTTATTTGCGATGTCAAAACGTTGCAGATGGCTATGCCCTAATAACTCAATTATCGCTGCAACTGTACCGTTTTCAAAATTGCACATTTTTCCTTTCCACACCCAACGTTTTGTCTGCAACATTTGAGACTGCACAGATAAAACGTTGTACAAAATCTAGCGTCTGGACCGAGCTTTAGATATTATTCTATCATATTTATTTACAGATCAATCTTGTAATTTCATAGTAGTTTTATAAAATTTGGATCTTCGGACACCCAATCAAATTATTTGTATAGAATTCCGCTTACACCAGGTCCTAGTGCTGTAAAATCTGGTTGGTCCACGTAGCTTTTGATATCGTTTTATTGTTGAAACTTTGAACATATGCTTTACTTACCTCCCTAATCAGAATATGCTTAAGAAATTTATTGGAATTCCTTCACTTTAAGTGCTACCTATCAACGCATAAAACTTTTTTCCATTAATAATTATTTCTGAAAATCTGACGTAGTTCATAGATCCGGTTCAATATTATGTGCTGATTTTTCTGCAAAATGAAGAAATCTCGTGATTATGAAGCTGGTGAAAGAAACAACATCTTACTCCGATGTTTGATGAAATGTTAACTAACGTATTGGATATCGTGACCATAAAAATTACCCCTGAGGCTGAAGGTTTATAAATAAGCAGCAGACATTGAGAAAGATAAGCTCCAAATATTGTTCAATTTCAATAAATACTATTTGCTTGCGCTTGTTGTCACTAAACATGGACTAAAATGGGTTAGTCTTGCCCAAATGCAAAAACATACAAGGAACATGGAGTTGTCAATTTCCCAATTTAAATAAATCAATGAAAGGTCTATATACCAAAGCCGTCCCATAGCATTGCCTTAACCGTACCACGTTTTCGAACAAATACGCTACCATTTTTCCTTTAATAAGTTGACCATAAATAAAGTAATATTTATATCACCACAATTAAAATAAACTTCAGCATTTTATAGGTCACTTCATTTCACCGAAACATGCACTTTTTTTACTCGAGGTCATACCTCAAAGCTAAGCTAATCCACGCTAAGCACCCAATCATTATCAATTTGTTTTTTGCTCATCTAACTATTCCACTGCTCGTCTTATCCAGTTAGCCTAAAGCTTCCGATAACGGAAAACTAGGAGTGTTTGTTTTCTGCACCAAACACCAGCAATTGATGATCAAATATTTAAAGGGCAATTGAAAATTGAATTAACCTAAATTCATGGCCAGTTGATCTTGGGTCGACAAAAACGTCAAGAACCTTTTCTTTTCAGTCAATTTCGATCGTTTTATGAAAGTACTGCTCGCCTTCTTGCACTTACCCATGTCTTTACGCAGCAACTGCTGCTGACACTTAAACGAAAGTGGATTTTTTTAAATGCTGCCGTGGGTAACCTAACAAACAGCCTTCATAGCATTTTCATGAAAAATAAATGCAGAACTGCTCGTTTAGTTGCTATGTTGAAGCCGGATAGAATTTTTCCCCGCTTGTGTTCTAGCTGAAATTGCACCGCGGGGCATTAAATTCGCGAAGAATGTCACATTAGATGCGCAAATTTTTTGGAGGTTGTTTTTACTTGAAAATTGCGCAAATTAAAATTCGATTAGGATGAAGATTTGATTAGCGGGTTTTTTTTGCGCAATTGATTCTAACACCTCACGCGATAAGAGCAGCGCTGATGATGTGGTGGGAATTGTTTGAGTGCTTGCTGATGGAATTCAAATAAAACAGCGATGGAATTCAGCGAAAACCGTTATGTAAGAAGAATAGAGCACTTTTAACCGCTTGTTGAGTACAATAATTGACAAAGTAAGTCATGAAAATGTTGTGATAATTTATTAACATGCTTTTCCAGTTTTATTCAGCAAATCAGTATTAATGCGAATTGAACGAGAATTTTCTGGCTTCTGGCAGATTACCTTTCATCCATTTATTTTCGAATTATAATCTGAAAAATAAAAATTGCCGCGTGAGTTTATTTCTGTTCTACTGAACACACCACTTGCATTCCCAAACAGCAAAATCGTTTTCACGCAAAGCACCAAAGAAGAAAACATCCCTCAGTTTTATTGATTCCATTCGCCAATAAATCACTGTTGATGTAACTCTTCCAGCATAGCCTCCTCCCAAGAGACCGCCAAATTGAAGCAAGCATACTCCTTCTTCGTTCCTGTTCAGTTCTGTGTTGTATCAATTATAATATCGAAATGACCATTATTCCCATGTGTACAATTCCGCCACTCGGATTGTCTGACATTGTGCTGCATTCTCGCGAATAGTCAACTTCACTAGCTTTTATGACCATATTTAGCCGAGTCAGAATTTCATTTCGCTTCACATAACAATCGAACTGGGTTGCATCATGACTTGGCATATTCGTGCATACTTGAGTGATATCGTTGCTGCGACTGGGATCATGGTAGGCCCGGGACAGAGAACGAGCAAACAAAGTGACATATTTGTCTTCATGTTCGCGGACAATAAAATCGCCGACATGCTTGGTGGACAATAAGTCAATGTGTCAAAGCTTGTTTTTGCGACGAGCACTTGACTGCAAAAATATAATCGCGAAAAAATCGTCCCGCCGCACTACAAGCAGTCGAACGAACGGTGGCGGTACTAAAAGCCGATCATTTGCCGAATGGAGTGTGGAGTATCAAGATCAACTGACCATCCGACTACCGTGCTGGGTTGATTCAGTTTATGACGAATGCCCGGCATTTTTCTTGGTATCGTCGCGCTTGTAAAATGCAAATGATAAAAAGTGTGCTAATTGTCGCGAATGTTGAAATGAAAACGACACTGAGCTGATATTTAATGATGCGCGTTCACCTGTCTGTTATGGGCCCATAAAATTCCAAGCGGCGGCAAAATTGAGCCCATTAAGGCCATTAGCACACTCTTAGGGGATGTTTACTGCGTGCATTGTGGATGCCATTAGCTGCATCTTGGCTAATTTTGGAATTGCATGTAACTTCGATTAGACAAGAAAAGTGGAGAGCTTGATTGTCCAGCAAAAAGTCGATGCGTTTTTCTTGCCAGGATTGCATGGAATTGGAGGTTAACACTCACTGGTATCATAGTGCAGTCATTAGCCATTTGCATTCGCCACTTACATTTCTGGGCCATAATTTGTAGGAACGATCTGTTTGCATCGGCTGTGCGGATAATTATTCCAATAATGGCGATAGCATGAAACCACGTAACGAGCCAATAGTTAGAACCAAGAGCCTTAGTGATCCTTGAAATTGATAAAAAGTGCGAATGGTAGTATATCACTGCAAATGGAAATGCTATTGTATTTAAATTAGGACAAAACTCGCATAGATAGTTGGGAGTATTATGTTGACTTGGGACTTCTTTAAAGCGACAGCTAAATATAATTCAATCTAATTGATGCATTCAGATATTTGTAGTGCTGGGAGCTATTTGTTTTGCTGTGCTACTTTATTAGAAAAATTTTCATTGGCAACAGATATAGTAATGGGCTCAATGTGTGTTTAAAGTTATGGAAAATGTTGCTGGTTTGCTCAGAGAACTTTTGATGATTATAATCAGTTCTTTTTCATGAAGATAGTTCTTTTGATTTATTACAGTTGATATAATAGAATCTATAAAATTAGCAATTATTAAAAATATTCGCTAAAGGTTTTATCATATTAACATTTTGTGCAACAATGGACTGTAAATTAAAGCTCTGTATTAATTTTCAAGTTAAGTTTAAAGAATGGTAAAATAAATTGTAGCTCTAGGGGACGTATATATTAAGTGGAACTAGTCTAAAGTTATTTGAATTAACTTTGAAAATAATAAGATTAAAGACGTCAATTTTTTTGATAGATTAGTTAGCTATTTTTTCAATAATTCAAGCTAGCTATGATTGATAATAGCTATTTTTACTAATTTATCATCAAACCATAATATTTCAAAGTTAGTAAAATAATTCTTGATTTTCTCCCAATTTGTTTTTTATATTCTCTATATGTATTCAATTTAAATTCCTGACTAAATGAATGATTTCAAATTTTTAACAGGTTTTTTTTGTCAGATCCCAATAAGTTTAGAGTAGAACCAAATCTATTAGAAATTTAATTAATATGCTGAGAACCATGTTGCTGTGTCATATTGAAAAACCGTTCGACACATTAAAGGCATTCCGTCCTACATCTTCCGATGACTTCATTAGTGTGAAATTTAGTTAGATTTAGATTCATATCACTCTAAACCAAATTTGATAGAATTTGCTTGAAAAATCAGTATAAGAGTACCAGCACCGGCAATTTAGGTCAATTTCCTGCTAAGAAATGGTGCCATTAAATTTGGGAACTAGTTCTATCTTGTGATGAATTAATACACCCCGAATTCCGAATCTTTTTGCTGGCGATAAATCCTACGAATCTTGTTGCCCCTATAACGTCCGACACAGTTACTGCATTCGAACGAAACTAACAGGGTAGAATGAGCTGAAGTAAAGTCAGTCTCAAGAACTTTTGGCTCTAGTGCTAGTAGCCTCTTGCTATATACATTTGAATTTCGTCGTTAGTAGCCCCAAAATTATTCCATCCCTATAACTTCCAACCCAGTTGTGAGAGTAAATTGGTATCATTGTTGTTAAGATGAAATTTAATGAAGAGTGTTTTACTTAGACAGTTAAGCTAATTCAACTCGATCAATAATTTTGAATAAATATCAAAATTTAATATGGTGTGTTAATTTAATAAAACAAAAGACTTAAGCCAGTAACTTCATAAACTGCACATCATAATAAATGCGATCGACAATGATAAACACTGAAGAAGAGTTCAATTTGCTCCTAAAATATCGATATCTATCAAAAAATTGAAATATATTTAGCTTCCAAAGGAATTTTAAATAAAATATTTTAGCTAAATTGCCAAAAAGGAATAAATACCTTATTTCCGGGTCTAAGCCCTCACTTAAGGTCTAAGTAACAATCATAAAACCGATGGTCACGTATACGTTAGTGGTTTAGTTGACTATTGCATGCTCGTAAGAAGATAGCCCCACCGTAAAGGTCTCTGTGTCCTTTTCAGTATTATATATAGTCTCTATACTGCTCCGGGTGCGGCTCTTTACGCGCCTCTCAATCTGCCTCCTCTTGATGTTCAGATTCAAAGTGTTGTTTTTTCTTTTTATTTTTTTCTTTTTATTTTTAATTATTTCTGCCCAGAAACTAATTCAGCTTAGCCTATGGGTTGGAAACGACGATGTGGTGTACTGCGCTATTAGGGGTTCGATGAATGAAATCTCCACAATTTTCGCGATGCCGTTGGACATCAAACGCTCTTCCTCGTCTTTTGGAGAAGATACGAAGTTTTCTTCTTGAGCAGAAGTGATTGGGAGGATCCAGATGTCTGTACGAGGGGACACTAAAATATATTCTTCATGAACAGGCTCGAAGACAGATGTTAGATCTGGGGCTGGTGCCTATCTGCATTCATCGAATGGTGAGCCTCTTCTCTCGGAAAGCATGTTTCTGTTCGTCAAGATGAAATATTCTCTACAGCTGCCTGGTGGGTAATTAAAGAAAACTGGAGGATTATTGTTATTTTCAGTGACAGATAACCAAAGCTGCTGGCTGCTTCGATACTTGTCCAAAGTGTAGAGCACGCTTGAACTCTGACGCCAGATTCAATAGAGTGCATCTGCCCTAGGAACTCAGGCACTGTGGTGTTGAGAGAAATAACATTGCTGACGCAATTGCGAAAAGAGGTTCAACGGTTCAACCACAGGGCCCTGAACTTGCTTTGAGTGTGTTGACCGCGTTTGCACATGCCATTTTATGGAAGTGGGTAGTTGATGCTCACAAAGAGAAACGGATTTTTTCTAATGGGATCAGGCACACTAAAATCGTACTTTCAGAGTCAAATCAAGCAGCTGCGAGATTCCTTCTCAAAAAAAGTAGGAGTGTCTGCAGAGCCATGACAGGCATGCAGACTGTATACAACTGCCTAGGAGGGCATATATACCGAAAAAATATTGAACAGGATGATCTGCGTCCATCCTGCCTAGAAGAAGCTGACTCTGCGGAATATTTTCCCTGTGATGTGACACGTATACAGAAAATAGCCTCTTTTTCTTAATCATTAATCCCTAATTTTGTTGAGAAATCTGGAAAATTATAGCAGGCTAGGCTGTGGGAGTAGTACTTAGTTGTTTGTGATTTAAGGGGTTAGTCCACTGTTAAACTGCTCAAAATGAACTTTTTTTTTAAACAGCTACCAAAAAAAAACTATTCAAGATATCGATTTGAAATTTTACACACATCTTTATTAGAGATAAAAGTTAACATTTTCGTTGGAAAAAATTATTAGAAAGCAAAATAGCGGCCGCCCCAATGGATCGCCGCAGCACCGCCGGAAAAAAAAAGCAATTTGCGCCTCGTAAATTCCTGGACAAAATAAGCATCTGTGAACAAATTATCAAAAATATTTCATTAGTATTGAGTATAAAGGACTGCACCGGCCTAAATTTAGAACAAAAAAAATAATTTTGAAGATTTGGGAAACATTTTTTTGATAAAAAAAAATTTTTTGATTCATTTTTTTGATTCAAAAGTTTACCAAATTTTTTTTAATTTCTTTAGGGCTCTAAATTTAGGCCCGTGCAGTCCTTTATACTCAATACTAATGAAATATTTTTGGTAATTTGTTCACAGATGCATATTTTGTCCAGGAATTTACGAGGCGCAAATTGCTTTTTTTTTCGGCGGTGCTGCGGCGATCCATTGGGGCGGCCGCTATTTTGCTTTCTAATAATTTTTTCCAATGAAAATCTTAATTTTTATCTTTAATAAAGATGTGTATAAAATTTCAAACCGATATCTTGAATAGTTTTTTTTTGGTAGCTGTTTAAAAAAAAAGTTCATTTGGAGCAGTTTAACAGTGGACTAACCCCTTAAGGAAAATTCTTAGTCCACTATTCTGTCATTGTGAGTTTTAATTGTTTCTGGAAATAATGTTTCATAATTTTAACGCGCATCTGATTTAATTTCATAAATAAATTCAGACCTAGTGTCAGAAGAAAAAGGCTTAGCTGTTTTAATTTAGCGCAGTGTTTATGATCATATGCACGTAGCACATAATAAACTGAGCTATAAAGTATAGCAATATACAATCAACATACTCCTATGCAACATATTGTAGTGATTGTGGTCGCATATGCTATACACATAATTTTCATAGCTATAAAATATAGTTTTCTTCCAAAACTGATGATTAGGGATCTTTTGCAATACACATAGTCCCGATTCCAACACAGCCAGTCTAAGCTCCTATACACAGCTCCAATTCAGACAAATGTGTGGCAGTAGTATTTTTTATATTAAACTATATTTCCTCATAATCGATATAAATTTCATAGTTAAATAGGAATGATCTAAGACTTTTGGGTGGAGGGATTGAATCCAGGCTTAGGCAAACGTAATAATCGCCGTCGATGGCTATAACACATGGTTTTGCTGACAATGAATATAACACTGCTATACATTTTTTATTATGCGTTTTTTATTATGGAGCTACTTCACTCACTTCCTACCAAACTCGTTGTCTTGCAGCGCGAGAAGTACGTAGTGGTAAGAAAAATTTTGGCATCTTGTGGACCAGGACAGACATGTACCAAGCCGAAATTTTCGGTGAAGGGCATGTCGATTCTAGCGAATATCAATTATACTGTTGCTCAACCATCTCTGATTCAAGAGTTTGAGAGAGACAGAGAGAAAGAAAAGAATGGGCATTGAAAATACGTCTAGTCGGTGTGGATATATATATATATATATATATATATATATATATATATATATATATATATATATATCGACAGCTAAAATCGAAATTATTTATGGTATCCGGTTCACTGTAGTTTCTCTCAGGCGGACACAGAGCCACACCACTTACTTGACACCACTCCAATTAGTTAATTCAAACTTGTGGTATTTCATTTAGGTAGTAAGTGTCAATCCCAGATAATCCCAGATAGCAGTTTTAAAAAAGGTGTACGAAAAACTCCAATAACTCATTTTTCTTCTGTAAAGAGCGTCTCCCTTCCTTGAATTTAATTCTAAGCTAATTATTTCCGTAACATTGTTAATTAGTTTTGGTCGGAGTCAGCTACTTTTATTAAATTTTAATCGAATTTCGGAGAAATAGTTGATATTCTGGCAGCTCTCCTGTCTTTAATCCTTGTTTGCTAAGGCTCCTTCTATACTATGCATACGAAAAGTATAATTAATACTCTTTTGAGATCAACTCGTTTCTATTCTAAATCTGTTTCGATGCGCTTGAAATTGCAGCCACTAGATTTGAGGTTATTGAATTCTAAAATTGTATTGCTATTATTGCTATTCTTCAGAACTATATCATTTGATCATTAGTCCCTACAATTAACCTGAAATAAAATACCAATTTCATTTCTTACTTACAATATGCATAATGTATTTTAAAGTATCTGCTGTGAAGAACCGTAACTATAACAGTAGAATTCAAATTCAAATGCCAACCTATTCAATGCAGTCAAACAATTACTTTCAATCTGAAAGTAATATACCGACACAATTCTTAATAAAAATCTTCCCAGCCAATATCAATGATGAATGAACTTATCGAATCTTCGTCGTCACATCGATTTATCACAATTTGATTACCGCGTCCACATTTATTATGAAATTCTTCGGTCGAAATCATCATTCTCGTGAAAGTCATCAATTATTTCGAGATAAATATTTTCTATCCATCGCACATATAAGTCAGTTCATACAAAACAGCCCACAGTTGCATGTAAGTATGCTTTTTTGCGGTCACCATCAGATTTATAGGTACATCGAAACTGATGCATTTTTTACAAGCACATGATAATGCTCCTGCTGTGCTCGTGCTGTAATTAATTTTATGATTTACTAATGAATTTATTGGAATTTGTTGTAGTTTCGAGTGGAGTCAAGTAGTCATGATGAAAGCACCGAGCGATCTCAAGCAACTGAAAATCAATTACAATCGAAAGAACAGAATTATGCTAGATTTTGCACCGAAAATTTTTTCGATGAGATTTATTGGAATTCTCAATAACAGTACATAATTGCATTCTGTGATTCACGAGCTCATATCGGGTGCTGGGTTAGGAAAATTGTTTTCGATGATTTGTTTCTAGTTAATGGTGCAGCATTGATTTCATATGGAATTCCTTGTAACGGAACTTGAAAAATGATAAAGGTGTTAAAAGCCATGTAGCTTTCACTTTGCTAAAAAATTTTAGAGAGAACCATCAGAGCAATTTCGTGTTCGTAGTTGATTTGATAGTGTGAACCAAGGACCAGCTTGCCAAAAGCTCTGAATTTTGCTGGTTTGTGTGAAACTGTAAGTGTTCTTATCCTGTTGAGTTTACAACGAGTCCGATCATTAATTCAATAAATACTTTACCCTACGGGAGGTCAGCTGGACTTCTCAATACGCAGTGGTATTGCGGTTTTTTTCGACTTAAAAGTATCGAAAAGAATGAAAGCAAACGAATTTCAATAATAATATCCACAGCATATACAGTTCTTCAATAAGAATTCCTCAGGTTCTTAGACTATTCGAAACACCGTGCGAAAACGCAAATCGAAAACGCCAGCAGAGCACTCGCATTAACATATCACACAGTCAAAGTTATTTGATTCGCCACAGTTGTCATATCTTCATTCAAAACACAATAGATTTTCATAGAGAGTTTCATGTTTTACAGCATATTGCCTTGTTAGACGTTAATGGACTAGGGACCGTTTCGTGCTACCATAGCCTTGGCTGAAAGCACGTTAAAGAATGTTTGGGGCTACCAGCAGGACCGTTACCTTCAGACGAACTCGAGTTGTTTGACCAATGGACGAAGTAAAAGTGATTGCAAAACTTCCATTGCTAGTTCGGGTGTCGATACACACAGAAGTTATTATGCAAGAAATCAAATTAAGTCATTGAATCACACCGGTCAATACACCACAGGGCGATAGGGTCGACGAACTTCAGGTGCGCGTCATATGCATAAAAGTGTGACGCAGCACATTTTTCCGCCATGACCCTCGCAAAACGGCGGGATAGTTGTTCATCTTTGAAGATTTGTTCAATGGACCGCAGCAAGCCGCAACGAATCTATGAAAACAGCCATGAATTTAACGCTCGATTGTCGCTGTTGTTGAAGATTTTCGATCCATTACCGAACATTTAAATGCGATTTTGAAGCTATTCGCAAACTTTTGTGTCGAATGCGAATTTGAAATAGAGTCAATCTTTACAGTAATGAAGAGTTGAATTAAAAACGAGTTTTTGCTTGAACTAGAGATTTAAATTGAATTTTCTATCGAATCGGAGTGACATTCTTTTAGTGATCTGAAAATTCGATGTGTCACTCGAAGGTCATTCTAATATTTAATGGAAAATTAGAGCTTATCCTTAAAAATGTTAACGAATGAATGGCTGGGATTCCAATGTAATGGTGATTTCATGGCGATGAAAGATCTTCAGACACTCAATGATCTGCGGCAGAATGCCATTATTTAATTGAAATAAGTAATTTAAATTTGAATTCGAATTGTACTCCAAAATAAAAGACGTGTTACCAATCCTCCAGCCGGTACTTATCTTAACTTATGACAAATTTTACCAGCATATCTTCTGCGACAATCAATTTTTTGATGAAGTTTTTTCACAAAAATCATACACTTGGCTAGATTTTAGCGTCAACTTCAAAGGAATGATCAAGATTAAGTAAAAAAAAAATATTTTCAGAATATTAAACTTGTTGATGCTCTTCAAGGTATCCCCAGAACTTTTCTGTTTTGCTAGGACTGTTGTCTTTCGTGATTGATGCTTCTCGTTTTCAAACTCCATCGCACAAAGAACACTGACGTACTAGATACTAATTTTCTGCTCCCTTCTGAAATTCCGTTGCTTGAGGTTGGTAAAAGAAAACTCTATTGGTGCTCGGATAAAAACAAAGCAAAACAAACATTTTCAATTGTCGCCACCGCAGTGTTTTGCCTTTAGATTCTTATCAACCTCAAGAATAACTTACTCCAAGGCGTGACCAAATTCAATTCTGAAAGTTTAATACTGAGAAGTCTTCATTGTACTCTCGAAACATCAATTTTGCAAATACTGTGAATTCTGTGGACCTATTAGCCACTTAGTGTCAAGTAAAAAAGTTAAAATTGGTCTTGTTAATCGTCGTCGTCGTCGTAGCCCTATAGCCCCTCTCGGGCCTTGGCTTCTCGCAGGTGACGCCTCCAGTTGTCTCGGTCCAATGACCGCGTCCTCCATTTTCGAAAGCCGAGCAGCTTTGCGCAGTCTTCGTCGACAGAGTCAGACCAGCGTTTTCTGGGTTTTCCCACTGGTCTTCGACCGTCGGCCCTTCCGTCGAATACCTTCTGAGGTACTCGATGTTCGTCCATTCGTTGCACGTGACCAGCCCATTGCAGCTTCCGCAGTTTCACTATTGTAGCAACCTCTGGCTCGTGAAAAACCTCGTACAACTCGTGGTTGTACCTTATCCGCCATTGGCCGCACTCTTGTTTGGCTCCAATTATACGCCTGAGGACCCGTCTTTCGAAGGCGTTCAACATATTTGCGGACGCTTGGATAAGGGTCCAAGTTTCACATCCGTAGCACAACACAGGTCTGATGATTGATTTGTATACTTGGAGCTTCGTCTTCCTGTGTATGCAGCTGGTCTTCAGTAAGGCCAGAACGGAGTAGAGAGTTTTATTAGCGAGCTGTATTCTCCGTTTAATTTCGTCAGTTTCACTGCCCTTCGTTGTCAATTTCGAGCCTAAGTATATAAATTCGTCGACATTCTCTATGATAATGCTATGACTAAATAACTAAAACACTTGATCAATGTGAAAATTTTTGCACCTTGATGAAAATGATGCCTGTTAATTGTAACTAGCTATCTCAAATCAGCCCAAACCTGAAAACAGATTAACTATCTCAAATCAACTCAAACGGTTCGAATCATATGTTCTGGGCTAAAAACATTATTGTCTAAGAAAAAAATTATGAGCATTCAACAACAACAACAGCTCAAGCCAATAATTTATTCCAGACGATTTTTCATATGTTACTTTAAAAAAAAAATAGCTTTGTATTCAATTCGAAAACGAACAGTTTTTAAATCTGGTTGGCCTCGTTGTATTTCATCACTTTCAACTGGTTTGTTAGATCTTAATTTGCGTAACTCCAGTTCCGATGTCAACCACAGTGATATTTTTAGTATCTTTCAAAAGTATCCTGCATATTTGGTGTCCTACTATCCATAATAATTAACATAAGTCATGGTAGTGACTTTCTTAACTTCCAAAATTATTCCTGGAAATCTCTTTGAAAAAATTTTATTATATATTTATATTTTATCTTATTACGTAGTTATAATTTTTTTATCCTTTGTAATTTCACTCGAATTTAAGCAGCTAGTTTAGACGAGCAAGTTTAGACGAAAATCGTGACTACTTTAAATTGATCTGCTCCAGGAACAGGCTATATTTGGACCGTTTTTTGTCAGTTTGGAAATCTACCTATATTTAAAGTGCTAGTGGACAATGTGGAAAAATCAAAGCTCATTGATTTCAAACTTAGAACCCCTTACCGCTTTTTTTAGATCACACAAAAACATAAAAGACATTCAATCGATGCTAGTCACCAGTGTTGTGGAGAATGCTGTAAATATTTTCTACAAGAAACATGAAACAAAAACGAACCATTCACTGTCACTATTGAATATTTGTCCACATTTCACTGTTGGAATTTGGAAAAATAAACGGGCGAAGTATGTTTCTGCAAACCGCTCGGTCTGAAGGTTTTGGTTGCATTTACTGCCATTCCAATTGTGAAGACTGTGTTGCAAGATTTACATTTGTTAAAAACAGATTGATTTTAAAGCAAATTTTTGTGTTGATGATTTGACTAGAACAAGGGAGATTCGATATGAGTGACCACATTGGGCGCAACTATGTTTGTGACTGTTCATAGCAATATATTAAAGAAAATCCAAAAATTGTCACAAATTTCATTGGGTTTTCATTTGCTTGAGTTTTTCAATTTTGTTTGAGTTTTTTATTGTGTTGCCTTGCAATAGGTGTTCATCATCAAAGTAATGCTACGATCAATAATTATTCTATTGATTTTTCAATAACTATGCTCTTATCCAACATAAATTCTCATCTTAGAAATTTTTTTCTCGACAATATTATTTTTCTTCCCGCTCAAAGTCGAAGAGGTGTTTCGTACTTGAAGAATATATCTTGAATATATCTATTTTTCATATTTATGATAATTCTTATCGTTCATTTCCCATTTATCAAATTAATGAATTGATCTATCATGTGATCAAAACTTGAATACTTTCAGTCCTCCATACGGGGATGATCGTTTGAGCCCAAGTATTTTTTAACGTATTTCAAATCATTTTCATTGACTGGTGATTCTTTGGTCATACCATACGATATTCAGTCTGCGTGCTATTTAAAACTTAATTGTTTTGGATACGAATTCTGATTGGATGCTAAATTTTGATGGTCATATTCAAAGCGGATTTGACAACATACCAGATTGCACGTTTTAGTTGGCGCAATAATATTTGCTATATATTTTCCTTCACTTTTTCGTTTTCATTGAGTATTTTGCTCTTGATTTTCGGTCTCAAAAACGGTGCCTACAAATTTGTTTTCTGTTAATGCTTAGAAAAGAGATCAGACCAATAACGATTTCAAAGAATATCTTGTTTTAGTAATAATCAATGTTATTATTCCAGCAGGCTATCATTGACTTATATTCTACATTGTTCAATGTTGTTTTTACCCGAACATATGCTTATTTTTATTCGAAGATTATATTTTTGCGGAAAACACAGCTTGTTCTCCGATTCAACTATTTCCAGCAGCCGATTGATATAACTACAACGAGGTTGTCCACTTTTTCGTCTAATTCAAATTATTTCGTTCATATTTCTTTCTCTCGAACTTTTTGTGAGGGTATTCCAATTCTAAATGCATTCTGTCTGTGATTGAGAATTTTTCCCGCAACGCAAATTTGAAAAAAAAAAATTGTTTCCTGGAATACTATTGCCATGAGAAATCTACATACCTCTGAATTTATGAATGAATGATATTTATGAATGAATGAATTTATAAAAGCGGTTTAAAAACACATTTTCTAATGTTCTTTATGTGCCCAATGCATTAGCTGACTCAGCGTTTAAACTTTCCATTTGAATAAACCCTAGCAAAGAAATTCCAACAGAATGAATTCACAGTTACTTCGGAAGCTACACCAAACAAAGATGCCCCATTACAAAACCGATACTTTACCTACGCAAATGTTTGCTAATTCATTACTTTGCGATAAATTAACATTGTTGCTTATCCGATCCACCGAAGTTGCTACTTACGATCTGCATCCGTTCAGATACGTTCAGATTGCAATACAAACATCGAAGACGTCCAGTGTGTTCTAACTAGTCACACTGTCCGCTACAAGTGTGACTACTGCTAAAACTGAAACTGCAAACTGCACCTAATCATGGAATCCACTCGAACAAAACAAACTAACTTTCCATACACTGACCACCATCGTCTTAATTCCGTATTTGAAAAGTACTGGACTTAATTTGCATGAACCGATTTCATCAATGATCTCTTGGATCTACCGATCTGCGTACAATACATCTTAATCCGGGATCTGGTACAAAGCGGGCTGCAGGTCAAGAAGTCATGGGCTGGCATCGGACAAACACCGAATGCCGGATGATTGTGAAAAGTAGTTTACCCAGATCGACTTTGGCGTACTCGCGTGGACACGAACGAATTAGTCTCAGGGAACAAGTAGGACATGTCAATAGCGATCCGATTATAGGATTTTGCTACAAATCGATTGCTGCTGCTTATCGCGATTCTAAAATAGGTGACATTATCGGCAGTCTAGTAAAGGAGGCAATGGTTGGAAGAGTATGATGGGAGTCTTCAAATGAGGGGCATAAATCGAAACTTTTGGTTTTCCATGTTTAACAAAGCTTTTAACCACCTATAAAAAAATGACTTGTTGGACTAAAGTTCAAGTCTGCTTACTGCTCAAAATTCCAGCACGCTTGTCAGTTATTATGACCGTTTTGTTTGATTCCCTATTAACGCCCGACACCCAATTACGTTCCTGCATTTCCTTCATCGAACCTCAGCAGTTACAACTCAAAATATGTCATCACGTCTTCTTTGGCAATCAGACTGTCTATCATGTGCACCTGAATAATTGTCCCGCGTACTAGTGATACGTGCTCATGGCTGCAGTCTGTTTAGATTTTATTTTCGCATTTTCACAGTGACCCTGCAAATTTCCACACACTATTCGTTACTAATCGGGCAGCGGCAAAAATAACAGAATATAAATCGAGCTATGGGTAGCTAGTCGAAACGTTCTATTATTTTCATAGTTTTTCCTCACATCGACTGAGTAAACACGCGAACGGATGCAAATCTTTATCGAGTGGTCGCACTTAAGCTTGGCGATTTACAAACAAACGCACCTCACCAGGCCGGATCAAATGCGATTGCACGAAGTGCATTAGAAATTTATCTGTTTAATTGCAGAAACGGTTAGAAAGGTGAGTAGAGTAACAGAGAGCTGGTGATGAATCCGTCTGGGTCTTGAGTCCGTTAGGTATGTCGTAATTTATCGATTAGTGGTGTACTGATCTGAATATTTGCAGATATCGAGTGAGGATTAGTGCTTGGCATATATGATGGAGAAACAGTTGCTGCGCAAATTATCTGATTTTCTGGAAATAGTCATGTGAAAGAAGGCGAAGATTTGACTCAGAAAACTTGGCAAAGTAGAAATTTCGACACGAGAGGTCACGATTTTGAAAATTACTGTTATTCATCATTAACTTTCATTTGTGCAAAAGAATCAAGAAAATTGTTTCGTTTCAAGTAAAAGCTCAAAATTATTTCCTTTCAAGTCACAGTTTGGCAAGCCGCTTGTCCTTGGTTACTTGACAAAAATTATAGCTCTGGTATCTCATCTGAATTGTGAATTTGATATATAACTGCAACCTATGTCATGTTGAGCAACTACCACTTGAAACTACATATGTATAGAGTGAATGCAAAAGCTTCTCGTGACCACGTAGACCTTCTGTTTTTTATGTCAAGTGGTTGATCAGAGCAGTGCTTTTAATAGTTATAGTTACAGTTTTTTTATAGCTTTTTTTTCACTCCCAAACGAACTTCCAAAGCTTTCCTGCGCAAATGTGGTGAAATCTTACTTACAAAATTGTAAAACTTTACATCGGAATTAACGAAGAATAAAATTATCTCATTCAAATAGAATATTAGCATTGAGCATCACCAGATGCATGCTAGAATATTAGATTGATTGTGAATTTGAGACAGCAGAAAATTTGTAAAATATCGATCCCACGCATTGGGAATCCTGGAAAAATTGCTAAAGGTGTTATAAAGTTCAATAGTGTAAAATTTGTTTGTGAAACTGTTGAATTTAACTTGTATGATGCGGAACAGCTCTCTCTCTCTCTCTCTCTCTCTCTCTCTCTCTTAAAATAGATTAATTAGTCTTCTTGTTATCCCTATGACCCTGCAACTAACAAATGTTCCCTTATAAGACACTAGAAGAGTCTTATGAGAGAGCACAGCTCTAAAGGCCCCCATTCATGAACAGTCCAAATGGCCTGAGTCCAATTGGTTTAAGTCCGATTTAGCTCGCCACTCACGATAGAGCCTCGATGGAGTCAGTCCATTTCATTTTCTGGCATTAATTTAAAAAAAATGTAGACAAACTTGAAGAAAAAATTATTTTTAATATATTAATGGATCAGAGGCATATGGAGCAGTTTTTGGCAATGGCAGCTTGCATCTACATAAAGGAAAGATAGCAAAAAAGGAAGTGGCAAATATTGTAAATTTGGTAAAAGAACTCACACTTGAGCCTTCTGATTGGCAAAATTAGTTAAGAATGGATGATACGACATATAACACGTTGCTATAGTTGGTCACCCCATTTATCAAACGAAAGGATAGAAATATGAGGCAAACCATCACTCCTCACGAAAGATTGACCGCTACTTTGCGGTACTTAGCAAGCGGTTGCAGGCTCTGGGTCGAATAATATAATATACATTCATGTAACCCATATTATTCGATAACTTCCAAAACAAAATCATGGCCACCACTATCCATTATGCTGAATTTTTCAATTAAATAAAATAATCACAGAAACACTCAATGAGGTTGTCACAGGACAGTGTGCAAAGCAAGACTACTACGTTGTTTGGACTGAGGCTTCAACACATACGACTAGTCCTTTTTATGGATTGTCTAAATTCGCCCTACTATTTTCCCACACACGGTCGAGCCAAAAAATGGCCCGATGGCCTGAGTCCATGGACTTTGGATTGATTGGAAATCCAATTTGGTTCCTTGAGTCCATGAGTCCATCCAAGTTCTCTCACACACGGTGAGATTTTGGCCTGACCTCAAGCCATTTGGACTGATGGGCTGTTCGTGAATGGGGGCCTTGATAATTTTAGCCTTATAGAGTACTACTAGACTGTACTACTAGTACAGAGCCCATAACCAATGCAAATGATTTCTTAATTACGAAATGTCACTAATCCTAGCTGAATTTCTCATCTTATTACAATACATTGTATCAACATTAATCTCGGCTATATTACTTCACCTCATCACACCTCGTCAGTGGAATACATTTACACTTTCATCAACACGTATTATATGCTTCCTCATTGCGTCGTCCTGACGACAACGTTATCACTAGACAACTATACATTCTTCAACCAATTATTTATATGAAGGTACAACTAATTTGTATTCACCTTCCGTGATCTATAATGACCATCGAGGAAAAAGGCTGGGGTCATGGGCAGTCGCTCGTAAATTCAAATGATTCTCCTAAATTGATTTTTCTACCCGCAGCATAAAACATCTGTATTACATGCAGTTCTACCGCAATATCCACTCAATGCTGTCCACAACAGTCGTTATCTTAGATGAGATGGAAATTGCAAGCGAACGTTTGCAATCAGATTAGATGGTAGCTCAAGTGATTTGCATCCGATGTAACTTGATACACAGCCGAGTCCTGAAAAGATGTACAACAATGATAGGCGGTGGTTAGATGAAAGATTGCCAGTAGAAATTGTATTTACTTGGTTTAACAAATATAAGCAGCATTCGATTCTTTGATATGGTCAGGATTTAGCATCTTATGACTTTTCTACATTTCAAACGTCTGTTTAGTTTATCGTTAATTTAGTATTCAACTTGGACTTCACTAGTTCCATCTCTATCTCATCCACTGTATCTCACAAATCACTCATCAAGAAAGTGAACTTCATGCAGATTCACAAGACGCTTAATCATCTTCTACTTTATTTCACCTTCAGCCTGGCAACGTTGATCAGCCATCAAGGTGGCCATAAATCTCAAGTTTTGATTAAAAGAGCCTAAACAAGATACCAAGGTGTTAATAGACGGACTGTTTTGACGATACCGCAGCCTGTCTACCTCATCTGACATTAGCGGCGAACTATTTCGTATAAAAGATCTATCGTTCCTAGCACCTTCTTTAATTTCATTTTCACCAAGCACTCTCTAAGAATGCAATTTGCATACAGATTTACAGCCTGAATGCAATCCAAGTGAAATGAACACCAGGATTCGAGCACTACTATTCGCGAGACTCGGCTGTATGATTCGCATGAAAACAGATTATGTTATGTCAGCGGTTTTGAGTAACGTCAGTTGTGTGACAGGCAAAACATTTTGTCTACTAAATATGCCTGTAAGCAACAAGGAAATGAATTTGGTTGATGGCTGAGACTGAGTTGTCGGGACACGAGTGGAGTGAATAGTCATGTGATATGAATTTGTGAATCTTCCTCTAGAGAAGGTGTTTTTTTATGTGCAGCTGAAGTAAGTTTTTTTACATTATCATTTGCGTAATGTTCCTGTATCAAAAAATTATAATAAGTCATGTACCACAGTTTTTGTATTGAGAAATATACTAAACAATTATCAATTATCCTAATCCTAATCAATTATCCTAATCCCAATTATCCTACCACGAGTTATTTCGGAAATATAGCTATTCAATACCCACTCTTCGGTACGTCAACGAACAAACACACGCCTGATGGATACGAAAATTTCAAATTTGGACTCGTCAACTCGAAGGACCTTTTTTTTATTTATTCAAAGTCCAATCTTTGTGCGCTTTTATCCAATTCAAAGGTTTCTTTGTATCATTTGCAGGCCAAAAAATGGCTTCCTTCCTGCTTTTTCTCCTGGCAGACTAGCTTCTTTGAGACTTTCCCCTGTAAACAGACATCGTATTCGGACGGTTCTTTTTGATCTCATTTGTTATTTCGGAGGCCGTTAGATATCTATTTCGTTTACCTTTGACAATTATTAAGTTGCCGTCTCTTACAAACGTCTTCTTCTTCCTTCCGGAATGAATTCTGCGCTGATTTCATTATTTTATTTTAGTATGCAATACAATCAAAAACAGCTGCAGATTTTGTTTGCAGAGATGGCGTGGCAAACGTCATAAGAATCCAGTTATATGTACTGACTGGAAAATTTGTTTTTGTTTTGCAATCTACGATAGTGTAAGTACGCCAGCAAGTTTAATTTTTTTTCATAAGTTTTGCTTTGATTCATTTTTTTAAATTGCATTGTAATTTATACTAAACAAAACAAGCTTTGTTTTTACACTTTTTTACCAGTATCCTGGTATCGATATCTTTTGTGACAATGAAAACTATCAGTATTTAAAAATTTTGCGCAAGTAAGTGGCCACCGTCATAGCTAACCACTTACTATCATTCATTTTCAAACCAGATTGATTATCGATCATCACTTCAAAATGTTCTATATGTTTTAAGATGTTTAGTGAAACATATTGTAAGTAAAGTAAAGCAATCCCACGACAACCCTTGTACGAGTCTAGGGGTTGAAGCTGGTAGAGAGCTTCATTACAATTTTTTTAATCATTGTGGATACAAGTGTGGAGTGATTAGTTCCACGACTCACTTTACCCCTGATTTAAATCAGGTACCTAATCAGAGCTAGGTGAACTCAAAGCTTGGTGCGCGGACCCTCGTCCGAACCTGGATTCGAACCAGGGACCCCACACGCAAGAAGCCAGTGCTCTACCCACTAGGCTACACATAAACATATTGTAGATGCTAGTAACTAAGGACTCCTTTCGTCAATATTGAATTCAATCATGATTTCTTGAGCATAATTTAAGTTGACCGTAATTACGCAAGTCAGGAAGATTATCATACTTGACAAAAACTGAACATTTCATCCGATATCTTAAATTTCTTACGACTTGTCTCTAAAATTGACAAAACATAAAAAGACGAAAGCTTTAGATATCCGCCAATCAATGCATATTTTATTTTTGACACACTTTTGCATTTAAATGCGATTTCAAGCACCTAGTTACTTTTAATTAGTTTATAACAACCATCAATCAGCCGGACTGAATTATTTATGTCACTCAAAGTAAGAGTGCTCGTTTTGCTTGTGATCGTCATTTTTTCCTCTTATATTTCTACTTTAATTTTTTTCTTCTCAAAAATTCAATATTATTTTCGTACTGGTGATTAATTGTACTTTGCATAGTAATAAATTAGCAGTGCTAGATAAAATTGATCAAAAATGGCAAACATTTTGACCAAAATTCTACAAAAAAACAAATATTAAATATTTGAACTCACGAAAACTATTCTATAATTTCAATTTTTCAACTTGTCCCCAAAATAGATGGAGAGATAACAAGGCAAAAAATCGTTTAATATTACACAATAGAAATTGAGACATAATCCATTTAGCATAATTTTCCACTTCAATACGAGCTCATGCATACGGTTAATTTGCTAATAACAGATAACAGCTGTCAGTCAAGTTGAAAGCTGTCAGTGAATATGAGCGCGAGTAATTGTGGTTGTTACATCTTGCATTTATTATTAATTCATGATAGTTTCCTTTCGAGTTTCCGCTATTTGTTGTTATGTTTGTAACTGTTGAATGCTATTTTCCATTTTTTTCTTTTAGCTAAATGCGTTTATTCCATTTGCATTTTGAATTTTTTTTTCATTTCTACGCTGCTAATTGATTGTTATCTTTACATGCGTCTTTTAAAAAAATCCGTTTTCCCAGGTAATACTTATTACCCAAGAGTTGCATCCTACAATAATTATTTGCGTAATATTGAAACATTTTCATTGATCATACTTACCAGCTATCGAATGTTCTTCTACTTTGACAGCATCATTAATTCCGTCAAACAACTTTATTCCGTTTCCACCTCAATGCTTTATAGCTTCCTGGCTGACTGCCTGACTGCCTAATCACGAATATGCATTTCTGTGGTGTAAGCAATCTATCTATTCGTACAGTTTGTCATAAAACTTCAACGTTAGTATGCAATTACTCGAAATTTTATGAGTAATAATGCAAATTCCTTGGTCTTACAAGTCACTGATAGGTAGGCATGGATCAATTACTTCTATATGCAAGGCAATTGTTGTTACGCAGTGCTGTAAGCCGGACCCACCATATAACTAGCTAGGATTTGCCACCCGCAGTACAAAAGCGATCATTAATCATTCGTTGAGTGATGATAAAATGAGTGAATTAAAGTTTGAAGTTATCTGCAGCAGAGCAGTATCGGAAGATGGTTTTTCCCGATTGCATATGGCTACATAAGGTGATGTAATTGAACTTTTAAAATTTATTGGCAGTGATAAAAGGAAAGTATTGTAATTTTTCGTTCTCAATATGGAAGCAAATTGGCAATAAAATTTGAAAGTTTAAAACTTTCATTCGATATGAAATGATTTTATGATAAAAATTTTATGATACTTTGGCATAACAGGATGATTTCTCTTCTTAATTAAAACAAAAATATTTGTTTTAATGATTACTGAATATAATTTTATTTTGTTGAAAAATATGTTAAATAGATCTAAACTAATTTAAGGGGGAAAATACATGAACTGCTAATAAAAAATCGATTATTTTTTATTACTCAAAATGTTTGAAATGCTCTTAAAATATACCAAAAAAAGTTTTGAAACGATATTCGTATTAGTTCTCGAGTTATAGTCAGTTATATGCAGCGCGGCGATCCCCACGTCGGTAGAGCTTTAGAACTTTAAACGCGTTTTTCTCAAAGTAGTTCTTTTTCAACATCCGTACAAAATATCTCAAAAAATATTGAACCGATCCGGCTCAAATTTATACCACATCTAAAAAACAGTATTTCCTCCTCGTTGAACCTAAATGTTATTGTAATTTCGGAAAAATCATTTGTTTATTAATGTTTAAAGCGTGATTTTTTTTCGAAAATAATCGATTTTTGTGTTTAATCTAAAATTAATGTAAAAATTTCATTTTTTTTATAAATTTTATTGGTTCACCTATGAATTATACATCTCATTAGCATATTTTTTTCTCTCTGAATGTTGCAAGTTCGCCGGAAAAGGCGTTAAGTTGTACGAGGCAGTTTTTGATGTGTTTTTTTCATTCGGTCGGATCGCCGCCATTTTGTGTTGAAAAATAATTCAAAAAATATTTTTATTCACTGTAAGACATTTACTTTAAGGATTTGGTATTAAAAATTTTCTAAATAAACAATATATATATTTTAAGTATATCTGAAATTAGCAATTTTTTTTCGATTTTACATGTATTTCCCCCCTTAAGTGGTTATGCACATTATTGCGATTTTTTATATGACACCCATAATTTTTATACATATGCATTAGAATATTATAGATGCACAATATTTTCTTTCGCAACTCTAAGCCCGACTAAATTTATGGGCACCTGGGAATCGAAACTAAATTTTAAATGTAAATTTTATTTAAACTTTTATTTAAGTTTTATTTAATAAATTAACCAGTCTAAGTCCCGTCGATTATTAGTCTGTAAGAAGAAAGGAAAATACAAAATGTAATTCTATCACTGCATTTATCTCTCTATCTATGAGTTTATCTATTCATATAATTCTTCCTTTTTTAAACTAACGTACTTGTTTTATTTTTTATTATCTTCGAGATGACTTTTTTTCAATTTCAGTCATACAAAATAAAATAATAAATAAAAAAACGCCGAAGAAATACAACTGTGCCTACAACTTTATGCTTAATATGTGGTATATTCTGAGAATTTAGTTCATCACATGATCGAGTTTTCTAGTATTCAACTAAAATTTTCTCATAAATCTGGTATGCCATAGTTGCATTGTGTTCACAAAAAAATTTTAAACTGATAAAAATCTAAAATGTGGAAGAAGGTTCAAGCTCCAAACAGACTCTACTTCTCCCACAATCTAAACAAGTACCCAAAACTGGCCCTCAAGAACTCAACGCAGTTATGCATAGCATACTTACATTCCAACCACCGTTCCTCTTCCCAGCTTAACTTCCAACAAACGATCCTCCACTTTTTTTTCAAAATCACAATTTATGACCACGCTCATAATTGACATATTAACTGCTTACTTTCATTAATCGTCTCGCAAATAAACATCACATAACTACCACACAAACCATTCATTCAACGATACTATTTAACAACAACTTAATTTTCGAGTCCAGTTTAAATGATTCTCGCACAAAAAGTCATAGCATTATCTCGATTCGGCGGTATGAAAATAAGAATTCCATTTCGAAAAGTCATAATGATATGTCTGATTAATTAGTTCGAAAATTATGAGAAGCATTTGTCTGGCTACTAGGCGTCTGTTTTTTTTTCTCTCTCGTTCTCTAGAACTTTTCGGCTTTGAAATAAAATTCTGATTTTCGATGATGATAAGAATATTTTGTTGGTGAAAAGAATGGCCAGCAAAGATGTTTTTAGGCATGGGAGAATCCTAACAGTAGATTCGGTGAGTTCGAGTAAACAGACTAGCGTTAATGATACCATGAATAATAAATTAAGTGGCTTTAAAATCGTGAGACATTTGAATTTTTTTAATGGTGCATAATTATGATTGTGCATAAGAGATGGGTTGGCGGTCTTTTGACAAGTATACGTCATTAATGTTGGGTTATCTGATGATGTAGATGGTGTGTTGATAGTGTTTTTTAATAGCTAGGAAATTTTTCGATGCTGCAAAATGAGGCTTCGTCAATTTCGGGACTTTCAACTTGGCTGGATAAAATTCTGCATTCTACATACGTTTAAGCTATCGGTTTTTTGAAACGAATTGGTTTTTGAGGCGAGTGATATGAAATGTGTGAAATTTATCCGCTTTCTGAAATTGCAGGATGCTATAAGTTTTTCGCGCCCAACGTGAGTAGAAATGATTCTGAGTTTCAAACTTACCTCCGAGGTGGTTTGATTTAAAGTGTCATTTCCTAGTCAGTCTCAGTCTTAACAGACAGAATTGATTTTGAGTAGTGCTTCTAAAAAAAGAGATATCGTTTTATTGTTACGATTCATGTCAAAGCTGGACTTAAATATTGGAAATGCAACATTGTTGTCAGTGCTCTCACCGCTCAGAATAATAAAAATCTGAGTTTAAATGATATCTTTGATATTTGGTTAGATATTCAAACAAATTATTAACAGTTTCTAACTGGAGAGTTTTTTTTCAATTAATGCAGCACTTCAACTATGATAGATGTATCCACCAGATTCATGTGCGTAGTATAAGCAAAATAATATATCCAATTGTATTTAGTTCCTCACTCGATTTCTGTAAAAAATACAAATTTATACTATGTCATCTAATGCAATGCTTTGAGACATCTTTCAAAAAACATTTGCTTGCGTTTCAAAATAGAGCTCAATTTGTAGAAGGAAAAAGTGGTGCCAGCGAATTTGGTGCCATCACTCTAAAAAGTGAGTCTATAATTAATACTTTGATAATAGGAAATATATTCATTTTTTCGTTTAAAATAACGAATCACAAATTTTTTTACACATTCGATGTGCATTTTTTGCTTTTACGTCATATCAGCTGAATAATACACACCTTTTTGTAAATTGATGCAAAAAGAGTGTGAATTTACTAGTTTGCTATGCACCTTTGCGCCGAAGCCATAAAATTGCATCATTATTTAGGGTAAAATTACACCATTTGGTCGTAAAAAAAATATTCTTTTTACGCCCTTTTGTAAATTTACATCTTTAATAGTAGGAAACCAGATTCCTACTATTATAAGGGTAAAATTCAACCAAAATTTTTTTGAGTGATTTTAGTTTAATAAGGATTCTGAAGAGCTTCATTATTTACAGTGGCGAGTTATCCAAAAACCTGGGTCAAAATTTTTTGGGCTTTGCTGTTGTTACTGGTGTCTAATGAACTAAGACAGGACAGGACAATTAGACGTGGGAATGCCTTTTAGCAAGAAACAGGAAAATGATGTGCGAAATATTCAAGCCATACGAAAGTTTTTGAATGGAGCTACTTAGAGGGAGAAAATGTTCCTAAAATTTGAAAAAAAAACGAGAAGATTGATGAAACCATGGCTTGATAAGGATTAAGATACATGTGAGGCACGTTGCAGATGATAAATCACTAACGAATTCGAGGTGAAGTGTTTTTACCGCCAAACACACAAAGATCGCAATGTAACCCTTCAGCAACCTGCTTCCTCGTCCACGTCTGTCCCAGAATACAAAGTGCCCACAATAGTCGAAACCTATATGTGTGACCGATCTAGAAATGTTCACCACAGGCATGGGCAAGCTCCCCATCAATTGTGACGATAGTCGTGGGTTCGCTCCTAAGCATTTCACGCATTTATGTATTTCACGCTTAATACAGTTGCGAACGTCAATAATCCAATAGTGTCTTCTCAGAATATTCAGTGTCAGTTGAGTTTGGCCATTTAATGTAGCTTTATGTATCTGTTGAATTAAGAGCTCAACCAATCTGCTTTTTTAGGAAGGATGATGAGATATTTAGTGTCATATGGTAAGTTTACTTACTATATGACACTAGAATTTCATTGCCGTCTAAGAAAGGATGTAGTTTCAACGGCTTGCGATGATTCTCTAAGCTAAGATAGACTTTGATCAGGCAATGCAAACTATTCGACAATTTGTGTCAACAGTTTGAAAATCATCCTACAAATCCGACCTTCTCAAAACTTGTTCTATTAACTATTGTAGAACAATTTCAAAACCTAAATACCTAACTTTGTATCATTTACTTTATTTATTAGGCTACACAATATAAGACTAGAGCCCTGAATGACTAGTGCACGCAATTGTGATTTATTACTATAGATATGCTTTTAAACCTGCTACTGAAAACTTTAATGGACTTTCCTATATTACAACTTCATAATTCTTTCATCGATGGCCATGTTGACAGCTTCCACTTAATAAAGTTATTTCAATACTAGTGGGTGGTAACGGCAAAGCAAACAACATTTATCATGTCATTCGGAAACTACACATCGCACTTAAAATTAAAATCATATCTATGATATAGATCGACTTGTCGTCGCCGCTTATTACACTGGGAAGTATTGAATTCGCAATATATTCAATCGTTCGTAACGCAAGAGTACTTGCACCTATCACATATCCCCCCCAAGGTTTATACTATGAATTATTTATTGACTGCAAAAGCATAAATTATCGCCTGAGCTAAGTTAAAGGTGGTCATGGTCATCGATGATTACGAAATAGCTGTAAACGTGAATAATTAATATTCCAACAAAAATGTCTTCTCTACGCTTGTCTCTATTACGAAAGAGATTTTTCATTGACACTGTAACGACATATGCGCAATTCTAATGCCCCGAAGTGTTCTGGCTGAGTTGTCTTAGGAAGACGTAGAGATTGGATTTCTAATGATTTGATAGGATTAATAAAACGGTGGAATTTTGTATAAAATACGCAACTGGAAAGATTGAAGAGATTTGTTGGTGGCAAAGATTTTTATGTAGGTGTAAGTCCCGATGAAGAGTTAATTGATTGTAACCTCTTTTGGGCTATGAGTGAGATGGATGATACATGAGTGAGCCGATCAGAATATACCGCTGTTACAAACAACAAAACGATTTGTATTCAAGAGTATATTTAGAGATTTATGACCAATAATTTGATTGCCGCCACAAAACTAAAATATATTTCAACCTAAAGTCTGGTCCATACATTTGCTGTTTTTTTGTGGGGCTTAAAGATGCAATCGTTTTGAAAGTAGGGAAAAATGTTCACACAAAAGTTTAACTATTTAAGAAAAGCAGTCGCAGTCAATAATTAATTTCAAATTCATACGATTGCTCATCCGGTACGGCGATAATTCTATAACTCTTCCAAGACCCGCACCGATAAAATCAATTGCAATTAGATGCGTGAGTACAAATTGTGGGAAAATTGTCAGATAGCACAAAAAAAAATAAAATAAACCGGCCCATATCAACCACAATAAACTCAGATTCCCATTGTTGACACTGATTAATTAATTCATCAGATAACCCAAATCATCTCGGCTCACCGGACATACTCTAACCACGAAATTACTATATTGCCTATTTAATATACAATCTGCATAATTTGACGGTGCGCGGCCAGTAACTTTCGCTCTATTACGAAAATTAAAACTTTCTTGTCGAATTCAGAACACATACACTACTATTTCCAGCCATGTTCATATCCGGAGCTTTTCAAGTGCTGGGCGATCTTTATCTGTTCGCGTCATGTCAATTTCAAAATACACCGACTCCACCCAGAATATGTGTGCTGTGACGAAAAAAGGTTGCCACTGCTATATCAACAGCAGCCATTCTCCCAATGTTTCACTGAAACATATTAACCCAATTCCTCGTGGACCCTAATCATTTACAATTTACAATCAGTCATCTCATCCGTTGTGGTACCAGCGAGTCATACTATATTCTTAATTCAGTAAAATGCCCGTGATTTTCTCACAGGTGCTCATTTCGTTTCGACTTCGTAACGAAACAGTTTAACGGAAGGCTAGAGATTTTGACACCACCAAAGGTGCATCAAACCAGCGGATTTAGAAGGCGGACGGATACAATTATGCATAACAAGATTACTTTTTGATTATTATTTTCAAGTTTGTATTTTGAATAATGCTCGCGGACGATTCTGGACGTTGCAAAACAATGGAAATGAATTTGAAATTAATTTCCCGTGGTAATTGTAATCAGAGCTGTTCTATTTTTGGTTATTTGATCATGGATGATGATCTGTTGTTGCTTCATGGTCAAGAATTTGAATCGGAGTGGGCAAATTGTGAATGGAATAGTTTTGATTGAAATTTGGGTTTGGTGAATGTGGTGGAATGAAGTGAGATGATCTTTGGGCTTTTTTTTTTTAAATTAAAGGAGTTAAATATTTTAATTTAGAGTATCTATTTTCGCCTTAGAGTTTTTTTGCTTTATCAATATTTGAACGGTAATCAGCCCTCTTCTTCAAAGTCCATTGCATTATGTACGCTGTTAAGTCGACCAAGTTACTGGCTTAAGTCTTTCGGTGTGCCTCTTATTCTGGGGGCTGACTCTAATGCGCATAATGAAGTATAGGGTAGCTCCAAAATAAATGGTCGTGGTGAGGAACTTTTTGACTTCATCCTTGTCCACGACCTTTTCATCGCCAATACTGACAGTGAACCAACCTTCCTTACCTCAAATCGTAGGGAGGTTCTTGACGTTGTCTTGATCAGTTGGCGGCACTCACATTTTCTCCGTGACTTCTACAGGAGTGCTTTTTCTCTGACCATAGGTACATTTCGTTTAACGTGGCTGGCCGCAGCTCTGATGAGCAGGTAGCCTTTATTAACAGGAAAAGAACGGACTGGAAGTTATTTAAAGTTCTTGTCCGATCCTCACTGGACATTGAGCATTGACTACTACCATGAATAAGATCAGGTAGTTGACACCCTCACTAGTTCTCTCAGCTCCGCGTCTAGGACACCGTGTAAACCACCCAAAGCCAGAGGGAATCCCAAACCTCCCTGGTGAAATATAGAGATCAGCTTCCTGCGAAGAGAGTGTAGGAGGAAGTTAAACAGCCCGAAAAGACCTAATGACTGGTCGACGTATAAAATGAAGCTTAAAGCTTTTCAGTATGCCGTACGCAAGGCAAAGAGGTCCTCATGGATATCTTTCTGTGGAAACGTAGAGAGTCTCAGCGAGGCAAATCGCTTTCGTAAGGTCTTAAGCACGACACCGAAGGCTATGGGGTGCATCATGAACCCTGAGCAAAGATACATTAAACGTTCTTATGGACGCACATTTTCCGAGCAATTATTGCCCTATAGAAGCGGTGTACCAAACGGAGCAAGCTTAGAGTTCAATGCCACCGTTCAGAATATCAAATTCTCAACTGAGGTGGGCTATTAACTCCTTTGAGCCGTATAAATCTCCGGGAAGTATCGCCACCATAGCTCAGAGAGATCTATAACGCTTGCCTTTGCCTCTCGTATGTTCCCACCAGCTGGCGGGAAACTTGAGTTGTGCTTATCCCTAAGGCAGGAAAAGTTTCACAAGTTAAGCCGAAGGACTATCGTCAAATAAGTCTTAACTCTGTCTTGCTTAAGATTTTGGAAAGGATCATTGATTGCCAGATTAAAAGATCAATCAATCCTGTGTTCATCTCGCAATCACAGCAAGCCTATTCCAGAGGTAAGTCGGTTGAGACTGCTCTTCACGTCCTCATTGAGCAAATTGAGAAATCTCTTGCTTTACACTGCTGTGGTGTAGCCAATTCTGTTGTTTGGGGTGGCGTTCTGGAGGCAGGCTGCTCTTAAGGCTACCTGCAAACGGCAGCTTGAAAAGTGCGGAGAATGGCTGCACTACTGGTAACTGGAGGCACTTTTTGTGCTGCTACATTGGCTGCCAACCAACCTACTGATCTCACAGCAAGCTAATCTTGTTGCTGTGAGACTAAATTGTATCCCAGCATGGAATAGGACAGAGTTCGGTCATGCGAGTACCCGCACCAGCGGTTGTTGACTACATCGCCCCACAATGCCTACTAGATTTGGAGTTCACAGCTCGCATTCCTGGGAGGGATGAATGGCGTGATGACGTCACCCTCGAAAGTCGGATTATCCATGTGTACACCGACAGCTCAAAGCTAAGCAATAGAGTCGGGAGTGGTGTATACTCAGATGAGCTGAATCTCAAGCTGTCCCTCCGTCTACCAAACCACTGTAGTGTCTTTCAAGCAGAACTTGCGGCTATTTTACAAGCAATCGACTGGCTTCTGTGTAACTGAATATTCGAGGTCAATATTGATATTTTCACAGATAGCCTAGCGGCTTTTAAGTCCCTTACTGGTCCTTGTACAGTGTCCATGATTGTCGATGCATGCCGTGCATCTCTTAGGGAGATATCAATGATTTGGGTACCTGGACATAGGGGCTTTCAGGGCAACTGTGAGGCCGATGAGCTAGCAAGGCTTGGAACCTTGTTACCGGAGGTCTCTTGCTCCTCAATAGGAATACCGATGACATCGGTCGAATTGGCCATCAGGCAAAAATATCTGAGGACACTAGGAAGTCCTGGGCGAAGGAATCATCCTGCGCGATAGCAAGGCAGTCCTGGTTATCCATGGATGCGCATCGCACCAGGCAGCTTTTAGGGGTAACTCGAACCGCCCTGCATTTCACTGTGGACGCTCTAACGGGCCACTGCCTCATGGGGCGGCATGCGCAACGATTGGGCGTAGAGTTTAACGATCTCTGTCGGAGCTGTGGCTCTGAGGACGAGGAGGAAGCCGTCCTCCATCTTATGTTCCAGTGCCCGGCTTTGGCAAGGAGAAGGTTGGCGGCACTTGGTGCACCCTTTCTCTCAAACCTGACGGAACTGCCCCTGGTCAATTTAAAGGGGATAGTCCGGTTTGTCAAAGGAAGCAGATGGTTCCCTGATTTCAGTGATTAGGAGAGAGTCAGTAATTTATTGTGGCATCACAACGGGCCTCTCTTGAGCCTATATGTGTCGGTCGTCAGACCTCTGTAGATCGGCAGCCACTTCAACCTACCTACCTACCTTAGGTCCACATAATCCTATATCAAATCGTCAATCAAATTACCTAAAACACTTAGAGTCAATCTTGAAATCTGAACATCTGTCAAATCGAAATATTGGGTATCTAGCTTTGTGTTTGCTTTGTCTGATCGAAACTTTTTTTTTTTTTACATATTTTTGAAAATAAACAAAATCGCATCAAAATTATCTCTGAAAATTCGCACACAGAATTTCAAGGAAAAAATCACTAGTTTATTGCTGGTAAAAACAATCAGTCTGAATAAAAATGAAACCAATATCACGCTTTAGTTTTTTAATGTTTTTTATTAGCTGTATAAATTGAGTTCAAATATCTTGAGTGGCGTTTGAATAACAGTGGTGGCCAACTTTGAATACATAGTTCTGAGAAATATTTATTTAAAGCTCTACACTCGATTTATGTACAGAAATATTAATTATTTAATTACTTACATCAAGTTATTTATTCCTGGGTCATATAATAATTCTTCTACCACAATGAAAGTATATTTCCTATGTTGCATTCTGTCTTCCCTAGTTTTTTTCATCAATGCGTTTGCCTGCCACCTTTACACGCCCAAAATCAGTTTTTATGGAAAAGAAAATATTTAAAAAAATATTCTTTTCAACACTTCATCATAAATGTAACGAAAAATAAATCAAACTGTCAATATATACGTACGTATTTCAAATATTTTTATTACTTTTTACTTTATATATATCCATCTGCATAATATATTGTGTATATGTATATATAAAAAATCAGAATCAAAACCACGTAAAAAACATACTTACTAACAAAAACAATTTCGGTCTATTGGCATTTCGATTATCATGATTGGAAAGAAACAGTATTTACACATATTGCTAACATTATAATGAAAGTATCTTGTTACTGATATTTTCTAGATGAGAATCAATCATTGAATTTTGAAAGGATATTCTGTATTTATGCGTTGACATATTGGTTATTGAAAAAGTATTTTGCTGAATGGTGTTTTCAGGTTGCATTATTGTGCATCATATCACAAAAAGCATCGAATGTATCATGTTGTGTTTTAAAAACCAATATTCGATTCGATTAGTTTCGCTGTTTTTCGAAAAATATACTTTACATACTAAATGATGCATGTGATTTTCATTTGATGATTTTTTTTTATATTTCTGCTATTGGCCACATTGAAAATATCGAATTTACATAATAAAAATCATTTTCCATTTTACAGTCATATATTAGAGCTATCTTAGACGAACATCATGTTATACATTATACTTCATAATTTTTTCGGTTATCAGTTTTCTATATTTTGCTGTGAAGCCATATTAACATGCAAATTAGACGTTTTTTTTGGATTTTTTATTGTTTTTTGTTTTGTTTTAGAAAGAAACTAGTGTTCATTATTCGCAATTGAAATTAAATGTAAAGAGGTTTCAAGATAAGTAATTAAATCATTTCCATAACGAGGAATAGTCCTATAATAATTTAAATTTTAGATTGCATTCTGAAAAAATATCTACATTTCAAAATTTTCGAATTGGATGGAATTTTTTTTATACAAAATATTTTTTTCAATGAATGTTCAAAGAAAAAACTTTACTTATGATACAAAACACAACATACAATTTTCATTTTGCTTACATAAAATTGAATACAAAGAATTGAGTTTTAGTTAAAATTCTATTGCTAAATAACTGCCTGATGTTTTTTTTTGTGATCTTCAACTTTGATGTATTTCTGTCATTGTTCCCAGTGTGATGTAATAAAATGCGAACAGAAAATAGCATTTTTAACACAATACTATAAATCGTCGTTATTCTATTGCATACTGTGATGAGAAGAGCATAACAAGAGATACGTTGAATATTTTTTTTTACCATTTTCATTTAATATTTTTTTTTCTTCTGTCGAATATAAAAGTTTCTGCCAGTTTGATTCTTGCTGCGCAAATCATTTCGCTCAACACCTGTGAAATAGAAAAAAGAAGAAAAAACTGTTGAAAAAAAATTCTGGGAAATTTAAAGTGCTTTGAGGAAAAAAAAGTAGTCTATTGATTGACACTTGTGCTAAGGTGGAAAAAGAGTATTTTATATGAAGCAGGAGAGCTTTGAGGATACTAGCCGCCACTGCATGGGGTATACGATTAATTGAAACGAATGAATGGATTTCATTAGTATTTTTGCAGCTTTTTGGCGTTTTTTTCATCCGACTAAAAATGATCTGGTTAGTGGAGTCTCGTTGATTTGATATTATGAGTTGAATGCGATCAGTGAAATTTAGACAAGTGAATTACCAGCAATTATCGTGCTTGGTCTCGGTTGAATGGTGTGAACGGAAATTATGAGTGATTTGATGAGTGCTGAAATGTGCTGCAATATTGTGGGTCATATCTGTATTGCCATATTGAATAGACATATAATTTTAGAGACTAAGAGAGTAAACTTAACGGATCATTGTTTCTTGGGAATGCTGGTTCATTTGCATTCGCATTGTTTTTCGGAGCTTTTGTGGTTAATTCCAATCTTTTTTTCAAAGTCAGAGAAAGAAAACTGTATGCAGTCTCATAGAGTGAACAGCATTGAAAATTTATTGAAGGTTCAAATCAAACATACGTAGGAGTCCATCTTCTTTAAGACTAGCCTTGCAGGACATCTAAATACGCTTACATTGTTTTTTTTTTTTTTGACACAAAATCGCATTATATTATCACATACTTTCGCAAATGTTTCAAGAAATAACGACATTCAAAATTTGATTGATTTTCACGCGTTCGTACACCCACTGTGTTGATTTTTAACTGACCTAATTCTGAACGAATCCGAACAATAATTACAAAACGATAGAACTTTCCGATCATTCCTTCACCGAAACAATACCCGTTCTTATTCTTCTTCAAATCGATTGAATTCCTTTTCTATTACGAATGCACTCTTAATTAAATTGAATTTTCGACATAGTTTTTTTGTCCTTTTTTTTGTTTTTTTTCTTCAATGCGCAAATCTGTTTTTCAAAGTCCCTGCTTTCAATATTGATTATGGCAGCATTAAATTCACACAAAAGATCTCTTCTTGTTCGTATGTTTTGCAGAAATCTATAACCATAACAATGCTAGAATCGCACAGCATGATCATCATAACTGTTTTCAAGTATTGGCTTCGATCGATAGGTGGTCTTCGAAATAGGCGGTATATTACTGAGTAATACGATTTGAGGGTTTTTTTTACCCAGATAGTTTCGATATAGACACGATATGAGTTCAATACTCTGTTGTATTGGTTGCGTTTTGGATAACAATATAATTACTCTAGTTGCAGTTGTTTGTCTCTCAAAGATGACATGCCGCGCAGTTGACTTGAAAAGAAGAAGAAGATGAAGAATGATTGAATAATGCTCTCGTGTTGTAATAGGTTGAGTGTAGATAAGGAAAAAATTTGAATGAGGAGAAGTAGTTGTAGTAGAAGTCATGAAATCGATGGTTCTCGGTAGATAGGCCCGTTGCAGAAACAAAACAGTCAATAAATCAATTGAGACTCATACAGTTACATCACAGATGATGTCTGACTGATACCTTTCATGAAGTAGGTTAAAAAAAAGAATTTCATGAACGGGCTACGGATACAAATCAAAACCCGACAACGAAGCAAAGGAGCCAAATTCATTTCGACATGATAAACAGCTTTAACATTCTAATGACGCGTATTGAGCATGTTTGCCGATTCCCATCGTTTACTCTATTGCTAATTTGTTGTATGGATTGCTTACTGTTTATATAGATTTTGGGCAAGGAATGTAAAAAAAATGTATGCAACTTTAACAATAAATTGATCTGGAAGAGCGCCAAACAGTTATTTGTTTAGATAGTTTACGCATGGCGCACGAAAGCAATTCGACTTAATTGATGAACGAGCGATTATGAAAATGGTTGAATGAAAAAAAAGTGAATGGCAAGCTTGTAGCATACTTATGACAGTTTTGTAAATAGCCTGATTGTTTTCTTTTTTGGTTTTCTTTGTCAGAAGTTGTGCAAATTTATGGATGGTAGCTGAAATAAAATTGACAAAACAGTTATTCATTTTTCCAAAAGACGGAACAACTTAATTGATTGTGTATCGAAAAGTACTTAAACAAAATACTATTTAAAAGACTCAACTCAAATTGCTGGGATTTTACTAGTAGGAAATAGGTTAGGTTAGGTTAGTAAAGAGGGCTGCCGGGAAACCCGGCTTGGATTAGGCCACCAATTTGAGCCCATTTGCCACCCTCCGCTGGCTAGCTTCGCCAAACTGGATCACCTAACTCAGCGTGACGGTGCTGGCCACCTCTGCTAACCCTTGAAAGTGGTATGCACCAAAAATTTTGAAGCGTTTATTACTTAGGGCCGGACAATTGCAGAGAGTATGCTCGATGGTGTCCTCTTCCATCTCGCACCTCTTGCATAAATTGCTGGATGTTAGTCCCATTCTCTTCACATGAGATGCGGTAAGGCAGTGCCCTGTGAGCAAGCCGACCGTGGCTCTCAAGCAGTTTCTGCTGAGCTTGAGCAGTTTCCTGCTTTTGCTTGGATCAGGTGATGGCTATAATGTCCTGGCCACCCTGCAATCTAGCCTGTTTTCCCATTCGGACTTTAGTTTGGCCCATATGGCGGCATCAAGTGTGTTTGTGGCGTCAGCGATTGACCGAGGTACAGTGATGCAGGGGCAATTGCTAGCTCCTGAACCTTTCCTCGCCAATTCATCAGCTTTTTTGTTGCCTACGACCCCACTATGCCCTGGCACCCACATAATCCGGATAGGAATATGCCTTGCCTTTTCATTGAGAGCCTCTCTGCAAGCGTTAACAGTTTTTGAAGAACATCTGTAAGACGCAAGAGCGAGAATGGCTGCCCTACTGTCGACGCAAATGGTCATTGGTCTGGTTGATATACCGCTAATTGACTCAACTGCCATGCGTATAGCATGTAATTCAAACTGAAAGACGGTAGCATGGTCCGACAGTCTACACCACAGGTTAAGGCTCAAATCCGTAGAAAACACAACCGAGCCAACTTCAGTGTCAATCTTTAACCCGTCCGTGTAAATCCAGGCGCCCCCATCGGTAGTAGCTTCCTATTTCTTCCAGTCTGTTCTTGTGGGTATCTTGACCTGGAAATTCCTGCCAAGATATATTATTTTGCTCATGTGGTCCGTGTCTTCAGCAACGAGCCCAAATCTTTTGCGGCATTCTGTAAGAATACCGCTGTGGCCCCACTGATCTGAATCGTTCCACATGCCAGAACTTTTAGCGCATATCGCCGCTAAGCTTGCGCTTCTAAAGATGAATCGATCTAGGGGCATGAGTCCCAAAATCATTTCCAACCCAGCCGTTGGGGCGGTTCTTAAAGCGCCCGTAATACATATGCAAACTAATCTTTTTAGGAGGGTCTCGTAAAATTAAAAGTTTGAGTCATTTCAGTGTTCATACTGGGAACTTTTCTACATAAAAGGTTGGATCATACAAATCTGGAACGATGTGTTTTTTCCTGGAACCATGAGGTGGTCTTGAAGCAAACGATATGTTGAATGGCTAGTATCAGAACACGAACATAACTAACAACTGGGACAGGATTGTTTTTTTTTATCGTGTCTGGCCCATGGTTAAGCGAAACAACAATTTCAAGTTGTGAGGTAATCTTTAAGCAGGGTCTATTGATAGATCAAAGAAGAAAATCAGTCTTTACATCAGTACGAAATTGATGCAGATTTCCTTATCATATGCGCAAAGGGTTGGTTTGGAAAGGTTTTGATCCTTTGCGGCCATTATCAAACACTGGAGACAAGATTATAATCGAATCTGGTTTGGGAATCTCCAATGAGGTTTTAGTTTTTCGAATCCGCATTGCTAGAAATACAGTCATAACGTATTTTCGTTTATGGCAAAAAAAACTTTTTAGACAGCAAATATACCAAGTATAAACTTTTATATGCAAGTCTAAAATAATTGTAGCGAGAGAAACCCAGACATAATTCAAATTTAGTTAGTGTTTTACGATTTGCTATCGAATTACTTTCTGGGAAAAAAAATTACGAAACCGCAAATATAAAAGATGGCTCTGAACGAGATTCAGACACACGAATTTACCGAAAATTCGAAATTCGTTTTGAATCTTGTGGTCTTTTTTAGCATTAAGCAACTTACAACAGTTCCAACAATATTTGAGAACATCTTTCGTTCCGAATTGGGCACATTAATACACATATTTTTAATTATGTTTTAAAAATTTTAACAGATATTTTAAAACTACAATTTCTTTTTATCGAAAATTTTATCATTTTAACTTAATATTTAACGCAAAAATATATTTCTTTCATATGCATTTTTTTCTGTATAAAATTTGCAACTATTTAGAGATTTTCAGAACTAGAGCGGATGCTGTTCTGACCATTTTGCATGTCCGCGAAGAAGATTTTTCTGAAGTTGAGCTGATTGGATATAATTTAAAACACTCTAATTAATTAGGAATTTCTATATATATATCTTCTATATCCTCTCTTTTTGGAGTACAATTTTTCGTAATGATAATTTTATTTGGCTCAATTAAAAATGTTCTACTTATTTGCATTAATTTTTTTACATGATGCTGTGAATCGGTGAGTGCATAAAAATATAAAATAATAATGAATAGAAAAGTAGAAAACTTATTTGGAAATCCCAAATATTTTCGAGTATTTTAATTAATTTAATTTAAAACGAGTGTCAGCAAAGAAATTGTTAATTCGAAAAAAAAACTTCAAAATGCTAAACTTACCTATTTACAGAGCATTCATTTTGCTTTTATTTATGGGAATGAAGTCTACTGCTATGCATCCACCCATATTATACATTTCTTAGCTTTATCCACTGATGCCAAAGCTGAACTGAAGGGATGCCAGCTGACTGCTGTCACTGAAGCACTGCGAAAGAAAGAACCACTCGTCCTTCAGATTTTGTAAAAAAAAAATGGGAGAGAGAAAAGAAAAGCAATTTTCACAACAACCAAGCAATGTTAGATGTAGGACTAAAGACTATTAGGAAAAATGCGTTGTTTATTAACAAATAAATAGCCACAAAGTACCGACATAAAAATTACAGAATCAGAGTTTATTTTAATCTTAGAGCTCAAATATAGTTTTTTTTGACAAAAAGACCATCAATTAAAAAACAAAACAGGTTTGCAGACTGCACCAAGCAACATTGAATACCGATATTTGAATACAAATATAAACGAAACAAAATTTAAGTAAAATTTGCTCGAATAAATAATTTAGGGATAAGATTTCAACAATTTCAATTCAACTTACGTGTGCTCTCTTAAAACTGTCTCCAGCTGTCCATTGATATTCCAAATGAATATCGAACCATCGGACGATCCGGCAGCTATCCGACTGGCGTCCATATTGAAGGTAACACGTGCCCAATCACAGCCTACTTTGAAGTTATCATTTCTGCAAAAGGAAATCGAAAAATGCGTCATCAGACAAACTCATTTTTTCCATCCAGCGCTCAGTATTTTTAACTTACGAAAATGTTCCTATGATTTGATTCATTCGAAGATCTAATAGTTTAATAGTATCATCTCTAACGCAACTAAGCAGGTACTTGCAGTCTTTTGACAGGTCTAGTGATGTAATTTTCCCTTGAAGGACAATATCATTGGACGAACAGTCGGTTCTTGTGTCCCAGAAGCGAATTTTCTTATCGAAATGTCCGCTAATTATCGTCGATCCCGAACTATCCGTTGTGACTAAATCATTGCAACTCGACCCGGCAAATTTCGTTTCGGTACACGCTTTACTTCGTAGATCCCAGATTTTCAAGGTACGATCGTGGCTGCCCGTCACGACTTTTGACGGTTCGCCAAGGAACTTTGCTGCCATCACTTTACCGCTGTGACCCGTTAGCGTATGCTGAAACGAGAAAAAATAAATTGAATTATATGAGCGAATTAGGTCGTCTTCGAAGCTAATGCCGAACAAAAAAACTGAACTTTTCCGGGAATAATTGCGAAAAAAACCACCAATTTCTGATCCATTAGCAAACAAATGCGCATCACGACTCATTATACGGATGCTCAATCACCCAATTCTAGAAGCAAACCTCAGCACTAATCCGTGACTTCACCAAATTTTCCACTTTCATGAGTATCTTCTTCGATGACCATTCATACGGCCTAGCAGAGATCTAAGAAGCATTGCGCATAATGCATACTGAACGCACTAGAATCATTCGAATACTTCCTATAAATGAAAATGTTCCGGTCGAGGAAACTGATCTATATTTACCACTACATTACACCAGTATCAAACAATCCCGCTGGGTCTTTGCAGTTTTCCGCCGCATTTTTCGCATTCGCTCGGAATCAATGAAGAGACGAGAATCAACTAAGAAACTGAAACGGTGATAGTGTTCTTATCTTTGCAGACGATACTTCTTCAAGTGCTGTCTTATCTCAATCCCAGTTTGCGCACTCTGCGTCTGCTGTAGCTGTTTCTTTGCGATATCACGATTTCGACTAACATGCTCGTATTCGGCCGGGAATTACTGGAGTTTTGCGTTTAAACAAGAGAAAATCAAGAAGACAGCAGCGACGAATTTACCGCTAGAAATTATCATATCTTCCCGCTTAGCGAATGCATTGTCTTGATTTCACTTTGGGCACTGTACCCGTATGTACATACACTCGTCTTGTATCTGGGCAAGTTTCAGTCAGACCCATCCGTATACGACGAACGACCCGAGTTGCTTGTAGTCCATATTTAATATGGCTAATGTGAGAAATCAGAGCATTCCCAGAAACAAGAAAACATTTCTTGTAGTTTTCGCGCGTGTAAAATTTACTGACCGTGTCCTCCGGGACTTGAGATGGTCCAATACGGCTTGCATGGACTGATGGCTCCGAGAGAGAGAGAACAGGGTGAAAAAGCAGACAGTTGTTGGAACATTAACTAATTACAAAGATCATGTTAAACAAACTGAACTGATGCATAAATTAGCGTGCAAATGATTTGTCTGGCTTCCGGCTAGGTAACGATGATTTGCAGATAAAAATTCGACAAAAGATACAAATCTGATTGTAGCGAGACCATGAAATGTTTCAAAAGATCATTAGAATTTTACAGCATCTCATCGCGAACCTACCGGACTCTCCTCTAATCTTAGAAGAAAACATTCAAACAGTAAAATACCTTCCTTCCACTCCCGCCAAGAAGCCATCGCACCAGTGCCATTAATTAGTTCTAATTCTTGCACTCGGAACGCATTTGAAATTTTAATTTTCCGAACGGAACGGATCGGAACAAACATCAAAGTGCAAGCAACCTCCGATGCCTTTTCCATGGCGCTCTTTTGAAGTATGTACATACTTCACTTAACTTTGTAATTCATTTTGACGGCGTTGTACTCGAACAATGCATACGACGACAGTGACTCTGTTCGGAAAATGTGATTTGAATTAGAGTGTTCAGTTAAGCTTTGAGCCACGACAGCCTTCCGGGGCAGTTAGGTTTGCGCAGAGTTTATGCACAAGATTTACTGCACTTTGTGAAAATGCTTTCGAATACCAATGTAACAAAAGTATGAGATCACACGTTTGAAATTCACAGGAGATTGCTTGCGGCTGTTGGACTTATGATGGCGACAGTGATAAAGAACTTTGCAGTTAGATGGGAAGTTTTTTTTTGCGGAAATTTCGAATTGGCTAATCGAAATTATTAAATTTGAAAGGTTTGAGTGCGTTCAGTAGCTATTCTTCTGAGTGTTTTGGTCGTAATGATTTAATGTACGGGGAAAAATTTACTGTTCACAAATTCAAACACTCATACCAAACATGTGAGTTTTTCGCGAAACCCTGAGATCGAACGGGAAAGTGGATAAAATGTGGTAATTGCGGTAGATAACCAGATTTTTATATATTTAATAAATTTTATTTTTTTTGTGAAATTTTGCACACTTGTAGCTTACACAACTGTTTACAATAAATAAATTAAGAAAATCGAAGGTGCGCATATTGAAATATTCAAGGATAATGGACCCTGTAATGATCATTTTTATTCTTTTTGGCCAGGATGTTTCTCGCGCTATTTTTTTTAGGATACCTACACTTTGCCCTTTTCAACTAGCTGTATTTGAAGGCTGTACATTAAGTAGAAGATTTTATACAATTTTTTGAATGCAACACGAAGCGACGTTTCTCAAAAACTTCAAAAGACCATATTTCCCCAAATATACCATATTTTTCAAAAATATATCATTTTCGTTAATTAGCTCACCAGCTTTTTTGAATACCTAAATATCTCCAAATTCCAAGGAGGTGAGTCCAAAAACTATCTGAAAACTGATCGATTTTCCATGGAATTACCCCACTCTTAAAAAATTTAATTAATGCATCCTGCAAATTTTAGTGATTTGATTTATTTTTGATTTATTTAGTGATTTATTTGGTACGTATTCAATACAACAGGCAAAACTGCCCAATTACAGATTGGATACCATGAACAAAATAAAATAACAAGAACTAAATGATAAAATAATATAAAATAATTAAAGTTAAAATAATATAAAATAATTAAAGTTAAAATAAAATAAAGTAACAAAAAAATAAAAATATAATATATATAAAAATAAAAATATTCAAAAAATGCAAGTAATAAATAAGAAAGTAAAATTAAGTAGAGCAAAAAAGAAAGAATCCATTATAAACAAGAATAGAAAATAAAACTAATTAATTAGGATCGAAAATTTTACTACGTACCATATTTTTGAAAATGGCAATAGATTGTGGAAGAGGACCAAGTTGAAGACTATTTTGAGTGTGCAAGAGTCGCAAAACGGGAGAGTAGAAGAAAGAGTCAGTACGAGCATACGATACTTCAAATAAAATAGAGGACCTGATTGGCCTTACGGAGTCCCGCTCAATGAACAAAAATGCTAATGAGGAAGAAAGGTAGCCGCGACAGATTTTGAACAGGAAACACTCATCCAAGTAAACTCTGCGCTGCTCAAGGAGAGGAATGCTGAGAAGAGATAGACGCTCACTATAAGGTAAATACGACAGACTATATTTAAAAAGTAAAGTACGTGTAAACTTGCGCTGAACTGATTCAACAGCGTCAGAGAGGTATTTGAAACGAGGACACTACACTTGACTGCAGTATTCAAGTACAGAACGGACTAGGGTAATAAACAGGTGGACACAAGTAGAAATACTAAATGAATTGTGGCAGGAACGAACCACGAAGCCAGCAATTCGAGAAGCTTTTCTAGTGATAGTAAGTCGAATTTCAGTTTGCGATCAAATGTGACCCCAAGATCTGAGAAATGCTCGACACAAGAGATGATAGTACCATTAATAGCATAAGGAAAGACATGAGTATGAAGCTTATGGGAAAAAGACATAGAAAAACACTTGGAAACATTAAGGGACAAACAGTTAGTGTTACACCAACCAGCGAGAGCAAGCAAATCATCCTGAAGAAGCAGAGAGTCATCAGTATTTTTGATCACTCGGAAGATTTTTAAATCATCTGCATATAGAAGACATGAAGACTTAAAAACCGTGGGAAGGTCATTGATAAATAGATTGAACAAAAGTGGTCCTAAGATAGAACCTTGAGGAACACCAGAAGAAGGGGAGAAAGGTGAGGACGAGACGCCGTAAGGGGTTGTAATGAAACAAAATCGAGATGACTAGAACAGGATAAAATCACGAGTTTTGAAAATTAACACGTAGGCTTTTCTAGAACCATACAATTTAATTTAAAATTGTATGCATCATACAAAATTATTCATTTTAAGAAAATTAAAATAATTATATTAGGTGTCTGCAGATGAAATGGCCGATTTAGCAATGATATAAAGTTGGCTGCAATTTTAGTGTATTATGTTGGCACAAGGCGGCGCAAACGATATGATATATTGAAGTATAAATACTGCTACTTTGGTTTATGGAGTCATTTCTGTTTTGCACTTCATAGTGATCGTAAAAACAAAAAGAGAAAGTGAACATGGAAGTGAATCAAAAACGGCTACTTTTACTATAAGAATTTAAATTAGAGCACAACGCAACGGAAGCAACGAGGAATATCAACAGCGCATTTGGGCCAGATACAGTTAACGAACGAACCACTCGGCGGTGGTTCGAAAAATTTCGATCCGGAGATATGGACCTTGGAAGTGAGCCACGTGGACAGCCAGGACCATCGATCGATAACGACGAGCTGCGTGCATTAGTGGAGTCTGACCCCCGCCAAATCATAAGGGATCTTGTTCGAGAAATTAGGCGTTCACAATTCGACAGTTTGCCGCCACTTGCAACAACTTGGAAAAGTGAAAAGGCTTGACAAATGGGTTCCGCATGATTTTACCGAGCAAAACCTGACGTGTCGAATGGAGATTTCAAGTTCTCTACTCTCCCGCAACAAAAAGATACCGTCCTTGCACCGAATTGTGACCTGCGATGAAAAGTGAATTTTATACGATAATCGTCGCCGATCGGCTCAATGGCTAGATGCCGATGAAGCGCCAAGGCACATGCCGAAACAAAACCTTCATCCAAAGAAAATAATGGTAACTCTTTGGTGGTCTGTAGCTGGAGTTATCCACTATTTGTTCCTGCAACCTGGCGAAACCATCAACGCTGAGAAATACTGTGCTCAACTGAAAGAAATGCATCAGAAATTGATAGTCCAACGACCTAGGCTTGTCAACAGGGATGGAGTGAAACTGCTTCATGCTAACGCACGACCTCATGTATCGAGAACAACGGTCCAAAAATTAAACGAGTTGTGCTATGAGATTCTTCCTCACTCTCCATATTCACCAGACTTCTCACCAACAGATTACCATTTCTTTAAACATTTGGATCACTTTTTGACAGAAAAAAGATTTAATAATGAAGCTGCTGTCAAAAATGCCTTCAAGGAGTTTATTCGAACCAGAAACTCGGCCTTCTACAAAACTGGAATAAATGTACTTGTATCTCATTGAGAAAAATGTGTTGCATCTATTGGTACCTATTTTGATTAAATAAATTGTCTTTATAAAAAGTTACAGCTGTTTAAAAATGTATTACTAAATCGGCCATTTCATCTGCAGCAACCTAATAATTATATGCTAATTAAAAATATCGTCAGCCTCAAAGTACTTCCAAAAATTATTGTTTATAGAATCAAACAAATATTTTTCCTTGATTAGCGTGCCTGGCCGTAAGTTTTGAAAATGAATAGAAATGAAATAAACAAGCGAAAAAAACAAAGCAATCTTTCAAAATAAAAATGAACATTAAAATTAGCATTAAATTACTTTAAATTCACATCTAAGTAAGAAACTCTAAACATGTTGTTTCGAATTGAGCAAAGAAATAAAAATAATAAGCTAAAGGCTATCAATCAAATAATTTTTTCTAGCTCAAAAATATTTTAAAATGAGATTAAAAAATTAAATGTTTATTTAAACTCATGCCATATTTCCTGGAATTAATAATTTGTAATACTTTTTTTACGAGACAAACTAAATTCAGTTTCCATTATTTCCTGTTTTTCTTATAATGTTCAATGTATCTTAAAGTAAAAACCCGAAAATTCAGAATTGAAGTATTTACATTGCGGTGATAGTAAAGATGTGCATTTTGGAAGCATTTTGTGGGCGCTTAAATTTGTTTGCATGAAGATACTGAAAGAATTACAGCACGTCAAGGATGCTTGTTTTGTCAATGTTTTTTTTTTTGTCAGTTCAATCCTGGCTCATATCCTGTGCAATTTACGGTGTAATGTTTTGAATCAAAGGGCTATTTTTCGTGCTAGTTTTTATCGTTTTTGATACTGATTGCTCATGCTTGCCGTAAATGAAAACTGATATACGTATGTGTCGTATTTTTGCAGTTATTTACTACAACATTATATCCGTTGTCATATCAATAATGACTTCTATGCTTGCTTCGAATAAGAAGTATGCAAAAACGAGGTAATTATGCAATTGTGGCCTAGGTCTCTCATTTAATTAGCATAATTTTTCACTACAACTAAAAACAAATAACATACAAATTTTTAGAAATGTAAGAAAGTTAACCTAAAATACGCTAATCAAAAGTCTATTCTATCGTTGCGTATGATATATTCATGAAATTAATTCGACCACTCAAACTAAAAAAAAGCCTAATTTCTTTCAATAAATCTAACACTATTAAGTCATTTAATGGTCGCTTATCAAGTCCAATTTACTTAACATATTTATGGAGCTAATTCAATTTACATGAACTAAACAAACACCCACTGATTCTGCTTGAAATCTTCAACCAACAAAAATGCAGTCCCATCAACAATCTACACATTCAAATCTCATCAGTGCACTCGTTTATTAATTTTACCTGATATGTAAATAAACCACGGTTTGTCGCTGGGGAGATTGTCGAAATGCGGTCAAAAGCATTCATCTAATCATAGTCCGCGACCATGTATTGTCTACTCGATTCACACAAGCAATAAGTAAGAGCCGGCGAGATAAGTGTGAACTGTAGGTGGGTTCTTGTGGTTTCCTCATCAATAACGCACCGAGTGGCCACCAACTACTCAAAACACGTAGCGGATGATATCGGACTGGACAAAAAGTGAAGGAGTCAGGTCACATTTCACTGCTCGACACATTCTTCACGGCCAATTAATGCTGATGATATTCATATGAGTATCTTCAAGCTGGTCAACACACATCACTTTTTCACGAAGTCCAAAATCTAAGCCTGCGATATTTGTTGAGCACAGTTTTGACAGTTTAGATCAAGTGCCTTTCTCGATTCAAACATGCATAAAATCAACATCATCGAAACACGAGAATAGCTCAAGTAAGATCATTTCACTAGAATTTCTCGAAATTTGTCAGCAGCTGCTTGAGTGCAATACAATGAAACATACAATGAAAAGAAAATGACAAGAAAACCTAACGTGAAGACAGATTGCTGTTCGGATCGTAGCACAACTGGGTGCCATAATTAAAAATATAATAAATTGCCGCTGTAGTTTTTGTTGCTAGTTCGCGGCTACTATTCGCGATCATAAAAGCTATACTTTAAAAGTCAGAAGAATTAGAATTATGACTGACTATAAGACGTATAATTGTGTTTTTATTTTGAGCTTTTTAGGTGGCCCCGAAAAGTGAAAAAATTTTGGATGAGGTTGGTTTTTGTAATTCGGTCAGGTTTAGGTCATTTGAGTGTTTTGTGATTAATAGTAGATGAATATATATATATATATATATATATATATATATATATATATATATATATATATATATATATATATATATATATATATATATATATATATATATATATATACATATATACATATGATACTTTTAAGTTGTTATTTGTATTTTTCGCGTTTGATTGCATATTTGAATACACTTTTTTAATTTTTGGTTTGAAATTGAAGAAAAAGTTTGACAGCGACTAGTTAATTATTCTTATGGAGATTTGGCAATGACAAGAAATGTCGCTAGACAGAAAACGATTTAAAAAAAAAGCATCATTCCACTTTTGTGAAATTTTGTCGTATTTATTTCTCTAGACCATCAAGATTTGAACTTCCTGTTTTTTTTTTTTTTTTAATGTTTTGAGTCTTATCTTCGATCTTTTATGCTTATGCTAATCAAATCTATCAACTACCTACATCATACTCTGAAGATTTGTAGTTGCGCTTTCCTCGATATAAGCTTAATATTATTCATCGTAGATAACACAAAACAAAGTTAGGTCGTTTCTTGAACCTACGTTCGGATTTTACATGAGCCTTTTAAAGTTAGACTTAAATTATGTGTATTTTTATTTCTTCTATTTTCTTTTTTTTTATGCTTTGAATTTTCTTGTCTTGGATTGTTTTGCGAATTTGGTTTTGATTTTGGTCTATTTTTTTGGTTTAGGTAAGATGAATGATTAACTAGAGATTTTTAATGCTGGCGTTTGATTGAATTTGTGCACTATCCTGGAAATTTTTACATTAAAAAACTTATTTATGAAAAGGAACTTCCTTTTGGAAATAAATCTGGCAAACAAATAATTTTATGATAATGCTGGTATTTTCACAGAACATCTTTCAGCCATTAGCATTGGGCTTGGGTCTCAATGAAATGAGAGTCAAGAGGTGTTTTTAATTTTCCCCGATTCCTTTGAGCTTAAAGGCTTTTAAAAGATGGGCGTGAGAATTCCAATGTGATGTTTCAATCATGAAAAATCAATGCACTTTGAGATGATTCGTTTCATCCTTCAAACCTGAAAAATGGTTTGTCCTTAATAAGGACTTCAAAACTTTGAAAAGGATTCGATCGCCGATAACCGTCGAGTGGAAACGTTTCGTGTTCGTTGTACACAAAAATAAATAAGGGTCGTGCACCGATATTTTATTTTCGGGTGTTTAATGATACGCACCATCTGAATGCGGTACCGTTAGTTCGCTAGTAGTCCAGTAGTAAACAATAATTACAGACGATTTTGTTTTGGTAATAATTTTTGAAAAATGTAAGTGCATATAAACATTTAGTGGCACCCAGTGCGTGCAAAAAAAAACCAAGTGGATAATACTGATATGGATTGGAAAAGGAAAAAAAAGACAAACCCCGGAAGCATCGGACATCGACCAAAGGCTAGGCAAAACAGCGGTGGAGAAAGTTGGAGCGCTCGAAAAAGAAAACCAAGCGCTTTGAAAAGAAGCTAAAGATTTTCGGCGCCAGATGTTATGTTTCGTGGCCAGCATTCAAAATCAAGGTGCCAGTGGTAGGGAAACGGGACTACTAGGAAAGGCTGCACCGAGCTCAAGCGCAGGCAATCTAGCCTTCCATGAGCCGCCGAGTTCCTCCGAAGCTGAAATTATGGATGCAGCACAAATAATTGAATGTGACAACGGTCAAGATTTCAACTTGGTAGCGCGTCGAAGGACAAAACGGACAAAAGAGCAGGTAATTGCACCTTTCCGGACAAAACATAGCACCGCAACCTACCTACTTCCCATCCGAATCATGAAAAGACCTAAACTTCTCCCAATAACGGCTTACAAGATGGACATTCTGAAGCTCATCACTGAACTTCACGCTTTAGATATCAGGGCCAATATAAAAAATATTTCGAGTGATAAATCACTCATTCTGTTTGCTTCCCTAGAAGATCACAAGAACGTCTTTGAAGTAATAAAAAGCAGTGGTCGAAACGCAACGACCTACACTGCAGCCACAAAAAAAAAAACAAAATCATTCATTAGCGTTGGCCTGCACAGAGGCGTTAAACCGTCGGATATTCATTTTGAGCTAATGGCGCGGTACTCTGATCTGAAGGTTACGTCAATATCATACTTCTTCACAAGCAAAGACCGGAAACTGAGTAAGTCGATTGCGGCTGAAGATTTCAGACCCCAGTCCGGGCTTTTCATTGCGCAATTTGAGTCTGTCCAGGAGCTAGCTGCTGTATTTCAAATAGTCTATTCTCTGGCAGAGAGTGACTTGGGAGAAAATCCGAAATAAGGAAAGGCTGCAGTGGTTTAGCTGCTTAAATATCGGACATCCGCACCATTTTCCATCGCTGCGTGAAGTGACTGTAGAATGCACGGTAAAAAATTTGAAGACGCACAGCCTGGATGATTCAACTAGGTTCTTGATGGTCAACCAACTAACTATCGTAAATGCCCAGCACATAAGGAAATGGTGGCCAAGATCGCAGCGAAGGGCATTCGTCGTAATCAGGTTCGAAAGGAGCGTCATCAGTTTGTGACTTAGAACGTCTTGAACCACAGGCAAAGTGGCTTCTCCCACGCACAGGAAGTAGGAGATATTGCTTTCTCGAGTTCTGCTGCTCAACCAACTCTAACTTCGCAGAGATCATCTCTTGCTAATGCCAATCTTGGATTGATAAATTATCAGCCGAATATTGGCGGATGGACCAGATTCTGCGGGGCTTGTTGCCATTCTTAAGCTGCTGACTACCTTTCTTAAATAAGTTGGTTTATGTGGCCACTTTCAATAGAACTTGGCTCATCTCGATCGCGCAAAGAAAGTCTGCTCAGCGCCTCTTTAATGCGTTAGAAGTGGATTTTACGTTGATAACATAAACCAGACTCTCAGAATATCGTAGAGACAGATTTAGAGGGCTTACCACAGTCTTCGACCACCAAAATGACGGTTCGACACTACTGGCTAAGAGTAATCTGGACATAGAACCTGTCGCGGTCTTCCAATCTGCCGATGACACGCTTTTATTCGCGTCGAGCTATAGCCAGCTCAAAGCAGCGAAGAATCTGGAATACTACTAGGTAGAACTATGTCTTTACTTTGACGAATGGAGCATCAAACCAAGCAGCAGTAAGACTCAGCTAAGCGTATTTCATAATCCTTCCAAGTATAAGATCGAGTTGTGAAATGAACGACACAATTCTACGGACAGACAGACGGACATGAGAATGGTCTAGGGCGTACAATTGGCTCTAATGAGCCATTTATGTGCCCTTTATGATAGCATTGTAGCAGCAACTTATAAAAGCGGGTTTCGATTATGTAGGCCTCCTGAGAAACAGAAGGCGTTAGATTTAATTTGTTCATTAACCCTCCGAGAACACAGGGGGTCAAATTGACCCCAGAGACCTTTTTGACCGATCGCAGCGCTTAGGCCTGCGAGAAAAGAGGAGTACTATATGCTTTTAAATATATTTCTGTGTCTTGACTATAAGTTTACACCATTCGCTTCCAGTCCCAAATCGTTAGTCGTCGTTGAGAAGCCTTTGAAGCAGATCAAGGGGTCAAATAGACCCCATCTGTACTCGACGTCAATTTTGAGGTAAAAACTTTTTACTTTATAAACAGATTAATTTAAAAAAGCCAGAATATAATTTTGCAACTGTTTTAATTTGGTTGTTTTTAGCAATATAGCGTATAATCTGCGTTCTAGTGTACGCAATAATTTGTTAGCTGAAGACAATGATAACAATTTTGGCGACAGTGATTCCTCCGAAGACGACCATGTCTCGGAGCAATCAGAATCTGATTATTCAGAAGATTATACCTTTTTTTTGGAGTCTTTTATGTAGGGCTAATTTTTTTTATTATTTTACTATGTCGGGGGAGTATCCATATACATTTTCAGCTCAAAATATTAAAAATTGACAAAGTTATGATTTTTTTTTAAATGCAAATTTTAAAATCTTCAAAATCGCCACCGTAAATATGCAAAATAAAAACCTTTTTTCAAGGGCCACAATAGGGCTAATTTTTTTATAATTTTGTCATATCTTGAGAGTATCCATTTAAATTTTTAGCCAAAAATATTTAAAATGAAGTAAGTTACGAGTTTTTTTTGTAAAAAAGCTGATTTTTGACAAAACGGTTTTTTCTCGAATTTTTTTAGGTATGTTTAGGACATTTAAGGCACTTCTAATGTATGAAAACTACTAAAAGAGGTCTCAAACAATACTTACAAACTTTTTCAAATGAAAATCTTCAGTGGCGGCCATTCTATAGACGTTCAAAAGTGGTTGGGGTCAATTTGACCCCAATTGTTCTCGATGATCGAAAAAATAGGTGTGTTCTCGGAGGGTTAAAAGGGCTTAACACTGTCTTCGACCACCAAAATGACGGCTCGACACTACTGGCTAAGAGTAATTTGATCATAGAACCTGTCGCGGTCCTCCAATATGCCGATGACACGCTGTTATTCGCGTCGAGCCATAACCAGCTCAATCAAAGCAGCGAAGAATCTGGAATACTATTTGGTAGAACTATGTCTTTACTTTAACGATTGGAGCATCAAACCAAGCAGCAGTAAGGCCCGTTTCACACGAGACACTCGGTGTCCGGCCACTGTGTCTCTAGCCACTGCCGGGGCATAGAAATAAATGAGAGCATACACACAGAGCCACAGTGTCCGGGCCACAATTCTATACAAAAACAGTGGCTGAGGATTCAGTGGCCGGACACCGAGTGTCTCGTGTGAAACGGCTCTAAGACTCAGCTAAGCGTATTTCGTAATCCATCCAAGTATAAGACCGAGTTGTGAAATGAACGACACAATTCTACGGACAGACAGACGGACATGAGAATGGACTAGGGCGTACAATTGGCTCTAATGAGCCATTTATGTGCCCTTTATGATAGCATTGTAGCAGCAGCTTATAAAAGCGGGTTTCGATTATATAGGCTTCCCGAGACACAGAAGGCGTTAGATTTAATTTGTTCATTAAACATAAAGTTACGCTATGTTCAACTAATTTATAGTAAAAATATTTTCAACTTACACTTTGAAAAGATATCTATCAACCTATGCTTTCAGCAAACTACCGTGCTATATAATTTTAGATATCGCCTAATTGGTGTATCATTGGAAATGGCCATGTTACATCATCCGGTAAGGATATCAAAAGGATTCAATATGTTCTGTTTTGAATATTTCAATTCTGTGATTAAGAAACAGATTTTACATTACATGAGCATTAATTACATAAGTATTTATTTTAAGGGTAACCAGTGGCTCATTGTATCAAAACTTCAATTTATTTATATGGTACGTGGTTTAATATGTGAATTTGTTGATACTATTATTTATTGACTTCGACCCGTAAAATGGGAAGGAAAGAAAGTCAAGTATCTCACTGCTATGACAGTTAACAAATTATCTTCAAATATGATAATATTTTGATACATGTTGGAGTTTGCTGATTTGAATTCTTAACTAACTCTTGGAGTATAATATGTTTTCTTAGAAAATTGGAAGGTTCTTTTAATTTCATTATTTGTGGGAGTCTGAGTCACTATTGATAATCTACAGTTTTTTTTAAAAAATGCGTACCCGACACGCACCAAAACTTCGAATGAACCGGAAAACAACATCTATTACGGCTTACGAAATTTATCGGAATCGCTGCAAACTTCCTCTACAAAATTCAAGTCGGTTTTCGTTCGAAAATTTTATAATGAAAGCCTAGTGATTGTGCAAAATTGGGACAGAGAAAAATGTAGCACTCAGGACCGAAGTATAAAATCCTATACATAGGTTAAATTAAAAAAAATCAACCCTACTTTAGGGTGAAAATTATAGCCCAGCATTAATTAAGCTGTTTTGAAATTATTTGTCAAGCAATTTTAAAGCGCAAATTTGACAAAAAAAAAAAACATTTTGTTCAGGCAATTAACAGCTTTGAACTAAAAAAAAATCAAACATCATTTATATCGCCGAGAATAAGAACCAATCAGAAACGATGAATTCTACCTCCAAACTAATAATTCACCAGGTTAAAAATAGAAATTCTAAACAACGTTAGAATCTCGTAAAACAGTTAATGCAACTTTAAGAAATGGAATATCCCCAGAAAACAATTTACCCACCACTTCTACATTTATCTTCGATTAACTGTTGACTCAAAAGAACTTACAACAATAAAACAAAAACATTCTAACATTTCACTTGTTTCGTGCAATTAAATCGATTCAATTCAAATTGCATGCATTATAATCGACAAAGACCCGAATAACATTCATGCGAATGGTTTAACCTTTCGCAAACATTTATGGACAACACATTAGCAATGCTAATGCCAATGAAAGATAACAATTGGTAAAGACCGTTATACTGCTACCTAAATGCAATTTCCATTGCTATCGTGATCCATGCGATTAGTCTATCGAACTAAAGCGTCATTTACGGAACCAAGCAAGCATAATTCACTTAAGAAGTGGGCAATTTGGCAAAATGACCTATCCTAGTGAAAGAAGTGCATTGGATGAGTTGGCATCAAAAAGATTTATGTACGTAAGCTACACACGCTGGCCCTAACTATACCACGTTCAGACCTAAATCAACACGATATCAACAAAACTGCCGAAAAAATGATAGGGTCCATTCGACTGAAATGAATCTTCGCGAATATTCTTTCATCTGACCCACATAATATCCAATACTACTGTAATAATAATACATTCGGACATGCGGAATGTACGAATGGTTTGTACAATGGGCGGATTCCATCGCATCTCGGCAAAGTGTCATTAATTTAAAGGCAATGATGACGACGACGACTGATTGGCAGTAGTAAGGGAGTAAGTAGGCATGTTTACTATTTGTAAAAACTTGAAGCATCAAATTAGTTAGATGTTTTACGGTAATCTTAGTCATTTTCTGCAAAGTTCGTAATGATGCCACCCAGGTGTTCGGTTTGGACAGTGAGAGGAGGTGATTATTTGCTGGGCTATTGAATTAGGTATCTAATTTGATATAAGTTTTTTTTGGAATTTTTTACTTTTTCATTTAAAATGCTAGTATCAATTATAAAATTTTGAATGGAATCTTATTTTTACTTTTATTTGTGATTTTTTTATGAATGGCAGATTAAAGAAGCAATAATTCTATTTATAAACAAACATTTTGGAATTGTCAGAGTTTTCCTGAAAATTATTTTCCAGAGCATTCTAAAGTCTGACGCACAGTAAATTTTTATTCGTTACGTTTGAAAACACAATTTTCAGTAAACTATCAACAACTAGTTCGCCATCACTGTAGTAAAATAACATTTCCACCATCACATTGCCAACCTTGAATGTTTCGTGCGGAATCGTCCAAACACTTTTTTCGACATTCAAATGCCATATAAAAGGATTAGCTGGCAAATTTTCTTTTCCGTTTCAGCTCGATATTCAATCGATTTAAAAAGATGGGAATCACCGAAGAAGAAGAAATATAGCCTTAATCACCTTTAAATTCTACGTTTTCAGTCTGATTCTTTAATTTTCGGAACGAATTCACTGATTCGAACATTTATTTCTCAGACTGATCTCTTTCTGCACACCGAAGTCTCAGATAGGCTCGATTGGTGGATACTGTGTTGCATTCAACATTCGATTGTTGTTGTGTACGATGCGAATATAATCAATACATCGAAAATGACCACTACTAACCTATGTAATTCGAAATAGATTAATTTATTTCGACAGATGCATTGATGGTCGTTGATGATAAATTTAGATTAGAGTGATCGGCGGGGCGGCATTTCTTTTCGATTGCATCGATGAGGAGGTTCTCAGAGGCAGTATAGGCGACGGAAACTAACACTTTCGTTATGCCCACGCGAATCAATGAAGTGTGTAAGAGAAGGCGAGTATAAATAAATATGTGAAATGCACTTGAATGCAATTTAATGACTAAATTTGTAAGTGAGGTTTTAAGAAATCGAATAAGTTTTGTATCTTAGTGTGACAATCTGATTAGTGCATGTAATGAGCGTTTGATATGACCTATATGTTTGGTGAAGAAGGAAATGTGTAGGCGATGTAATAAAATCAGAAATTGATTGATAATAATGAATGCAGCTTAAGATAAAGATGTTGTGGCACGTAGATATATCACTTGACAAATTGAATAGATGAGCTTATTTGCATTCCTAAAAAATAGTGAAGTAGAAATTTACACTTATTAGCGTTTTTTAAGTTTTATTAAAATTAGTGAGATACAATCAAATTGGAAATAAAATGATAAATAAAAATGGAAAATGGTTACTCTTTTTTTTGGATCAACCCTTTTTTAATTGATAACCCATCGCTCCAATGCTTAGGTTGACTATACATTGTTTCAAACATCTTTTAAATGAAAAGAACTATTGTGACGAAGGACCAGATCCAAATTCATTATGACGACCAGGAACTCTGGAGATGAGAAATACGCATTTGCATGCGCAAATTCCTGAAAAATGCAAGTTTGCTGACCTGATGTTTCCAATCAGTTTCAAATCGTCAAAATACAATGTACAGGAGGAATTGATAACGGAAGAGAAATTATTGATAAAAATCAAGAAAAGTAATGGACCAAGGAAAGATTATTGTGGAACAACAGAATAAGGATGAAGGAGAGAACAGGAAAAGTTACTTTACACACACAACTACTATGATAGGAAGAAAGAAGTGAACTGTTTGACTTTATCCAGTAAAAAACTGTGATTGACAATGTCAAAAGCGTTTGAAAAGTCCTTGTACATTATGTCCACTTAATCACGGTAATCTACCGCAGGGCCAACTGTATTTGAGCAGAAGATGTAGTCAAAGTAGACTTACTCCTTGATAGCCCATAATGGTCCAGAGAAAGGACATGAGTCAAAGAATAAATTCTATTAAAGAAAATCTTTTCAACAAGCTTACTGGAGTGGAGAAGCAGATAAATAGAACGATAATTAGAAACGGAGGAAAAAGCACCAGTTTTCTGAATTGGACAAATATTAAGGGTGTCTTATCATTTTGCAGCGGATTGTAGATTTACTGCAAAAAAATGATTTTATGGTCAATGTAGTCCAATTTTTCGCAGTGTTTTTTCTATGCGTCTTCTGTAATTTTGAGTTTCTACTAAAAGATTTCCTAGCAAAACAACGATGTATGTACTTGACTTGATGTTTATGCTACTGGTATTATAGGCTTTGAACTAGGATAAGTATATGATCTGTGCTTTATCTGCAACATCTATTTCTAGCCAGAGGCACCTATCAAGGCTTCTGCCTTTAAATTTGGGCATATTAGTTTTGCCATTCGTGCATTAACTCAATTCACCGATTGTCCTAAAAATCTAAAAGAGTTTCTCTGCAGAAACAATAACCTGCTTGTTTGAATATTCTGGAAATCGGAATATTTCCACATGTAATTTGGGTTTTCTGTTCATGGTGTTTTCTATGGCTGATATTTTTTAGGTAGGGAATATTGCAGTCCTTTAAGATATTTATCCTGCTGCGGCCGAAATTTAATGTTAATATAAGAACCCTGGGAATAACTGACAATTTCGCATTCGTAATCGAAGTTTTGGTCGGTAGGGAGGCTAGTGATGCGGCCTAATCACTCAGGAGTAAGGTAGCATAATCGACACCAAGAGTGATTTTGGAACGGTCTTCAACTACCAGCACGTAGCCAGAATTCTTTAGCAGAATATCGAAAATATCAATAGATTCTTTGAAATTATTTCAAGAAACAAATTTTTACTGTCTTTTGAAGAAAGTATGGATTAGCTTGGACCAAAAATTCTAAGTATTTCGTTATATATACTCAATATCCGACACAAATCGCTTTTCCCGTCAAATTTATCACGGCTTTGATTTTTAAAGGGACAGTTTTTAGTCTTCCAGCAGAAACCACATGACCAAGGTATTTCATTTCACGGCGGAAAAGGTTACACACTCCAGGTAAGCCGGTATTTTCTTAATAAGAATTATGCCGTCCATCAGGCCAGACATGTCTTCCAGCTTAGCCTACGAAACACACACTCTATAAGTTGGTCAAAAGTTACAGAAGCATTAAAATTCCGAACGGCATCACAACGAAATTCCAAGCTAATTTTTTCAGCAAATGCTGCTTCAAATCCAACGACAAAAACCACTGCACTGGCCAGAGTGTCCATAACGTTATCCATTCTTTGAAAGAGGAAGCTGTTCTTTTTCGTTACGTCGCTCAACTGTCGATAGTCAACACAAAACCGTGTACTGTTATTGCTCTTCTTGACCAAGATTACTGGCAACGCCTAAAGGCTGTTCGAAGTTTCGCTTATTTTCTAGCCTAGCTGGTTCCTCCGTAATATTTTCTTCCATAGTCGATAAGATATCAACATAACGTCCAATAAGCTGAACTCCATGCTGATACTGTCCATATTGTCCATTATTCGCGAGGTTGCCTATCTTGCTGCTGGTTGCATTGTTGTGATCAGATTGTATATCTGCAGTGTCCGAGGAAGTGATGGAAGAAACTGGATGACAGTCGGATATTATATCTACGTCCTCAAGTTTTTTCTCTTGGTGTGCTGAATTCAGCATCCTAAGCTTCTTGTCACCCTAAAGCTGCCAAGTGTTGAAGTTCGATGTGGAGCTGGATAATCAAGAATTGATAGCCCACAGGACCACCATCAAATCTGGCTCATATGATGTTTTCCGATGACTATGGAAAATTCATGCTTTCGCCGATGATTTTTTTTCGTCCCCGTTGTCTACTAACAACATTTCCAGGTTTTTCTACTTGATTACCTGCCTGCTTCGATAAAGACGGCTATGTTTGCGCAACCAGCCTCGATCTTATTTTGCCGTATTGCTGCCACTCTTGGCATGACATTCGTTTTCGATTTTCAAATGCAATCTAGCCTCAAGTACTCTTTCTCTCCATAGTTCCAACACCAAGAAGCTCGATTTGTAGTTGATTCCCTGGCTATATTAACTCTTTGCACACGCACTTCTCGTGGATTTCACAGAATCTAACATTACTACCGGACGCTCGCTTTACCGATTCATAGGTCAAAGAGTGGGCCAAAGGATCCTCTAGCGACCATTTGTGAGCCTTGTTAAGTTCTTCATCACGCACTGCTTGGATATGATACTGCCTACGTCATTTCTTTCCTGTATTTTAGATCGTAATTTGGCTAGGACTTAGGATTAGCTGCAAACGACTGACCTCCTTCAAGTGATCCTTGCCGTACCTCATATCTAAAGCAATATTGAAGAGGATAGAGATAGGGAAGCGCAATGACGAAAACATGGAAATCGGGGACGCAATCAGATCCACTACTAGAATACGAATCAATACTAAGCAATGAGCTCTGAATTTCAATCGTATTTGTATGGATTAGATAAAGATAAAGAGGAAGGGAAAAAATCGGAGGCATCCACAATGGAGGGAAACTAATAAAGGACAAAGAAAAGAAGTTTGCAAAAATTCGCATGTATCCTGCGGAGTGGAGGAGGCATTACCGTTGAAAGTAATATAATGCAGAATTGAAATATGTTTCTTCAGAGAACGAATGTATAACCAAAAAGGTTTTACAATCATTATAACACCGAAATAGAAGTGAGTAAATTATCCTCGTGACACAAATATCTGCGGTGAAATCGAAATATATCTTAATGATTGTAAGAAAAAAATGTTTTTAGATTAAAATCTTTGGACTTGAAAGTAACAAATTCAATCAAGGTAGAGAAACTTCGTATATACAAATAAAACTGTTAATTTTCTAGCATATTTGAATTGTTTAGTTTCTTTTCGGCTCAGTCCTAAGTACTAATTGATGCGCTAAATTCAACTTTGAGTAAAATGAATCGCATGTTTCACTGTTCAATTATCAACTTTCGGAATTTTTATTCCCCTGACGAATAAATTTACATCAATCAACGAGCTAATGGTGCATTAAAATTTTTTATCAATTATCACTCGTCTTTTTCCTGTTTTTTTTTCTTTCTTACTCTCTGCCATAAAACACTCGAAAATATGGAAATGCATTTGATATTGACTTTAAATTCAAGCTCAAATTGGTTCGATCTTAGCGATAAAAATTTGTCCGAAATAAAACATGCTCACCAACATGTTGCCAAGGAATGCAATTAGTAGGAATGATAGTGTTAATTGCATGGATGTTTCAGTCTATTTATAGAAAGACGATAGTATGCAGCCTATCAATCGTTTTAATGTTGATGGGTCTGCTCGCTTGCGGAAAAAGCATCAAAGCAGGACCACCACGATAAAAATTAAATCGGTCCGGCAATCTATGAAGCTTGAGTCACGATTGCTCGATATTCTTCAATTATTTATGATTCAATTTAAACATATTTTTTTCTCATTCAAATTGAATATTGTTCATTTTAAATGGCTTTTGACGGTCATATCGGTACGCCTGAGAGAGAATGCATCGCTAAACAGAAAGATTTAAAGCCTTAATTGGAGCTTCTGGCCTTAATTAATGATGTATCTGATGATTTGAAATGTGTTCATCAATATTCCATCTTCAGATAGCTTTATTTTTTTTTTAATGAAATTCAATGCACGTGGAATAAATTACGATAAAAGCGGCTACCGGTTTTCCCATATCTATCTCGAAATTCCGTCAAGCTTTCGTGTAAGATACTTCAAATTTCATCAGCATTCTAGGCTTTCTTCTTTTTTTTCGAAATGCATGAGGAAGTGCTTTATTGGGTTAGACGAAAAGATACGAATAAATTCTTACGCTCGTATCTTTGTCTTAGAAAGACAAAAACGACGCGAAAAAAATTCAAGAGCATACAAAATTACCATAGATTTCAATTGAATGCAAATAATGCGCCAGTACTTGACTTCCATTGTTTTGGACTGAGCACACAACCTGATGCTTCAAGTTTTATTTTATTTTCATTTTTTTTAGATAGTACTGACATGAAGTCGGTCAACAAGAATTTCTAGGTTTTATTTGTGTTGTTGCGATTCGCAAACACCCACAAATCTTCCTTTAAGCCAGATAGTAAATAATAAGTCAGCCTGGTCTAGTCAAGCTGTGGTGGCAATCGCGGACTTTAGTACACAAGAAGAACTGTGCAAGAACCCATTGGTGGCATAAAGGAGGCTACAATATGTGACGACGAAACAATATTGCTGTAAAATGTTTAGTTTCGCGACTTGCAGCGAAATGATTCCGTGCAGTTTTCTCTACGATGAATGGATGTGTGTTTAGTGTGCTGAAAAACTTCACAAATATTCGGAAAGTAGAGTGAATACGAAATGAAGCCGATGAGTATACCTACATGGTATTTGCAGAATCGCGAAGAGTTTAAAATGGAAGATGATTGCTGGCATTGAAATAAAGGCGTAGCATCACTTGAGGCCGTTTACGGACCGGTAATTGATACTCTGGATGTCTTAATAATTGTGTTTAGGACAATAGGAAAATATGAATATGTTGGAGGTAGTGATGCTGCTAGGGAGGTAGTTGGGATTAGTTATTAATATTAACCTACTTCGAGATGCACTTTGTTTGCATGCATATAAGGAATATGGGGGACAGTTTCAGAATTTTGTTTTAAATTCATGGATAATATATTTTTGTCGAGAGAGAGAGAAATTGGAATAAGTTTAACTTAAAAAATAGATTAACATACATATAAGTGCTTATCTGTATGTAATGCCAAGTCTGGTATCTACAAATGGAGAAAGTAAATTTGTAAAACAGAGAAAGAGAAAATGTGCCAAACATTAACAAAATATTTTGAAAAACGAAAGTGAAAGTTTGTACAATCATTGAAACAAAATATCCACAAATCTTGCTACATGTAATTGGATAATTCAAAATACACAACTCGAAAATTAAATCATTAGCTTTTGCTAATTTTAAATATCTAAAACAACTGCATATGAAAAATAATTTGGTCCTGATTGTGTCATATAATTTGATTATTCAGTACCTTCTCTCGTGCGGTTAGAATTAAGTTGAATCTTATTGGATGTGATTGCCTTCAATATTTGATTAGAAGCACAAGCACTAAAAAGTAATTCACTGCTGAAATATTTAGGTTTATTTTGTAGGATTTGAATGGTAAACATCTGAACTAATTCTAAACGATTAAGATCGTTTTGTGATGCTCAGTCCCATGCAATTATTTCATACTGAATAGCTTAATGTGTTGAGGCAAGGATTGAATCGAGTAAGCGTTATTTCTTCAATTCGTTCTCATCAATGGTTACTGGTCAATAGTTAATTTTTGGCATTTAGTTAAAGCTATTCTTCTCAAAAGTGTGAAAAACGTATTGTTAAATGTTTACACTTTAATACAAAATAATACATTCATTTTGACGACATCAACTATTTTTTTCTGCGAGAAGCACTGTGTGATTTACATGAGCTATTAATTTTCTTTTGATATGTTGAGTAAAAATATCACTTACAATGATTTTTTAATAAAAAAGGCAAAAGTAGTCTTTTGAGGAATATTGTGTTTACAAATTCCTCTAGTATAGAGGTTTTGATTATTTTATAGATAAACCATGAATCGCAGGTTTTTAAAATGCAACCGTTTTGAATTTAATTTAGTAGATTGTACAATTGATTGAATGAGGGCATTGTTGCAATGGCCACATCGTCTACTAAATTTTATCCTTTTCTTTTTTATAAGGATTTACAAAATTGTACAATCTACTAAAAGATAGTAATAATACGATAGTTTTAGCGCTAGCCTAAAGTAGATTTGAGGTAGATTTAAGTAAGCTTTGTCTAGTTGTAAGCCAAAATTAAAGCATCTAAATATAAGGTTTTTGTTTATTTTTCCTTATACTGACACTACTTTAAATTCATTTAATCTCAGGAATAAGACTAAATTTAATTATATAGTTGTAGAAGCAATCTGCTTAAAGCTCTACATTAAGTTTCAATAAACCTGTTAAGTGTTAATTATAATGAATAAACTTGAATTTGAATTTAATTTAAAAAATTATCAAGCAGCCTCAAAATCGCTATAAAATTATCTTGATTTTTTCGGCGCCCAATGTGGGCTTGCAAATATGGTTATTTTATATAAGAACGAGAAAAATTCTCGAATTGAATTTATTTTCGAGCAGTTTGCAAGCAAGTAAAATAAGTGTCAGATACTGTCCATACTTTTCGTAAGTCCCCAAAAAGCCTTAAATTTTTTTATAGCTGACTTGTTTCCGAATCCTTATAAAATGCTACCATAATTGGCATATTCAAGGTAACTCAATCATTTTTTCATTTTTAATTGGTTGATTTTTATAAGATAGGTTGATGAATTTGAGTTTACTTCGCACAAATACTTTTTCTTCAGTGATGAAAACTGTGTGATCATCAAATTGAAAACGTACGTACGTCTTCAATTAAGCTGGAAATCGTGAACCTATCTCTTTCAGCTAGCTATTCAGCTAGCTTTTAGCACTTTTACAATTATCCATCATATTATTCAGAATGTTTTTTCTTTGCCGCTCATGTTCTTCAGTTGTTTATTTTAAATTAATTTTTGAAAACTTAAAATATTTTTTGTTTATAATTCTTCGAATTATTTTTAAATTAGGATATGACTCAGTCTATTTACCACTTCAAAACCTAGCCATAAAAACGACACATCTGCCAAAAACGACAGCATTTGAGTCTAATCTGAATTTTGAAATTTTTTACATAGATTCTTAGACCATTCTTGTTTTTACTTAGATTATGAAATCCGTTAGAAAACAGTATCAAAAATTATATCTTAGCTTTACATATGTTTAAATTTGGCATAATGAACCTAATTTAGGACAAATTGTAAGATTACCGAACAGGATAATCATTATTGAAAATCGACGAATTTTTTTTCATGCGGATTAAAAAAATAATAATAAACTGAATAAATAAAACCTGTCGAATGTTGCTCTTAATGAGTGATAAAGTGATGAATAAACACTCGTCTCCAATCATAAAGTATTTCATTCATGCCTAGCGATGTATAGAGAAAACTGTACGACAGTAATAAATGTAACATTCAGTTGATTAAAAACATTGGAAGTTTATTTCAGTCAGTCATTTGTTTGCAGTTAAATTTTTTTGCGAAAATCATCAAGTCACTTCTAAAACAAAAACACGAGCATTCAACCTATATTTTTGAATGTAATGCACACAAGTAGTTATCTTGAAACTGTCAGCGAGCTTACTGCCCGTTTACATATCAACAACACTTTTCAGTGCTTTGTTTTTCTTCAATATGCAACATCATGCTTCCTGGCAAAATGTTTGAATATTCATTTAAAATGCAAATTTAATATTTCCTCTAACAGAATTGCTTCAAACCACATTATGTTAAGTGTGCGTTTTATTCAACTATACATCAATGAAATACAAATGAAAAAATTACAAATTCATGAATAGGTTCCAAATATTCTAATTAGTAGTGCATTATACCTAGCATCATTTCTACTCATTCGGATCTCATTAGGTTAATGAAATATGCAATTACCGTTTGTGGACTCAATAAAAAATTCAGAATATGTATTTTTTATTTATCTAATATACTCGAAAACCAGCAGCGATGTAACGGGCAACAAAATTAAACCATACCTGAAAGACCAAATCAACCAGTACTATCATCTTCTTTGATACATGCCTGCAGTCAAACTGCATTGTTCCTAAACGGAAATTATATGGTACAAAGACGTACGTTTTCCTCATCAGCAACATCAACTTAGCTCATCGTATCGTATCGATATCTATGAGCAACGATTAACCTACCGGAATATTCAATTATTTTCTTATTAGCCAAACGAACGTTTTATCATTAAACTAAATGTCTTCTCTCTCAGCTTGTGAATTGATCATCAAAACTGTGCTTCATCGTCTCATACTTCCTTTGTCTGCCCTTTATGATTTTTGTTGTTGTTGTTGAAAGTTTCAATGTTTTCTCTTTTTTTTCAATTCTCATACCGATCTACCGAAATAACTTGGTGTGCCAGTTTCAAACTATTCATTATCAGATCTATTTACTGGCAGGAGGCCTATAATCATCAAACAAAATTATTTTCGAAAATATCCACCCATCACAAATGCCTCAACAACACATCTCAAACATCTCGTTTGATTTCGACTTGCGTGATGGATAAAAAGTGCTAAAAAGTCATTCATTTGTTTTAATAATCAATCAAAAATAAAGCGAACTGATCGAAGGCTATGAGCATGAAACGAATGCATCCAAGTCTTGCTTGCAAGCTACGAGACAAAAATTGATGGCGATGGGCTTGCAACGAGATCTAGAGTGGATTCTTCGATTAAACGAAAGATCGAATTTTCAAGCCTACCGCATTGACCGGCAGTAATACTGCGTTTTTAGCCAATCATTCATTCGTTCACTAGTCGAAGATATTTTCGATGAGATAATCTCAATTGAAATCGATTGTGTGATGCTCGTCGTATGTTTTCGGATTGAAAGAAAACAGTTTAAAAGGTTAATGGTTTGTCTAGTTTAAGGTAGTGGATTTTGTTTTTGGAGGAAATTTAGGTGTTGCCATGGTGGATATGTATAGCTTGCCTTTTGAGGAAAAATGGGGAAGATATAGAAAATTTCACTCGAACAAAGTCACTTAATGTTACAAAGTCCTAAGTAGCAGGCAATGCGCTTTTAGTCCAGTGGCTTTACAATTATTAATTTAAATTTTAGGGACCTAACTGTACTGGAAGAATTGATTGCCACGATTGAATTGAAATATTTGTGTTAGGGTAATGTAAAGAGTAATTTCTTCTTGAGTATAGTATTTTCCTGATTATGTCTAATCACTTATAAAAGAGAATGTGACTTTAAGGACCAATTTCGCTTTTGGAAGACAGATACATTTGAATGTTTCACAAAATATTTCGAGGTCTACTTTTGTTTTTTGTATCAACGGTTTTATCAAATTATAGATATCTAATAGATTTGCTTTTCAAAAAAATTATTAGATGCAACATAGCTAAAATTCTATTTAAAAAACTTATGTGAGGTTTGTTTGGCTTATTTGTTTAGAATTTTTATTTATTTATCTTTCTCTGAGTTGAAATCAAATCACTTTTCATTTTCATCGGCAACTCTGTCGCCCGTCCAAAAATTCAAGCTTCAGTAATTCAAATCTTAAGACATAAAGGTTGGCAGTGGACACGATAAGGCTGCATTGTGGAAGATCAGAGAGATATATTCAAACGCGTGCTTGTTTAAGTTCAGCTATAAATAGACTTGCACACCTGATATACGCATTTTTGTGATGGTTTCAATATATAAAAAAGTTGAATTCTTCGTGAAACACCACATGGGCTCTAGGAGAAAAAAATACTTTAGATATGGTTTAAGCATTTTTTTTTCGATAAAAGATAGAAAAAAAATCAGACAATGCAAACATGTTACCGGATTTTATCTAAAAAAAAAACCATTATTATAAAAATCTTGAAGTTCACTGTTAAAGTTTAATGAAATCAGGCTTTTTGTTAATGTGGAGCTCATAAAGTATCCATTTTTTCGAAAGATGCTGGACTATTAAATCATTTCGAGATAATTTTTCTATGATTGAGCTAAATGTTGGTTATCACTAAACGATTCGAACCAAGGATTTTATTGTTGCTACAGAAAAAAAAATTATTTGAATTTGAAGCTGTTTTTATTTAATTCGAGAGATCATGTGTTTATTCCCTTAGCTGAAACATGAATTTTTATCGTCAAATCAGTCCATACAACTATACTCTGAGAATATCAGTGGAATTATGTTGATGACGATATCTAGATATTCATCTTATTCACTGCTTATTTTTACCCAGGCAACTTTTTTTTAGAGCCACGTGATTCCAAAAAAATGTTCTTTTTAGAAATACGTTCTATTGACAGAACTGAACATTCACCTAAAAACGAAGTAGGCGACAGGGTTAAAACATGTGGCAGGAAAAGAAAAAAGCAAAAGAATAAGAAAAAATAGTCGCAGAAGAAAAGACGCGAAAAAACAGAATTTTCTATTATCTTAAGTCATATCTCAAACCATCTTAAATTATTGAAAATAAATATAGTGCTAAAAAATTGAAAAAGTCTTTAAGTTGCGTTAAGCGCAACGCGATCACTTCATTTTTTTCTTCAAAAAGTTAATGGTTGGTCTAAAATCGGGTAAATTTAAAGGATAAGGGTAATTTGTGGTGCGAACAGGGAACACGTATCGTTTTTTGGAGGGCAATTAACCTTTTCTGTTTCAAACTGCATACATTATTGGAGTCTGATTTTGGTTTAAAAAGACACTACTTTTTAACTGTGCAATTACTGGTAATCTGGCCTTATAGTTTCCTAGGAGAATTTTTTTGTAACTAAAGATTTGGAAAATTTTTGACACATTTTGAAGACATTATTCCCTATTTTCATATAGATTTGATTTTTTTACTCTATTTTCATTTTTGACATCACAAATTGGTTTCCAATATTTACTATTTTAATGAGTCGGCTGACTTTGACCGTATTTTACGTTAAATTCTGAGGATCGAGTAAAAAATGTGGGTGATCCTTTGATTTAAGGAGTACGAGATGAGAAAGCTTAGCAGGCATTTGGCCTACGTTTTTACCGACGAATCAGTAGAGACTTGAAGTAGTGTTACATTTCGTGAGGCATACGAAGAATATGGTGAGTTAAAGAGTAGTTATAATCAGGATATCAGCCTGGAATCTTTCAATCCTGGAAATGTAGAGAATAAGGGCGAAGAAGATGTGATTATAGTCACCAGATTATCACATCACAAAGTGGAAGCCCACACAATATCGAACTATGGTTTTAATATACGTCGTTTTTTAACTGTGCTCTGTAGAATTATCTAAAATGTGGTTTATATTGACCAACCAACAAATAAATTCTTTAAATAATGTGAACAATATCTTAGTTTGCTTAAGAGGGGTAAGATTAATTCGGTGAATGAAAGGTATGATTTCAAGATTTTTTTTGGCCATACAGAGAGAGTTAGTTTATTCAATCAATTTCCGTATAATAATGTAACATTTTAACAATATTTTCCTAAATTATCCTTGCGAAATATTGAAAACCACGCGAATAAAAGTGAACCTTCGGAAACGCCTCGAAAAAAAAGTTGTTTTGCGATGTTCATCACAACCCGCAACAGAAACATATGAAGAAAAAAGATTAACATACATTTGTTACAGGAGATGATTCTCGGGGTTACGATGGGAGAATTTTTTTCTTTTTCGATTTTTCGTAGCACTTGGAAGCCAAAAAATCGATTTTCGCTAACAATAATAAATTTAAAAAAATCGCACAGATGTCGAGCATGTATAGAAACCCGGCCTGGAGCTCAAATATTCATAGCTTCATCAAATTTGCTTCAATTGACTTGAAATTTTGACACAACATTCTTGAGAGATTATGCATTCATTTAAAAAAAATTAGGAAAAAAATGCAAAATGAAAGGTTAAAAAATGTGAGTGAAAAACACAGTAAATTGTGCAGGTCATTGCAGAGAAAATTTTGGAGTCTTGGCAATAAGTTCCCTGCTTCGATAAGATATTCGATAATTCGTAACTTGTGAATCCTATAAATCTGTTAGAGTTTTCAATGTGCGAGTAGAGTTAATGTAGGAAATTTGTCGAGAATATATTTATTAATAACGCCTTGTACCCAGAAAAAACGACTGTTTTGGGCACATTATTTTGAAAAGATCAGAATATATTAACCCGTGAGGCATCAACGACATTTGAATGTATAACCACCAAAACGTGGTCTTAGCGGTCTTCAACAGTAACGCTAAAACTACGATCAAAGGACAGTTTGTTTTTTTTTTGCAATCCTGCATTACAGAATCATTATTCTAAGGCCCATGTTTCAGTATACAAACTTAATATTGGTTTATATTGGTTTATATAAGCGAACCTATAAATTTCAGCTTCGCAGTCAAATAATAAGTTCTTACAAAAAATGACTTAAGTTCCGAAAAATTTTACCTTCAATCAACTGAATACTTCCAGAATCGCCCAAACCTTCCTTCGGCGGCAAAAAGAATTTAGGTCAATCGCTAAGGCTTACGATTACAAATCCATTCATATTTTTTGCCAAATTAAATCAACATCGATTCGAAACATTACGTCATTTGGGTCTTCCAACATTCAATCGATTCAGCAATTTCATCACAATATTCTCCTACACTTCACCATTGTACCATCGTTAATGATTCGAATTCCACTTCCATGTACACACATACACATGAATAAACAATCAAAAGGATAATTGCGACTTTCTAACCGCAAATAGTATACTTTGCATCGAAGAATGAAACTAAATTAATTATCGTTTCGAATCGTTTCAGTGTTTTTTTCTGCTGTCGCATTTTTCCAATGTCGAGTATTGTTTGTTCCATGAAATCTCAGCTTCACTACCACCAATACGGTTGCTACCAACTAAATGATTTTCTAATTAAAGTACCGTAATAATGAATAAATGATTTGAAAACATGGGTCACTCTTGTATACCACTCGACGCTCTTGTCTTCGAATCGATTCCGGCCCAATCCGACCTGGCATTCCAAAGCGTCATAAGTACGACATAGAACAAATCGATTATATCACTCCACCAAACCTGCCAATCCTGGATGGCTAATAATAATTATCGAACCTAGTGCAGAAAAAGTTGATCGACAGTTTGTATTTCGCAGATCATATTTCGCCGACAAGAGCCCGTATTTTGCACAGTCCAGAATAGTAATTGACTCTCTACCTCTGATGAGTGCATTTTCAACCACAAGCTGTATAGCCCACGTTCCGGTGATTAAGAGATTGCAAAAACGAATCAGGTTTATAATACAGACTATACTTTGCATACAATGGTCAAATTTGGCTTTTTAACGCTACCATATTCTATACCATCCGCTCAATCGCATCACTGACCGACTCCCGATCAGAGCAAATCCGATCCTATTCATCATTCGGTCACCAGCATCTACCTGCTACTAAGCCCCGACAGAGAGCAAAACTCTTTGAAAACATCGGGACCATTCAATTGAACTTGTGTAGTAGACAAGTTTCCGAATCCTGACCTACCACCATCGTTCATTCGTAAAGACACCCATTCTTCCCAGAGAGAGAAAAAAAAGAATTGGCCCGGTCGTTGATTTATTCATGCCAATCTCTGAGTACGCATCGAACACCAAACTTTGTTACATTGACACAAATTCAAGTCAATTACCACTTACGATCCATGCATAGCAAATACCTACACGCGACGAAAGATTCGATGACAATTTTTTTCGGAATCAATGCACGCTCTGTGCAGGTGCTACTGATTGTCTGCATTGCAAAGAAATTATCGCACCGCGAAACCAATGACATGCAAATTATAAGCAAAATCAGGTGAATCGACGTTATTTTCATTTTCATGTCGTCTTAACGTCGAACCGAATGAATAAATAAATTCGGTTGCAAAGCGTCATTCACAACTTTTCAAGTCACCATCGAGAGTCCGGCGCAGTCCGGCGTATAATTGTATCTGTTATCTTTTTTGCATTCTTGGTTTTTGTGATGATGCGATTGGCGAAGCAGTGCCGAACAACGGGATTTTGATGACTTTTGTTGGCGAATGAATGAATAAATGGTCGAGATTGAATTTTGATTGATGGAAATTCGAGTGTTGAAAATAAAATCTCACTTGAATTGTTCACATGTGCACCTTGTGCTGACTGTTTGGATTGTATTTTGTGATTTTCTGAAAAGTATCTAATAAATTTGAAATTTGTATTGGCAATGTATTTGAGATGTGATACAGATGAAATTTTTTCCGTTTTTTTCTGTGCAATGTGAAAGTTGTGATAATGCGTTTTTTGAATGGATTTTTGAAGTATGTTTTAGGAATGGAAATATTTATTGTTGTGCGGATTAAAGCTTTGATAATTTTATGTGTATTTGTTGATGTTGAGGTTATATCACTATTATTTTCATGAATGTTATTGAAAGTTTACCGCTTGATGATAGTTATCATAGAAAATACTTGGCAAGGAACGACTACAATAAAGTGGCATATTTCAGTATTGAGAAACATTTAACTTTTTTTCACTTATAAACTAGCTATAAACAGTTTATACATATTGATAAAACTCTTCAAAAGAATTTCTTTTGTTAAAAAAACTTAATTTTTCTTTTAACATTAACATTTCACTATTTTAAATTTTAAATATGTATAGTCATCTGTTAATGTAACGCCCGAAAACAAAAGATTACTTTTAAGTATTATGCAATGGTATGAATAATTTTATTTTCTGGGATGAAATACACTTATTTTGATTAATTTTTTGGCAATTTTCTATTGCCGAATAACATGTAGTACAAGTTTGTTCATTGAGGTTTATCAATAAAAGTTGGTTTTCACAACGTTCGTACTATTATCAAACTTATCTAATGAGATAAATGGATAGGAAAATTATGGTATAGACAAACCATATGGTGCCCATCATAATGACAGCCATAGCCCAGCATTATGATAGACAAAAATGATGCTGGCGGACTTTATTATATTTTATAGTGAAGGCAGCGTACTATCTATTATTTAAGGTCATAACATTCGCATCGGCCATTTTGAAGTCGTCTGGAAAACCAACTTTTTTGAAGATATTTTTTTGGGCGGAAGCAAACACTTCAAATATTTTTAAGTCATCAACTACAGAAGACAAGATAAATTTATTGAAATAGCGAAATTAGTTATAAAAAATATAAACAGGAGGGGAAGAAAAAAGAGGATGCAGACAGAAAATTGACAGTTACTACACAGATACAATTATTAACGTTAGAAGAAAACTAGGAAAAAATAAAGTTCGTTTTTGCCAGTCTGTAATCTACTCTATACATTTTTACAAAGAGTAGCATATGATCAATAATATACAAACCTTGTGAAAAATTTGCTTCAGAGCACTTTCGTTTTCATTATATTTGACAGCATATGTGAATTCTAGAAGGTTATTTCTTTAAGAACTGCAGTTACGTTTGAAAAACCCATATTGCACCTGTGCTAGGAATGGTTGGACGCCGATTTCTAAGTAAGTAGGAAGAGTAAGCTTGTTGTACACGATACATTTCCGAAGTTTACTGACAAACCAGCACACTAAAATATATAGCCACTGAACTTACGACCTTTCTGCTAGTTACAGTAAACGACATTAAGAATGTTTATATCATCTAAAATCAAATATAGTTTTTACGTCGATTAAAATTCTAACAGTTCTACCTTTCCAAAACCTAGCCAGGCATATCACAACACAGCACTCGAATAAAAGCATCATTCAATTCCTCCACGAACATAGTGATTTTGCTTAATTAATTTCACTTGAGCTATAAATATTATTTACAAAAAGGCCTTGAATATACATGTACGTGCCATAACTAAAAATGAGAGTATATTTCTGTCCAATGTCAGCGATGTCAACTGAAATATCGTTGCCCGGTCGGTCATTAAATCTGCGCACAAAAATAATTCTTGCCAAAAATAATTAACAATAATTCACGTCATGCACACGTACACGAAATGAAAATAAACTATCTTAACGACCCAACATAATGTATCTCAAGAGATAATAATGCAGATGCTAATGATATCTAGCGCCAGTTAGTCAGTCAGTCAGCTTGTGGTGGTCATTTTGGAGATCCACTTAAGGTGTCATTGACTTTAATTCAGTCGTGACATATGAAATTCTTCGTAGAGATTATAAAATTGTTCTAAAATGCAGATTTCATCGGGTTTTTTTTTCATTCTGAATGCCTAATTTTTGAAATTTGAATAAATTGGCAGTAATAGTGAACTATTATGCAATTGACTGTTCGAGTGACACACTTTTTTGGTGACAATCAATCGAATATTTTCGATTATCTGATCGTTCTGGTCGAAAATGACTTAATCAGATAATGAGATGCATTTTCTATCTAAGGAAAGATATAAATTTTTTATTCGTTTCACATCAATATTCTAATTGGTCTATAAATGTTTGTGTTGATTTTTTACGAGACGATTACTGGCAGCTTTTAACGCTTATAAAATATCTGTTGGCACTAAAATTTTAGAATACGGTTGGATTTTGCAGCACATTTTGAATGAAAATGTTTCACAATTTGTTTATCATTCAACCAGATGATGAATTTTGATATTGTCTTGTGTTAAAAAAAATATTTCCATCACTTAATTGGAAAGTAATTGACAGTTTGACTTCGTTAAGCTACTGAATGTATTTTGAAATATCTTTATGATGGAGATTTTTTACAACACTTTCCCAATTTTATTGCCTTCTGAATTTGAATAACGTTTTGTTTTGCTTAATTATTCAAACACACAAGAAAATGTAACTAAATGACTTGATTACTCAGCAGTTTGGACACAAAAACTACTAACGTACAATTTTTTCCCCTAGCGATTATGATATTGAGAGCCGGATAAACCTTAGATTTGGAGAGAAAGATTCCTTCAGATTTACGGATTAAGGTTATTTTAATTCAGATTAATTTTTCCTATGCTTATGGTTTAAATAAGATTTAATTTTTTAACATTATTTATTCGGTGTAATTCTAAAATTTCAAAAAGTCGATCATTTTCTATTTGATAACGAAAACAACATTCCGATACAATAATTATTGTCAAAACGCTTTGTCCAATTCCTAGCACAAACAAGCAAACAGTTTTGTTTTCATTCTATATTAAGTGCATATGGAACAAAAATAAAAATGTTTGCTTAATAAAAAATATGAAAATGAATCCCAAAAAAAAAATTATTTCTCAGTTTCGGAGCTGTAATAATGCCATAATTGAAACAACAACGTCGTTGACCGTAGCTCTATCAATTCGACTATGTAAATATGTTTTTTGTTGGAAATTCTTGCTTTCAACAAAAAATCTGGCCATTTTCAAATAGCTTCACTTGAACCGAACTCTATTTGATTTTCGGACAACGAAAAATATGAATACATACAATTTGAACTCCAGGCGCCGCCGGTTGCTTTTCTTTTCAAAATATTTAATGAGCAAAGTTCATTGGTTCCACCGAACTACATTCACCATTAATCTGAACAACTTCCAGTTCAGCTCGACTCCTGACAAGGAAGACTTGAATCACAACGTTTACTCGCTCGATGGTCAACCAACCAACCAGTCATCCACCACCAATCTATCTATCATTTTGCTATTTGAATAATCGCTCGTTAAACATTGCCTAGTGGAATAGTTACAGCTCATTAGATTAATTTGTTTTATATTAATGTCAACAGAACTGTGGCGAATGTTGTTAATCCCGAGCATTCTTGGAATTGCGAGCCCCGGCATCACGGGCTAGCTGAACGATGCTATGCTGCGTTGGCTTGGTCAGATCCAGAAGGAGTTCAAAGCTCTCGACAACCTTGAGATCAACCTAGACACATTTTGCAGAGGTAGGTAGTATTATTGCTGCGGATGGTGCTGTTGCGGTTCATGAACAAATGCTTTGGCACGTCGTCATCTTTAGGTGCCGTTCGTACTTAGTATGTACGAGTATTACGAGATAGAATGAGTACTTGAATTTCGCAGCAATTAGATACTAATAAAAGTATCTTTAGATATACCGTACCCAGGAAATATCTCACTGACTGGTTGGCTAGTTGGATGAGAACGGCTTGGTAATTAGAAGATTATGAAGTGAAAAAGTGAAACGAATTAAATGAGATATGAATTAATGTCTTTATAATTAAGGATTTATATGGTGAAAGGTAAATAGGAAGAGTTTTGATACCATGTTTTTTTGTGGATAGTGTGAAGATGAAGATTCAGGAAATTTTTGAGATTAGATGAGTTGCACATTAAGCAACGTGTGATTATAATTTGAATTATAAAGAAAAGAACAACATTAAATTGCATTAAACCGTCATTCAGGCGGTTCTTTTCTAATCAGTTGTTGCAAGTGAAAATAAGTTGACTGAGACAAATGCAAATATCTGCATTATTTCACTCTCACCAACATATAACGCCTTTGAATTTTTACGCCAACTTGACCTGAATGAAAATTGTAAAACGCTTCAATGAAAATTAAATTTTACCGTCAAATTTTTAAATCGAACTTCCAAAGGTATTCCAGACGGAAATATTTTATAAAAAGGTTATTTTATTTAATTTGATATAAATAATTCGTGTCTGATAATAATAGAAAAATATCAGAATAATTAAATACTAACAGATATCGTTAAGCAACTAAGCCACGAGAAACATTTGGTCCATCAATAAAAGTTTTTTTCATAGACATGAAATTTTTTGAATGACATGATCAACCGTTGTGCAAATCAGTCTTTTTGAAATATCAACTGTCTCGGTAAAATCCAGCAGTATTACTAACACTTTATGGTGAAGAATGCTTATTTTTATTCTAGATTTACAAAGCTGCAAAAAATTCTTTTAAATCTGGTATTAGAAGCACCAGCTTTTAGTTTGATTAAAACATCAGCCAAAATGATAGCATTAGTTTTCGATCTCTAGTAAAGAGAATTAAGTCCCATTTTTAAACTTTTCGGTGCCGACCTTAGTTCATTTTTTTTTCAACTAGCTGATTGATTGTCACTTGCCACTTGCCAATTTTTACGCTGAATTTTCACAGTTCTCTAATGCACACTTTCAATCAATCGTTAATTTTAAAATTATTAATATTAATATTAACCGTAGTTTTCCGTTTGTTTCACGTATGTTTTTGTGATATTTTTTTTTGCTATAGATCGCCAAAAAATATTTAAAAGAAAAAAGTCTGTTTACCAGCCACGAAGGTTCAAGTCGGAACCCACTGTCGCATTACGTCACCCCGGCCGTGCGTGTGGTTCTCAACAGGACCAGGAAAGATCGCAGAGACATGACAGGCATACTGACTGGGCAAAACAGTCTAGGAGGATGCATATACCGAATAGATGTTGCACAAACTGGCATTTGTCCATTCTGGCTACAAAAGGCTGACTCTGCGGAGCATTTCCTTTGTGAAAGCCTAGCATTTTCACATCTTCTTTTACCCCTATCATTGATTCTGGATTTCGCTAAGAAATTCGGGAAACTATGATAGGCTGGGGTTATGAGTACAATAGGTCTTATTGCTTATAGGTGCCAGGCGCCTATCTTTCAACGAACACACATACACAGTGATGCTCCTTAAAACCGGCTTAAAAAAGAGAGTCTGAATGGCATATATGTATAACGAAACTGGTATCTACCTGTGGGATTCTACGTATAAAATAGTTGTAAAAATTTTAATTAGAAATCCAAGGAACTATGTCCCGAATAACATGCCTAAGTATGCTGCGTAACACATATTTTTCGCACTGCCGAATACTAACTGTAGAAACATAATCTCAGTCATAGAATAGAGCAGTGGTCACAGAGACCGAGCTTAAGGAAACCTGCCAAAAAATTGGAGAGAGGGAACCTCGTAGCTTGGATGTTATTCCCAACATTGCTCTTAAAGCAGCATTATCAAAAAGACCGGAGGAGATCATGAGTCTTTCGGAAATGTCTGGATGACGAATTATTCCCAATTCGATGGAAACAGCAAAAGCATGTGATTGTACTAGAAAGTAGACATGGGTAACGCAGCGCTGCGCCGCGCAATTGCGTTGAAGCACTAGCTATGATACCACTGCGCTGATACCGATTGTCGGTATCAGTAGCGCAGTAACGCACTTCGGTATTAGCAGCTCAGTAACGCACTTCGGTATCAATGGTGTTGGCGCTGCCGCTTTGCAAGGCCAACACCATTTGGCTTGGCGCTATGCTACGGCGCGGCGCAAAGATATGAGTTGAGAATACTTACCTCAAGTCTGTTTGAACAATAGAATCTCATTATGCTTCAATACTACAACTAAATAATACCTTTATGGTATATTAAAGCAATGATGTTAATACTTGTCTAATTTACAATTATCAAAAAGTCAGGCGTACGCACGTTTGGAAAGATACCTGAATGGGTACATACTATAGCCTGGGTATTTTAGGGTATTTTATATCGGAAAATTAGTTAGTTCAAATGTGGGTTGCTCTCGTTCCATACAAGCTTTTTCAATCATGTTTTTTTGAGTGAATCATAGCGTCATGGTATTAGCACAATGCTACCAGCGCCGTATGTAAGATCATGGTATCATAGCGCAATGGTATCAGCGCAGTGCGCTGATACCACTCTTGGCGCCGGTATCAGTGTATCAGCGCTTCAAAATTTGCTGCGTTACCCATGTTTACTAGAAAGCTTCAAATCTCTTAACGAACCATCATTTTACCGCTTATTATACCTTCTGCATAAGATGGGTAAGACTCTTGAGTGTATCGTCAATGAAAGGCTACTTCCAACAGTGGGCAGAAAGACTGCCCTCTCTGGCCAGCATTATGGATATGTAAAATCAAGTACAATCATTACCACCTATACCATCACTGGCGAGAGATGGAGTTGGGACGCACAGGAGTATTGGACTGTGGTTACACTTGACGTTCGAAACGCCTTCAATTCGGCCAGCTGGGAGCACATCCAAAATGATATTCGAAGTTTGGGGACCTCAAGTTACATTCCATTTATAATAGCGAGCTATTTTATGAACAGGAAGCTAATATATAAGAGTGACAGAGGAAACCATCGTTACCGTCGATATACCGCAAAGCTCGGTGCTGTGTTTAGTCTTATGGAACATCATGTAATTTTTGGGTGTTCCAGCATTGGAATCGCCGATGACGTAGCTATTGCCACCGTAACATAAAAACCAAATCGAAGTTTTGAGTAATACTCCTATTGCTCAGGTGAAAATATGACTTAAAGCAGCTAATATTAGCCGCCCTATGCATGAAACAAAGACTCTATTTATTACTAGTCGGAAGCTAGTCGACTTTATGCAAGTTAGAGTTGAATCTCAAGCCATCAACTCGTCGTCATTAATCAAGTATCTAGGGGTCATTCTCGGCACCAGGCTGACCTTAAAGGCGGCAAATTTACAAGCAACACTCGCTGGGATTTTGTAAAAAAAATTGAAGACCCGAAACATACTAGATGCACAACACTGGCTCGGTTGTCAACAACGTGGATCTTTTCGCATCTATAGTGTAGACTAACGTCTTACGATTAAACCGCTGAGGCAGAAGTTAGCTTCGATTCGAAAGCTGAACGCGCTTGAAACTATAAGTGGTTTCTAAACCATATCCTGCAATTGCTGCCAGCGTCGTAGCTGCTGATGGCAAGCTGATGAAATGAGCCGGATTTAAGAATTTGACGCCAAGAAACCTGGTTAAGAAAGAAGAGCGACAGACCTCAGTTACTAAATGACAGGTACGCTGACGTTCATTGGAAAAGGGATGATGGAGGCATCACCTAATCTTGAACATAATACCCTAGTTAAAGAAGAAACGTATTACTATATGACTCAATTTTGATAGGATGTAGGAAAACTTAGACGAAACGTACGTGCTCCCAAGCTTGAACTAAGTATATCTATGATGATGCCACACCCAAGCGTGAGTCCAAAAAAACCCCGTGTAGTTTAGGAATCATGCTCAAAAACAATTTATAAGCGCTTAATTACACGGCGCTTATTGCTCCGTCTTGTTACCTGGGTACAATATTGACCACAATTTTTTTTTCTTCAAGATTGGACCCCAAATTACTTTCCTTGAGGTATTTTGGCAAAGCTGACACTGCTTTTAGACTGCTAAGAAAATATGAATTAATTTTTAAAACTCATTTGTAAGGCGGTGTGAACGATTTTTGTTATTTTTTAACACTACAACACAAATTTATGTAGAAAAAGTTGAAACAACGTGCACATTGAAAATAATCTATCAAAAAATTAAGCCACATTTAGGAACGAATTCATGAATTTCGCCATATTGCATACAACGTGTACTACCCACTTGAGAACTGTATTAAATAAATTATTATATTATTAAAAATTTAGTTGAAATGAAACAGAGAGCGCGAATTTACTGCACTTATTTGATTTATTGCCCAAAACCGATTCGGTCTAGTTTCAATAAAAATTGATTTATAGTGTCATAATCAAAAACTAAAAACAGCATTTCGCATTCATTTTCACCCACATCTGTTCTAGAGAAACTACAAAAATAAACTAATCTACATGAAAAAATATAAATAAATATCAAATTTGCAATAAGGAAATGAACTAGAGCATCAAATAAAAATGTTCAAAACTGACATAAATAAATCACATAATTTACATCACACCACCTAAGTTCACTAAGCGAGATTATTTGTGTATTTTTCTCTCTTGCAAGTTTGCTTCTGATCGAAAGTGAACGATTTATATGTGGATTGAGGATCGAAATCGTAGTATGAACGATCATACCGATATTTGAAAATATTTTTTTCTGATTTGAATCAAAAAAAAAATTTGTATCTTTCTCATGCGATAAATTTCACTTTTCACTAACTTCTGGACTCGCTCCCGAAATTAAATTCAACTCGTGTACAAGCTGCAATGTCATGGCGAAAAGATCAATGACCGTACATTTTTCGCCAAGACATTGTCTATGTGCACTATGCTCTTAGCATGCACGTCACACGGTATTTTCGTGAAAATTCGCAATGAACTTGCCAATGATCATCTCACCACATCACACACCCATCGCATTACGCGTTAAGCTGGCTGGTGGCAATGATGAATAATCCATTTCGTATGTGACACACTTTCTGCAATGAACTGGGCGCGGTCCAACTTATCACAAATTTCACATGTTTTCAGGGAGAAATGTAATGAATTTTCGATGATGAGGAGCAAAGCTAATGTGATTTTTTGATGTTTCGATAGTTTTATGATGCGATGTGTAATGAAATAATCGATGAAATGATCATCAAGCATTTTTACGGAAAAAGCATTTATGCCGTTTATTTCGTGGGAAAATGAAGAAGAGATTTTATGATAGATTTTTTTTAAATGATTAGTTGCTATCGGAATTTCCAGACGACAATCAATAATTTGTGATGAATTTTTGGATTTTTGGTGAGTTTAGTGATTGTCGATTGAATTTCAAAACTTTCATAGTTTGAAAGAAAGAGCAATTTATTTTGACAGGTTTTTGAATGCTGCACTACAAACTATTGGAGTCCAACTGATATTACAAACCGTATCATCAATCGTTCTTGAATTTTTTTTGCATATTTCGTAACTTTATATAGTTTTGCATTTCTACTATGCTTCAACCAATTTCAAAGTTCTTGTTCATCCTTCGGTATTTTGATTTACTTAAACTACAAACTGAATTTCGAACACGTACTTAACAGCAAAAACTTCCACCATCAGATTTAAGAGCATATCTGCAAGGTACTTGACCAACCTCAATTCTCTCTGTCCAACAAAAACATAACTTATGATCGACCAAATCGATTCACCGTTCATCGATTTGATCGATGCTACGAAATATGTTATTTTTTTTAAGCAAAAAAATCTATAGCTAGCGGCTACTTCCTAAGAACAAACGCAACGACCAGACTTTTTTCAGGAAATCTAAATCGCTCAAAGATATGACTCGAGTCGTTTTTCATCGACTTCAGCGTTGATGACATGCGTCGAAAGCCAAAAATATCGCCACGTTCCAGCGATATTGATAAATTAGGTACTGCTAGAAAGATGCAATTTTCTCGAAAATATTTACGTAGTTTTTGCGGATATGTCGCTCGTTCGCTCGCTCGAGATAACATCATCGACGAACGGTGTTCTACATTCGGGTTTTGTTTTTCCCTAGTCGCTGGCGATGGTTATAAGTTTTATAACTAACGTTTTCGTATTATCATCGCTCTAATTATACCTACACACCTCATTTGGCTCACTTAAATCTCATAGATTAATCATTCGGTGCGATTGCATGCTTTTATGAGCATGACTGACTTACACGATCACGGTTGTGCTTATCTGGAGCTTTTTTCCGATTGCAGACATGAGTTGTTTTTTTGCAGTGATCGATTCGGTGGAAGTTCGTTATGTTAGCGCCTACGGAGAAAAGTGTTGAGCATGCACACTGTCAATTGATGGATCAGTGGTCACGGCATTGAGTTAATTGGGCAGCCACAAAAGCACGTGTTGGACAAATTTGGCGCAACTTTGGAACCTGAGGGAGACGTGATTGATCCGTTGTCTCGATAGCGGGTACCAGTATTAACTGTTTCAGCTTGATTGCATTTTTATGATTTTTTTATCGCTGGATGCTTTATTTGATGGTTCGAGTTTTCATTTGGATGAACCAGACCCTTTGGCATTGGTTCTATGCGTCACGAATTGGCTTGGGAACGTAGTTTATTGATGATTGAAACTGCTGATGGCGATTTTTTTTGCATCATTTAGCAATAATCTAAGACACCGCGATACGATAACGAAACAATAAATTATGTTCATTAAGATAAATTACATGTTAGTATGGTTGAGCTAGACAGTGATTTTTAGCTAAATAATAACGAAATGAAAAACCATCATTGACGGATTACGATTGCCTCCATAACAAAGGTATAATGCAGCACTACCGCCTCCATAGAAAAATTGTGACCCATAACTACCATTGCTGGAGGTTGATTGAAATTAGTGGTAATATTTGTGATCGATAACAAGAAATTGTTTGAAGAAATAAGGGCGTTTAAAACCTTTGAGATCGCATGAGAAGTTTGCAATTTTCTATTAAGCAGCATTATAAAAAACATTGACAGACTGCGCATTTAAATAGTTTATGTATTTAGATAAATTTTTTTTGTTTCAAAGATAAATTTTATCTGCTACGTTCTACTTGTTATCATTTTATTATATCTAGAATATATTCATTGCTATTTTCTGAACCAGGCAGTTTCTATTGATGTTTTCAGTGAGTGATGCATAATATTGCTTTGTACATAGAATAAAAAATAATCCGAATAAAATTTTTAGACACAAATAATATTGAATTTTGGCTTCTTCTTTATGTTATGAAGAATAACTAAGAACGAAGATGACTGGCCGGGTTTAGATAACAAATTCATTGTTATAACCGTCGAAAATGTAATCAAAGTTAAAACACACCCAAAAGAAGATAGCCACAAAAACACGATCACGAAGCACTTTATATGAAACTGTAAAGAAAACATGTAAAACTCACCAACATCCACTTTTGGAAAACTTAAGTGTAAAATACTGGAAGCTGAGGGGTCCTACGATTAAAGAAGTTCGAGTACGGCAAAAATTCTGGATCAAGAAGAATGTAACGGAAGTGCAAAGTCTGTCACAGGCATATTACAGACCATTATTATGAGCGTAAAAAGCGAAGTTATATAGACTCGAAGAAGGAATCAAATCGAACAATACATGAAGTATAAAGACATCTTTTTTAGGAGGAACATTGAAGCGACAGCTGGAAACAGCTCAAGATGTTGAAATTTGATTAATGAGCTGCTATCTAATTGGAATCACAGTAAATGTCAATTCCATTGTCAGTGTTCTATAACAATATTACCTCTTCTTTCCCAAAGAATTTTGCAATTTATTCTCAGACAATTTCCAGAAAATTTTCATTGCAACATCCTATCCAACCCACATTTTTCTCCTTCCCATTCAGCTTTAACAACTTTTGTAAACCACATAAATATATCACCTGAAGAAATACGTAAAGCTATTTGGGAACTCGATTGTAACAAAGATCCTAATCCTGATCTTTTTCCACCGATTTTCTTGCGTTAGTGTGTATAGCAGCTAATAACTCCTCTGCGTGTTTTTTGACAACTGGGTGTTTCCATCTTGTTGGTAATCTTCATATGTTACAATCATTTTTAAACGCTTTATCGAAAATTATAGGAATATTGGCATTTATCTTCGGTTCAAAAACTTTGTGAGAAAGTTTTCTACGATTAACTCTCCACTAGTTGATTTCCGTTTGAACGAGTAATAGAATAGATGTAGAGAAAGTCGCTCAATTAACAGAATTTCACAATTCTAGATTAAATTCTGGGTAAAATGGAGAAAGGAGACCAAACTGACGCAGTCTTCATTCACTCTAGCAAAGCTTTTGACTGAGTAGACAATTCTATTTTGATTCTAAAGCTACGAGATTTCGGATTTACCAAAACTTTAACTAGCTGACTCAGTTCCTTACTCCACAATCGAATGAAATTTGTAAAGTTTCAAGGTGTTTCATCAAAAAATATATTTGCTTTCTCTGGTGTTCCCCAAGGTACTCATCTTGGCCCACATTTTTTAACATATTCATTTCCAATCTATCTAAAGTCCTGTCAATTTTTACACAGACGATCTGGAACTGTATCACAGAACACGTATTTCTTCGACAATAACTTGTAATAGCGTTGTTAATCTCGGTGTTAACTTAGATGAAAAACTTTATTTCACTTTGCACTATGACAAAATTGTTTCCAAAGGGGATAAACATATCGGCTTTATTAAACAACGAGCCAACGAATTTAAAAACCTGTGGGCCACAAGATCATGCACTGCAGATGTACGCCTTCTTCTCGAGTACACTTACTCTTTGAAATTCACAGTAACCGACTCGAGTCCATACAAAAACAACGTTTACTTTTCACATTGAGGGAACTGTATAACCTTAACGATTCCGATAGCTTACCCCGCTATGAGGTTAGACTGGATCATTTTAACTTAATTTCACTTGCATCTAGAAGAATGGTTATTTTACCCTGCTTTACAAACGATGCCATTAAAGATGAAAAATAATAAAAATAAGATAGTGATTACTACCCCTGTAAGGACCAAAAGGTCAAATCGCTAATGAGCCGATAAATAGATACTGCAGGATTTTCAATGGCCTTAGCAACCTTTATTTTCCAAAGATTTCCTAATTATCCTTTAAATCCATCCTTATCCAAGCCATTTGTACCCCGTATTTTTTAAGCCTTTTGTATGTTTGGTATTTAACTACTTTTAATTTATTTATTCGTTATTTATTTGTTATCTATTTGTAACTTTTTATTTACGTTTTTAGTTTCCTTAGTTTAGCTTCCTTTTTTTTGTATTGCATTCATTTGTAGTTTTTTCTTCCTAATTTTACTTTGTTTACTATTTATGTAAAACTGCATTTATTATAAATGGCTGAATGGTTTAAAACAACTTTTTTCTAGAGCACGTGGAGTTACCGAGTAAATTTTCACCACTCGTAATAAAACGAAATTGTGTCTTTCGAAAAATCATACAATTGCCAACTCGGTAAACGTGATCCTCATTCCACACCTTCATTGAAAATTACCTACATATCTTCCAAAGTATCTTTATCTACTCTTTCTGTCATACAACATATTTTACAAAGTACTTCGTACCCGAGTACGCTCCAAAAACAGCGCAGTTCACTTAAAGGGCCCCACCTTGGACTCATTTTCAATTCACCGTCGACCACGACGAAAACGACAAACTTTTTACAAAACATTCCGACAAACAGTTATGCGAGTTAATGCAGCCAAATCCATGTGTTTAATAAAAAACCATAATCCAGTGCGACCATCAGATAAATTCTTACTCAAGGCGTATGAAATTCGATCGCATTTTGAATGGCCCGATGACGATGACGTTTTATCGGACTGACTCACAATGGTCCCGAAAAAGTCATTTCTAGGTCAGTGGGATTGCAATTAATCGAAACGATAAAAACAGGCGGGCTTGCAGACAGAGGCAGTCGGACAGGCGCATTATTTAATGAGCATTTTCGCAATTAGACAACAAACTTTTGGTATGATAGTTGGAACGATAGCTTGAAAAGCTACGACCGGACGTTGTTGATCGATTCAAGTTTTTAATTCTGCAAACAACTGACTGGCAGCAGTCAAAAATTCTTTTTGATAGTTTCCATCGCATCGCATCGCTCCAACGAGATCGCAATGTGATTATAGCGTCCTAAATGATCAGGTCCAAGATGTATTTATCAAGCATTTAATGAATATATGAGTTGAGTAGAGGAGATTTTTCTGTTGGCTGTTAACGAGCTGCTACGAAACAAATTCGCAACGAGGTAATGTTATATAGAACACGTTTTTTTCGCAGAGTCAGATTTGTGGACTTGATACGAACTAAACGCGAGCTTGATCGAATGTATCTTTATAATTAATGGTGCCGGGAGTTTTTTTCAGTTTGACGAAAAGAACACATTGGTTGGCGGTAATTTCATTTTCTGGCCATTTCATTTGGACTTTCGATAGTTTCACTTGAAAAACTGCATCAACAATTTAATGCGAACGAAGGTTTTCTGCTAACTAGAAACTCAGTAATTATAGGGTCTGATAGAAGGCCGCTGAGTCTATCGGTAAGCTATGATCAAAGGCGTTGGTGCTGCGTTTTTTTTAGATCGCATGTTGTTAATTCATCCATTAGACAATGGGTGGACAACGTTATTGCTGTGGTTTGGAAGTGTTTTCAATCTGGCTTAGAGGCTAATTTATCTGTTTTTGAATGCATCTCACTTCAAAAAAAGTCACTGAGACACGTGTTCCAAAACGATCACTCACAAACACAAGACCAAGAATTATTTAACCCATTTCTCCCAATTTAATCACTTAATCAACCACATGCCGCACCTTCACCACACAAATATTAAATTACACCATCATGAAATGACAGTAATTTCTGTGAAATCACCAATAAACTTCATCGTTCTGTTCTCATTTCATTCTTATTAAATTATTAAGCGTTCTCGGCACTTTTCTATGAAATTTAACGTGTCGATGACAAATTTCTCAACTCAACTGAAGTGCTTCCAAAATGATGTAAAAGTACTCATTTATTACGCCAATCATCAAAAAGTGTCAGATTTTATGATGTGGATGATAAATTTGAATGATAAACAAGCGCACTGTCGGTGACATAAATATCAAATAAAATTGTAAATTGTGCGGGAGAAGTTTAATGTTGATTGTGACATGACTACAAGAAAAAATATGTTGACTGAACTAAACTATTTGCGACGAAGTCTATGAGGCTAAGTCAGATTACATTGAATAATATGAATTTCAGTTTATTACTAGTAGGGTCATAGCGGTGTGATAAATAATTTAGAATTGAGTTTTCGTTTCAGTATTTTTTAGATTGAATTCTTCAAGGTGTAAAAAAATAATATAAACATTTTCAGTCTTTTCTTTTTCAACGTTAAACTTTTAGTTGCGTGGTTTCAGAGGTTTTGATAAACTTGAATGGTTTTGAGCGCTTTTCAAAGTCACCGAGATGCTGATTATCTGGAACGATAATTTTTTTTTACATCCCAACATATAAACAGATTATTTGCAATCATCCGTAGGCTCGGCTCAATCATACAAATTTTCTTTAATAATTAGGCAACCAATTGGATTATCAGAATACAATATCTTTAACACTTTGGCGGCAGCGGATTTTTTTGTGCACTTCTAGAGACCTCTCTATTTCCGTTGAAACAGAAGATTTGCAAAAATCAAGTAAAATGTTGCTAGCTTGCATATGATAATGTTTTGGAAATTTTTAGCTCTATGTGGGCGTTAAGAGCCTAAAAGTAGGCAAGGAAAATTTGTAGAATTTCAAACATGCAATAACTTCCGAGAAAATCATTAGATCATCACGAAATTTGCAGGAGACATAAATGGGCACATCAAATACGCGTTTAATGATACCTGACACTGTAGCTACGGCAGGTTCCTAAGCAGAAAATCTTTATATCAGTGACCCTTCAGATATTTTTTTACTTTTTGAAAAATATGCAAATTTTTGATAAATTTCTGGAGAAAGACAAATTCTTCAATGTTTTATTAAAATTAGCTCTAATTTGAACACCTGAAATTCGTGTTTGCGAGAACTGGCGACCCGATTATGACATTCAATTGAAACTTGCAGATTGTATTTAGCCTTTAGTAGGAACAGATCTACTAGAAGTGATTTCGAAATATGAGCATTTCAGTGGCATTAATGAGATCCACACAGAAAATGGAAGTAAGTCGAAACCACGTTTGGTATAATTTTGGCTGAAAAATTATGTTGGGACTGCCATCTATGAGCATTTTTTCGATCCTTTTACGAAGAGTTGAAGTCACTGAATTTTCAAAATATAATGATGGCGCAGATCATAGAATGAGCTAGTAGTGACACTTACCGCCAAATGTTTCAATTTTAAAAAAGTTCATGGGCGGTAACCTTAAAATATTTTAGGCTCTTTTTTTTACCACCGCAGTCATCGAATTTGAAGCTAATCCACAGAGTGGGCTGACCTTGACGTGCAGCAGATTTGGGTTACTTTTAGCTGGAGTACCTACAAGAAAGTGGTTTCGTTGGAGAAATGATTGAGATGGCACCACAGCAAAACTGTATAGCACATGCTTTTTTTAGTCACACGAACCAAGTTTCTTGAAATTCAAGATTCTGATGCGTTCGAGTTTTTTTTTTATGTTTTGTTCCATATTCACATTTTATGCTTATATTTTTCCTGTTTATATTCCATTTAATTTATTTTTTGGTATTTATATTTTTCCAGTGGACATTTTGATTTGCCATCAATGATTTATTCTTAGTTGTTGCTTTAGCTATTGACCTTTAAACGATTATTTTTTTGATGCATCATAAAACTAAGTACGTTATACTTAACGAATAACAATATTTATTTCTATTCTATTTCGTGGAGCTACATTCAAATTACCGTTACTTTCTTTAATTTTTGATTGATTCAACGTTTGCATATATTTTTATAAAATTGCTCCAAGATGTTTGTTTTGAAGATGACGCCGCTATACGTACTTTAAATATATTTTGTTTTTTTTTCGAATTCGTCATACAGAATATGTAGATAATATATAAAATGTTTTTTTGTTGATCTGATGATAGTTAACTACGATTGTTTCGGTTTATTTCATGCTCAGAAAAGTTCATGTAACTTTCAAAAGCTAAAATTTTCTTTTAGATGCAGAATCTGCGTGAAACGTAATTCAACAGAATATACGATATATTACTGAAGAATATATATAATACCCCAAAGATATAGTTGTACAATACATATTAAATCTACGACTTATGAATGATTAATAAAGACCAAAAAAGAAAACAATAAGAAAAGGGTATCATGTGAATAAATTTAAAACTTTAGAAGAGTATCACACTGGAAATTGGAATTGCTGTTTAAGTTTGCCTAATTGGAGATAAATATTAGGCATCAAAGAACAGTACAAAGGACTGGTGTAGTTTTTTATATGAGTTTTGCAAATGAATTCCCTTCATTTGATGCGCATAGCTAGCGGTAAAACGTATTATTTTTCTAAAGAGAAAATTACTTAATGAGCTTATTTAAGAATTGCCATCTATGCAACGGTAATCTCATACAGTCATCAGTTTGATTGTTCAAAATGTATTTGATGATTTTATGTGAAAGGGTTCTTTCAGAAATATGAAAAGATACTAAATCGATTGCTTACAGTTAACAGATTACTAGCAATAATCTAATGCATTAAGTTTATGACACAATCAAACTATTATCCGTTCTAAGAGCGTCTCACGAAGCTTTCAATTTCATTGAAATTTTCTGTCGTTGAATTCAGACACATTCGGATACATGTCTTCAGATTCAGCCATATGCTAAATAATATCTTCGATTGGTCGCACGTGTTGTCCATCGGTCATTAACGTCTTGTCATCATATTTACTTTCCTTACTTTCCAAGTCAGTTCATTTCAAAACAGTTACAACTCATTATTTCCAAACATTGAACAATGTGCCAATGACAATCGCGTCCTTATTCGGAAAAGGTTCAATATTAGCGTCGTCAAATAACCAAATGAATGCGAAAGCAAACAAAACTAATATTTCTTAGGCACTTGTCCGAGGAACACAGGAACCTACCCAGGGTGCACTGTGATTTCAACCACGCCATCACCAGCAACACCACCACTCTATATCATTTCACAATTCACAGACCGCAGGCCCCGCTTGGCATAAAAAATTGAATAAAGACCGCATGCCAGCGTAGACAAAAATAAATAATTACTTTAAATGTATGGGATTTTTGCACAATCACATGCTTGAAGCGGCAAATTCGCAAATGAAGAAGAACGTTTCGGTCAAAACAGAATCACACACAGGTTACAGAGAGACATTAAGAGCTCTCTATTCATTTTGTTGTGACTGTGTCTTTAACTGTTGTAGGTGAGTGGCGAATAGTGGATGATAGCATTGCGCCCCGTCAGATTATTGACCCAAAACAGAGTGGATGTATCTAGTAGAGGCAAAATACAAATTACGATCGAATTGAGTTGGGCGGGCTCGGGCCGATAGATATTCATCTATCTACTCTTCTATTCGAAAATATGCTATTAAAAATGTTCGTCTTGCGACTCCCAATTATTTAAAGCGCGAAAAGGTTTTGAGTTGGTAGAGTCCCAACGATGGATGGTGACGATGACCAAGATGACGACGATGATGATTCAGTTTTAGTCGAGATTAAAAGAATCCGCGAATGCGAAATGACTGTTAAATTATGGAAAGTTGGGAATTTCGAAGCGGTTAATGAAGATTGATATAATTTCAGAAAATCTGCATGATTTGATTTTTTTCGTAGTCTTGATTCGTTGAGTGTGTGTTTAATGAATTAAGTCGATTAGGGAGGTTGGTTTTTTCTCAGGGAATTTGGATTAGTTTTGACAAATTGTGAACATTTAATTTCGACGGGTAGCATTTGAAATGAGACTCATGAATAATTTATGCTGGTATACAGTGCGTAGCAACTGGTCTGTTTTTTATTTTAAATTGGATTAAATAAGCAACTGAATATGGTGCGCGTTTTTTATATTTTGCCACGGTTTATCTAATAAATTGTAGAAAAAGTTTAGGTAAGCCTCGACAAAGATAGGTAGATAAGCTTTTTGGTTCTTCTTACGGTTTTTTTTTAAATATAATTTCATGAATTAAGCTGTATGATTCGTTCAAAAGCTAGGCTCATTTTCATTGTTTGACAAATATCGATATTTTGAAGTTGATTGTCAATCAACGCCGAATGCAAAAAAAAATTGTTTGAATGGTCAAGTTACTGGCTTAAGTCTTTCGTTGTCAATTTTGATATTCACTCAACGTTACTGACTGAGCTGAATTTTCTTAGGTTCCTAAGACCGATAGACACAGAAGAAAAGGACAGATTATTCTCAAACTATCGGTATTTATCAAGACATTAAAATATATCTAGCTCCTAAAGAAAATTAGTCCCTTAATTAAAAAAAAATTGCATATTTAGTTCTGTGGTAATAATATTGTATTTTATTTCGTGAGCTCAATTTCTATTTCATAATAATGACATCAAATAATCGTTTTCAATGAATCTGCCTTTAAATATGCACAATTAGTAGAACAAAATATCAAAAATATTTTTTGAAATTATTTCGTTGCTAAATATAGTTGAAACCACAGATATATCGTCTTGCTATGACTTATCTTGAGAAACAATAGGCATTATTCAATGTAGAAAAAAGTTGAATTATAATGATTGATTACTACAACAATGTAGACAACCTGTTTGTGCACTTGCTATGCATACTTATCATCCACAATACATGAAATGTCAGGTTCTTAAAAAAAACAAACTCATCCACTTTTTACTAATCACCTGCAATCAAAATTTCTAAAGCATTCAAAAAAATATCTGCTTATAATAAATACACATCAATTTCCAGTCTATTTTGTGTGCATCTTATCTGTCTCGATGAAAAAGATTTTTAATCTAAAACCCATAAACGGTTGATTACCGTGACTTCTGAGGGCTCACATCACGTCCACTTTGTACCGTGTACAGTACGAATGTTGCTACTTCATTTCACTGGGCTCATTCAATGCGTTTTTAATTGGATACGGGACCCAAAACGTTTTCAGTTGATTTAAAAGTCTTGAAGGCATCTCGTTAACAATGCGCTAATACATACTTAAATACAAGCGATCTTAAGACGAAGTACAATTTTTTCGGGCGGGACCGACTAAAAAACTATTCGGCCCGACTCAGGAAAAACAAAAAAAAACCAAATAGATTCAAAATTGAAAAGATCTCATATGTGTATTTTGACACTAGTGACATTCATCTCGATGGACTGGCGCGTCCATCAATCTAGTTGTGGCTGTGCGACCGAAAGAGTGAACTTCTTGATTGAATCGTTTTTTGATTGTTTGGTCACGAGATTTGATTTTGAGATGTGGTTTTGATCCCTTGACCGATATTAAAGAGGTTGGATATGAAAACTTTCTCTGCGGTGATGATATATTTCGGTGAATATCAGTTGTTTGAAATGAATGGGCTCAATGGACACTTAGTTTAAATGGTTAAATGTTAGAGGTGGTTGTTTTGTTGGATGAATGAATGTTTTACAATATCGTTGATTGGTTTATTAGGTGATGGCATCAATGAAGAATTTCCGAACAAAAATCTTTAATTTCAACTGAAGCGAGATGCATGTGAGGTTATTATCTATGTAAACAGATCTGGGCCAATTAAGGAGGATGCAAATTGAAAGAATAGGTAATTATATTGGTATGAATTATTAATGAGTTGAGTTTGTACGAAAGAATTGGCATTTGATGGGAAAACTTTCGTTTACGTCTGACTGGCAAGACATCATTCATTTTCTGCGAGGCAAGACATTATTCATTTTTCGCGGGAGAAGACATCATTCAGTTTTCGCGGGGCTAACATTATTGTTATTGATGAAGAAATATTTAACGTTAATTTGTATGTCCTAGGAGGGCAGAAATTCTTTCTGTGCGCTGATAAATTAACTGATGCTAGCTCAGAACTCAGGTTCAATACTATTTCTTCTAACCCTAAATGCAAAACCACCTTATCATGTCACAATTAACACTAAATATATTTAATTCGGCTTCACATCGGGAAAGTTTTGCAGATCATACTAGCTAAGGTTTTCTGGCTGACACAATATCTCATGCAAAGACCTATTGGTCCGCAGCGATACCAGATAATACCAGGAGCTCAAAAGCTTAGTCCAAATGGCCATCAAAGATCCCAGACTAATTGTGAATGAGGTCCACCAGCCAGAGCTCACCAGTGCCGCATAATTGTTTCTGAGACTCCCTGCTCCTGACATTTTCTACAGATGCCACTGATTAGGAGCCGCAGTTCAATGTTGACAGAGGAGTCGTGGTTAGGTCATCTGTAGTACAGGAAGCCGCCAATCGGTGAACTCTTTTCCCCATGCCGGCATAAGTGATTTGCCGGCCACCATAGGCATATCTGCCACAACTGTCAGTCTCCTGATTTCCAAACTTAAAAAGGCATAAAACTCTCTTTTGGGGCACATATATAACGAAAACACACACATATATAACGAAAACTATTTATTTATGAAAACATAGGTTTTAAATGAGAGACTGTTAATTACTCGTACCGAAAACGTTGTGGTACGAAAATCACAAAAAGATAGCAACTACATATGTGAACATAATGTAAATGACGAGCTTGTGCTAACTAACATTTTAAGCTTCCAACACCGATAACTGATATCCAAAGATATACAGCTGTTAATATTATTTGGATCTTTAATTATTTGGATTATTTTGCTTTTGATGATTTTTATTGTACATACAATTTCGAATTAACATCACAATCAGAAAATTTACTTGTTTATTCAAAAACCAAAATATATAAAATTAATAAAAATAGAACTAAAAAAATTTATATTTTAAAAGAAGTATCAATTTGTGAGCATTAATATCTGAACAATTTCAAACTGAACGTTCCCATAAATTCACTCCAAAAAATTTCCCAACAAACAATAAACGAAGCCCTCTCGAGGAAATATATTCACTCAAACAATTCAATTCATCATCAAATTCATGAATAAACCATGAAAAATGAAAAAAAAATGAATTTAACCAAACCTAGCTAACCAATTTTAATGAAAGGTCAACAATTCATCTCAAAATTACCGCAATTTACATTAAATAAGCTAAAAATTGCTCATAACAACATAATCTTTACAATCATTTCTGCTTTAGGTGCCTGGCTATTTGCAAACGAAAGATGCTGTGGAAACGAAGTAATGGAAGTTGGCAAGTTCTGAAAGTTAGAGCTTACACTTTAGTAAACTTATGCTCATTAACTGGAGAACGTAGAGAAGAAGTATTCGAACTAGCCCCCAGCGAAGAGACGTTCGTGATATGAATAAAGAGTAAAATCAGGGGAAAGGCGATGACTTACTAGATTTTCTAGATCTCTTTCAGTTGTTGGAGTAACTGTTATACAGCATGAAGCATTCAGAGAAGCAATACCGTGAAGAAAAAAAATTCGTAGCTTTGAAGTTGAGGAAAGATAGTTGTGATAGTATCGAGCATAGGTAGCTTGCGAATAGTTAAAATTATCTTGGATTCTAGAATTGAAATATAAACAAAATGTCACTATTAAAGCAGAAAAACTGTGATTTCATTTAAACTAAATCCGCATTTCTTTTAAATGCTTCAATAGCGATATGCTGTAGTGCAAAAATGTTGAGCGTTATGTCGTTTGTTTTTTTTTTTGTGAAGAGTGATTAAACGGGATGAAAACAACGATGATTTTGATTCAGTTTCCTTAATATGTTTAAAAAAAGAGATTTTATGGAATAGTACTTTTCAACGATGAATCTGATTTATTATCTCTACATATAAAAAAAACGACGGTATATTTAGTAAAATGATCAGATTTTTTAACCTTAATAAAATCTCAAATGATTTCGGTGATGCTGATAGGTCAGTCATTTTATAATTGTTTTTAACGTTACTTACGTTGAGCTGCTGAGTGTATTTTTGAGACTCACCTGGAATGAAAAAAGGGAAATATTTGATATAGTGATACTGTATATTATTTGATTTTGAATGAACTTTTAAATACAAATATATGATAAAAAATTCAATTGAACAGAGTTTTTATTGTATTGATTCGTAAGAGCAAATATCAGCAATAGTATGAGTAAACTAATAATATGTCAAATAAACAACCAATTGAATTGCATTGCAAATAAATTGCTTGTTTTGCTAACCGTCGTGCTGAAAAAGTTTACATAATGTAATATATAATAATACTCGTACAAGAATTCGCACGATAGTACAAGATATCAGTCCCAACTACTTTTCACTGAATGATTACCTCGGATCGGTCGAATCTATCCAGCCCTTCAAAGTTCAGAAACAAGTAAATGAATACAAACCATAAAATTAAAATTGATGTGTATAAACCATAGATTAGGATGAGTGATCTCAGAGGAAACACAATTGTTTTTAAACCACTTTAAGGGAAAACAGAAAATTTGCTTGGATTTTATTTTGCTTCTTTCATTTTTCATAAAACGTTGGAAACGAACTCCAGGAGTTTAGTAGTGGTAGAACGTGCTTTCTTTGATCTAGGCTTTTGCTCGTTCAGTCGGGCATCGACCAGAGAAGGGAGTTTGTCATAATTGCGTTTTTTTTCGAAGAATTTAGCAACTGAGGATGCCTTTATATTTTTTAATTGAACGTCTGTCGCAAGAAAGAGTTACGTATATGGAAATAGATTTTTAAAAAGATCACTTTAATTTTTCTAGGTTAATTCAATTTTTTATAACTTTTATATTTTAAATTTCATCTTTGGACCGTGCAAATAGGTGGTATCTTGTTGGAACACTCTGTGCTTGAGAGAAATATCAGAAAATATTAGCATGAAAAATATATAATATAAACTAAATTGAATAAACTATTATAAATAATATAAATTTAATACTATATAAATAAATAATATACAGATAGCTTATCTATTAAAATGCAATCATAAATAAAAATATTTAAAAGTACATATCTAACTTAAGTGTTGTTTGATTCAAAGCTTTTACCAGCTAAACTAATGAGAGCTATCACAAAATTATTACAACACAAAGATGACTTCAAACAAACTACTACTAGTAAAATTCTTGAATGTGTAAGGTCTTAGATAAAATAATAACATGATCAGTATTTGCATTTTTGCTACAATTATTACGTTTTAAAATTTAATTTAATTATTTCTTTTTTTGCACAACGATAACAAATACGTTGGAAATGTGATATAATGAAAAATGGTTACAATAAAATTAAAATACATTTTTCATTATTTATTTTACAAGATCGATTAGTTGTGTTTAGTTTTATAATGTTTTATTTTATCTTTCACATTGTATTTTTGTTAAATATTAAATTCTGTCAAATCATGCTATATTTTTCAGAAATTTTCATCTAAAAAAACCTTTTTCCATAATTGTTTTTTTTTGCACTTTTCGAAAATTGCATTTACATTTATATTCAATGATTGAAATTCAATTCATATATTGAGAGGTTTATTTTTCAACGCTATTTCTACTAAGGACTCTTAATTAACGAGCTCAATATTTTCTCAATATAATCATATTCAACCATTCACATGTTTTTTTGTTTGCGGAAAAGGTAATTCCACATTATCGTGGAATTTCGAATTAAGATAAAATAACAAATACGAATGTTCCAATAATTATTTTAAAAGGTAGAAGGACATTTTTCGAACTAAAACAATTGATATGTGTTGACGATTTGCAATAGGCGAAAACTGACAGCTGCTAGGAAAATTTCTTTGCCATTTCCGAGCGATTTAAATGGAAATTATAAAAATATAGCCTGAACAGTTTCGAAAATAGGAGCGATTTGGTCTGTTTTCATTGAATATGGCCCCATTTTTCTATCCTTTAAAACCAAATATTTTAATTTCAAACACATTTTTCCTTTCGAAGGTCGATATATTTTAATTTCTCTGCGAGTATGGATATTTTGAAGTCTTCATTATCTAACGATGTCGATGACATTAAGATTGCTGTTCGATAAATCAGGTTACTGGCTTAAGTCTTTCATTTTCAATTTTGATATTTACTCAAAGTTATTGATTGAGTTGATTTAGAGACAGATTAAGAGCTATAGACATTGTAGAAGAAGGCAGAGTATCTCGAAATATCAGTATATGTTAAGAAAATGAAATATATCTAGGATATGTCAACGCTTAGGAAGCATCGGAAGATCAAGTGCTCGATGAGCGAAAGATGTTACTGTGAAGTCAGAGAGACGGACAGTCACTATACGCCTGACGATATTTGTCTATCTGCTTCAAGAGGCTAGGAATTTATTTGCCTACTTATTCACAAATAGTATAAACAGATAATTGGTGATATTTTTGGTTTTTATTACAACTGATTTTCAAATTTTTTTTTGCATAAAAAGTTGAGCTAAAATCTTAATCCAAACTATTTGAATAATAAAATAAGCCAAAATAAATATACTATTAAATATGTTGGCGGAATTTGCAATGATTTGAAGCATTTTTTTCACGTGTCTGGTGTAGCTACAGGATCGCCTGCACAGTCTTAAAAATACATGTTTGTATAGTTTTAGTCTACAATAATAAGCTCTGGAAATTTCACGATGATCCAATGTTTTTGTCAGCAGTCGTGACAAATCGAAATGTGAATAAAAATACTTGCCTAGTTTTAGGTACTCAGCATCCACATAGGGTTCATAATTTCCAATTCGTTATCATGGACAAACATAAAAAATAATAAAATTTCATTTCCAGTACTTATTTTTAACAAAAATGTACTCTACATAGAAATATACGAGTACAATTCGGCAAAACAATTTTAATACAAATTTTTTTTTTCGAAAATCAGTAAAAAAGGCTATTCGAATAAAATTGAAGGTGAGTTTTAGTTTTAAATGGAAAATATGTGAAAAATTTTTAAGGAAGCAGGCACATATAGGTCGTCGAAAATAACAACTTCGCAATTTTCATGCATAATGGGTCCAGTGCTACTAGCAATTATCACAATCGAATCTGAGCTTTAATCATGATCACGTAACTAGCATCTAAAATCAACCTGCTTAAAGATACATTTCAAAAAGTCAAATTATATTTGAAAGTGTAGTATGGCGTTAAGCCATTAGTATCAAAAATCAAATTATCTCGGCTTTTCACACCAGACTATAGAAATTCGAATCAATCATACCAAATCGAAACTATCTTTTCATGTTTCATAAAACTGTCCACATAATTTAGATAGATTCAAAAACAACTGTTTCCTATTCACATTATCTTCTTCGCATCTAATTTTCCATTGTCTGATTGCCTCCGAGCAGCCATATTGCACAGTAAAAACCATGCGAAAATTAAAATTTTTACCGATTCGTTTCGCCACATTATCAAACCAGCAAAACAAACTTCAATGCAACCCGGAACAAAACTCTAATCGAAATGCATCACGCGGATTAATTATGCAATTTGTAGACGATAAACATCTCATTGTCAAAATTATGTCTGTCAATTCGTTTCTAATCCAATTGCCATGATTCGAATATTTTTAGATACAGTTATCCAAAGCCCGATAGCACTAGGGTGTAGCATATGAAAGGCAACTGCACTTTCCAAAAACAAACCGACTGCATTTCGGATTCATACGAAGAATGGTTGATGGATGTAATACTAAACAGAAAACCAATTTGTACGACCTATTGTACCGATAAGACGAATCATCTATGGTCATTTCGAATTTCATGCGTTGAAGGCGGCAGTGGTGTGGCGGTGTAAATTATCCACACTTTAGACCATTAATGTCAATCGTTAAAAATTGATTAGCAAAAAAAGCCCAAAGATGGCCATGAACTCTATTGCGTGGCACCATACACAACCATAAATCTGGATTACCACCAGTTCGATCGATTTGAAATCGATACGGGTAAATTGGGACGTAGCATGAGTATCTACCTGCAAGGCAATGTTGTTTCTACATTTTTTCGATTTGGAATTTGGATGCATGTCCGACACCTCTAACTGCAATCCCAGCACAATGGCACACAAAACCCATCCAGACATGCATTCAACATACACAGCGGAACTACAACACTACATATGTCTTCTGGTCAAACAAACATTGTTTTCCCTCGTAGTGATTCATCAAACCACTTTGATTCGGTTGGTGGCACGTCCAATCAGCAAGTTAGACGTTATCGAGAAATCATCAGAGCCCATAAATTTTCGGTGCCGGACAAATTCACAACAAATTTCGACATGATGTCAAAGAACTTTAGCCAAACATTGAATTTCTCTTTCAATATCATCACCAGCACCACGACAACGATGGTGGTTCGCATAACAATGAAATCTGCATTTGATTTTCATAAACTGTTAGCAAAAAACAACAATCTTTTGCGATTGATTCGGAGGTGATAAATGATTTCGGAAATGACTGAAGTCTAGTCTATCGTGGCGATGTCGGATGGACGCGTTGTATCGTGTCTGCCCCCGATAATTTAAAGAAGAGCCGAATTTCACTTCCTATTCGCTATTTTTTATTTTTTTTTTTTTTTGCGTCGACGAAAAAACATCAAAGCCGTGAAAAACACTACTTTGGGTTTTCAGCGATCGATCTGAGATGAAGAATTCATTAAAGATATTGGCTCGCAGATACGTCTGCACATATATTGAGTGCTTTTGAAGAGAAAGCGATTAGGTTATGATGTATTTCGTTTCGAAGGTATTTTCCTCCAAACAAATTTAATGAACGAGTTGAACTATTGATAATAAGCAGTCATTGGGTAAGTTAAGTGGGCAAAATCGTGCGATGGACTAATTCAATTAGCAGTAGTAGTGATTTGAGTATGTTTTGTTCGAATGATGAATAGTTTGCATGAATGAAATCTGTTTTCGTAGGGATTGCGAATCTGAATTGATCAGATCAGGCTAAAATTTTATATGATTTCGGAAGGAATTAATACTTTGATGAGATTGATGTGAGAAATTCAAATTTTCTGCAGTTTCTGCCAGAAATAATTTTTATTTTTTCGGCATCTGGTCATCTTATGGTCATTTTTAAATATCGCATTTTGCTTTTGCTTGAGTTTACTTGTTTGTCTAAGTTTCAATATTTTTCAAATAATGAAAAAATTAAGAGATTTTCTCAGTACATGAAAGACAAAGTTAAGAAGATTTTCATAGAAGGAATTAAATTTTTTGCAAAGACACAACTTATTCTGGAATGCTATGCATTTGTTGTTGTTGTTTATATGGTCAGATTTATCAATAAATTGATTCTTTTTTGAAAATTTCTTAAATATTTTCTCCGCCTACTATTGTTTAAATTATGGAAACAAAAACAGTTTCTCAATAATAACCCAGACAATTTATAGCTTTTCTAAAATTCGATCATACATATACCTGTTTGAGCTTGCAAAACTATAACCGCATAGCTTTTTTACTTTTTGCTAAAATCTTTCACCAAACCCCCTGGAAACATCCGAATAGACTGTCGCTTTGAAAAATTGCCTGCCTTACATACTTGCATCATGTGACGTTTTGTTTCAACGAAAGTGACTACGAAATCATCTTGCCTGCGTGACTCGCTGGTGGCTATAAAATTCCTTCTTTATGCCTATCGATTTGCATCGGATTTGTATTAATTAGAAAACAAGCAGGTGCTTTTTTGCTGATTCAATTCGCTGCTATGGCATTCATGCATGTACATATGTATGATATGTGATTTTGAATCAGTAGTTTATTTTGCAAAATTATTATTGCTTCGGTCGATCAGAAGAGTTTTTTGACCCCAGCAAATCAAACCGGAATCGATGAATATTTAGAACAGTTGATTTAAATATTTTCGCAAAAAAAAAAAAAAACCTGAACTCAACTGATTTGATATTGTTGAGGTTTTCATTCATATATTTCGCGCGAAGAAGAGGAGATTTTGATAAATCGTTGACAAGAAGTGTTGAGAAAGTCTTGTGGATTTAAGATGACCAAATTAGTGTTATTAATGGATTAAGAGGACGATTAGCTGCGTAGAAATAGATTTGCTTGAGTGATAGTTGTTTTTTTTTGGGCTGTAGTTGATTAATTTAGAGACTTTGAGTAGACGAAAATATGTTAAACACATTTTAGTTGGCGAGGTGGTTTTCAAACAAAAAAAACTTAAATTATTCTAAACACTAAGAGCTCAATGATAAGATATGATTTAGATTTGAATTATAATTTCAGCCATATTGACGAAAATAGAATACTTTTTGAATGCTACTCAAGTGCAATGACCATTTTTGAAATCCACTTTACAAACGTAAATCTATTCAGAAGAAATTCAAATTGTATGCTAATAGTTTAACAAAGCACTTTGATTTTTTCAAAAACATTTTAAATATCGCGTGGGCGGATTTTGTTTCAAATATTATTAGTGATTATGGAATATTTTATTGTCAGATTTTTTGTCCTGGATGTATTTTTTTGAATTTTTAAAATTGTTGCATTATCATTTCATGGTTAAGAAAACAACGGCATAAGCTAAGATTTTTTGACCGAAGTCAATTAGCTAACCATCTGCGGGTTTCTTGTTTATATTCTTCTCTGGTAGCCAATTAGTCTGACCCTATGCTCTAGTGCTTCGAATATGTGCTTTAAATTTATAAGTTTTTAAAAAAACTTCGCGGTAAAATAATTGGTAACTACTGGTTTAAGGATTTAATTTTTTCAGCTCTGAGAGAAGTTATTTGAAAGGATTTTCGAGACGAGCTTATAAATTTTAGTACAAAGAAAACTATGCGGTAAGCCAAGCAGTTTTAATGAAATAATTGTGCAATATGACACTGAACACTTTCTGGCACAGGAAAAATTCCAGGAATTGAAGGAAAAATATCTCGTTTTGCAATTAATCGAACGCCTCGTGCAACAAAAAAAAAATTAAATTTGTTCATCTACCAAATAGCTATCTTTGGAGCTATTTAGAAAAATATTTTCCATAAATAGTTCGACTAAACGAGGTTTCTTGTTGGTATCTCTCGCCAAAAAATGTCCAGATTGAACTTCACTAGGATTCATATAAAACCAGATGGGGAAGTCCACAGCAGTCCAACAGACGAGGTTCAACATTTTCAATTGTTTGTGCTTGTTTCCTGCTTTTATTGTACAAAATGAAGTTTAATAGGAACCTTTGGCGGATTAGCGAAAAAAAATCAATGAAAATTTTGGAATTATTGGCATGACATGTCAAAGAAACTTTTATGTTTCTCAGAGGTAGATCTGTGATGAATAAAAATTTTTATCGGGTCGATATTATTTAACTTGCATTATTATAACCGGAAAACAAAAACCACACCGATAACTTAAAATGTAGTCCGAAGCGAATTTTCAGAAATCTGCTAAAATATTTCTATTATTTTCTATTATTCTGGTGGTACAAAAAAAAAATCAGAAAACGAAGCTATGGTTACAACAGACCAAATCGCTGTTTTAAATTGGCCGACTTGCTTTCCTGTGTGAATAGAGTGAAAGAAAAAATTAGGGATCTTTGGCAAGGAAAGTTTCTGAAGTCAATCAGCAATGTGAAACTGTAGCCACTCTGGAGGAAGTAATTTTAAATAGCTACAAAACTATCCAATATTAAGCTGTAAAAGATTGCAAGGATTTAAAATCGCAGCTCTTATACTATCAATCGTTGGGGAAACAAAACTATTATGCACCTAGTTGCAGTTTTTATATTCTCTAAATTAAATATATTTAACTTAATTTTTTTTAAAGTTATGTTTTATTAATGTTCTCTGCCTTTTAACCAACACAAGAATAACCACCAAATTTGGCACATTTCTTATGTATTTTGACCGAAGTCTTTGACTTTCGTTAATTTTTATCCGCTACTTAAAATAGTTGTGGACATAATCTCTTTTGTTTTTGTAAAAGCATATGTAGGAAAATTGTAACGGACAATTTGGAACCGATTTTACTTTGAAAACCCAACGATAATGATATCGTTTATTTTTCCGTGAAAGATATAGATAGATAGCTCACAATATAGTGTCACAAACTAGCTATATTTTTATCTAAAATTGCATTATTTACAAAATTGCATGATCATTAATATACTAATTGATGATGCGTTCAACCTCTTAATTTGCTTCAGGGCAAGAAGCGTCGGCAGAGAACAGTTTTTTGAAAAAACGACGAAAAAAATAAACAAAAACCAACAAACTAGTGAAACAAAATCGAAAATACATTCTTTAGAATGCCTCGTTTTGTCATGAAGTATTGCTTTGATCTGACTTTTTTGAAAAATCTTACGAGCGCCCAACGTGGGCGGGTCACCTGGAAAGTAGTCGGACTGAATTTTCTTTGTCCGGACGGAGCAAGGAGGTGTGATCTTTTTCGCGTGGATCGGCGAGTGGTGGAATGTCTAAGCTAAGCAGTACATTGGTCGCTAATCATCTCCAAGCCTTTGCGGAGTGAAGATCGATTTTAAAGTGAACCCCAATCAAAGTGCCTCACTTTCCACGATGGGCCATTTACTCGAGCAGCGGTGTGCGATAAAATTTTGCTTGAAACGTGGTGAAACGGCGGATGAAAAAATGGATCTACTTCTTCTTCAAAACTAGTTTGGTTTTTTGCATTATTTTTTTTTAATAAAATTTCAACAGTACGACTGAGCAAAAAACGTTTAAATTGGTATTCAAATTGTAATTTTTTTTTTTTTCAAGGTTTAAAAGGATATTTTTCTTTGCATTTTTTACAGAGCTTTGTCAATTACGAAAGTGCAAAATTAAACAAACTGATTATTTTTCATACGAAGTGTCGATATAACATTTCATTTGTGGAGCACTAGCTTTAAATCTAGCTAGCGACTCGTGAAGACAACAAAAAATCGGTCAAAACAACCACAAGCGTGTCTACGGTATTTTCGATGTCTTGAAAATATTTGTTCCACAACTGTATAAATCCAATAGATACTATTGCTGAATCGAGAAAATTCAAAATAGCTATCGATTTTATCACTTTGATCAATTTCTTTCAACACGTTGCAAGCCACCAACTAAATGCGAATTGTTACGAAGCGCCCATTTTTTTCCTGATTTTTGTAATATTTTCCTAATGGCATATTTTCGACTACAATCTTTCACGTATTCTATGAAACAAAGATATAAGAATATCAATTGAACACAGGCAAGGTAACAATATGCAACTCAACACTCGATTTTCATTCGAAAAAAAAATGGGAATTTATGGACGACACTGACTATTAGAACCTACCAATTTTTTAGCACAATTCTTTGCGTAGTTCACCAGAATTTCATAAAAACATCATTAAAAAACATAATATGAAACTTATAAAGTCTTGTGGTGAGGAAGCGAGTTTTGTGGTGAGGATCAGTGCCGTGAAACAGAGTTGACAACAATGAGCACAGAAAAGAATTTTAATGTATTAATTTTAGTGGCTGCACTGGTGGTGTCATCTTTTGCTTTGCTTATCGAGCCAGCCTAAAACAGTGACATACTATTAAATTTCTCTGCATTTTCAATTCCCGTTTTCCAAAGCCGTGTAATAGCATCAACTTTCACTAGAAGAAGTAGTATCCCCAAAAATTTTGGCATTACCTTAACAGATATTAGTAATATTAATATGCTAAAACTTTAAACTTCAGCTGCATCTACAATTATAGTTTTTTTTTCCATTTTTACTAGATTCAAAACTATTGACATAGATTGGTGATTGTTTCACTGAAAACGGCGAAACATATTCCCAAAAATATGTCAATCGATTATGTCGAATAGCTAAAAGCACCTTAGTTACACTCTAGACTTTTTTTGATTCATCAAATGATTTCTTCGCAGAACTAGTCACTCATCTTAACATTATTTACATTACCGTGACCATAATTGCCAAAACCGTCTAGGGTAACCGGAATTTAAAGTTGAACGGAAACATGCACTTCATTTAAGCAGCAAATCGATCAAGTGACCGAATTTCTTCGTACAGACAAAATCGAATTTTATTTAATAGAGTCAGTGATTCAGATACAGCAAAACTTCTACCACTCATACCCTAAACAGCCTGAGTAATGTTACAATTAACCAAACACACAAAACAATTCGTAGGAAGTCAACACGCAATTGACGTTATGTGACCTATTTAATGTTACTTTAAAAACCATAAAGCTCTTAACATCATTTAATTTCCTTCGTCATTTCACCCACATTCACTTGAAATATATTAACATTTACTTCTTTTTCTTTCTCTCCGTCTTCGGGAATTCACTCAAACTGTATGTATTTGCCAGTTTCTATAATCAGGCATATTTGTATATGAAAATTAGCATTCCCAAGTAAATCTCAATTTACGCGCTTGCGAACACAGCAAATTCACTTCTAATCAAAAACCATAAATGGTAACAAGCACTCTACAAACGATAATTTGCTTAAAGTTTTGGTGTCAGTGTCGCTAAATATTTTTGAGACCATCTCGATGAATACCTGAAAACAACAAAGATACTTTCTGTCAGTCAATGAGTCGTTCTAGTGTATGAACCTGTTTCGACTTTTTGTGGCATCTCAAGTTGACACAGAATCGCATTTACCAGTAAGTACTCCTGTAGTTGTTCTGATTTTTGTTTTTTGTTTTTTCGGAAAAATAAAAACAACAATATCCAATTCTGTTCTGGTCGAACGAAAAAAGAAAGTTGTCTTCCCGATTCTCATTCCGAAGCGGTTGGCGTACTTGTGACCACCGACCACCTTAACTGGGTAATTATTCTGGTGACTGTACAACAAGTGGTAGTCATCGTTAATATATCGTCATTGTAACTAAGGAAGGCGAAATTAATCGCACCAAGCTTTTTGCATTTTATTGTTTTGTTATTTGTTGCTTTCATTTTTTTCGGTCGTTGTTACCTTCGATACGCGTGCGTTATGCAGAACTCACTGTTCCAGCAGCTGCCGAAAAGCAGCTCAGCCGGCGAATTTTTCGTAACCGTGTTACGACGGTGATCACGTTTGGCCAACAAAAAACCTGAAATGCATTTTAAGTACCTTAGTGCGCGATTTTCGGGCAGACAAGAAGATTTACGTGAAATTTTTTCAAAGGCCGACAACGCATCGTCGGTAGCTCAGCGGCCAAATACGGTCCGGCTAATCTTGACCGATAAAGCTGTAACGACCGTGCGAATTATGACACAATTTTCATTTCAAGTTCAGTAGCAACAGTACGAATATAATAGTTTTTTTTTATTGCAGTACTTATTCGCAAATATGAAAAGTGAACTTGAGCTTGAACTAATGATATGGTAGATCAGTGCATTTTTCGAAAATCATTTAGTCATCTACTACAAGAAAATTTACCTATTGGACCATCTGATCTTCATCGTTTGTTTCGATAACAGCATGTGATATGGAATAATTAGCTGCGATGGGAGATGCCGTGCTTTGCTTAAACGTAACCTAAGCGCATTGTGGGAAAACTATAGATAGTTTCGGAATTGAAATTGTGAAAATGTCATTAAAATGGTTTAGCGAAAACTTGATAATGTCGCTGCAAGCTGGAACTCGGGTAGTGAAACTTTTTTTTCGTGACTCGATTTTTTCAAGTTTTCGATTTCTATGTAACTGTTATATGATTTCACATAGTAAAACAGATGTTATCTTTTCAATTTGCATGTTGATTCAGTGAATTTATTGGATTTGTGTTTGCATATGTGATCTAGTAATGCATGGATTAGATTAATTTGAAGTTTTGATGTCGCTGAAGTACATTAGTATGTTTTTAACAATATAAATATGCAATTAGCGTGAAATTAATGCACTATTGATTTAAATGAATGTGAAAAGAAATTTCGATTATATTTACTTACGAGTTTTGAAATCTGTGACATTAGCTTTAATTAAGTTCACAATTTAAATGAGTAGCTTGCATTTTAGCCCATATGTGTGAGTGAATTAGCATATTGGAAAATATAGAAACTTACTAAATTTCTCTTTTATCTATATAGATTTTTAAAATTTTTAAAATACAGATAGTTATCTGTACATAATGCACTTTATTTTTGAGTTGAATTGAGCTGTTTATTTTATATTTTGCGAAGTGAATTTGAAAAAAAAAACACTTTCGTGTTAGAAAAACTTATTTACTATGTAAAAAAAAAATTATTCACGCCTTTGAAAAGTTAGGTATAAAAGGGGTCACCAACACGTTTTTTTACCAAGAAAAGAAACAGTGCTCTATGTCCTATCTTCTCCTGCAATGAAGTGAAATTGTTGAAAAGCACCAGGACTTATTCAGCGTCATTGATTTGCAACTTTTTTGTTTTAAGAAAATAACTTGCACTTAAACTTTATGACAGAGTAACTTGTGTCTTTTAGATTTTTTCGATTTATGAGCAGGTATACGGTTTTACTGCATATGACACTTTTGTTTCAATCTTGATCAATGTCGTCTCAGAAGGACCACTTTTAACAACCGATGATTCGGTACTTTAACTTATATTCGCACGGAATCTTCTGCTTCAAGAAATTAAGAGGATTGCCTCTAACATTACTATTTTTCTCCTTCTTATTGGGGAAGGTGGCTCCCATTTTCATATTGTTTTAGCTTATTTTAGTTAGAAAAATAGTCACTCGCATAAACGCAAATACCATGCCTAGAAATCTCTGCTTTGCATTGAAAGTCTTGTGGAAAGTCAATACATTGAAAAACTTGGGGCCTAAGACTGCACCTAGTGGGACTCTGCGGATCATGGAAAAATAAGAATACTTTTCATTTTTGCCAGGAATTTACGGGTTCAAAGGGGGCAAAACAGAGAAGAAAAAACGTCCAGCCTAAAAATAAGACACTAAAAAACCCCTGTTACCAAACAGTATTGGCCCTAGATACATAACGTGAGTCAAAACGACTCACGCAAGAAATATATTTTGAGTGTCATTATTATAAAGCAATTTAGATTTTGTTTAATTTCAACTAAAATATAACTAAAACAAGTCAAAAGATAATTTTTTTTCATTTTTTAGCTTAATATTCAAGTATAATTACATTTACGAAATCAAAATATCAAATCATTGCGGCGCAATCAGGCAGAAATTATGTGTGAGTCATATTGACCTCACGTTATGCTGAAGTGTATCAAATAACGTTATACATCTAGGGTTAAACTTTTTTTCCAAACTTAGAATCACAAGACCTTCTAAGCTTTTACCATGTGGCGACTTAATTTTGTATTTTGAAAATTTAAGCAGTTGAGAAGTAACATTCTTCTATCTGAATCCAAATTGAAAATTGCGATAATTTTTTTCGCTTTCGATAAATGAATGCCACATAAAAAACCACTACTATAAAAAATTTAAATGAATAAGTCTACCAATACATCGAATATTTTTCTACCTCATAATACCTTACCCTTTTTACTCTTAAATTTTTTATGTATGTTTTTTCTTTCATCTTTCTGATGTTCTATTGAAGAGGATATGATTGTGTGTATCAAATTCAAGATGAATTTTTTAATTGCAAAATATATAATTATAATTAATTATTAATAATTAAAAAATAATATACTTTAAATTTGATAGAAACAAATTTTCTACTTTAAAAATAAATTAGATTTATTTATTCAATTTGAGTATAAATTGATTTTATCAAAAAATAAGAAGATGCATTATGTAAAAATAAATGATTCAAAGCACAGGAGAGCCAAAACGGTAGAATATTAGAATATATATATGATACTACATAATTTACTATAAGATGTACATTACTGTAACGATTAATATTGTAAACGCAATAAATCACAGCCTTAAAGCTAACAATTAGTTCATCTTTTGTTATAGCGCTGTGAAACCACTTATTGATCTAACTAAACACTTTTTACCAATTTCATAACGTATTAAATCAAATATTTTTCACGCATGTTAAATATATATAATGGAGTTCTGTCGTAAGAAACGTATCTTAGTGTGCTAATTCTCTACAAATAAACAATTTTGAAATAAAGCTTAAATCAAGCTCTCGTCTATATATTACTATTTAAAGTTTTAAATTTAAATTAAATTACCTTTGAACCTTTGGGGCTCAAGCAATAGCAAATTACATAGAAATCATTCGACAATCATAATAATCTATTATTTCAATTGTCTTGTAATTTGCAAGCTGTCAGCGAATATTTGCATAATTGCATTTTAAATGGCTTTTACCAGACTATGAAAATACAGAAACATTAAGGGTCCAGAAGCATTCTTGACAACATTACAGAAACATTCTTGTAACATTCCTGTCGAAAATTCTACACAATAGGATGAATTATTGCCTAAGTTATTAGTCATTGCTACTTGCTTCCATTATTTAAAATGAAAGAAGATGACCGTCATCGCACGCAATCAAAGTATACAATTTTTTTTGACGTGAATACGCGTGGCCACAACCAAATACTGAATCGAGTAACTAGACTTCAATACATACCCATACTAAATATCAAACAAGTGCTTCAAAGATATGTCAAATTATGGTTTCATAAATCCGAAATTCAAGATTTTAGAGATAAAAACTGAATTCGCAATCTAGTGCACATGTTTCATGAAAACCATACAGCCGCACTACACTAGTCGAAATATGCTCCATCTTATAAAATATCAAATCATCATATTAAACTTCCTCGAACTTTATATCCAATTCATTTCACGACAACCAAAAGTTATTCACTTCATTCTCTTTGCAATTTCTCCAACATACAAACGTCTTTCAATAAAAGCACAACCGGGCAAAAGAAAGTAGGGATACGACTTTCATACCTCTTCCGCTCACATACTCTCTCTCTCTCTCCCTCTGCACATCTAACATTTCTTTTGCAGCGTTCATTGAACTTTTTTCACCCATTCTCTTCATTTGAACTATTCTGGCGTTGCGGAAACTCGACTGCCGGCCCGGCGCTCGGTTCGGCGAACAAGGTGAAGGTTCTCAAGTCTCAAGATCTCAGCCGCCAAGTTCAAGCACACCGCGCAAACTTTACGTTGAATCAGTCACCAGCGCTCGGACAGGTGCGTGTGCGCTTTACTTGCACCAATAGTGGTTACGACAGAGAAATACTACAAGGCAGGTGAAAGATATTTGAGAAATGCGAAAACTTTCGGAGAGGAAAATTTGTGAATTTCTCCAGTCGTTCTAGTCTCAGACGAACGGAACTTTCTTCGGTTCTCATGGTCACGGACATTTTCCTGAAAGTCTCTATAATATCTGGATATCAATTCTCGCTGGAAATGCCGTTGGTCGATTGCATGGACGAGCATGGCAGCGGATCTACAGGTGTAAAGCGGATGGAGCGGATAGATCTGCATACGCTTGGTGCTCGGTACGGTTTCCAAGAAGCTATATTGTACCAGAAGTAAGTCAAAGAGTAAGAAGATGGTAATGAACTTGATGCAGAGTAGAAATGCAGAAAGCTCTAAGGCCGGACGACTGTTCTGAGGAAGCGGAGCACTGGCCGTGGCCGATGGTGATGGCGATGATGATGAAGACGACGACGGGAACGATGATGATCATGACTGAGCCATTGATGTTGTTGTTATTGTTTCTGTGTAAGTTTGATTCTAGTACTAGTGCTGGTGATGCTGATGGCTGCAGCCGTCGATGATGAAAATGACCATAGCTTAGCAAAAGCGCTTATGATGATATCAGCAGAACAACTGAATTGAAACTCGTGAGAGAGAGTACGGAGAGAGTTCACGTCTACTCATCCATACTATTCCCGGAGACCAAGACGACGTATGGGAAAACTGTGAAAGAAACTACGAAGAAGTCTTCAGAACTTATATAACAACTCATTACCTTGGAGTATGCTTTAGTTCCACGGCGACCTCACCACGGTCAAGTTCGTTTTTCCTTAATTTCTTTTCGAAATCATTTCTGCTTTTTCTCAGAAGCCAGTCGTTAGTCTATCCAATTTCTAAGATTGGAGAGTGTGTGTGCGGAGAGAAGGAATTAGGAAAATCTAACGAAATTATATTTTAGAGCTAAATTGTGTAGTTTTTTCGTCATTACACTGACTGCTGCCTGGTTGTAAGGAAGTGTCGAACTACTTTCAACAGGTCCGAGAAACAGTTAATACATTAGTTCCAAGTGCGTTTTGCTGTTTCGTACAAGACGAAAAGGATTAAACAAGTGTGAATGTTTCGTTTATTTGAATTGGAAGAAAAATAAATTATTTTATAATTCGTTCGCGTGTGGATTATAACGATTTTGAAGTGAATGATAGCGAATTTGTTTGGAGTTTCGTGATAAAACATCATTAATCTGCATAGACGAAGGATACATCGCCTAATATATACAGAAAAGGATATTTTTTAATAATCAAACAGTGGTGCAGTTCGGATAATACGAATAAATAAAAATCGTGTTTAGTGTGAATAATTAGTGCTTCAAGGAAATCGCCAGCTTATAGCCATCGATCAGTTAAAGTAAGTTCCTGACATATTCTAGTTTTTTCTCTCTCGAAACTATCAATATAAATGGTTAAAGCAAAAATTGTTACTGTTTACGAATCCTCGATTATTTCCTCATCATCATCGAGATTTGTACACTTGCACAAGTCAACGGTCTTGAAATTACAGTCTGTCTGGACTTAAGTTAAATATTGTGCTGAAGTAAAGGAAGACTAAACAATGTTTTTGATATTTACTCAAGTAGTTAGCATCGACTCTAGACAGGACCGACAGACGAGTCTCATGTACGGTGTACTGAAATTTCAAACGCAATGCGATAATGTCTGCGACGATAGAGACAAGATGTTGCGAACCTTGTTGTCGACAGCTTCGTTATCAGAAAATTCTTTTGATTTTTCTTCTCAAGGCACATGTGAACGTTTGACCAGGCAATAGCAGCGGGTAAAACAAAAGACTTAAGCGCGTAACCTGTTCTCGCAATGAGTACGGTGTGTAGATCATAATTACGTTGATGGCAGATGGGTGATGATCTGAAATGCAATTAATTGATATTTAAAAGGATATGATTGTAATATCAGGTTGGATGGTGTAAAAGAGGAGTAGAACCGATTTTTGAAGATTGCAGATAATATGATTTAGAGAAGGGGGAAAAATTTATGTTTTAAAATCGAAGCAAGTTTCACATTCAGATGACGCATTATTAAATTTCAGTTTTTTTCATAGCCATGAAAAAACTTGTAAGACACTATCTAAGTTCGATCGAATAATTTTATTCTACTGCAATACGAATTCAATGCATCTGAAAAGCTATAGGATATGCTAAAGAAATTAAAATGTGACCAAGTCGGTTTTTATGGCTACTATGCCAAATTTGTATTCTTGGGATATTTCCAATTGGATTTATTCATTTTAAGAAATTGATTAGTGAGAAAAATTTACAAAGATTTTGCCTGTATAAATTGGCGATTGCCAGTAATAGGTGAACTGGCAGCCTAATTTTTGGAAGTTGGAATATCTGCTTCATTATAAATCTGACTAGATTAGCTTAAAAGATTTATAAAGCTCTGGCAATATCTAACAAATAATACTCAAAAAGTATATTTGTTCGACGACAAAACGATTCTCGCTAAGACATATTTCCAGTTAGATTTCCGTTCTGGGTTTTAACAGCTTGCGATTTGCAGGTTTCGGTTAGTGAACTTAGTTAGTCGGAAATAAATCAAGCTGAAAAAAATATAGAACGAAACGAAACGAAAAGCATTATTTAACAATGTTCGAAATATTTTAGGGAATTCAATGCAAGAAGGGCTTAAAAATAGATTATAAGAAACATCGACGGAAGCAAATTTTCAAAATTATATAACCAATAGGTAGCGAACTGAGAATACAAAAAAAATTATGTTAAATTGAAGAACAAATGAATAAAAAATATTATACATGGGACATCCCCGGGTTTGCCAACTAAATTCTCAGAGTACTAAAGATATTCGATCGATCGATAGACATTGATAATTTTCTTTCGACTTTGGAATGGGCATCGACATTGCGCTTTCCGTATTAAATTTTTTCGTTCAAACCTAAATTGCAATCGACTTAGTACAAAAATATGCTATGTGAATCAACCAGCAATATTAGATGCATCATCATGCATGGATACAACCACACAGGTTTATTGTTTTTATTTCATTTTTTTAATTTGATATTTTTTGGACGCATTTTAGAACGATATATTTTTTAAACACTCGCTTTTTCATTGAGTGTTTCTTTTGCAATATTGAAAATTAAGCTTCAAGATGCATTAAAATGTAAAATAACTATGAAATATTTAAGACTACTAAAGATTGGATTAAGCTCATTGTAAAAATAGTGAAAAAGCAAGAAAGTTTGTTTATCATGATAATTCCAACACAAAAATTAAAGAAATTTTTCGACAAATCAGAAAATATATTTTACAAGAATAACTATAAATTTAGTAATATTTTTATATCATAATTGGCTGAAAGTTTGCTCATATGTATTTGATATTGATGAATACCTGTTATTTAGAAGCTACGCAAGATAAGGAGTTTTTGAATAAGTTAGCTAAAATTTCAATTTAATAATCCATTTTTAAGGAAAAATATTACGCATTTGGTATGCTAATGAAATCCTGAAGTTCTATTTCTTTCTGTCTGCTGCATCTATACATCAAACGCTTTATTGGGGTCAAAATTGATCAAAAAAAAATTTTAATCGAACATTTCAAGCAAAATTCTGAGATAATTCATATGCCTCAGTCAATTTTCGACACTAAAGGTTTTCGAACTCAAAATAAAAATTACTATTTTATTACTTATATATTTATTGATTTGAGCGATATAAATTAAGAGCAATTTTGCTGGTATTCATATTTTTTTTTGTATTTCCATGGGGCTTCTTGAAGAGATGAATGGGTACTACCTTTGAGAAAGAATATATATTACCCTTGATGTAAATGCATTTGGTAATTATTTTCGTGGTAATATTGCATTGTGTATTTTACCACATTTAACGCATTTATAGGAGAATTTTGTGTTTGCATTATGGTCGATGCTTTGAAATGAAATGCAGATTTTGAAATATTACGATATAATTTAATATAGGAAAAATGCCTCCAACTAGCGACCAGAGCTTTTTTATAGTCAATTTTTTGGGGATGAGCAGCGTTTAGCTATCGACAGCAACTATTTGATAAATTTAATATTTAATATAAATTTAATAAATTATCTGGTAAATTTAAAAACAAAAAAACATTTATCTACCGCGGGCAAACCTACAGGCATTTTCTTTAGAAATAACTTTGATTATAAAGATTTCTTGGCTATGATCTAAATAGATTTGATCTGAAAGATTATTTTGTGAAATAGACGAACATTACAAGATATTCGATTTCTGAAATTAAGATCAAATGATACTGTTCAAAGATTTAAAAAAAAAAAAATCAAAAAATTCAATATAATAATATATTTGAAGAATACTGCAAGAATACACTTAAGAATATTTTTTGTACTCTAAAAATAACTCCATATGCATCTTTTTAGTAACTTTTGTCGATTTTATGACCAGATATTGTGTTGATGTAGTGATGCATAGCTAAACTAATTTTTCAAAGTGAGGAATTTCTCAAGTTCAAAAATTTTCAATTGGAATTCAAAGTCAGTTATCTAACACATTTCCATTGATTTTTGGTACGATTATTTAGCTTCAATATTTATTACGCCAACAATTGTATTGATTAGCTTACATTTTTTTAAAGTTGAATAAACGAAATTGTGGTAACAGATGAAATGGTGTGAAAGATGATGTCTTTGACAATTTGCGCATTTAACGTAGTATTTGATTATTTATCGTGTTTATGACCTTTTTATTTTTTTAGGAAATTGTTGGTGATAAAAGTAATAGAAACTGTATTTAATGAAAGGAGCTATAGTAATTTGCCTGTCCTTCAGTATATGTGACGAGATTATATCTAGCTTCTAAAAGAAAAATTTATTTTCAAATTAAAATTTTTGCAATTACTTATACTTAGTGCGTACTTTCATTCCGTTAAACTTTCTGTCTAAAAGAAATATACAAGAATGATGTATAGAGAAAATGAATAATAGAAAGCTTATAAGAAGGGCACACAGCTACTCACTAGTCTTTTTAATCTTTTTAAACTATATTATTGTAGGATATTGGTTTCGTAGGGTATTCGTTTAGAAAGATTGAAACGCTGAGCAACATTCCAGAATTTCAATGGTCAAAATTCTAACCAGTCTTTCATATTTGACGGTGAATTAGGTGTTTCATTTAATAGTTGTTCCTCCAGTAACTTTTTTGCTACCATTGCTTTAAAGAACATATTTTGGTTTAATCTCCACGAGCAAATATAACTCTTTTTTTTAAGATTTAGCTTCAATATAGCCAATTCGATGCTTTTTTAAATTTTTAATATTTTTTTTATCGAATTTTCACAATTGATTTTCCCTTACTTTTTTTGTACTAATAGCCGTCCAGAATCAATCTATAGCCTTTCAGATTTTCATTTCAAATACGAATGCATTGAGATGAATATTTGGAACTTTATGCTGGTTCATTTCAAATACGAATGCATTGAGATGAATGTTTGGAACTTTTTGCTGGTTGGCAATGAATGAATTTAGATAGGCCTAGAATCCACTAGATAGCCACTACTAAAAACTGCAGAAATAATTCAGCTCATTCTAGATTAAAAAGTGATTGTAGTTGCAATATCTTAATTGACCGATAAACAGTAAAAAATATTACTAAATCCGGAGCAAGATATCCAAATAGAGACTATATTTTCTAATATCAACTTTTCAATTCGTTTTCCTTTAAAATGCGATCACGTAAGTTGCACAAACTCAAAGATCAAAACACACAATGATTAATTCAGGGCAGACATGGATGATTTTAATAGCTAGCAACAACCAAAATCATTCACTACCATGCAACCAATTTAAAATGGAAGGTCGTTCCATAGCTTCAGACTATACGTATACACTTAAACATAAGTCTCACATATATACTGGCGTATTAGGAGTTCGAAACAAAGTTCTAATAAATGCTTTGTTAGAAGTGAATGGCCAAATCAAAAGAAGAAGGTAATGAAAGGAAAACCAATGGTTTCAATGATTAATTTCAAGTAATTATGTCTCGTTTGCCGGGGTTCGATGTGCTTGACCTTTGGGAATTTTCACATGAAGCATGTGCTTCTTCTTTGATGAATTCGTCTCATGCGAGTACTAATGAAATTGAATGCTGAAGCTTCCAAACGTGAAATACATGAGATTTGTCATTCGAATTGACAAGAAATTTAGGGAAAAAAACATATGAAAGTGTACACGGGCATACTTTCATTTCAATCAAATTTAATGTTATGATAAACGAGGAAAAAAAGCCTACACATACAAAGAGAAGGGCGACCTAACAGGATTTTCAAAATTGTGTTTTGCTATATTATTTACTAGTAAAAATAACTGAACACAGCTATTCTAGAAAACAGAGATTCCCGACACGTTTTAACTTTATTTTTAGAAATGCAATATGAAAAATTGGTTGAATATGGCTCTGCTTTACCTGAATTTGTATTGAAAGATGCAGTCATTTTTTTCTGTTAAATTCTACTAACCACTATAATAATTTCATTTCATTTGATATATTTTGAAACACTTGTGTGTAATCTAAAATCCAAAGGGGGGCCGGTAGCTCTGCTTGCTAAGGCGTCAGGCCGAAAAGCGGCGTGCTACGGCCAGTGCCATGGCTGTAAGTGTGAATGCGTGTGATTGTCTATGAGGGTGGCAAATGGGCCCAAACTGGTGGCCTAATGCTGGCCGCTTTCCCGGCAGCCCTCTTCACTAACCTAACCTAACCTAATCTAAAATCCAACATAACATTATTTCTTCCGAATTTTGAAAACAAAGTATCCCACCTTTTTCGAGTTTTGGAGTTTGAGTTGGTATATGTCTAATTTCGTTGCAGAATTTTTTGCAAGAGTGAAATGATTAGTACCTTGCCTCAGCAACACTGAATTGAGACGAGATGATTAAAGTTTTTTTTACGATACCTGCAACAAAGCTCATTAAATTAACAACACTGATTTTATGAGTACATTATCAACTGACATATTTTGCCATCTGCATTTCCCATATTTCATTTTGAATTTTATGGACTTTCGGCGAAATTTTGGTATGTTTCTTAACTATCTAAAAATCTAATAAAATTTCTTCTACTTCGCACAATACTATCATTCGCATAAGGTCATAATAATATTTTTCACGAAGCAATCATACCTTCAACGGCATTCCTACTTTCCATGCAATTAATTATATTTCCTATAAAATCACTTTAACAAAACCTACATCCAATCTACGCATACTTATATGATATAAGAAATTCCTAAATTAAAATTTCAAATTTATTCTAATTTCGATTTTTTTTTCTTCGGTCGCTACAATCGTGGCAACAAATTTGAAATTCGATATTCAATTTCAGAAGAAGACATGGTCATTTTTTTATGTTTCAATTTATAATACTCATATCGAGTCGCGAAAATCGAAAGTGAAATATTCTTGTGTCGTTGTTTTTAACTAAGTGAAATTTACGATCAAGACTGATGAAAAATATCGAATGACGTTTATTTATTTATGCATCTAAAGCAGTATTAGTGCTGCTTTCATAACTTTCCACGTGAAATCTTTTCGTTAGTATGGTTGTTTATGGTAATATGATAGAATTGATGGGTTTGACGATGGAATATGCTTATTTGATGTATTTAAGAAATGTTTTGGTTTTGTACTTTTGCAAAATATGGAGAGATTTCGTGAGTGAAACATGCGTAGGACATGTTATTCATTAGAGTTATTAAGAAGAAAATGGGAAAAAAATATCTAAGATGGTACAAAAATAAAATTTTGACAAATTATTTCACGACTTTATGACAAAAGTAGCGAGTTTAAGAAAGTAGAATACGGTGAAAAAGCAACATAATCCCATTTGAATGAGTATATATCTTTAAATGCGCAGTTTTCAGTATTCAATTTTGTTTCAGCTTTAACTGTTTATTTTGTCACACATTCCTGGGAACATAAGTACTAATACACCAGAACAAATCCAAAAGTTTCCACATCGTTAGTCAATCTTTTTTCATTGTTTGACAACGACATTGAGTTTCATGCCGGCCGGAAAATGCCAAATTAGGATTACCCTGCAAATACATTTAATATAAGGATTGATAAAGCTCAAACTCACGTTTGAGGTGGCATTGCAAATGTTGCGAAAACAACTAATTATATCTTATATTGATTGGTAAACTTGCTCGCTGAAATAATATAAGCTGCTATTGAAATTCTGGCGCAATGTTAGTGCCATTGGGTTTATGACTTGCAAAGTGATTTTCATCACATTTAGGGCATTTCATGCACAATTGGGTATTTCATAGTTTTGTGACTTCGAAACGAGTTCGCTGTTTTTAGTTCATAGTTTTGATACTAAAATCTAGCAGAAAATCTACCGAAAAACAATTTTTTGTTTGGCTTTTATACGTTTGATTTTATCTTTTATTTATACAAAACTGATAAATTTAAAGAAGGAGAATGGTTTATTGTGATATGCCACATCCAATTTCGCCATTGAATGCAAAACAACAAAGTTTCTTTGAGATTTGAAAATGACTACTTTTGTGCTAACGAAACGATAATCAATAATCTAAATGAACAAAAATGCAGAAAAACTTCGTCGAATACTGTTTGAAGCTTGTGGGGGCATTACTTACCAATTTCAACCTGTGAATCTGGTTTATGGTATATGGTTCAAAACTGACAATTTTGACAAGAGTGTCAAAAAGTGCGAAGAAATGGCAGTAATTTTAGAAAACGCAGCATTGTCGGTATAAACGGAAAAAAATTACAGACATGCAGCAAATGAAATGATTCAGAAACAAGAAAATTAAGTACTCCATGAGCTAAAAGATGTTGAAAGACGTTTTCTCGTTTCTAAAATGCTGCTTCTATGGTACAAAAGCAAGTTTTTTTTGCATCTCATGGTTACTGCAGACAAAAAATGAATGCATAACGCCAACCCTAAATTAAGAAGTGTAAGTGCTAATTTATCTCACATGTGAAGCTTAGCCAACCAGCAAAATCAACACAAAAGCGAAACAACTATGGTCTAAAAGTAATGCTGTGTGTTTGGTGGGATCACAAGAGTGTTATATATTATAGGCTCATAAAATCAGATCAAATCGGTACTGGAGAGTCGTACCGAGGACTTTTGGTGCATTCGAACCAATCATTGGAAGAAAAATTGCGAGAATTTTCTATTATTACAATGACCGTGCACACGTGGTTAGATCGGTTAAAACGTCTTAGCCCATCCATTGTATTTTCCAGGCTTTGCTCCTTCAGATTGCCAGTTGCTTTGATCGATACAAAATAACTTTTTTTGAGAGCGCTTCACTTCAATTGAGACGACAGAAAATTGGCTTAGTTCAATTATAGCGTCGAAAGATGAGACATTGCCGAAAAGAGGGGAAAAAGTATAAAAAAAGCATTGCATAGATTAATCACAAACAACCCCTAATTTAAAAAAAAAAAAATTTTAACATTTTTTGCACATCCAATACAATGCAGCTATCGACAATTTTGACTCGTTAATATTTTCATCCAAAATCAACACTTGAGTAAATATCTTTCATTTTCGCAAAATAATAATACATTTCAAAGTATATTGGAATGCTAATTCGAATTTTAATGAATTTTTTTTTTATCTTTCCAGGTATGTTTCGGAAGCTCTAAATACAAAAAAATAGGCAAGAAAAGTGACTATATTTGCAGTTAGTATGTGAACTATATAGAATATTTAATATGATTGAAAATTTTCTTAAACGTAAAAACATACCGAAATTGGAGAAAAGAATAATTAGGGAATCAGTCCAATTAAGTGTGGTTTTGAGAGAAAAACATTGCAACATTGAAATGTCACTGCATTAATGAACAAATTTCAAAAACAGTCTTACAGAACGAAGAATCTGGGTACTCTCAAAACAAAATTTGTGTCCGCTTTATAAAAATTTCAAGGATTATTTGAGAGAGATTTTGAATTATAGTCTTCATCTTGATTTCTTAAGCGTTGGAAAATCGAACAATTCTCAGAATATTTAAAAAAATTGATTTAGTTTTTTCATGAAGTTCATGTAATGAAAATATCTAAACTGTGTCACATATTTAAAGCTAATGTGTCATTCAAAAAATATCCCTAGCACGGCCATTATTTAATTTACCATCTCAACGTTCCGAATTATATGCATCCTCTGAAATACAATCAACCTGCCTAAGCCAATTAAATCTATGTCAAGTAAAATTCATTTCGACAGCACACACAAATTATTTAATTCACTTCTTTTACGCACCCAGCAATTAAAGAAAAATGTGCACATAAAACTTGTGTAGCATTGAGACTAACAACTCACTGATTATTCAATCTGTACTTGGGGAGTATTTTACGATGTTACGCTACAAAGTATACAATCACTAAGCTAAATCTCAACTGCTGAAAGATTCTCGTCAGTTAATTTTTTTTTTAGAATAAACTGCATTCATCCTATCCACTCACTATGTTAAATTAAATTGCATCAAGTTAAAACCCTATCTTTATCTTCAAGATTTTTATTTTATTTCATTCTATTTTTTTCAAACTAGAGCCATTCGTCCATCATTCACCTGTTCTAGTTCTATAAATCAATTTGATGATTCTTTTGTTTGAAGTTCGTATCTATCAAACGAAGTATGTGAAACGTTAGTACGTATGTACATTTCATACGTATGAATGTAGTTTTCTCTTTGAATTTTCTGAAGAAAAACTAGAACACGTTCTATGAGCCGTGAGGTGCATCATAGTTCGATGCGTAGTGCAAACAGTATATGAAGAAAATATAAAGAAAAACTCAAAGACTGTAAAATAATGGTTCTAACATTCATTCGTTCGGATGTATTTCAAACATGTTGATTCACATGCAATAGTTTTGCTGAAGTTAAACTAAACTAGATGAAACTAAGCATCCAGTTTCTTGAAGATTGATCACATCGAAATTCATTTGGAGTTTGAAATGATAAATAAAATACCAGTTTCTGATCATCAGACTTGAATGGAGTTGGAACGAAAGATAGATGGACTGCAACATAGATACCTGTCCGAGTTGTTGAGGAATCCAGTTTGTTTTATTCGTAGTTTGGGGGAGACAGACATCAAACTGGAGCATAGAATATACATATATTAAATGATCAGGATTCGGAGTTTGATTTCTTGAAAGGAATAAGAGGTAAAAATTGTTTAAAGCATTTCTAAGAACCGGGAAGGGTATGGTAGCGAAAAAGGAGAATATACAGATGACTAATTCTTTGATTTAATTCGATAATGGGATTAAAAAATAATTAAAATTCAATAAATTTTAGTAAATCATACAGCAACTTCTAGAGCTTCACAACAATTATATGTAGTCGAAGTTGATGTATTTACGATCATTATGTACGAGTGCGAAGTGATAAGTCCTACAAATCAGTTTCAAGTGTATATTCACGCCTAGACCGTTTCAAACCTTATGGTTCGAACTAGAGAACACATATGTATGCTAGCAATCGATGCTCCAATTAGTCGAATACATCAGCTCAAATCGATTATGGTCACCTAGCGAACATTCAGTTTATTTTTTCAAGGCTAAGTAAAACTAGTTTGGAATGCCAGTAGCGATTTTTATACTCGTAAACATTGTAATACTATACTAACGTTAAGCAAACTGCCTCATAAGCTAAACCTTAGTTTTATTTTTCACTCACTTACTGGTCAACATAAAAACCACAAATACAAAGAACTGTACCCTACTCACTAAATTTACTATTCTCAAATTAATTTGAGGGTCAAAAAAGGGATGAAATTCGTGATCTATTCTCAAACTATATCTTTAACCAATCAGAGCCTTTGATCTTCAGTTAAGTTCCTTGAAGGCATCTAGGTTGGCACACAGTCACTCGGATGTTATTAGTAACTGAAACCACACGGCTCTAGTCAAGGACATCTTCCTCCAGCAAAAAAAAACAGTAGCAGCAGATTGCAGCTGTGCAATTAAAATCGTACATACGATAAAACCAAATAATGACAATCATTATTCGAATAAAAAAATGTGCCGACGGCGTGAGGTGCTCAGTTGATGTACAAATGTCTGCATTTTATTCCTCCAGTTTATTTATTTACTCCATTGTACTGATTCAATGCAAGTCAATTGCACAGTCGAGATCTTTGAAGATGCCTGGAAGGTTTCACTCTTAGATCTGAGGATGTGAAAGAAAGACGACAGGAACTTGGCTTTTTAAAAAGAAAAAACAATTTTTACTGACTATGGTATTCTGATATTCCTTTCAAGACGTAGATGTGTTGAAAGATTGATGACAGGCATAGCTACTAAATGAACCAAACATGATTTTGCAATCTTCGTGGGCAATAATTATGATATCACTAGTAAGGTATAGTCGATTCAAGGCTGAAATGAGTTTCAAATAGCTTTAGATAAAAATGAATCGTCGAGAGACTAGAGAGAATTGTTCAATTTATGAAGGAGATTATATCGAACATGACACACTGTCGATAAGAGTTTTTCATTGTGATGGCCAGCAGTAAATTTTATTTAAACCAATTTCCTACTAATTTGTATTCTGATATGTTTAGTGTAGATGCTTACAGATTTAAACATGGAAAAAGGGTTAATAAAACTTTTTGAGGATATAATTTCCTGGTTCAACTTTATAGGTACAATTTCATGAGTTTTGAAAGTGGCAATCGGACAAATGTCATAAATTTTAACAAGTCCATCAGCTTTTGATGAATGAGATTAGCGTAGAACTTATCACCAAAGATCTGAAGTCATTTGGAATTGAGAAAGTTTTTCAAAGCATTGAGTCATCAAGCGACTGATTGTAGTTCAGTGCCGCCAATTAAGCACCAAGAATCGATTATCATCTTGTTTTCACTTTTCTTCAAGCACTAAACCGCTGATGCAATCAAGATATCATGTAGGTTACGAAGACGTTTAACATCGTTTTTGACTACAAACTGGCTAGCTGGCAAAGAGCTTTGACCGAAATAACAAAGTAGAGATAAGACATCGCGAATCTATGATTAAATTCGAAAAATTACATCAGAATATTATTCGACCTAATTATTCAACCGTTATCTAATCCATTCGAAATGTACATTTGCATGAATTTCATCATTTTCAGCTTTTTACTGAAATTCTGAGCGAAGTAACTGAGCTAAATAATGGATTGCACCTTTTCGGATTATTTCTAGCTTCTTTTCTAAGTTAGGTCCATCAATTAATGCCATCGCTCTGAGGCTGTAAGCATTATCTGTGAACTGTTTAGCCAGTAATTACATCGATATTAATCTCTATCAATTAATCCTAACACATTCAGCGATAATTTTTTATCGAATTAGCATAAGCCGACCGTTAGCCGGTACAAATGATCACATCTAACCATTTCTTTTCACTTTGCATACCATCTACTCGTGCACACACACTCACACACACCAAATCCACTTGCATTTCAGCGGCAATAAATACTAACCACTTGAAACGCAGATTTAAAAAATATATCTGTCCATCCACCCGTTCTTCTAACCTCCCATCCACTTTAATCACTGGTTCGCCTGTTCGTTTCGTCATCGTAAAAGTACCACTATGAATATTTCTTTCTTTTTTTACACCTTTCCCCAATGTTAAATCATCATCCTAATGATTTTCATTTGGATACTCAGCTAGAAAACAAAATAACGTTGCGGTTCTATCTATGTTATTTACATAATATTAGAGCTAAGTATTTACCGATCGTGTGAAGCGTGTGTGAAAAATTCTAGTTGTGATAGTACAAAGAAGCCCGGACGAGAGCAAAGTGTGCGGGAGAAGCGATGACGGAAAGATAAATCAAGACGCTACGGAAATAAAGAACTGTACCGACGACTGACGGATTTTCCCGACAGAATTGCATAAAATTTGCAAAACGGTCGAAGAATAGAAGCAAGAAATTGATTTCCATAATTCGTCACGCGATACGTGGTCTCGATTAGTTTATGAAATTCTTATGGAAAATTGATAAGTAGCGGTTGATAGAGTGGCGACGAGTCAAGACGGTTTGTGATAGTTAGGAGGTGTGCGTGAAGACTTTTTAAGGTTTTTATCTGGCTTGGGGCTATTGTTGGGTTTTTTTTTGCGAAATCTTGGTGATTTGTTGATGTTTTTTCAAAGGTTCTGAAATATGATACGGGTCTGTGTCTTACTAACCTAATATCATATTATGATGTGATAATCATTTCGGGCTTCAACATTTTAGCCTGTGAGTGGTACAGTTTTAGCCTGTGAGAATAGATTTCGAAGTTATTTTCAACACTGTACTGGATCGTGTTGATAGCCGGCGGCGGTAGAAGTTCCTGAGATTTTTTTTTTACAATTATTTATGAGCTTTTGAAATAACTTATCAAAAAAATTTGAAATCAGATGGAATTTGGCAAAAAAAAGCTAAAGCCGAAGGGTATGAAGAATATTACGAATAGACTTGAATATTTTGTTGTTCGGTACTCAAAGCACTTAAAAACGATAATTACGGTAAAGGCTCACTAAATCTAATGCTTTAAAGCTAGTAAGTTTCTAGCATTTTTACTTCATTTTTATCATTAAATACGTACTTTATTAACAAGATTCTTTTCGACCGAAAGCAACCATTTCATTGACATTCTTTCTTACTACTTCAGAAACTGATAATTCCAAACAAAACTCCTTAGAGCACTTCAATGACAATCCACCATAAATTCCACTATTATCACATCCAACCATCTAATTTTCTTGTACATATACCTAACATTCAGTCGCTCAAATAACTTAATACATCCAACCCTTAACCTTTGCACCAGACCAAATCAAAATAATTTATTACAGACAACGATTTTCACCTCAGCAACTGTGAATTTTCTTCGCATCAATGTGAATCCAACCCAACAACAAAAAAAAAACATAAACAACAACGGCCACAGCTGCAAAATATTTCTCATCAATTACTCTACAAACGTGCACCAAAACAACAACGCCGAAGATCTGTGGACCTATCCGTCTAATCGAACAAATCTACGATAGAAAAACTTCACTTATCCACAGTAAAACAAGACTTTCCACCTCCTAAGCCCGCGAAGATCAACACCATTAACTGTTTCGCCTACAATTGTTTTCTCTTCATGAAAGCACAAAATCGAATCTACATGGAATTTTTATTCGTCTTCGGAAAATCTATTACACGCCTTCAGTCACTCGCAGATTCGTACCTGGTCGATCTTTGTCATTATCATACTAGCCAGACTCAAAACAACTATTTATCTTGACCTCATCAGTTGCGAAGACATCAAAGGCATACTGGTCTAGTGATTTTCAGGATGATTCCCCTATTCAGTTTCTTCAATGATCATTTCTTTGTCCTAATTTCATGTAGCTAAATGTATCTAAAACAATACAATAGTCGAAAAAGTATCTTTCCATGACTGTATCTATAGTTTTACATGATAATTTCATTTGATTTCGATTTTTCGAACGTGCAGAATGTATTCGCGATGTTTCTAACTTCACTCTATGGAATCAATGACGAAGTCTCGAGATTTTCCACCATGACCAAAACTATGGACATGAATCAGACAGACAAGAGATTATATGGCTTACGCGAAATGTATCTTGCTGTCTTTGAAACAATCACTAGAGTGTAATCTAAGATGATTGCGAAACAGAATTATCATCGGAGTGTCGTTTGTCGAAGCGAGTACACAGATTGTATATACCATCGGTAAGGTCAGGTCTGCCAGCTAAGTTGGTGACCAATTCCGGTCTGATTAGATGGGACTCGAGGGACGCAAGAAGGCGAGCAAGAGTGTCCCAGTAGAAATTCATTTGTTTGTGGATGATGCTTCGAGGAACGCTCACAAATGTCAAAAGGTTTTCCGGTTAAAGATGTTTGTATTTTAAGGTGAAATTGGCATTGGTGATGATGGTAGGTGCATAAGTAGCTTTTGAGACTTGCAGGCGTTTAGGAGCAGACGGACACTGAACAAGTGTTGTTTTGCCATTTTCGGATGGGTTATGTGGTTGTGATACAGTCAGCAGGTTTCGATGCTGGAATGTTGAATTTTGGAATTTGGAATAAGAGTGTCAAATGAGTCGATGATCAGTTGCCTTTTTGAAGTGAATGATAAGAATAATGTTTTATGAGAGAGAATAGATTTCTTTTAAATATTAACATTTTATTTAAAAGAGCTCGATCATAGTTCGATCAAAGATTCCTTTTTTTCATTCACGAAAATCTTACGAAAATTGAGTACTTATTCGAGTGTCCTGATGCTATCCCGAACTTGTCAAACAAGTCACTTTTATCGTCCATGCTATTGCTTTTGTTTATTATATTTAACGTCAGTTTCTTTCTGCCTCCTTCCATCCCAGCTGACAATTCGCTAATATTTAACCCATCCAAAAATTTTCTACCAACTATATTTCTATTTCTGTCATTCCTTGCTTTGGTGAGGTTCTGGAAAAAGACATTTACAAAAGGCTGACTCTTATCCTATTAGCTATAACATGGGTTTCTCCAAGGCAGATGTTTCCCTTATAGTCTCATAAACATTTTTAACTTCATTGCTTTTCCTTAACGCTAACAGAAACAAGTGGATATGAAAAAACCGACTTTTCTACAGCTTTGGCGAGAATATTTTGAATGGTGCCAAATGTGATCTCTGTGACTCTAGATCGATGTCTGATGGTCACTATTCGGTCTGGCAAAACAATATCTAGTACTTTTTTAACGTTATCTTCGATTAGGGTCGTGATAGAGGCTCTGATCAGCTTAAACATCTTGCACCAGCGTTTAATTGTTGAATGATGAGAAGCAGTACCCCTCAGTATTTCCATCACATGAACATGTATTTCTTTGGTAGGCATTTTTTCAACAAGAAGTACTTGATGTCAGCTTGATGTCGTTTTTTTTTTTCAATTTTTGTGTATTACTCTTTGGTTTCATCAATCATTTAGCTAGTTGAAATTTTTTTTATTGAGATTCATCGTAAAAACGCAGTCAAGTTTATGAGCCTGTTTGGAACCAGTCAGGGAAAATGTGTTTTGTAACTCAAAATAACGTTCCAAGAGACCAAATTTCAGAAAAAAAACAAACGTTTTTTGGTCGGAACTAATGTAATCTAACTTAATCAAATTTTTCACTCAAAACTTTCTACTATACCCTGTTCAAACCCACACATTCCTATCAAATAACCAGAAGACAATATTTTCTTCTCAGCCGATGATAACATCAGTTTCACACAATATCCCCAAAATGCCATTTCCCTAATTTCAGACACGAACATCTTTATCACACAATCAAAATCACTGAGCAAACACTTAAGCCATAAATGCCATAAATGTCTTAGTCTCGAATATCAGTTCCTGTTCCCAAAAGCCCAATTCCGAATAGAATGAGCAATAATCTTCACTATTAGATCAATACTATTCAAGCCAAACCAAAACAATTTCAAAGTCGTCGTCGTTGTTGTGTTGCTTTGATGGAAAAGCATTTATCTCTCGGCGACGCGACCACTTCGAATCGAGCAACAAAACTGGATACAAGTAACTGTATAACGGACGAAACATATGCAAATTTACCCAAGAGCCAATATGATCCATCCATACATGGCACATACAGCTACTTGCCAGCCTCATGCGGCACTTAACCAGTCAGTCAGCTAACCAGCCAGCCAATCTATTTGCTTTGCTTCGAATGGAAACGAAGATATAAAAAAAATTCTGCAAAAGCCATCAAAAAGATAGTTTCGTTTTTAAAAAACCCATTTAAGCACCGATATCACCCGCTAACCGGCTAATCCACACCTATTTACGGTGCTATGATACCGGGCGTCTTGCGACAAAAAAGTCACTCGTTTTTCGATGATACATTCTGCGGTGAAAATAGGGAATGAGACGTATATTTTTGGTTTCCGTGCTCATGATAAGGAAACATTTTTGCACATTCAGCACACATTACAACCGCAATGCGAATCGATCGATCGAAACGAAACGAGCCATCCATGGAATGCAACCCAGAATGGTGCAGTGTGCATGGACAGTACATGCAGCAAAAATGCATCGTCAATTGAGGTGCACACATACGGAAAACGTGCACCGGCACGCGTTTACGAATCGATGCTACTTTACGGTTTATCGACCCACATTTCAATACACTACTTGTTTCCATCTATCTTCTAGCGTAGTATACTGCCCACTATTTTACGTGCCACGATGCTTTGGTCGTATCTATTTAATGTGTTCTATACACGCCAGCGCTATTTTTGCATGGCGTGTAAAATATGCATGCGAGCAGAGCTCGTTTAAAACCACCACCTTCCGCTCCGATTGTGTGTCAATGACAAAACACCTGGGAGAAAAAATCGAAAAAAACGCAACGGTGGAAAGACAGAACGACAGATAGATACGGAGCTGCACGCATGATTTTTGCCAAAGATGTGTGGCGATTGATGCGTGCTGGTGGATTAGACGCGCGAATTTTGCGAGTGCGATGTGTAGATAGATTGAAATATGGTAGGTGGAATGGAAAGAAGCACTTTATGTAGAAAAAGAAACAGGAAGTGAAAATATTTGTCAATCTCGCAGCTGAAAACGACTCCAAAAAAGCATTCTAGACAAAATTTCTCGTAATCAGCCATCTCGCCTTGGCACCAAAACACCAAGTGTTCTCGGTTTTTTTCTGCCATTGGAATCACGATATGTTTTTTGTTCCCATTAGAAAGTTTCAACAACAACACTGCAAAATCTATGAACATTATCGAAAACACTAAACAAAATATTCAAAAAAAAAAAATTTAGTCTCATCGTGTCGTCACACATACCCATTGACTCAGTCACTCATCCCCAAAAGATCACCATCATCAATAACTTGCCTGCCTGGCTGCCTGAATACCAGTTTGTCTAAAAACACTTTCCATTCTGCTTACAGTTACACGCACTCACCAAAAACCCGCCCGCCATATAATATCCCATCATCAATCAAGCGGACTAGATAAAAGCTCAATGAAAGTTTACACTCGAAGTAAGTCGCAAGAACGTCGAATAATTAAATTTTCTCAAATTCATTTCCGAAATTAACACGTAGCTCAGAAGTATCATCATCGATCTATTCAAGTCTACTACCTCGGACACATACACCATCACAATTCGTACTAGTATTTATCCAAACCAAATCAATTAGGAAAATGTATCTAAAAGATACTTTTGTCCGAAATATCTTTTTCTTTTGAAGTGAAACTTTCTTTCTACAACAATTTACCGAGGCAAGTGAATATTTTCATGGCGCAACAGAAGAATCTGCTGCGTATTATGACGATTTTAAAATAGATAGTGAAGAAGCTTATAATATTTGGCTTCAACGGCAACAGCACTTATTCATGATCTTCATGAATTTAGGTTTCCGAGATTTCTATTCGCCTGCAAGCGATAATTGAAAACTATATTTACTCGAGAACAATTATAATGTAACGAAGATCGAATTGAAAATTGTAGCTGTTGATGTTTCAACTACATACTTTTGAATCAGTTTCATGTGAGTGCAGAAGATAGGTTTGCTGGTCATTTTCGAGATGCAACAAGCTGGAAGAACCCTAGGAATTTCGTGAAAATTCGGTATTGTAGTTTTTTTTTCTTTACTGCGAACAAAAATTAGATGCATATGTAATTGGCTGGGAGATATTATTTTGGAAGTAGGAAAAGAAAACATTAATTGCTTGATTCTTTAGTATATATTTCATTTAAATTGTTCAGCTTCTGGGATTTTTTCATCATCTTGACATTGATTGATGAAAAATGTGGGATAGCTTAAGACATTTTTGTGGTGGTTTTAAATTGGATTTCAACAAGAGGTAATTTGCTAAGTTGATTGTTTTGGCCAGTAAACATGTGTGACCTATTTTTACTTTCTGTTATTGTAATGATTGCAGAATAGGTTTTTTTTTAGCTTAAATGTAGTTGATTTTTTCTTTAATTGTAAAATATGAATTTGTTTATTTCTTGTGTACGAAAATGTTTGAAAGAGTAATCAAGGGAGTGTCTGGCTGCCTGTTCATTTAGTAAAATAATTGATAACGTTGGTTCAAATCGCCAAGCTCTAAAAACTAGTTATTAAAACTCACAGTTCAAAGTTAGATTTTTTTTTAGATCTAAATTCTAACGGTTTTTATGATCATCAATTCATAGAGTATATTTTATCATATTTTCAATTAAAACTATTCAGATCCTCTCGACGAGAACAAGTTGCAGGAACAAATCCACTTGAAGAGAACAAGTTGGCCACTAGCAAGAGTTCCAAGCCTAAACATTTGATACCATTTTCCCCCAGTTGACAGAGCAGATTTTTAACAAATGCAGAATATTACCAAGAAAAAATATTAAATGGTTTTTATTTGACAATGATTTGCATTATAGCCGTTTTAGCCAATGATTTGCATTATAAACGTTTAATCTTTTGAAAATTTAAAAAAATTCTATCGATCTTTTTAATTGAAAGATATAAGCATTGTATTCAGGGCTGTTTAGTGTAATAAAGGACATATAGTGCAAAACTAGTAATTTAAAAATGCCCTCTTCTTAGAAATATGAGCCTAATATTTGACTGTTTTTTACTTGTTTTTGGCTAACTTTTTTTAACATCTCTGACTCTTCACTATATATTCGAAGGTATCAGTATTTTTGAATGAAATGAATTCGAATTAGTTCGACCCACTAGAACACGGTGAATACAACAATTGAAACCGTAAAATATTTTTTGAAACCACAAGAAATGTTAGCTCCTTTTGGACGAATTTGATCCATAAAACTTTTTTTGTCGAATAATTTATGAAAAAAGCTCACGAAAAAAAATTCCTGAAAACCATGCACAATTGAAATAAAGGTGGATAGTTCTTAGCATTTCGAATAAAGTTTGCTAAATCAATTGTTTTGATGGTTTTGGCTTGATTTTCAAAACAGATTTAATTGAGTGCCTTAACGAGTTTATTTAGTTTTTTTTTTGGAAAAGTCAATGGTGTCGCAACCTTCATAAACTCAGATTATAGCAAAATTGTCCCGCCCTAACCAAATTGTGGTTTTGGGTAATAGAGATGGTACACTAAAACAAATCCACATAGCCCGTGGTTCCATATATCTTAACCTAGCGTTTATTGTCGCATGCACTATGGATATGATGCGAAACTATAAAATATGATTTGAAAAAATCTACATAATGCATACTTTTACTAATCATAGCGTCCATATGCTATGCACATAGTAGTCTGAGACATACAATATAGCTTCCACACATTTAGAGATTTTCTGCTATATAAATAGTTTCAACTCCAATGCATATAATAGTCTAAGCTCTTATACGCTTAGTCCCGACTCCCATGAGTGTGCAATTGTAATCTTCATTAAATTTGGCTAAACAACCTTCGGACTTTAAAAAAAACTCCGTAGCTTAGTTGGTAGGACACTAGTTATAACGCCGTTGGGTCCCAGAATCGAACAAAGGTTTAAGTGATTTAAGCTCTTATCCGAGCATTGTACATTTTTGGCAAGCTGTAACACCCAGTACCCATTCCAAAGAATATTGCACACACCCCTAAAAAAATTTGTCGCTGTTTTATGGTGTCAGGCGCTATAATTTATCTAGTAGATGGTACCAGACGTATATATGTCTGTAGTTGGGTTTGAACCAGGGATCAAACACTAGCTCTCGGTTGTTAAATCGTTTGCTATTTTTGCAGTTTGTTCAATAGTCAAAAAAAAATACTGGGAATTCTATATAACACGGTATTTGAACTATATTCAATTTTGAGAAATGTTCGTTCAATATTTTTAGAAGATATGTCAAGATTTGTTTTATTACTCAATATTATTTTTAATTTGACTGTCATAAATGTGATATAGAAAAAGAATTAATTATTCCATAGTTCACTCACTATTTTTTTTTACCGAGCACTTCGGTCAATTTATTGATGTTGTCTAAGTTAACTATAAGAATCTAATGCTCAGTGACGTAATAAAAGGGTTGACTTATTTCTTTTTCAGTTTTTGTAAAAATAGGTTTACCCAAACTAACTTCACTCTCTAGCGCTTATCACATAAAATGGTTATTTGCGTGATGGTATTTTTTGGATTTTTTTTCATTGGGTTTATGACAAAAGTTTTATTTCAATTCACTGTCAAAAGAGAATAAATTTTGAAATTTGTGTATCTTGATAGAGTGAACAATACCCTCTACTTTTAACGTTCAATTAAAAAAAATGCTTGTAAAAGTTAAACAATAGGTGTGAGTTAAATAGCTACTGCGTGCTTATTTCGAATATTATAGGAAATTTTGCGGTAAAATGTATCTTTGCAATTTCTTCCGAATTTTGGCAAATTTCTCAAACAACATCCAATTTCGGCACATTCTTTACTTGAGTGGTTTCTGGTTTCAAAGACTTCTGGCAATGAAATAAGAAGTCTGCTGCGATTTAGAAAAGAGCACCACACCATTATTAAATTGAAATGATTACGTCAAAGACAAGAGGTAGCAATCGTCTATTTATCGCCAAATTTGCTTCACTTTTCAAAATTTTAAGATTTGGATTCAAGAGAAAAATCATCTTTAAATGAAATAATTGTCATGGTATTCATGACGCTTTTTAATTCAAAATAAAAATTATCTTTACCTGAAATAAATTTCATAAAATTTTTCATGGTTTCTAATTTTTTTCAAACTCAAATCAAAACTCATTGGAAATGTCCTAAATCTGGCCAAACATTTTATGGGACTCCAATTAAAGTCGAATTACACATTACTACTCTAGCTAACTATTTTTATGACCTAACCATTTTGAAACTGATAATTTTATACATCAATTAAACTTATATCTTATGCCGAAACAAATGTGTCCCTTGATATTTTTCCCTCTGAGAATTTCATCAAACCAAACTCCTTTCCAATCGTACTCCCGGGCAAAAACTCTTAGTTCCACTGAATTTCCGTCACACGGAATACCAGATCTTTCCACATCCACACGATATGAAATGATCAATCATTTTCAAATGATACCTTCAGCATAGTAGCACCTAGCACGTAATTTTCATAGTAACTGACCATCACCCACAACTCCTAAATAATTTCTCTAAGCCGAGAAACCAAAATCAGGTTTCTTGTCAAAATCAAACGAAAGCAATGCCATTTCCTAAAATTACATGGTTGACTACGTTGACTATTTCCATGCCGCTGTCAAAAAAAAAGCTGAACATTTGACTAAGAACATCACACAAAAACCGCGATGAGAAAGAAGAAGATCGCAAAAGCAAAGACAAGACTGTATAATCGGAATGCTTGGGTAATTACCTATAAATTGAAGCTAGTTTGGTGGTAGGTACAATTGTAATGGAACGATGTGAAGATGTAGTTTTCGTCGTCTTATGAGAATGGTATTTCATTTAGCTGTTGCGTTTTTTGGTTTTTGATTTCTTGACAAGAAGAATGATGAAGATTCAGCATGAAAATTGCCGGAATTGTAGTATGCTAGATAGCATTATAAGCGGAGAAAGTGTACAAAGGTTGAGAAGAAGAAGAAGTCGAAGAACGATAATGGCTATTTTTGCAGTTTTCAGCGGACGATCTTAGAGAGTTTGCGAGTCAAGTTGGTGCTAAGAGCTAACTCAAGTTGAATTGTTTGATGAGGAAAAAACTAGGGATAAATTGACTATGATAAGACAAATTGCATTTTCTTGGGTGAAATATCTATGATGTGAAATGAGAGTTTGTTTTTTTTTTCCGAGGGAATTACGATAGTGGATGCATTGTGGCTGTTTTGGGTTGAATCGAAGAAAGAAAGAAAGAAAGTTAATGGGAAGGTGTCCAAATTATTGAAATAATTTTTGCAAGTCGTACAAAATATTTGAGAGTTTCATTCAATGATTTATAGATTTGATGGTTTTATAGTCGCCAAAGAAATTTTTTCGAACAGCCCCTTATACTTGTTTGTTTACATATTGAAAAAAATCCCACTTTGCATGAATCATGTTTGTATATAGTGGTAAATAACTTACTGTTCATACGTTGTGTAAATAGAGAAACGCAGTCAAAACATACCTGAAATGATAAATTGAAGGGAAATCATCAGATGAATATATTTGTATGCAGAACATTTATAAAAAACAGAATATTAATGCTGATGTGTTTTTGCATATTTATATATTTCATATAAGTTTTGCTAAACAATTTTTGTTCGTTTTAAAGCTTAAGGCAATGTATTGTCGCGGTCACACTTTTTCACTTCAAATTCAGTCGAAGATTGAATTTTTATTTTGTACTTATCTTCATTCTTAAACTTTTTAAAGGAGTTGCTATTTAGAGATCAATTATTTTTCGGTATTTCAAAGAGGTATTTTTGTGTGCATGATTACTTAAGTGAAAAAATTCGATGCGAATTTCATGACACTTTTCTGATTTTCCTTCACTTTGTTCGTCTATTTTCCCCTGATTTATTGCAAAGCTACACGCCTTGCTTCTAATTATTTATGCCATTATTTAAGAATTATTTCTCAATTAACAAAACAATCATTTCGTGGAATTATATTTCGCCCACTGTGAGATTAGAGGCCACTATCATTTTCAGCTTTATCTTGCAATTAGCTTAAGTGCTTGCGTAAAATAATGAGCAAAACGCCCAATCTTTTGTAACCGTGAAGTTACATCGTGAAGATTTTGTTTCTAAAATAAAAAAGATTGTTTGGACATTTTTTGTTAGAATAGTCCCGTATTACGTGGGTAGTACTTATGGGAACCGCCCTTGAACCGATCTTAGTTTTAGTATACGTAAACGGCATGTTTAATCAAAATGTTTTGTCGAAGTTAATATTGCCGATAGAACTGTATTTGTATCTGTCTGTTACTGCATTTGTATCGCGGTATCTATTGATTTGTATGTTGAGATTTGACTGAGAACAAGCAAAATAAAAAACTGAATGCAGTATATATGTGCTGTATAAAAAAACTGGTCCAATAGCGATATAGCAATAAAATTAAATTTATCTCTGCACTAAAGAGGTGACCAGGTCTATCTTCAGATAGTTTGCAAAATAAGCAACGTTCTATTTTACTGATACGCGATTTGACGCCCTATTTGCAAAAATTAAGTTTTCAGCCAAATAATACCATAGTGTCTTTGCTTCTTTGACCTGGTTTTGGTTCGACGCAAACAGAAGCATATCATCGGCATATTGAAAAACTTTAGTTTCAGGCTGGTCCACTTGAATCGGGAGATCAGCGGTTAATATCGTGTAAAAATACAGGGTCGTTGATTCACGTCTGATGTCAAAGGTCCTTTAATTGTATTAACTGTTTTTATTTTAGCTAAATTGAAGGTTTTCGTTTACGGGTTTTGTGCTTTTCATGGCATCGAAACAACAAAAGCTATTTTGGTGTCAACATGAAAGCTTGTGATACAGCGGAGGGCAGTATGCGGGCAATATTTACGTTTTATTCACGACTGCTTTTTTAAGATTATTTGCTTTCGAACGTGTTAGATATTTTCCTGCATTCAACTCAAATTGATTTCAAAACAATTTTTCTTGGTAAAAACACGCCCACAAATCTTTTGCAACACCATTTTCTGCAGCCTGGCAATTCCCGTCGATATATATATAATTATCTGCAGCCAAAATCACCGACAAGCCAACCGCACATGTGAAATTTACTTTCATTTTGCAAACGCCAAATAAACAAAACACTTCCAAAAAGTATACAAAACTAACTCACAGTAAACATGCATACTGCACAAATCGAAACTACCACGAGCTTGAGCCATACAATTCACATTTTCTACTGCAAACAATAGCCGGTAGCTTCGACCGTGTTGCGCTACCATTTTCACTTTATCTAGCGATCACAGGCAAATAACTCTGCGAATAGTTTATCGTTTCGTTAATGATATGATTAGTGAATAAAATAGATTCATGCACCTATTCACTCAGTTGGCTGCACCCAGCTAGCCACTTTTGTTCAGAGAACATCCAGCAACATCAACAAGTTGCAATAAAAATTTCAACACAATTTTCACCAGACATAACACCTTATCATTTTGGCGAATTAGCAAATCTTGAATGGCTAGTCTGATTAATTTAATCGAAATCAATGAGTTTTACGATTCAATCTCTTTTTTTTTCACTGAGCACAACGCGAAGATTTCGATGTAATTTACATAGATTTTTACATAAATTCGAAAATTACAGACAATGTGATGTTTGGAAAATATATTCCTAAAAAAAAAACAAACTGTACATTATTTTCATTCGAAAAGAAAATCTATCCAAACAGTACTAATAAATAAGATAACACAGTGGAAATAAGCAAATTCACTTTCACTACTACTTTAGACTCGAAAGATATAATCATGAAAAGATAAAAGATATACAAAACAAGTCGGTAGTATATCTGATGCACCGCGTACACACAAATCAATCGAGGTCAAATGAGAATTTTCACAGAAAGTTTTTCATTTCGCTTTTTCGCTTGCATGCAAAATGGAAGCATCAACTTTTCACCATTAAATTCAATTCGCTTGGATATTTTGTCCGAAAAAAATACGAAACATAATGTTTTGATATAATTTACACATAAATATTTCTAAATATAATTTCTCAAAATATTTTTTATAAATTTTCAAATTTTTTTTTATTGCAGGTTACTGATAGTTTCGAAAAGGCTTGCCAGACGAATCATAGGAATTTAATTGTAAGTCTGATGGTTTCGAGTAATTATCTTAAGATTAAGAAGTGATATAGACTATGAGTCATGTGTTGCATAAGCATATACTAGCCTAAGTACGTATTGAGTGTTCATTCAGATTGGGGTTAGGTAGGTCGAAATAAATCTGAAATTTTCTAAATATAAGCGAAATTCGAAACTGTTGCTTTCGGATCAAACACACGTGTATGTAAAAGTGTTTTTGGTTTTTATTGAGCAGTTTGAAAGTATTATTGGAGCGATTTGGTTTCTTTATTGTTTTCAAATTTCTCAGAAAAGGTAGAGCGTCAGATATACTTCTGGCATTCTGCATATAGCTGACTTTGGTATTGTGATAAAATAGAGCCCCTGGCACTATAAAGCAGAGCGACAAATTACTAGAAGCTGGTGTATATTATAGCCCTCGACGATATGCACTTATAGCCTTAATTAAAGGTAAAGCGATAGGGGAACTGTAACTGTTTTAGAACTATTTCGAATCTCAAAGATGTCGGAAAAATTCCCATTTACGTTGCCTACTGAAATTTTATTACTCAATTTTTAAATGATTATAAGCAAGTACAGTTCGAACCCGTATTCAAACCCGAGACGGTATATTTTATGAGTTAACGCTTTATCCACTAAGCCACACGATCTTATTGGGAATATATTTTTATTTAGCCTACTTATCCGATGATTATATTCAGAATAGCTAAGACTATGTGACATAGGAGTTGAGACTGTTTTATGTAAGCCGAGGCTATGTGCATAGCAGAAATGTATGGGGATGCATCGGAATTTGAGTCTGGGAGCTATTTAGCGTATACTACGCTGGATTACAAAGGATATATGGGTGACATGTGGGTTTTTGTCAGAAAATTGCCGAACAGGCCTTGAGCTGTTGAGTTTTCTCAATTAGTCGACATAGCAATCGCATAACGCGGCCTAAACGATCAGTAACATTTGACCATACATTTTCCACTAACCATTTACCCATGCATATCAGTTTTTTAATGTGGCAATTGGTTTAGAGAAAAAATGGTTTCAGATGCACATAAGTGCACTGCTACAATCTTTTCTAAGAAATGAAATTAGGATTCATGCAACAGAAAGATGCTACTGACTCAAAATTGTTAATATGCTGGTTAATTTGCAAAAATTGGCCAGCATACCTATCTAATTACTACTTTCTACTTTCGCACTAGTTTTGGGAAGCTTGGGTATCAACATTTGCTGATTGGTGAAAACATTTTTTCCATAATTAATTATGTTTTCAGTAAAACCATACCGGAATTCATCAAAACGTCAAAATATCACACCCAAACTATCTATGCATCCTCACATCGTTAAGTAACAATAACCACAAAAACACACCCAGATGAAATCGAAATCACTCATCGAGTGATTTTATCCGATTCTAATCTCTTTCAACCATTTTGGATGCTACACTTTCATTTATTTCACATCACCTATGATTTTTCACTCGATTCGAACTATTTTGAATTCTTTCACATTGCATCCAAATTCCACTTTCAACTTCAACCAAGGCACAGACTATAGTCTAACTTTTCAACTGACCTTCAAAGTTGCTATGAAACTCCATCAAAAAAAAAATTGGCTGAAACATTTTTTTGGCTTTCACCAAGCTGCTGTTTTGTGCATTCATTTTTTTTTTTGTTTTTTTTTTTCGACGGATTCATTGTTGCTTGAAATTGAATTCGGTTCGAATCGAGTCAAAAGTTCAGGCTTGGAATCTCGAGATGTCCGAGGAACGTTAGATGACGGAAATTTCGTGAATCAATTCGATGCACCTAGCGTAGAATTTCGTGGAACTTAAGTGAAACAAAATCGAAATTTTTTTGATCGGATGAAATGTGATGCAAACACAGTGTTTTAAAATAGATTTTCAAGATTTCTCCTAAAAGTAGTAGAAAATTCGAATTGGAATTCCTTTTATCATATCAAATTATTGTACAAAGCATGAAAATGAAATTGAAAATTTGCATTGAATGTGCAATCAAAATTCAGAGCAGAATCAAACCAAAAATTTGAGTTCCGGAAGTATCCAAGCATTGAATTCGAAAAGAAACCTGAAATTATTCATGAAGAAAAGCCTGGAATTTCAACACTGATAATGTATTTTGACTGCAGGAAGATATACAAAATTCTTATTTGGCTTTTTGCAGTTTTTTTTATTTTTTTTATATTTTGAAAATATTTTATGGCTTATTTATTAGTATTTTTTAGCTTTGGAAGGAGATAGACAAAGCTTTTGTTAAGATTTTCATGACATTTTAATTTTTCATATTTTTAGAAATTATTTTCGACCCAACTTTGGATGATTTTATATAAAAAAAAAACAAATTATTTAAATACTCTAACTAGCGTTAAGTTTTATAGAGTAATATTTACGGATTTAAATAGTGGCAACATCTAAGATCTTATAAAATATCACCACTCTTGGAGGAAAGAATGTGTTTACCGTGGACAGAGCCTATTGGGTATAGCTCTGGAATCAAGTATGTGGAGCCCCTGGTTCGAATCCAAGAACAGACGGAGGACCGCGCACCGAGCTTTGAATTAACCTAGCACCAAGTAGGTACGAGAAGCAAAGTGAAGCGTCGGATGTATCATTTCGATTTTGAGAATAGAGACTCCATTTTCCCCTCCAATCCTCATTACTCGAAATTAGTTGGAGTGAGTTTCATCCCGGTCCTATTTGTATTATACTTGTATTAGAGTTCTTACACTTAGGTGGTAATGAGAACCGGCGTTTCCATGCAATTAAAATTAATAAGCTCCAAATTCAATAAATAGACCGCGGTATAAGACATCATATATCATGAGCGAATACAATGTTTAGGTTTCGTTGTAAAATATCAGGTTATAAGTTTTCTGTAATATTATGAGAATTCTTCCAATAGCCGATTTTTATGTTTCAAATCAGTAAAATATTTTTGATGATTTTCCAATTGCAAGAAATTCAATGCTTTCAAAAACTGGCATTTCAGTTCAATACTTATCTAAACTCCATACATTCTATTATATAACGGTACTTACTAAACTATCAAAAGCTTTCATGCAATTCGAAAATGCCACAAACAATTTCCCATCACTCCAATTGAAATTCATTGCATAATTTAACGATTCATGTCACACATTTTTCAGCTTTTCTAAACATTCCAAACTTAGCGCCTTTCTATAAACCTTCAATCGATAGCAGACCTACAATCATTTTTTTCCCCTTAATATTCTGTGCATGAGTACGCACAGTGCACACAGCACTTCAGTAAAACAATTAGACTAAATAAATCTCCGGAATTTCAAACAAATCAACAGACGATATCGGTCGATTGGCCCAGCCAACAAACTTTCTCATCGTCGGAACGGTCTTTTTCCGTATCTTTTTTACTGGTATTTCAAAAACCGATTTTAGGGCACAACAAACCAATCCAGAAACAATAAAAAAAACGACCGAAACGAAAAAAATCAACTCAACAAGAACGTTAAAATAAAACATGTTTCGTACGTTCTTTTCGAGGTCATCAAAATAATTACGTTAAATTTGTAACACGTTTGAATTAAAGTACCGCAGTACGTGTAGTACCTGAAAAACTCTTGAAACAACAACGGACCTATAATCGAACCTTGCGGTATAAATACGAAATCGGATTCATTCATTCATAGTTTTTTTGACATGAAAGGTTTTGGGATGAAGAGTGTGAATCTGAGTCTTGGATTGATCTAAGATATTTTTTTATTTGATAGATGATCGTAATGTTTGCGGAGGGTCATCATCATTATTATCATCACTTCGATCAAGACAATCATGATTTCGATGAAAATCGTCTGAGACGAGATCATCATCGCTCGAATTTGGTTTTAGGCTGTCGCTGACGTCAAGATAGCGTGATCGCATGTAGTCTTTTTTTTGGGATTTTCTGTTATCACGGAAAACATACAACTAGAACATCAGCCACAACAACAACAACAGCAAGAGAATTGTTGAGACTTACTTCTGATTTTACTCATTTTTTTTTGCCTCACCTGATCGATCGATGAGGATGCCTACGTTGCACACTCACTTCAGTTTTGCAGTCATGATATGGTTTTGTGCGAAAATCTTATCGGAATACAGTTACTTTCGTACAGTATCTTGCGAGATTGCAGCGAAGCGAAACTTGATGGTCGATCTAAGTCATGGAAAAATCAGTGCACGTAAAGATTGTACCGCGTGTTACTGTTGGTATGATTGCCTGAACGTAACATCTGGTCAAGTTCCGACCAAGTGGTAGGAGGATACGGTAAAAGAGACGAACTAGGGAGTTAAATTGAATGTTGAAGAAGGTAACACATAATTGAACCAGCTGTTGATATTTAGTATGCATTCAGAGTTGGTTTGGAAAATTTCAATCGTTCTTGAGCATACCGTGCTTGATAGGGTTTTGAAAGTTCTTGGAGGAGAACTGGAACATTGAGATGATTATATTATTTTTCCAACGTAGATGGTATCATGCTTTGAACTGTTCTTGGACTAGTCTGAGCTCTTGAGATGTACTTGTGAGGTGGTGGCATCATTACAGGACTTGTTCTAGGGTAATTTTAAGTTGGATCAGATCAAATTCGAGGTATTTTTATTCAGGCTATTGCATGAAACTATTTTACCTAATTTCTCAAAAATTGAAATAGAACACGTATTGACATTGGGGAAAATTTAAGATAAGAGTGCAGCTGATTTGAAACTGAGCAATCACACAATAACTACTTGGACCAATATATTTTAGCAATTGCATTTTCAATGGTCTTCAAGTTTTTTGCAGCAATTTTTCTTGCTATTTAGAGACTGTGTTAGATCTTGGAAGTTGGTTTTCTTCAGTAATGAAAATAACGAACCTAAACGAATTTCCAAGATTCTGAAGCAAAGATGACTTCAATATTATACTATATAACAGAAAGATGAAGCCTGGGAAGCACTTGGGAAACAAAGAAAGGCTAAGATTACATGCTGAATTGGTACGGTCAAGCTCACTAAAATTTACAGAAATTTGTCCAAGTCCTTTTCAGAAAAAGTTTGCACTTAATTTCATTCTGACCTAATAACCTGATCAACAATAGCAACAAAAACCAGAACAGCATCAGTAGAATTATACTACTATCAAACCATCACCTAGAACCTTTAGGCCATCAATTTTACACGTCGACTCGAGAGTGAGCAGTGCGTCGGAAAAACGTTAGAAAAACAAGTTTATCTATACTACGGAACAACAATTTGCATTCAATTCGTTCGGCTTGCCGCGACTACATATCCCGTACCAATTTCTAAAAAGCATTATCGATGGACGCTGTTTTACGTTTTACAGATAAATAAAATAATTGATGATAGGCGCTCAGGTGCTTCTTCTACAACGGTTTTTGATCAGCTTGGATGACTTGTGCCATCTATAACAAACACAAAAGCCAGGTTAGGTTTGATAGAATAGGCAATTTGTAATACGATTGATGGTTTGGCTAATGCTTCTGTTATCGATGCTGCAATTAGTTAATGTCGACGTCATAATAAGTGGTTGGTTTATGTTGAGTTTTAATTTTCTTGGTAGCCTGATGGCGCATTGACGTAGAGTTGATATCAGTTGAGAGAATGTTTGAGTACCGTTTTGATGGTTAATCTGTTGGCTGTAAGTTTAAGTAGTTTCAAACAGATAGAGCTTTTGGGACTATGTTGTTCGATCTTTCAGTTGTATCTGAATATGAACAAAGACTCATGCTTTGTTTTTTTTTATAATATTTTATAATATTTTTGAGCACTTTTGTCTTGGTAAAAAAACACCTTTGGCTGTTTTTGCCACAGGTAAAAGCTCGCAGTATCAATTCTTTTTTATCAAAGGTATTAGCATCAGGACTTTTTTAAATGACATCAAAAATTTTTTATCTACGTACCTACGAAATATCGCAAAGCTTGAAAGCTTTGAGAGACATTTACTGCAAAAAGCCTGTGGAAACATAACTGGTGTTATAACATAACAGACGCGGATTTTTTATATCAATATCACAAAATATTCTAATTCATTTTTAATCAACAGAGTGCTGCATCTCGAGCATATACCACACCACAGAACAAGTTTAGCTATTTTGTCGATCTTCACGGAACCAGAGTTCGAAGATAGTTGAAATTGCAGTTGTCATAGACAGTTGAAATTGCAGTTCGAAGATAGTTGAAATTGCTTCCTGTCATCAAACGGAACCGATGAACTGATGAGAAAAATTGGTCGCATTACTTTCCGGACAGACTCTGTAAGGTCCCAAAATTTTCATGGGCAAATCACTTTCACATAAACAAAACACTGATGAAAGAGCGATTTCGAAAAAGCCGCAAAGTCTCAAGTGCTAGGCCAAATTTGCGGTTTTCTCAAAAAAGGAACACGTGGAAAATACGTTACAACAACGAACTACATGGAATTTATGTCGATACACTTGTATCCATTTTGATAAAATTACAAAAGCTACTGTAAACAGATCTAAAAAGTGGAGGCAAGCCAATTCTCCAGGAATAGTTGGGACAGTTATGACAGCGAGAAAACGATAGGAGAGTTCACTTGATGCAAACAATAGATTGCTTTTATATGTCACAAGTTAGTGAGCTAAATTTCAGAATGAAGACCACTAAAGGACGATGGTTTTAAAAGTCAAGGTCTGACCTGGGGGGTCTTGTGTCATCCGTGGTGACAATAGTCTGATTCGGAATTCCTTTTTTTAACATTTTCACTACTTTTGAAACTATTGAAAAATATAGCGTTTTACAGATCCTGATTGTGCATAACCAAACAAACCAATACCTTTTGTAGCTTCTCATTAAACTCAAAAGCAAATAAAATTAGCTTCACGATTTCTTGACTGGCTTTATTCCTGAAAACATCATAAGCCTTTTTTAGTATGCAGTACAATTTTTTCTCACCAAATCAGCCGAACAAAAAAACGTACTTGAAAGAACAATGAACATTTTTATTCCTTTAACAGCAACCACTGTGCTAGTCTCACTGGCTAATTCTTTTTCAGACTTCGGCAAGAGACTTCAATGTAAATGACCCATAAATACAATAAATGGTAATAATTGTGCAAATATGGCAAAACTCAAGATTAGAAGCACGAATTTCAAATGGTGTAAGTATACGACAGACATCTTATCTGCTCTTCTGTTGGCCTAGAGTTGATTTCAAGACTTCTTACCTCGATTTTTCGCTGCTGGCTTGGTAGACGAAGGCGAAAAAATATGTCTCTTATGACCATCATCTTTTGCCGTCACCAGCTTTGTATAAGTACTTGTGCTAACCCAATATAATGTGTTCTGTCTGGCTATTGACTTTTTGTCGTCTTGCATTGTGCCCTCGCAGTTTGTCGTGCTTTTGATTTTAAATACAAATGTGAAACATGGCTTTATGTCTTGCAAAAATAGAGAAAGATTTTTTTTGCCCTTTGCAGACAAATAGAAATTCTCTAGCTATAAGCCTGGCTCTGACTTTAATTTGCTCTGACTTTGTATACAAAGTACTCAGTTGTTTATATTGAAAGGACGTGGTCTGATGGTCTTGTTATGAAACTTGTTTTGCAATGAATGAATGCAGGCGAAAGAAGAGGGCTGCCAAATTCACTCTAAAACTAAACTGAATTATCTTTACCCCACTGAACATTAAAATAAAATTGTCCTAGCAAGATTCGCACCGATATACCAACACAACATTTCAATGCACTTCATGTATGCGCAATAGAAAGTACATATAGTTCGTGAGTCATCTTATCCAACAATTGGTCTAGCTGCAGCCCATTTTGCTTACGTGAACTTTGTTGAATCTTTTTGTCTTGTCGTTTTGTCTCCAATCTCCTTTCCGATTCATTCTGGGTTCATCGGAATTCCATGGTTGTTCAATTTTCCCATGTAACACTTTTCATCGACGAGGGCAGTATCAAGCAACGTGACTTTAGAAACCTGCCTGGGCTTGGTCCCAGCATCACAGAGTTTTATATGCAGACACAGACCATGGTCAACAAGGGCCACGGCCGCCGAACAAGTATCGGACCGAAGAAAGTGCCCTGCGTATGTCCAGGGTAATAGACGACAGCAACTGGTTTGCATACCAGTCGTCTGATTTAAATACATATATTGATAACGAAATCACGATGAAAATCGAAGATTGTTCGTTATGCACGACTGAGCTCCATATGCATATGACCAGCTAGAAAAAATCTTAGATACTTTCGATGGTATGTAGATAGAAGTTGATAGTTTCGGTTCGTCGTCGATGGAATGAAAATGAAAATGAGATTGTTTCGTGGAAAGCTTCCCTTTGGGGCCTAGACTACCTGGTGCTTCTTTGGAAAACGAAACATAGCCTCCTTTGGCTCAACACTATAGACAACATGCATGAACGTCTCACCGTTGCAACGATATAGGTTGTAGGGTCAAAGAGATCGAAACGAACACAATACTCTTGTCCAAATCATGCTGAATTCGATAGTTCCCTTATTGATTCGAGATATTTTTCAAAATTCATTTGTCTATCAATTTTTTCTGAGGGTGCATTGGAAAAAATCGATTGCATCGAAATCAGACATGTAGAAGGAAAATAAAGATACTTTCCATAAATTCGAAAATTCGACTATCTACCAACAGCTTTTATAATGAATCTTTCAAAAAAGAGTAAAATTGCTGCACCGAACTCTGAAACGGTATTCTGTGATAAGTTCATACCAAGACCTTGAAGAAGACGAAGCAACTAAAATAAATGATAGGAAATGCTCTTTTCGGTAAATACGAACGGCATGTGTGTAAATGGTCTCGATTCATAAGCGAACATCTTCAAAAGCGGATGATCCACACGCTTCGAAATTTATATAGATCAGTGGAGAAGAGTTTTCGATGAATGAATGGTTGGTTGGCTGGTTGATAGTTCAAGAAAAGTGTGTTCTGTAAACCGACTTGAAGTACTGTAAATTTTTCAGTTTTTACGTATTCAGAGTACGAGCTGTTTGTGTGTGTCGAGGTCGACCATGTGCGTATGAACATGCAAGTCAAGCAATCAGATGTGAAATTCAAGCAACATGACAGACAGACCGATTTACGATGATTGAATTCAAAATCACGAATCTATGGGTTAGAGTGATTATTGTAACGTGGGAGCTGTTTTCATATCATTGTGTCTGCTTGTTAGTTTATGTATGCACTTATGATTGAAAGCGATGGTTAGACCAGTACTGTGCAATATTGATGGACAGGTTAACGAGACGTGATCAATTTCGAGTTGGACGATGCAAATGTGTCAATCGATCAAAATGCATACGGAAAAGAAACCCGTCATGAATAAACTGCAACATATTGAGGTGAGAGATTTGTATATTGTAACGGGGTTTCATGCAGTTTGAATTATGTTGGTCATTTGGAGCAGAGAAGGAAAACAATTTGAATGATTGCTGGATTCATTTGATATGCGCACGCAATGTACGTTGTTTGATGAGTTTTTCACCAGATAAAGTTCATGTATTTTTAATTGAGACTATTTCAACGATTAGTTTGGTGATTCAAGCAATAAATGCACTAATGCAATAGATGCGTTAAACATTAACGTTCTCAATCACACTAGAAACGGGCTATTTCTGCGGCCTAGATAATTTGTTTTTAATTTCAACGATATTGACGAGAATAAATGACAACTCTGAACAAGGTTAATAAATCAATCAATCAATCATCACCGAAGAGACTTTTGGACGAAAGGGACGGCTTCAGAGGGATGAGGAAAATCATGGAAAGCCATTACTGAGGAAACTCTTTTTTTCATGCATTTTTTTCCAGGGTTGTTAGTTTTTATTGGTTTTCGATAAACAATTAATTTTTTTACAATAAGATATATTTAACTTTTTGGAAGCAGCGGGTGTTTAAATGAATTTCTAGGTACTTCTATATATTCTCCAGTACAGTAATTAAAGAATATGAAAAATGGATAGTTTTTTTTTACCTTGGGTATGGCAATGTTTTGGATATTTCTTACTCGGTGCGGGCGCCAACTAGGCAAAGAAAATTATCAAAAATTCGAATTTTGATCACTTGCAACAGAGCTTTTAAATGAATACGAAATTTGAAGGACACATTGATGGGCATAAGAATTCTACTTACAGATGAATGTGGGAACAACCGTCTAACTACATATATATTTATTTTTACTACACACTGCAGGCATGTCAAAACAAATCCTCCAAATCACCGCGTCTCCAAAAATAATGTGCTTTTTACAACAAACGCAGACAATAAATAAATTGTTTCTATGTGATTTGACTTTTTCTAGCTTTAAAAACCAAATATTTTAATTTTAAGCAAAAATTTTTCTTTTAGAATTTAGATACTTTTTAATTTCTTGGGCGATATCAATATTTCGACGGTAATCTGCCTTCTTCAGTGTCTATTTTTGTAAAATTGAAAACAAAAGACTTAAGCCAGTAACTTGCTCAACCGAACAGTATCCTTAATGCTATCGGCACCGATACACTCTAAAGGAAGGAGCAAATCACCCTCGAAATATCGGCATCTGTCAAAACCTAAAATATATCTAGCTACTGAAGGAAAAATTGGTCTTTAAATTCAAATAATCAATAAATGTTGTGATTCACTCAACTTGTTCAAGTTAACTTTTTCAAAATTCCTCGTCACATAAAAAGCGAATCCTTTTATCAACTAACCTATTTTTTAGCTCCGGAAACTCAAAATCGCCAAAATTCACGAAAGGATAATCAGATCAAAATGAATTGATCGATCTTGAGCAAGGAGCAGGTTTGATAGAAATTTGGCGAACATGCTAGCAACTCTGTGGCTATTGTGTATTCTTAAAATAAACTGCAAACAAATGTATGTTTGGTAGATTTTTGGTTGCAAAATTAGAATAAGGTTAGCAGTAACGACATTTTTGATAATTTTAGTACTGGCAGATGTCACCATTAAATTTTCAAATAAAAATTACTCTATAACGAGAGTAAATATCACATGTTTGGATTTCCTAAATTTTGAATATTTTGCGGGTGGTAGCCCTGAAAATTCTTCTGCCCCTATAACTTTGGATTTCACGTTTTTTTTTTCTTAACGGGAAGCGGGTGTGAAAAACTTTTGGTGGTACTGCTAGGAAGGATTTGCCAGGACGATGCGTATTTGCTAGCATTGATCTAAGATATGCTACTGTTTTCCATTTACTTCCACTTACTACTTTCGCTGGATTTTTAAAACTTTTGCGGACGATGACTTTTAAAAGCTGACTATACCTATAACGTTGGATTGAATTATTGGGTCAAACTGAAATTGACAGGACAGCTTGGCAGAGGCATTTTGCATTAGATTCTTGCTAAATGCTAAATATATATGTGATTATCTGGTTGATGTTATTGATTTTCAGACACTTCAACCTCATAAAATCTCAAGCCAAATCTACATATTTTCTCTACTTTTCCTCGATAATCTGTTTTTAAGCAGTTTTAATGAGCTAGAGCTTTTGGAATGAATCTCAACCACAACAAATAATAAAAGAAAATTGTGTAGTAACAGGGAATAAGGGAACAGGGTTCAAGTTCTATCGTGGTAAAATGAAAAGAAGTGGAGCTTCAAAACAAAATTATTTATTTTGCGAAAATAAAGTTCACTGATATTGATTTATGTGAAAAATGTGTTTAAATAACTTATTTCATTATTTAATGCGCTTTAGGATAAGAATATAGATTTTTCTTTAAGAACGCGACCTACAGAGAGAGAGAGAGAGTGCGAAATTTTTCCTAAAATTCAATTTCATTTTTTCCTTCTATTGAAAAGTTACTATTTTTGACTTATTCGCTTTTTCCCTAGTAGCACAGAATTATTTATTTAATTTATATTTATTAGTTTTGTATAATTTATTTCTGTAATATTTATATAAAAATTTTAAAGAACGCACTGAACTGAATGCACTCAGATGCTTTCAATGTAACCTTATTCTATCTAGCTACAAATTTACAAGCTTTGAGGCTGTAAACGTTTATTTATGATCACTTTCATTAGACTAACAAAAGCTCTTATGCAATTGTCCGAAAAAGCCTTTTATTTATTTTTTTATAGAATGATCTTTAGCGAGCAGAATAAAATATTAAAAATGATGTTAAATCTACCATTTTATTTTTCCACGTCCGCTCTCCACCGCCTCTCAAAATTCAGCTATATTAACACAAAAATTGAAGCATGTAAAGAAACATTTGAAACTTCTTGACGGTTGGCACAAAATCCTTTATTATTAAGATTATTAGAGAACTAAAACTTTCCTTCGTCTATGTTTTTCATTGTTTTTTTCTTGCCCAGTTAGCCATTTTTTTAATGACGAAACATAGTATTTTTTTTAATTGCTTCGACCATACTCATGGTTTCTCTTTTACCACATGATTTTGTTTGATTGCCGTTTCGCAGTAATGAGCATTTTAAACGAACCAATATCAACTTTTATCTCTAAACTAACAGTATCGTACCTAACTACCCAAACACTTCCACCTTTTTTTACCAGAACATTCAATTAAACAATTCAGAACTTGCGCTCCAATAACGCATTTACTTTTACCTTGCATTCGCTAAGTATTCCATTTTCGTTCTAATTTTTCGGGTCCAATGACTGAAACCTTCAAACCATTAACCACCGCGTAAATTCTAGTCCAATTATCAACCTGATCCAATTCTTACTATCTCTTCATCTACAACTATCTGCGTTATGTTGCGATCTAAATACTTGATTATACACCTGTCGTATCAAAAGCATCATAATCAGTTAAATCGCAGACTTCCAGCAAAATATCACTTCGGTGCATACTGCTGTACTTTGCCACTCCTCTAAACGAAACAAAAGTCCCAGAACAAATAAAATCCGGCCAAACTAACTAACTATTTCTTAGCGGCTTACCAATCAATTTATTCTCGACTTAGCTCCTAGTTGCAGATACGTTATGCCTACTTGAGTTCCCAATGCAGATATAGCAGTACGAGAATCACTGAGCTGAAGTGAATCTAAATAATGTTTTAATTTATGACTGTCATTGCTTTATTATACTGCTGCTGGCGCGGTGTGTATCTTTTTAACGACGTAGACAAAAGATTTTAGCGCGTTGATCGTACTCGAGCATGGCAGACGTGTAACAACAATGTGAAGAGGTCGATTGCCATTCAGTCATATTGTTCAGAGTTTGAAGACAAACTTCTGTGTTTCGTTGAAAATTGAAGCGCCTCAAGAAGAATCTAAAGAAGCTATTTAGATAAGATCTAACCAAAATGATAGCCTTAGTTTGGATACTAAAAAAATGTGAACTAGAACGCCATCGAATAGCTCATTATCTCCCATCGTTAATACGCCCATAATACACCAATTATGTCGTAATATAGCACCTGAAACTTTCTACTCGACAACCATTCCAGGCTAGGTATGGTGAAGATGACAGTACTAAAAAAACTATTATGTGATCCACCTTGACACGATGTGAAAACAACTGGTGCGAAACTGTGAAGTACTGAGATAATTACCAGTTGGCGAATAACCTACCATAAACAAATATTTACGTTGATAATAAAAGTGATCTTGGTGCGCCAGATGATCGTCAACTGCGCTGTACGAAAGACGATCTTCATTACGATCAAACAGTTAGTGCACGCACAGCACTCTCAGATAGATACTCGCATTTTGCAGACTATATACAATGAATGACGATTAATCCACAATGTGGTCGGAAAAGTAAAAATATGAGTGTGCTAGATATTTATCGATAAACAAGGTTAATGCGTAAACAGAGCCGCCGCAAATCCTCTATGCTGGCTCTTTAAAGCGCCTTAGGTAAATCCCGAGCTTACTCGCATGCATCATTTAGATATGCCGCCAATGGTTCGCGAAACTCATCACACGATTTTTCACTTACCGCCGTCGAATTGAAAACTCACCACACATCTGTCTTTTGATCATGATCTCGAAAAAAGCTACGGTACTTTTGCATTCGAAATACTTATTGAATCGATTTCGAAAATGGTTTTCCCCGACAATGAACGGAACCGCGAAAAGCGTTGAAAGTATTTCGATTCAAGCAAAACCGATAAATAGATACAGATTGACAGATTGGTGGTTCGGTTGGAAAACAGTATACTGTACTGTATCTGTTAATGCTTTTCTGGCGCTGTTTGTCGGGAAATGCATATTGAATAGCGACGACAATATAATTTGCCCGCGATCTAAAATATACATGGCCGTGTGATACTTTGTTGTCGTCGTCCGTTGATAGCAGGAAGAAAAACGGAAACATTAAATACGACTCGTCGTGCATACACATGAGAACGATGAATTGGGAACAAAGATTGCACATTCGACCCACATATCGTTGAATGAATTCCATCGGAGGAATCAAGAAGAAGAAGACCAAGACGACATATCACTGGAAAATAGGTTGCACTAGCAGCATCCAATGTGTGGTGTCGGTAAAACTAGTTGCTGGCATTGAGTCGAGTAGCAGTTACTCACAAGGGGGACCCTGGTGGCATATTGCAATAGATAGCTTCGGAAAAACAACTGAACAATTTCTGTGTGTTTTTCTAGGAACAGGAATGACAAGAAGACGCCGCAGCAGCAGCAGCAGCATAAGTAATATATTAGTACGCTTTCTAGAATGGCAAGAGGAGCGATGAGGACACTATTACTAATACTACTACTACAACTGCCACTGCTTCGGTTGTTGCCGCGCCAAAGAAAAAAATATTTTCTACTGGTTTTCTCAGACTACTACTGCTGGAAAAACCGTTTTATCGAAGCGAACTGTGCTATAGTTGATATGTATCTTTTTCACTTGGCCACAATTATGAATGAATTAATCGTAATTTAGTTCTGGACTGTTTGATAACGGTTCGATGCAATCGACGGTATTGATGGCGGAAAAATTTTAGATGCAGTTAACAGTGTTCATTCTCGATGTTGTCTAGAGGTGGTCGAAGGCATGCAGCAGTTGTCCCGAGATTAGGATAATGCAAGACGGTTAAAACCGTGGAATAATAGTAACATATGTGGGTTACGAGGAGATGATGATAATGATGATAGTGGTGATGATGAGACCAGTTTTTTTGTTTCAAGTCATGGAATTTTAAGTGTTTCGAAACGGTAATTAGGTATATGCTTGCGAAAGTTGTAAACTATCTGGGTAAAGTTGAATTGTTATTGGGTGATTAGATGAAGAAATCGTAAAAAATTAGTCGTATTTGTTGATATATTATTTGCAATGGGATTTTTAATTTAAACTTAATTAGAATTTGCAACTGCTGTTTTTTTTTCTCGAAAATACGTCATATTAATTGCTATTATATGTTTGTTTTAGTAGTGTTATCGATGACCACGATGTTTATACTTTCTTACAGAAACGTTTCAAGACCACTTTCGCGAAGATAAATATGGCTTGGAATTTATTTATACATCGAATAGTTAGGAGTGTATATGTTTCATTCATTTTAATAAGCTGTGGAAAACGTATTCCAAAGCTCTGTAAAATATTTTTATACAACGGATTGAGATATGTTTTGCTTATGATATTCAGCCCAAATAATTACTTTCAAAATATTTTGATACAAAATGACGTAGAGCTATCTTTCTAGGTAGGTTAGACCACAGATATTATCCAATAATATAAATCTGATACTAAAAACGAAAGACTTAAGCCAGTAACTTGATGAACCAAACAGCATCTTTAAGGTGATGGACTCTGATAAACACTGGCAAAGGGGCCAGATTACTCTTGAAAAGGATTTGAAATATATCTAGCTTGTAAAGAGAAATTTGGTTTTAAATTGAAATATTTGGTTCTGAAAGCCAGAGAAAATTGGTTAGAAAAGTAGAAAATAAAGGAACAAATTTCGAATCATAGCTTGCGAAAAATGATAAAGGAAAAGTGCTAATAAGAAAAATGGTCAAATAAAAAGACTTAGTATTTTGGAACATTGCCGTCAAGTCAGGTCTTCTAAATATATTGAGTTATCCCATAAATAATGCGATTTTTTCCAAATACATGAACTAAGGGGCAGAAACGAGAGAATTAACCACTTTCACTACTGAGATGGAAATTATTCGATTGAACTGGTTGTTATTCTTACTTTGAAATTCGGTGTGCGATTCTAACGGTAGTTTCCCAAAAGGCAAAAGAGCATATAAAGCATTGTTTAGTATATGATTTCAATAAGTAGAAAAATACCACCGATAGTGGAAGAAATGTTAATTATGTATAAGATCAAAACAAAATAAGCCTAAGTTGGTACCAAAGATGGCTCCCGAAACTCCGAGCCAGAAACAAAAGCATGAAATATCCGCCCTATCCTGGAAGACCTGGCGAGTTTGACGAGGATATATTGCGAACTCAAGTGGAGCGAAACCTAATCATCACAACTGATGCAATATCACCGGAGAAACTACGATTTGAGTGACATGGCTGATAGATTTGGTTTACTGGAGCTATCAGTAGTGATGCACTGTGTATTTGCAAGTTCACGGAAATTTTATTTGATAGTTGACGAAAATTTTATTTGACAATTATTTTGCAAGCAATTCAAAATATTTTTTTTTTAAATATAAGAAGAGGAGGAGTTTCTTTCGCAAATCGAAGGACCTCCTAAATCAACAAAACAAGAAGCCAAGAATATTTTTTACTATCTGAACGAAACGAAAAACGGATTGACAGCCAATTTCAAAGATTGTCAGGGTGGTGGAATTTCTGTGCTCAGCAGTCACTTACGATAGGATAATACGCCCACAAAGCAAGAAAAAGCAACTTGAATGGGCCAAGGAACACGAAAACTGAATAATTGACGACATTAAAAAAGTTTTTCTGTTGGATGAGTCAAAATTTGAGATTTTTGGTTCAGGGAGAGGAGCTAATGCCAAATGTTTTTCATCGATTTGATCAATAGGATGTCCTAAATGGTACAACAATTTTTGCAGTATTCTAAGTAGTTGCCCAATGGTAGTGTCAAATCGCTAAAAACAAGTTCAAAGCTGTGTTTTTATCTATTTGAGTGAAATAAAAATTTCCCAACCCTTAAGATTATTGGAATCTAGGCGTGAGACATTTATCAAAAAAGCATGGAAACAAATATGTACAAAATGAAAGTTTTTATGCTCACGGTGAAATTTTTGTATGTTCGTATCAATGCTAAAATTTTACGATATTATCAAACATTTATATCATATCCAGTTATCGTATCCAGCTCCAATTTTCGTTTCTGAACGAGACAGTTCTATCAGGTTTCATAATTTCTATTTTAGAGAAGTTGTATCAAATACATAGCAACTTTTAAACGGACAAACAGTTTCTATAAGATGGACACATAAATCACATACTTTTTCAAGTTCAAACTAGCGCAACACACATTTCCTCTTCGAACTATGTCATTAGAAACTGTGACTCTACCTAAAGGATCAATAGAATATAAAAAAAAATTCATCTGAAAAAAAAAACTTTATCATACCACAAAAACTATAACTAAGCTGACATGGTCACGAGGTTAATTCACATCATCATCGTTCATAAAGCAATTCGAAAGTTCTTACTTACTTATTTACTTACTTTCATACGTTCCGAGTAACAAGCTGAAGATTTATTCTCGATTTATTGCGACACAGATAAATAATTATCCATTGTTTCGCCATTCTATTGATCATTATTATCATCACCATCATCATCATCATCGATGTTCGCAGCCAGTAAGTTCATTAGCTACTTAATTTCTTTTCAACGCGACTTCAGCGACCGTTCGCTATCGCAACTGCTGTGCGGTTAGAACTTAAAAAAGAGCTCAACATACCTTCACTGCAGAAAGGTCACCTCACAAAAAGTCTATCCGAAAGATTCTGACATTCATTACGACTACGACAATATTTTCAGGCATTTCGCAGCATCTTGAAAAATGGACCCAGCAACCTTCTCTGCTCACTGCAAGATCACAAGGTTTCGTCTTCGGGTGCAAGTACTCAAACACCGGTTCATAAATTAGCAACTTACACGGATCGGTTAAAGTTTTGACAGACCGCCTATAGAACGTGAATTCATTTCATGTTCTAGCGTTCGGTTCCAATGAGCCACGAAGATTTTCAATATCAGACATCAACAGAATCATCTTTTTTTCTGTAAGCAAGTCAAAAAACAATAGATGCTACAATGTGTGTCACCGATTTGTGTCAGTAGTAGCTCAATTTTTTGTTGAAAAGAAAATATTGATGGAATTTCTTAAGTACTCCAAGCAAATCCAGATTTTTATCCACGGATTTCGATATCGTTCAGGGTAGAGAAGAGAGTGAAAAAAACAACACGAAATGTTTTTGTTTCAAGTCTTCATTCTTCTTTTTACGACGTGTAATAAAGTAATTAGGCAAGACTAGAACAAGTGAAAGGCAATTTCTGCACAATTTTCGATGCCAATCGGAACTTGGTGTTGTTTCAGTAGTGTTCTCGAAAAAAATTAGCTCGAATGCAGCCTGAAGTTTTTTTTTATCTTGTGGCATGCTGCGATAATAATGAAGTTAGAATCTTTTAATTTTCTGTAGTTTTAATATCAGAAGAAGTAGTCAAGTGAATGGTATGGTGCTCGAAGACAGGTCATGATGTTTCTTTTTTTTTTGTTGAAGAGATACATTTTTGTTGCTGCCTAAAATGCTTTTTGTCTCATCGATACGAATTAGTAATTAATTTCATTCACGCGCGGAAGCTATCACAACCTATTTCGTCGCACGTGTTTTAGCGAATTGGGACAATTCGGTGACCGAGTTTTTTTTTATGGCGGTTGTGAGTTTTCACGAGTTCCCAGTTTTGATTAATGGACAGATACGTTGTTGGACCATGAAATTGAACACTCAAAGTCGAAAACTATTTTTGATTTGGAACTAATTTTTTTTAAGATTCAATGTCATGGTTTATTTATTGGTTGGCAATTCAAATTAAATTAGCAACTTGGTTTACGTTGACAATTGCTACTGCTGTGATGGAACACTACAATCCGATCCTGAATGTCTTGTGATAATTTTTAATCTGACTTTCTTTTGACTATCTTCACCAGACTGTGCCAATCAGTCTTCTTTGAGCCAAAAATAAAAATTAAATAAACAAATATTCGACAACTTATCATGTCTTATTTTGTTTGAAAGTATCTTTTGGATCCGAATTGCTGGTAATATCTACAGAAATAAAACTGAAGACGTTTTAGCGAAATTTTTAAAATTTCTACTTTAATCAGCAAATCAATGACCACAAGACCTAAGCAAACAAAACTTAACATAACAACACTTCGACACTTCTCCGAGCCAAAAACTTTCAATTCATCGAAATTTGTTCAGACCAAACTTGACATACTGGAATACTACCAAACATTTCAGCATCAACCACAGAAAGAACCCCATGATATGGTACGAGAGTTATGAATGCAGTTCACGAAATTTGTGTTAAGAGGCTGTTTCACTACCAAACCCGTTATATAATGCATCATAATATAAAGTACGTGTACGTAGACATCAGATACATATGTATCTCAACCATCATCCAAAATGAAATCAAAAGAACTGGACATGCTTCTTGACAATGACCGACTCTCTCGACCAAAAGCGTACTTGTAACCAATTCTTGTTATACATTCTTCACATCACCATCATTCCATCTTAAACGTTAGCTGAACGCAATGATGACCACCGATTTACTTTAAGCATACGTCATAATGGATGTTTAATGTACGCTGACCACAAAAAAATCACATATACAACCTACGCTTTAGGTCCAGCAGCCAGTGGTGGTCATAAATGGTCAGCAGCGTGGTGAAAGTTATTCATTTTTCACTGATTTCGTTCTCAAATCACTATAGAAGTTAAATGACTGTATGTACTTTAGAATTATTTTTTCCCCTTTTCACAAAAATATGAAGAATGCAAAAGAAGAGTACAATGCTGCACCGGCCGATCTACGACCTCATACAATGCACTGGCACGACTGCTTTAGGAATATTTGCTTCTGTACATTCTTTTAGTTAGCCTCGTTTTGCTGAATATTCCGGAAAAAATGTAGTTCACAAAAAATTACATACAAATGAGATGTTTGTTGAGTGTCAAGTGCAGATACGTTTGCCAGTGGTTCAGCGAATAATGGTCGAGTGAATGAATGGATTGCTCTTAAATTCCAATGAGCATAACTTCATCTCATTCGAATTTGTCGTCTTTGATGAGCTGTTTTTTTTTTTGCAAAGTCTCTTTCAGCCGAAGACGAATTTCGAGACCGTTCAAACATTTTACTTTTATATTGTATGTCAGCTGAATTTCGATGAAAGTCGGTTAAGCTAACAATACTGAATGGTAATTGGTAACCAGCGTGACTCGCGTTTTGGGTAGACTCGTCTTGTTCGAGCTCTAGTAATTCTCATGTAAATTGATATTGGCAGTTAGTAATGTTAGCGAATGCAAATAGCCGGAAGGTATTTGTCAAAATCAGAGAATTGTTTCGAAGCAAATTTTTAAGCAGAGAGTGCATCTTGATAGATACTTGACCTGAAGTTTGGTTGAAATAGATTTCTGATGATGGTAGAATGCGAAAATGGATGATGATTTGATGGAGATTATTTTGGTCAGTTCTAGGTGATTATCAGTAGTATACAGCCGTTATTTTAGAAAGGCAGAATTAACTAAAATATGTGTGTGTCATTGCGATTGGAGATTCAGGAATTTTGGTTTGATTCGGGCTTTTTGGGTTGTATCTATGACCTCTTTGGCCTGTGAAGCTTGTGAAGTCAAGTGGATAGATCACTGGCTGCTAGTGTGTGTGTGGTCTTTGGTTCGAATCCAGCCATGAACAATAACCACACAATGGACTTCATTATTACTACATAATGGACTATAGTAGGTATTTGAGTCAAATCAGCTGCAAAGTGAGCCATAGAACTAATTACTTTAAGCTCCTAAACATTGAATATGAGAGAAGTATTTTCCAAATGCAGATTTAAGGGTTTTAGTGTATTTAGTGTATTAAATATTTTTGCTTTACTTTTATATACTCGTACAGCCTTAAGCTAGTCAAAACAGAATTGGAAATTGTAACAAAATTTTGTGAGACATTTGCAAAACAGAACATGGTATTATCTTCTAACATATTCTTATTGTTTGTCAGCTCGAATTATGGCTCGGTTTCCATTTCTAATTCAGAGATTTTACAAACAAACCGGCCTAAAAATGTTTTGTACAAGACGATTTTTTTTCTTCAAAAATTAGCGAGACTACGAAAATTGTCTAGACTTCTGGATAGCTATCAAGGAATGAACGGACCTTTCATTTATTAAAAAGGGCAAAATAATAGCCGATAAACGTTCAGACTGAAATTCGAACCAGAGTCGCAAGCATGAGGAATCCACAAAAGCTTGAACTTTCAACCCACAGAAGCTATCCTAAATAGATCTTTTCACTTGAGCAAACGGGAACTAAAATATAGACAGGACTAATTGTTTTGAAAGGTTTATAAATAGCAGTCAAATATTTGATATTATTTTAATTCTTAAAGAAAACACTTTGGAATTTCACCTTCGGAAATTCATGAGTTTCATGTGGAGATAAATAAGCTTGATAGGAAAGGGGTACTTTTACCAAAAAATAAAAACTTCTTTATGTGAAAAAATATAAAAAAATTGGTTGTTAAAAAAATATTTTTTCCAGGTTTGAAACCCACCGTGCTTCCAAGCTATGCTCCCAGAGGTTTCATCTCCTTTCTTCACAGACATACCGGTGTGATTGGCAAAACAAGCCATCAGGCGAAAACATCTTCAGGACGCTAAGAAGACTTGGGCTGAACAATCCTCCTGTGTGATCGTAAAACAGTCCTAGATCTCTATAGGCAATGGTTGCACTAAGTTGCTGCGAACTCTTCGTTGTGTAGTGGCCATTCTGTAGGGTAGCACGCTCAACGTTCGGGCGCAAGATTTAACGATTTTTATAAGAGTTATGGCTCTGTGGATAAAGAAGAGTTCGTCTTCCGATTCATGTGACAATGACTGGCTCTGATGAGGAGAAACATGGCCTTACTTGGGGCGCCTTTATCAACTAAAAGGGTATCGTACAGTTCATCAAAGGAACTAAATGGTTAGCAGAGTATTGCGGATAAGTGGGAGTATATCCAAGGTATCACAATGGGCCTATACGCAGTTCTGGTAAAATGCCACTTTTTACAATAAAGTCAAAACCACAAAATATGTCAAATGCCAATTTTCGAAGTAAAATTTAAAGCAAAAACTACCTGGTGATGCGCCTTTTTTGGCTCTCAAAAAACAATTTTTCTACGAATAAATTTAAAGAATGGATTCCAACTTTGGATCTATCAATCATTAACTTGAGAAACAGGCGGAATTAATTTCCATCCAAAATTTATGAAGGATCGTAGACAGGAGTGATGGAATTTAGTTTGAATTGATTTTGTTTAACTAGTGGGATGATTAATCAAGATTCACTGATAGCAACAAGGCTCAAATTTGTTGGTAATCTAAAAATTGTCTGGTATTCAACCTGTCAAACTACTCAGCTGAAGCAATGAACTCAGTGATTTTTCAAGAGTTTGCCAATTCCCGTATTGTTTTCTCGAGAAACTGAACCATTCACTGAGATATTGGAGCTCTTAGCGTGGTGGAACTCATTTTCGAATCGATTCTAGCTCTTTTTGCCTATAAACTGTAAGATTCATCGACTTTTTTCATGGACTGGAATAAATTAACAAATTTTTTTTCAAAAATTGTGCAGTAAATGTTACATTTTTTTAATATAAACGAAAGCATAAATATTGAACCCGAATGGCGCCCACGACGCGTTTTCGGGGAGCTATTCGCATTCAAATGGGCCCTAGCCAGATTCTTACCTCCCGAGAACAGGGAGGTAAGGTAACAGGATGAATAAAATTGATTTTTATGCCCATTTTCTACTGGAACTAAATTTCGCCATGTTTTTGGTTTTATTCGGACTGCAAAAAATTTAAAACCTTAAAGAAAACCTCGAAAAAAGAACAAATCTTGATTGAAGACTGATGATTCATGACGAAAACAGTTTAAAATTAAATTTGTATTCAGTATTTTTAGTTAACCAAGACTGCTTCATTTTTTCTGAAATTTAATCCAGATTGATCAAACAATTATTTCAAATTTAATCGAAACTGTTTAAATATACTATTTTTCAATTTTAATCACTCCGACACAACTAATTTATTATTTCTTTCTTTATTTCAGGTAAGTTTAAAAACTTTTATTCGGAAAACCGTTGATGAAAATCAGGATCAGTGTACGTATAAGTTAAATAAATCTGTATGTTTAAAATCTTAGTTCATTTTTCGATTGTAATACATATTCACAGGTTTTGATTTTAAATCAAAATTTGAAATATTTACTCCAAGCGAAAAACCAAAGACGCATAGAGATATATGAGATGTGCCAAAATTGTGGATCGTTCTGAAAATTCGTGATTAATAAAGCGAGTGGTATTTAATCGCATTTTTATAACGTCATCTTTGAAATAGCTAGCAAGATTTATTTTAACCATCTAATTTTCTAACGACATTATATCAAAATGAGAGCTAATAAAAAATTCATAATGAAATGCCTACACATTAATAGGAACCATCAATCATTTGGCAATCCGTTTTTGCAGTTATACGGGCCTAGTAATCAATTGTAAATATTTAAACGGTCACATTGTTCAAATAAAAAAACCACAAAATCTTCTATCAATCGATTCCCAAACTTTCCAACAAATATCCGTCCAAAATCAGAAGATTACATTTTTCATCTAACCTACTTTCAGTTCACTAGGATAAAACAGCACGTCGCTAATCGATTTCGATATCGACAATCCCAAAAATTACACCAAGTTGATCAAAAACAAAAACTAGAGCACTTATTTCCACAGGAAACAATTTCTGTCTGTATTTCAGTAGTACTCATTTCGAAAAATCCCGGCACTGCATTGTGCAAGCATCAGTGTTTCCTCCCAAAACACAGCTCCACTTAACTCTCACTTCCATCGGAATGGACTGGAAACATCTATTCTATCTTCCTACCTACATCACCTGCTCTGATTCTTTCAAGCTATTTCCAACCATCATAGCTCCACTTGTTGTTTTCATTATCCGTTATTGTTATCGCTGTCTGTCTGGAGGAGTCAACACAATAACCTTCGCCATTTCGAGAATCAATCTGAACGTTAGCTCGGCATTCAAAAGGAATAAGAAATAGTTTACTAGGTTTAATAAAAACGAACTTGGTGGTATTTTAAGATCAGCTACAATCGACACAAGATGCTATTTACAGACTTCGATTGTTTGCTGGCTGAGCAACATCTCAGGATTGTATACGAACAGACCTATATAATTCGTACCGCTGAACATCTACAAACAATTCGATTGTTACAAAACATCTACAAACATACACACAATAGCGACAAACACACGCATATTTTTTGCGATTTTCTTGAAAGGAAATCGAAATAATCGAAACAGAAATAGAATAAAGATCAGAATCAATCAATTTGCGGTTTGACCTCTTTTGTAGACTCAATCAACTAGGCGAACTCATATGCCCGTACGACGTTAAGTTGGTGCAGGTGTGCTGAATGAAATTATCTGGAGTTGGCAGTTTTGAAAATTTAGACTTGAATTTCAAGATATTTTCGATGATTCGAAAAATTGGATATTGTTGGCCGAAACCAAAGTCTTATTTTCGGGACCTGCAAATCACTAAAAGAATGCACAAGATTTCCATCCAAATCAAATCTACGAAAGTAGCTTTAGGGCGAATAGGAGACATTTTGCATAATTTTAATACGATCGCAGTATTTTATCGAACTTAATCTAGAGCTGAATAGAAAATCAGATGATTGTAAGCCTAAATAATTTTTTCTGGGATGTGTTATTCAATTATCTCTTCATCGCATTGATTTAAATCGTTTCGATACGTCCTACATTTCACTAGCATTGGTATATTGGCATCAAATTATTCTTATATTATTGTTCTTGAAGACATTGATGATTGTGGTCTGTATGATGATGATGATGACACATTGTAATGCTTTCAATTGAATATTTCTATTTAGAAATTGAAAGCTGTTGTTGGGCTTATTTTCTCAATTTCATTTATTACTGAATGATATAGTTGATGCAGGACAGCTGCTGAAAAAATGAGCTAATATAAAAATAAAAATTAAGTCGGTTGGTGTATTTGACTTTAAATGCGACATAATGTTTCTAGAGCATTTTCGCAGGATTTTCAGTTCTTATCGTTTTTATTCAGTGGCTACCAAAGCTGTCATCCTACAACTCTTTTCAAGATTTAAAAAATATAATCATACAGGAGCTTCATTTCATAATCAATCGCTTCAATGGTGAGAGGATTTGATTTGCGCTAGCAAGCTTCTATTCACAGCTCGGCTAGCTTAAGGCCCAAAGTTCCAAAATGAATCAACGAGTGCTCAAGTTTAGAACGACTAGTCTATTCTTCAGACTAACCACACACTTTGACTTTTAAATTACTTCAATCATTGCTATTTTATTTACTTATAGTCATCTTTCATTGGGAGCTTGTTCATCGCGATGCTACAATGTGTGGTAATTGCGAAGGATTCCATGCCTTTAACAACAGAGAATGTATTGTGCGATACTTGGACTTTATTGACTAAATGTAGCGTGTTCCACTTATATTTTCAACTCGTTTCACAAGAGATGAACTGACTCACACTTAAAACTCATTACAAATATAATTACTGAAATAATATTTAATAATTTTCAATAAATTCTTGTAAATTCAAAGTCATAGCCAGATTTTCAGATAAAGTAATATCAAATCATACTCGACGTAGTATTTGGCTAGAAGGAACGGTTTCCGCATTTTAAAGTTAATTTAGGAACGTTTTTTTTACACAAAAAATATATTTGCTTGAATTGTATACACACCTGTTTGACCTACAATTTTTTGCCATTTTTCTGGCAAAGACATGATTCTATAAGTGAAGAACTATCTGGATTTATTGGTAAAAAAAATTTGGACCGAACTACTTCGATGTTTGGCAAGTTAACGAACGGTACCAAAGAATATTCTTTTTGGCAATAGCTCGTTTTGATCGGGTAAGTTGCTGACAGTAAATACCAGAAACGATAACTCTATCAGGTAGCAGGAACTCAAAATTTACGATGAATTTTCAGTCCCAGCAGATGCATATTCAAAAAAACTTTTTATGTTTGGTATTTTTTTAATATGCATTTTCGGTAGATTGAATCATTTGAACCAAAACTATGCGCTACTAGTAAACACAATAACCTTTTATTTGGCATCTTTTTTGATTCCTCATTTGAAAATATCTCAACAAATTCGATGATACAGGTTTCTCTCTTTAGAATCTACTGGAAGTTGGGTACCTAATACGGAACCTAGATCACAATGTTATTTCTCATTCTAACGTTATCGTTTTTTCTTTGTGTTCCATTATTTATTATTTGGTGGTTTATTTATTATAGTGGAAACGTTCTAACATGGTCCCTATTTTAAATCTAGCAATCCGTTCATTGTCTCAAACTCTCTTCCCATTTCTCTTTTTTTGCTGTTTCAGCAAACTCTTTGAACACCTTAGCTTTAACAGCGTATATTTTTTTCTGTAGCCTTTTGTTGTTCCCGAGCAGGATGGTTTTATTAAAGGTCGCTCCAGAACAACTAACCTTACTTTTTTTCTTGCAAATTACGGCGCCTCAGATTTCGATCCCCAACTTCAAATTGATGTAATACACAACGACTTTTCGAAGGCTTTTCACTCCGTGAACCACAGCCTACTTCTCAAAAAATTTAAAAGTATCGGAAGTTTCGGTCCCCTTTTTTCCTGGTTGTCTTCTTAGGTTTTAGCGGTCTCTGTAGTTAGCTTTAAAAGATCTTTTTCTTCTTTGTTTTTCCCAGCATCTGAAATTTCACAAGGTTCTATCATTGATGCTTTACTCGTTATCCTTTAGGTATATGATATTCATCCTGTTATCAATTACACTTGTCTTCTTTATGCAGATAACTTAAAATTATAAAGAGTGATCTGATCTGTGGACGATTGTTGCCAGCTTCCAGGTGATTTGGTTGCCACTCATCACTGATGTCAATCCAATTACCTTCTTTTAAACATCTGGAAGTGCTACCAGATGTCTGTCACTCACACATAAAAATACCCCTCATGTATTTTCCTCCTTTTCGTTTGGCATCTGCCTAACTGTTGTAGAGCAATTTAGAGGTGATTTTTGAAACTACATTGAAATTTGACTAATATCATTACCAAAGCATTCAAAGCTTACTAAAATATCCTCTTGTTTTCATTTGTTTTTTTTACATAAGTACGTAGCAATCTTGAATATGCGTACCAAATCTGGGACTCTTGTTTTCAGGACCCATTTGACGCTACTGAGTCGGTCGAGCGTTGGTTTACAGATTCACTATTTATGAAACTCAACACCATCGACAGTTTCTATTCTTTTGGGCTTTCGATCTTTCGCACACTCTCTTTGGATGCACGCAGAGCGTTCCTCGATGAGTGTTTTCTTTTTAAATCCTTACAAGGCTTTTTTTTTGGGCAGATCTTGACTTCTTCACCAATTTTACTGCATATCATTTTTGACCAACTACCTTTTGATTCCTGGCCCCTTGATTACTTAATTTAAACTTTTATTATTGACCTACATCAATGCAAATTGGAAATGCAACAACTGTGAGGGATTTCATGCAGCCAAATAAATATAGTTTTCCATGCGACTGCAGTTTGCCAATATTATCCGTAATTTATTCTGCTAAAAATAATAGTTTCATTTTATTGCGTGATTAACTGTTTCATGATGAAACAAGTTCGATACAAGTTTTTTCGAGCAATGTACTGAACAATCAGAAACGAGAAACACAACGAACCAGGAAATTTGCAAACATAACAAATCGATTTTTGCAATTTTAGCCGATGTCATTAAAAAGCGTAGTTCAAAAGACAAATATATTTCGCACAATTATTTCAACTAAACTTCAATTCATTTGATTTTCATAATTTTCGCTTCATGAATATTTCATTTCAAAGCCCGTAACGGATTTTAAATTTTAATTTTTCCACTCAATTTAGTTCAAAAAAGCTGGTACGAAATCTTAAGCATCAAATCATTCAATTCGAGCAGAAATATTTGCATTTTACAGTTTCTCCAACTAAATCTTAACGAACTGCATCGAAATTCGGACGAATAAATAATTCTCATTTCTCACATTTCGAGTTTCGCAGCCAAATCAAAACGCGAAATTACGATTTCAATTTCTTTTCGAAATTTTATTTCATGCAATTCATGGAATATCGAAATTTTATCGAATCAATTGTCATCATAAAGCGTATCACATTTTATACCGTAATCGAGATATAAAAAAAATAAACGCGAAACAGCTTTTTCGTATATGGGTTCAACAATTAGGAAACTGTCGAGTCACAATTGGGTTCGATTTGCACAGCAGATCTGCATCTGAAGATATTTTTTTGTGATAGTTTGTATCTTTCACTGAAATTCTCATCCCAACAAGACTTTCATGAGATAAATCTATCTTGGAGCTGAACTCTTCCGAAAATCTGTATGTATCTTTTGCTGTGATCAGGTGTTTCGTTTGCCCGGCAACTACGCCATGTTCACAGCCATGGGTTAATCGAAAACGACCGTTTTCTCATTATTAAGAGTCATAATCTGAAATACCAGACAGATGATATTCTTATCCATTATACCGTTTAGGTGCAAAGTCAGAGTGAAGGAGAATAGTACGCGAAAGAAAAATGAATTCTTGAATTTATATTACTGTACCTACTTGGTTAGTAGAGACTAGTAGATAGATCGATGGCTATCTGTTGCGGAACGGTACGAGTTGCTCGTAATAAACAAGAAACCGTAACACGTCTTTTTTCGGTTGTCGAAATATTTGAAATTCGTAAAAATCCTTGGCGAGCATTGGGAGACCTTTGGATTAAAAACTGATTGGATGTAAGCCATTCACTTTGCGCATGTTGGTCAAGTAAGGAGACTATCGAGACGACTTGATGTCACAAAGTTATAAAACACTGCGCTTAAGTGGTGGTCTCTTCTCGTTCGTGTCGAAGACGGAAACGCTATTTAGTCGCCCGTCGATGATTTGCATAATTTCAGATAGACTGGACCGGTGCGAAATGCCGCACCGGTCGGTACATTGGCTTATAGTTGCCGTTGACTATTTTTCGCAAATCATTTTAAGCTTTTTTCCTCCAGTGCTGGTTGTTCTGTATGCTTTTTTCGGTGATCTGGATTGCGTTGCGGCAGAGAGCAGTTAATTAGATGGATCATATTTACAATGATTGGCAATCGAAATGGTGTATGAATTTCATTTTGATTCTAATCGGGTTATTAAATCATGTGTTGTTGTTTATTGTTTATCCAGATAGACGTCGATACAGTTGGACTAGCGTACGGACAGGTATGATTGCGCATAAATTTTCGCCATACGGATTTTACGCCAATTTCTTTAACGACGTCATCGCCGCCATCATCATCATCATCAAGATAGTTGTGTTGCCGTATGAAAAGGTCGTTGATCATATTCACATACGCCGTTTGACGCGGCATGTTATGATTACCTTGTTTGGACATTGTTAGTGGTAGGGTTTGCAGTATGTGAATTAATGGGTGTATCGATGAGGTGTGATGGAGCGCAAAAAGAGGTATATTAAAGTAATGAGAATTCGCACTGTTCGCTTTTGTCGAAAATGAGTGATTCGATTGTGATTACTTGTAGTTGCGAGCTCATTGACCGGATGGAAGAGTTGTACAATATATGGACTGGGGCAATTGTTGTTGTTTGAAAAGTAACAAGTCCGAGTCTAGAGAAAATTTTTAGAAGAATCAGATGATTAGGGAAATTTCTACTTTTACTTATTGGGTGGCCGATGAGTTGTTGATTAGTTTTCGGCGATAGCAGATAATTTCTGAAGGTCATTCAACTTGATTTGCTATGCTCTGCACATTACGTATTGTTGTGCTTACTGAAGAAATACATACCTCAATTTATTTTATTTAGTCAGTGGGATCAGTTTGCTAGCTTCGATAATGGTAGTGCTTCGCCCTGTATTTCTATAGCATAGAGAACAATGCCTTCAAACATTTTTCTTCCAATCAACTCGAAACATTACGACTTTAACAAATCATGCCTGCTTTCCTCGGCTTCTATCAAATGACATTTTCTTTCTCATCCTCTAAAATATGGAATCTTATGATAATCAACCATTGACTCGCCAGCCACAAACGACCTTATCGCCATTTAACGAAAACAATAGGAAATCGTCGGTAGCAAACTGCTACAAACAAATCTTATCTAGTTACCGGTTAGTTCTGCAACATGGTCGTCAATCTTTACGTTCCTTCGAAGCTTCAACAATAAAAATAATAAATCGCTAACTAGTACCCTTAGCTTGACTGCATGGCGTAGTGTAGGCTTTTGCCTATCGATCGCAAATCTTCTCAATGGCTTATTACATAAAACACTCGCGAATGGCATCAGCTAACTACTTCTTGTTTTCCGCGACCATTCAGCCTTGAATTGTAGGAAGTGGGAAATGATTGACCTCTACAGCATACTCTACCTACCCCGGTAGCAAACCTGGCAGATCGATTTCAAGTTCTAGGTGCACAGTTGCTGTTACGCATAGGCACGTAGGAAGTAGGATCATCAGCCTTGGCAGCCTTCTGCAACTTGATATAAAATCTAACGACTCAGACTTGATATCTTCGCTTTACGCAAACAAAAATCTAATTATAGTCGTTGAAACTTCAACCGAAGGGAAATTTGTTCGTATCTCTCTTTTCCTCGATGAAATAACACTGTTCAGAGGACATATTTCTAGGAAGTCGTAACATGTCTGTTTGTTCGATGGTTTGTCGCTTGGCAACGCGGTCTCTTCGTCTCACGATTCCTTCCCCTAGAATCCACTACAGATTCAAAACAGCCCAGTCTTTATTACGTGAGTCCTATTAGATCTGTCTTCTTCTTAGCATCATGGTGACGTTGTTATCGTTTTTTTTTGTTCATTTGGGCTGGCTTGCGAACGACGAAAATTGTCAATCAGTGTTTTTTATCGAGAAGTAGTTAATTTGCATTCGTTTGGAAAATTGTCTTGAATTCTCTCTTCATATGAAAATTCTGAGGCTGTAGGATAGAACGTACAGATTTGTTTCTGTTATTGCAGCAATAGTAAATGTACAAGTCGTAGGAGTTGTTTGAGTGTAGTTTTCGTGTTTGACTTAGTTTGTTTCATGTCATACAGGCTTGCCGGTCTAATCTCGTTTGGAATATCTAAGCTCTTCAAATGACGTGAATTTGAAATGAGTTTGGAATGAAGCGTTGCAAAGAGAAGATTTCAAATTGGGTTTATAATAATGTATACAAGGAGTCGTACTAGAAAACTTATGTAGTAATTTTCTATAAGATTTGAAACCCAAAAATTGTGAAATATTAGAGCATGCCAAAATTGCAATCAACGATATTCATTCATATAAGAAATGAGGAGATCTGACTCTGACTGACTGAAAAGAGTTTATTTCTGCATTTATTTAGTGTTGAGAAACCGTTGAAACCTTACAAACCTTAAATTTTTGCCGAAACACTACAACAAAAAGAAGCGCAATAAAAGTTTTAATGAGAGAGTTTTAAAGAGTATACACCAATTATTCACTGCATAAATGTCAATTGATTGTATGTAGAATATATGCAAACAAAAAATGTTGAAAGAGCGAGAACATTGCGGTTTTCTAGTCCTGACCTAACATTTGAAAATCATTGTGGCTGGAACCCACGTTGGGCGCGGAAAGTTACTTCCCAAAAAACACAAAATAGAGAATATGAATGAAAAATAGATATGATTTATATACTGGGAAACCTCGCAAAACACGCTTGAGCTACTTTTCGCGAAACTTTGGTGCTGATTACCTGAGAAAAACCTTTTATTGAGCTGCTTGCCCGTTGAAAGTGCACTTAAGATATCGGGTTGAAATAAAGTACTACAGTATCTGAACTTTGTATTATATTTTAAGACGTATATATTATTTTAAACTGCTTCTTAATTGCTTCTTAATTGCTTCTAAGCTGCTGCTAAAGTGCTACGTCGTTTATATTATTTTAAACTCCGTCAAATCGAATCCAAACAAATCCTAACAACCAGTAAAATGTTTCGAACCATTTCTCAATACAAGCTCGAGTTATTTTTTTCACAATTTCCCTGTCTATGCAGCATAAGTTACAAAAATTCTATGCTATCTCAAACTGAATTCCGAACCTTTTCAGTGCTCCTGAATTCACCTTTACAGTAGATTCGTACAATTTTTGCAAACCGTGTCTCATCAATTCTGACCTGAATCGTCTCCTGAAGACACCTACAATCAACCCGCAATGCAAATTCAACCATTTCCAATTCCATGAATCCAAATAAGGAATTAATTTCCTTTTAAAGTCACATTTCGATCTGCTAACAGAACGAGAAAAGAAAAAAATCAGGAAATCCCCGCCCGGTCCCATTATTTCCATTTGAAGACACAAAACAATGCTGATACTTGCCACAATCGTTTATGTGTGCATTTATTCGTGGTAACTGTTTCTTATTTCAACAGGAAGCACCAAAGAAGATGAAAAACCGTGTATTTTACTTTGAATTTGAATAATCTCCCTAAATGAAGACAATGACTATTCACCTTATTCGTTATATTGATGCAGTCACTAAACGATGCGACAAAATCTATCTATCTGAGATGTGTGGAGCAGAGCACCAAGCTATCTGCATGCATATCATGTTCGTTTTTTCCCTTCTGCCCTGTGTCTGGATAAAGTGTGGCGCGCTTGCCACAACTTCATCATTACCGACGCTAGCAGATTTTCATTCGATTTTACGAACCTTCTCGGGCATGAGACATGCCTACAGCCGAGATCTGATGTGACCATGGCACATCAAGAGGCTTTTTCCAACTCTGTATTCATTGCGGGCAAAAAAGTTAAAGAATGGTATGCGACATATGTAACGAGTAGCACTAAACAAAATATGCTACTACTGCTAGCATACTTACTGTTGTTAGATACTGACAGATACTAAAAAACACTCAGGTACACAAATAGGTTATTAGAACTCGAAAACGGTCATTACTTCAAGTTTTCTAAGAGTCTTTTCTCTGCTGTTTGTGCTGTACTTTTTCTTGATCATCGAATTCCCGGCCAGTCGAGATGCAGGATGGCTTGGCTGACTGAAGACCACTTTATTTTGACATCATAAAGAATGTAACTTATCTGTGTAGACTCGAGTCCCGCAGATACAAAGATAGATTCGCATTGCATGTCATTTCGAATGTGCAGCGCCACTACTGTTGTGCGGCACAATACCTCCACCGGCAGATGCAGCCGAAAGCATTTAAACATATTTACTGCAGAAACGGCAACAAATAGTCAACAGCCAAGATGTCAGAAGAACTGAACCATTGTATCTGTTAATCACCTCAAATCGTATCTGGCACCAGGTTTTTCACTTCCTACTTTCATTCGAGAGTTTTTCATTTCGAATTGGAGTGTGTTTGTTTGTTGCAAGTACACTCATAGACCGCGAGAACTGTCTTTCAAAACATTTAGCCAAGTTTTTTCGTGTAACAGCGATATGTCAGTACTGTTGGGGTAAACTGGAAAAAAATTGACTTAAATGGATTTTAAAGTGTCGCTGTTATTATGAATCTTAAATGGTTCAACTTAAGATACATGAGAGATTGGAACATTTTTTTATTGTTTTGTGATTGTTACTATGGATTTCAGTGTCTTCAGCTAGCTAACGGAGATCGACATAAAATAGTAGTATTTTACAATGTCCGGCACTCGATCTTTAACTCAAACTGCAATGATATGATGCTGGTTTTTTTTTCTATTGAAGGTTTTCGACAACAGATGGTAACTAATATACTTATTTTCATAGAAAAATTCAACATTCGCTAATTTGCGGTCGAAAACTACCTAGAACATTTTTCACATTCCTAACTGCACTCGAAACAAATGATTTCGCAATCTGTCTGGCAAACCTGAATCAAAATGCAAACAATTTTTCATGGTTGACCTCTTTTATCATGACACAACAAAACGGATTCAAGGTCTTCGATAAAACCATATTTCCATCGAATGATTCAGCATTACTATCCGATATGCAAACTACATGAGCAACCATCAAAACCAACCATTAAAGCTTTGTGTGCATTACCATCAATCGACCATAGCCAACCGTCTAACCGTATATTTCTCAATGCCTGGAACATCAACTGCAAACATATTAAGCATCAATTTGTTACATCTAGTTATCTATTTTAAATGCTTCTCAAATCAACCCATAATATTTACATCCACTACGGGTCTATTCACAACAAACCGGATGCTTAATAGTGCGCGCGTTCATGCAAAAGTCAAAGCCATTTTCGAGGCTCAATTCAACAGCGATGATGACCGTTATGTTATGTTATGCAAGCTACTACCGACCGATCGACGAAAAGATATATCAATACGACGAATTCACCTTTCAACTCATCATAAAAGCCAAAACATGAGTTTCAACACTGCAGCCACATCGACTACATTTCAAAGATGTATAGAATAGCAATAAGATTGGGGCTCGACAACAGTTCGATAATCTCATGCTATTAGCTAGGCTTTTAGATCTGAAAGCTTGTTTGAACGGGAAAAATTGTATCTTTCAGATGCGACCGACCTGGCTACAATGGATGTTCAATTTATTACAATATCTTTGAAAATTCGAAAAGTAACTGCACATCTGACTTGAATCTTCATCGTTTCTGGGCTATCTGAACTAAAAAATCGATCGGAAACAATGAATATCTATTGGCAATAAAATAGCTCAGCTAGCTTATTGTCGCCTGGTATTTTGTCTAATTTCGCGCTGAATGGCAGTTTTGATGACCAAATCTGATTGCCATTTACCATTTCGGGCGCTTTCTACACACGCTTCTAAATCGTCTACGGGACACTCGATGAATCTTCGACTCGATTAAAGAATTCAGACTGAACCGGCATATTAGCAGTTAAAATTGCAAAGATGATAGATTAATAGTTGCGACTTATCACTGTGCTTGGATCAAGGGTGAAGCCGAAGAAGCTGCGCAAACGTTTAAGTGGCCGATCCAGGAATGCTGCATGACACCACTCATGTGTCCGCAGAACTAACTGTATTTTGCGTTATTGTTTGTGAAAATGAAAGCAAAATTACAAATGAGATGATATTCATCATCAGATTTTTTGCGCATGCTAGTGCTGATGCTGCTGCTGATGCCGCCGCCGAAGTCCAATTTGCGGAAAGAATGGTTTTGGTGACCCCTAGAGAGCTGACCGCCGTCGTCGTCGCCATGCTCATCATTGTTAGATGATTAGTCGACTCGATTCCTTATGCTTTCACCGTTTGATTGGTGCGATTTGAAGCTATGGTCGCACATTTGGATTATTTGATGGTGTTTGGACATATTTTGTTTTTGGTGGATTAAATGTTTATGATGGGTAATTTTGAGGTAATCGATTTGAAGTTTATGGAGTGCGCAGTGAATGGAATTATTAGTGGAATTGTTTGTGTGAAATGAAGATAAATGTTGGACTCGGATTTGTTTGGCATGAAGAATGGTTCAAATGGCCAGCGAAAGTTTTTGTGGTGAAAGAGAAATGTGTCATTGATGATTTTGAAACCATTCTGCATGATTACCACGAAATAAAATTAAACTAGAATTTAGATGTTGTTTGTTTTGGTTTTTCACAAAATCATAGCTTGCCCTACTGTATTATATTATATTTTTGTCAGTCAATAGTGGTTATTTTATTGGTTGATACTATTTTTTGAGCTATTATCGACTGAAAGCATGTCATTTCAAAGCATATATGTCAGTTTTTGTAGTGAATGCATGACTATTTTTTTATCGATTTTCAATTTTGTTCAAAACTTGAAAGTTTAGTACGACTAACTTCAGACTGCAAACATTTAATAACAAACTTTTAGTTTTTTAATGAGAATGAGTCAAGTGCCCGTTCAATGATGAATTTTCAACACTGATTTGTAGAATGTTAATAATTATAAAACAAAATACCAAGAAGTGTTTTTTTTAGTTAATGTACCGATTTTCGAGTAAATCTAGTCGTAAATACAGAAGGAGATGTGCAAATAATCATTTCATGCTCGTAATAAAAGTTTGATTAAAAAATGACCACCAAATGGTGGGACTCTTTGTATATTATTACATTATTTGAGAGAGCGAAATTTTGCCAGGCAGTTGCCACGTCTACAACAGGTTTAAAATCCATGCTTCGATTAATTTATTAAAAATATGTTCTTCTTAATATTTGGTCATTCTACTTATTCAACCAATAAAATTTTGGTTGTGATCAGATCTTTGTCCATGCTTCTAGTTTCGCCAAGATTTTCATCTTGGCATGTAGGTATGATTTTTTTTTTAATATAGTTCTTACAATTTACCAATTTCTACAAACAAACCCCTTTATTGACAGCAAAATATTTAAGAACGCAATCGACAACACAAGCTTTATTCAACTGTTGCATCTATTATCGCTTAAGGGCTAACCAATTTTGTGAATTTCAAAGGATGTTGGCTACTCTTTCAAAAAATTTCTCATAGAAGGAATCATCGGAGTCTTCGTTTTCAGCCCCTTATCCATGAAATGAAGTTTAAGTGTTTAAGCGATTTCATTACATTTTTATATTTGATATTAGCAATCACATGACCCTTTTGAAATGATGTGCTTGCTAGATTCGTCCTATTTAATTCAAAGATCAAAAAAGATTATCTACATCGGTCACTGTTGACAGTAAGTGTGATTGCTGTGTGAAAAGCTTAAAGCTCTTATTCGAGCTATACTTCATTTCTTTGGATTCTCTGACTTGTTTTTGAACTGGATTGACTCTTTAATCGAAACCATCGTGTCGTTTCGTGGTGTCTTGTCCTCTGAAATTAGAACCATATCTGGTGTTCCACAAGGTAGTCATCTGGGCCCCTTGCTGTTTGCCTTATGTATTAAAGATTTAGGATTCATTCTGCAGTTTTATGCCGATGATACTAAAATTTTCAGAATTGTTAGAAATCTTGATGACTGCATGGTTTGCAGCAGAATCTAAACAGATTTACAAACTCAAACAAAAATAGTAATATTTTTAGTAATGCTGGCAAATGTACTGTTATATATTACACACGCGATTATTATTTTCAGATCATTATTAAGTGTATTAGCGAACGTACTAGATTTTTACAATCTTAGGAAAGTTATAAATGCTTTAGGTTTTGTCAGAAGACGCACAAGAGAATTCAACATTTTTCTGAATAAGACCATCTTTCACAGTCTAGTTAGGTTTCCTGACGATCACGTCAGAATACGATAACATATTTGTCACGACCCAAACACGAATTTTGCATCATTTCAACAATCATTAGTAATATGGGCAATACTATATGAAAATGCTGAACATGAATCAGTGACACTAAGATTAAGGATATTTTTGGTATGAAAAACTCGCTTAGCTTATAGAATTCAGTCACAAACTCAAAGCAATCAGTACCATATCCATCTAACCTTGACCTTCCCATTATTAACCAAAAATCATTCAACTTTCAATTAAAATCAATAGATTTCAAATCTTTATCATTTCATCACCCAACACCAAGTACACATTTAAAACTCATACTCATTACCCTATACTCGAAACTTCTGCACCCTCTTCGTCCACAGCAAACACACTTAGATCGCCACCTCGGAATAATTTTATTGAGTCTATAATTTCAATTTCAAATTCGATCCCGAGCTACATAAAATTGAAAAGTCATCATTTTCAAACACTCCGCGTATTTTTTTGTTTCGATACACACATGCTAACATGAGAGATGTCTCTCGGGAGGATAATGTACGAAAAAAGGAGATATCTGTATCCGCAATAAAAATGCAAAAAGGCCATAATTTTACGTCAAGCACGACCACATTCTGATTTTGGAATTAAAGATAGAATAAAGGTCGGTAGATTTGAACGGTGTCTTAGAGTATTGATTCAATTAAAATTAATCTTGAAAAAATAGATTAAGGCCAATTTTTTATAAATACATAAATTGATTGTGATATTATTGGCTATCTAGTCATGAATCTATCCATATCCATAATTTTAATATAGTTTCCTCACATGAGATAAATTGCAAATCTATGCAAAATGCAAAAGACACTGCAGTGACAGATACAACAAGAAAAGTGCCATTCAAATCAAAGCCAGTGTGGACCATTCTATGGCTCTATAGATACATTTCTAAGATTTCACATTTCTTTCCACCTCTTTCAGCTCACCTGCCTCACACTCACTCTCTACGTACGCATTTCTTGTGCAAGCAGGAAAAAGCGAAAGCCTTCCTTTGACCACTTCCTAATGTTATTTATGCATGAAAATGTGAATTATGATGACAAGTGGAATGTGTTTAAAGTTTACATTCGAAATAGCAACAGGAACCTAGCAGCGGATCATAGAAATCTGAAATATGCTCAGGTATGGTTTCAATCGCAAGCACTTGTTTACCATATACAGTATTTAAAAAAAAAACAACTTGTAGATATATTGAAAATTGTAAGTAATATGTATCCCGGGTTAGTGCAGGCTTGCAGCCAGCATCAAATGCCCTAAGTACGCTAAGTAAATGTCTACGAGCATCAATATGCAGCAAAACTTGTAATTCAAGACCATCTTACTAAGGTGCATAGATGATCTACTAGAGATATATTTTTGCAGAGTACCGCGAATGCACTTGTTTCCGCCAACACTGGCTCGAGTTGATTCGTAGGTATAGCCACAGAGATAACAACAACAACAATAACGACGATGACGACGTAAAGGTTTTTTATGAGGGAAAAAATTGCATAACCAGATCATATCATTTCATTTTATGTATGCCTTATGAAAAGTGAGTTTTTCGACCTCGTGCTGTAGATGTGTTTGGAGATGGAGTTTTGTGAAGTAACTTTTGTTGGATCTTAGATACTATATCTCATGGATTAACACCAGCTGTAAATTTTATGAAGTATCTTTGACTGGTGTGAGCTGTTTGCAATGCAAATGAATGAAGATTTTATGAGAATTCCTGTAATTTGTGGGTTTGTATGATTGGTTGGGAGACATCATTCAAAGATTTACGAAAACTATTGTGCAGATATTAGAATTAAGTTTGTTAGTTCTACGGTAATTATAGTTGGAAGAGTAGATGAAAACGAATAGATTTTACAGAGAGCCACAATACGAAAATTAAAATGAAGAAGACACAGAAAAAAGATAGATTACCACATTTTATGCATGGAGAAAATTTTATAAATAATAGATGTAAAACCTCAAGGTAAAAATATTTTCTGTTCAGAATATAGCTGCAAAGCAGAAAATATATGAATAAAACTTTGAAGAACTTTATACACTTGCTGTGATTTGTTTTGGTCTCCCACAAGGTTTACCTACCGGACCTTTGATTTTTATAGCCAATATACAAAATTTGCATCTGCATGCCTCCCACTCCAAAAATAATAGTTTCCTTTGAATATTCCTTCGTGATGAATTCGCAATTTTCAGTTGATCATATAAATTTAATTTGCGTTCTATTTTAATACGCTCCAGGCAGGAAAAAAAATGTTTTCTCACCAGGGAGCTCACACTATGCTGGTATTTGCATACGCTGATTAAATCCAGCAGACATACATCGCAGCAATAAAAACGTCACCGATATGCGCAAACAATTATACTAGCCATTATTCTAATTTCATCGTGTGCAAGAACTCACCGGTCATCTTCGATCGTTGAATCTCCCGCGCTTATTTTCACGCTATGGGTGGCGATATCTAAAGTTTATAGTAGAGTATCCATTAACTTGAATGAAACGTGATATTATTAAATTGTTCTTCTTCGTCATGGTATTTTCGATCAAAACGTGTGCATTAACACACGAACTTTCATGCATTTTATGCACATATGTACTTGGATATTGAGAATACTATCAAGTCGCTGCTGCTATGAGTATCTGAAGCCCTCACGAGGTTTTTTAGTCTTAAATCGATGCCAAGTGAAATTTAATTTGAATTAAATTGCTAATAAAATGTATAGCGGAGGTTATTTTTAAGACCAAGAAGGTTTCAGTGATGCTCAAGCTGGATGACTTCTTGGGATATGCAGATGATTCCATGGGAAAGTCATGGCATTTTACGGTTGAGCTACAAGTAGTTTTCAGTTTCGTTTTGTATCGCGTCACGTCGTCGTGCAAGTCGAATTGGTTTTAATTTCGAAAGACTCGATTTCATCGACGGTAAAGAAGGTGTTTTATCGAATGTGGAAAACAATGTGAATGGTAGTTTGAAGGAAAGCTTGTGATTTTGAAGAACTATTTTCCATTGCAGCAAACAACTAAAAGATTACCGCAAATTGACTAATTGAAGAGCATTCTTGGAAAGTATACAAACTAAATATTTTGAATATAATCGAGAAAGGAAAACTATTGCTATTATTCATATATCTTAGCCAAATATCAACAAGAGTAAAATAAATTAATCTCAGGCTAATTCAACGGCTTAAGTAGCCCCTGATTTATGCGCAGCTAGGTCGACTGGAAGCCCGGCGTGTGATCATGAGTTTTTTTTTTAAATTATGGCTGGATTCAAACCAGATATCATACCTCTTCTACCTTCTACCCAAGTTTCGAAGAGCTTTAAATATGTTAGAAACGCTTTGGAGTTTGTCAAGAGGAAACCTTTTGATTGTTTTAGCAGTTCCAAGAAAAAATTTCAACAATTAGACTCTTTCTATGGTGCGGTTAAAATGCGGACGCGGAAAATTGTGTTTGAGAAAATACTGAAAGCTTTCGAGAAAAGTATTCAGAGTAGAACTATCAGAGCCAAACAAGAAAAAGAGACTAAGTTTTTTCATAAAGTTGCATTTGCTTTAGGTAGCCACTATCAAATAGACATAATTTACACTGACTTCTCCAAGGCCTTTGACTAAGTACATCGTGAGCACCTCTTACGCAAATTGGGCATTATGACTTATTTGAGATCCACCTTTTTTGAAAAATTACATTTTCATTTAATCGTACTTGTCATGACTCTCCTTAGTTTTGTTCATCTTTTCATTTTTTTTATCCGGTATAACTCAAGGACCTATGTTTATTTTTAACTTTAACCTTCTATATTGTTCCTAGAGTGAACAATTATTAACCTTTAATATTCAGCGTCTTGAACAGCGTGGAATTTACCTTGATGAATGTTTTCTTTTTAAAGTCAGTAATGGCTATTCGTTGGTATCATTGGCGAATTCTTTGACTGAGCATTATTAAGAGAGGATTATTAGGCCAACGTAATGCCCAGAAGAGGCTTATTATAATTCCCTAGCTTTGTTTTTTTCTGAAGACATATAATGAGTTTCAGTTTGGTTCTCTCCCGCAGTCTATATTTTCAGAAATTTACTGCGTAGTACACATTTTGCCTACATAATGCTATTACATTCTATTACTTCTATTTTTTTCTATTTTAATTTTGTTACTTTTTGCTCATTTTGTAATTAGGATTCGGGTTTGGTAAATGAATTTGTTTGAATAGATGACCAAATTTCGAATGCCAACTTATTGTAGACCTTGGAAGTAAAACTCGGCCAAATACATTATTGTATAATCAATTGATATTAAAGTCAAACCATAATGATCAAGACTCAATTTACTCTTGATTTGATTAAGCAATGTCCATCTGAGACAGCAAAAAAAACATGGGGCATGAAAGTCTACCTTGTGATTTCCCACTAAATTGAATGGAGCGAAACGTTGATATGAAAAAGATAGAAAATAGAGGAAGAAAAAAGTCAAGAGGAGTCGATTTTGGTATTACCGATCTTGCTGAATTCGAACGCCTGAAACGGCTGGATCAAACTGGTACTGAAAGCACTTAAATTCTTAAATTGCAAAAAAAGTATTAATTTTTTCTTTCGGTAGGCCTAATTTAATCAATTTTCATCTTACTCAGCCAAAATCATCATTCCTAAAAGCTTTTTATTACCTCCACCAAAAACTACTAAATCACCATAAGCTTCACTTATTTCACTACTTGCTATATCTCAAAATTACACTATCAACGTCAGCAAAATAAAACATTTCATTGCGATCAAGGCTTAACCTTTCAGTTCAGCCAATCGAACAACGATTATTTTGCAAATCCATATAATTATTTTTGAAATTCCATCAAAATAAGACACATTACTGTCTTTTCCGTCTGCGCAAGACGAACGATGCTCGCGATAGAAAAAAAAAAACGAAAACAAACTAACAGATTTTCCATTAAATCATCATAGATCGACGATGAAAAGTCAATGATAGCTAGTTCGCTAAGATGATGACCACAACGACGACGCTGATGATGATGATGACCATTATAATGCCAGTGAAGAATCTATCGTGATACACCCACTATCTTACACTCACACTGATTTTGTTTTAACTCGATCCATCGATCTTACTCGAATCGAACATCATGAGGCTGACCGGCTCCGCAGCCTTTATTTTTGCACATTAATTTTCAGGTCTTTAAACAATATGACCATATCCCGGGAACATTGTTCAGAACAACAATCACGGGGCGAAGGCGAAAGACTGTCGACAAGCTAGCAAGAGCACATCGCATATAAGTTAGGGCGGAAGGTGATCTTGTTGATTGTAATCTTCTTTAAAAGCGGCGACTATCAAAATAGATTCGAATAATTTCCTGGATTTAAAGTCTGACAGAGTTGGGAGTATGGTCCCGCGGTAAAGGCATTGAGTAAATCTTTCGAGAAAGTTGTAGTTGCGCTCGTTTCGATGGTTATTTACATAAATCATTCGAGTCGGGTGATTATTGAAAGGGAAATATAATCAGATTGATAAAAATGGAATTTTATGGTCGGCTTTTATGAATCGAGAGTTAAGGGCATTGCAGATGTTGTTGATGGAGTCAGGAAGTAATGGAAGAACTTTCAATTTTTTTTCGGAGGCTGTTTGCTGACCTGTTTGAAGTCGGTGGTTTTATTTTAGTGCAGTTTTGGATGATTTAGGACTGTTTTTATGAAAACGAATCAGAATAAATCAGTTGGCAGACATACAATCACATTTTCAACTGTGAACATATAAAAGTTTATGGCCTGAAGGTTTCTTTATAAAAAAAAATATTCAAATACTAGCACTGCTAGTCTATGATCTTTCAACGAACAGGAAAAAATAGCAGATTGACAGTTGAAATTTGGACTGTTCTTTGCAGCGTTTTTAGTGGTTTCAGCGCTGTTTCAATTATTGTTTAAGTCAATTAATATTTGTTAAAATCCAATTTTATTTTGGTATCCGGGATATGTTCAATTTATTAAGTATCCAGACTTGCTGATTTAGTTTAATCTTAAATGCAATGCAATTTCCATTAGTTCAGAATTTTGGTCGCAACACTTGCGACTGTACGTTCTAATCTGTTTTTCAAAAAAAAATTCTTATTACATTATGCAAATAGAAGAACTCTTTAGTCACACCAAACCAAACTAATACCTCTAACAGAACTTTTTACCGTTTCATAGCAAATTTGAAAACAACAAAGATCTGGTCTCATTTGATGGCTAAACCCTGGTTTGAATCCAGATATGAATGAGAAGAAAAAGAAATACATTCGGACTTGTAGTTTTTTCAGCTGCGAGCACTAAATTATTGCTTACTCGAAAAAAGACTAGGAACTAAAGTCTAAGCCAAATTTAAATATCAAACTTTAAATTGGAGTTTCATGTGAGCCCTTTTCGTTTTTAAAATTTTTAATACTCAATGTTTTCTGTTTTTCCCGTCCTTAGATGTTAGCATAATACTCAAAACTAGGTATTTTTTTATCGTTCTTATATATTGCATGATATATGGGTTTAAAAAATCACTAAAACACGACTAAATCTAAAGTATGAGAAGATTATTTTTATTTTTTTACCGCTATTAAATTGAAATATTTGCATAAGCCTATCTAAACTCCCGGCCTAAGCTTGTGAAACTCTCATTTATGCCCTTTACTACTTATTTCCTATTGTGTCTCATAAAATAGTGTTTATAAAGTCATCGAACCGTTCAGTACGCGATGGCACGACACGATGATGCAAAAGAATGTTTCATAAAAGCATCTACTACAATTTCAAAATTTACAACCAAAACAAACGATATTCAAACACAGTCAGTACTTAACTACTTGCGCATAGTTTCAGTTCAATCTCAGTCGCTTACCAACAAGTGGACTTAACTCCTGGTTACTTGATCTCGCAAAAACATTCGCAAAAACAGAAAACAAACTCACATTTCATTCGCTCCTGCTGTGCTTGAATTGCATAGAATTGTTTGGATATTGGGCGTAAAACATGCATTTCGACTCGATGAATTTTCAAATAAATCCTTGCTCGCCGCCTGATTCAGTTTCGTTGAAAACGAGCAAACAATACATTTATCCCGGTGTGTATGAATTTTTTCAGTACATTACTTGTTGGCTCAGTTTAGGGAACACGAGTTCGATAGAAGTGGTAGAGGTTTGCATTTGCGATTAAAATAACGACGGGAATTGGCACGATTTTTGTGCGCGAAATACATTCAAAAAGAGAGAGAGAAGGCTCTGGGGTCGATGTTAAGTTTTCACAGCAGGAGGGTTGCATGTTTATTTGGTTTCGAGAAGATTTCGTTGAGTCAAGTAAGGGATGATGGGACCTTATTTCGGATATTGGTATTTGGGACTGAACTGATGAAATATTTTAATACAAAGACCAATTTTTCTTTTAGAAGCTAGATATATTTTAATTTATTGACAGATATCGATATTTCGAGGGTTATTTTCCCTTTATTCAGTGCCTATCAGTGCCAGTTGCATTACTGATGCAATGCGAATGATCGAGTTACTGGCTTAAGTTTTTCGTTTTCAATTTTACATTGTGTATAGGACTGAATTTATTTATTTATTTCAAAAAGCAAGGTATAAACTTAGTACATATATAAAAATACGAAACAAATTAAAGCAAAAAACAAATACAAAGGAATACAAAACTAATAAATAACACATAAATAAATTAGTTACATATAGATAACAGCTAAAACACTAAATAAATGAAAAATAACTAAATGAATAACAGAAAGAATTTGAATTTGATTTTGAAAGCTAGAAAAAGTACGATTACATTCAAACAAGTGAGCTGATGCTTTTAATTTTCTTCTTAAAGATGGGTTACGAATCAAGGAACAATGCTTTCAAAGAAAAGAAAATGATTCAATGGTATCCTAAATATTGAGAAAATGGGCCGAAAAATAATTAATGGCAATAAAATTTAAAAAAAAGCTGAAAAATAAATACACTAGAAGTTAAATAGCACCAAGAAAAAAAAGTTAAAAAATCTGAGCACAGAAATTGCTGAAGAAACCATATTTACTAGCATCAAAGCAGAGAGAAAAGATTTTGGGACTTATTTCATTTTGACTGCGGGTGAATGATGTATGAATTAAAGCTATTATATTCCTATATATAATCGTTCTATGTTATTAAAGAGGATAGGGCTCAATCATCAAAAGAAATAACAAAATTGTTTAATTTTCCAGGTTCAACAAAATTTAATTGAATTTTTGGCAATTTTTTCTTAGGATTCTTGGATAAATTATCTTGTGGAATAGAGATTTAAGAAATTCATAAGAAGTAAAATTTACATTTACATACATATATACATATATATATATATATATATATATATATATATATATATATATATATATATATATATATATATATATATATATATATATATATATATATATATATATATATATATATATATATATATATATATCAGCAAAAAAATTAAGGGAAATAGTCCCTGTACTGGCCGATCCGATTGAGCTGACATTTTTGGAGGACATAAATACATATAGGAAGTAGGTCCATGACTTCTTAAAATTAAGATATCTTTAACCTTTTGGCGGTGGCGGCGGCGGGCTTTTTAGTGAATTTTTAGGTATCCCTATAATTCTATGCAGAGCACTTTTTTGTTAAAAGTGAATATTGAAAATTAAACCTTATTATGCTTTATACTTGTCCATGATAAAGAATTGGAAATTTTGAGCCCTGTGTGGATGCTGAGTGCCTAAAAGTAGGCAAGGTTTTTTTTAAATTTTGATTTGTCATAGCTTCTGACAGAAACATTGGATCATCGTGAAATTTGCACAGTGTATTGATTTTAACTAAAACTGTAAAAACATAAGACTATGCGGGCAATCCTGTAGCTACGGCAGGCTCCTAGAAAGAAATCCTTCAAATCATCGAACCTCTTAAAAATTTTTGTTTTTCAAAAATCAAATTATTGATAAATTTTAACCTTTGACCACTACGTCAAATTTCAATTTTCAAAATTCCGTGTTACACAAGAACGGAAACCCATCGCCAAATTACCTTTATTGTCATCACTCGAAACTTCTGTTTACGAGAGCTGACGAGCGGATAATTCGATCAGTGTTAAATTTACAGGATATTTTGCTAACAACTAGGACCAGGTCTGATAGAAGTGATTTTAAAATGCAGGCAACACTGTGGCAGTGGTGTCATCTTGAAAAAATACTGAGAAAAAAGCTGCTTTTTGGCTCATAGCTTCCGATTCATTCACCAGATTTAAACCAAATTCACACAAAAGCTGGACCTTACTTTAAGCCAAAAAGTAGGAGAGAGCTGCCGGCTGTGCTAATTTTTGTCTCCTCAATCTTGCAAATTCGCGCAGCAAAATAAAGCTTTTCCCCTTCCATATTCTTTCCGATGCAGCCATGTAATCAAAATGAATCTTATGGATCTCATTGTAAGCTAAACTTTGTAGGAATTTTGGTTGAAAAATCATGAAATTTTATTACTTTTTTTGACATTTCTTTACTAAGCGATGTTGTCATTAAATTTTCAAATGAGATAGATCCTGCAATGTATTGAAAATTTGAAAAATATTGCGGATAGCAACCCTAAATTTTTTTTTTTTAGCTTTATTTTTTATTATTTTATTTGGAAACAAAAAACGGAAACATTTTTTTTAAATGGCGTTTCTGTAAATTCCAATTTAATTCAAAAACATTTTTCTTTCATTTCAGTTTACATCATCAACTAACAACCACCACCATCACTTAATTCGCAGTCAATAAAATCCACACATCATCATCATCGAAAATGCTATCCATAAAATCATCAGCGTATATTTTCCTGATATGTGCATTGATTGCAACACAACCATCACCGACATGGAGTGCTCGACGATCTCGGATCGATGCACCGTCATCGCTTTATCGAAATTCAGCATCGGCTACCGTTGGCCCTTCAGAAGCACCACCTAATGACAATATAGCTACCGCATCGGAACAAGATCCTCAAATTGCAGCTATATCTGGCGAACAGCCAGTTTCACCCAATTCAGCTGAAGCTCTATTGCCAGCAGCGTCCTATGAACAACCGGCCAGTTCGGTCTATGGTGGAGAGACTACCAGTACGACCAGCGTAAATGGCAATAAGGAAGGAGCAGGAGCGGCAGCTGGAACTGCAGATGGAGCGAATGGACAAGTGTTTGAAGAATGTGATCCTGATATGATTGGATTCGAAATAATTACAGGGTGAGTTTGAGTTGTCACTTTTTGTGACAGTGTTTGAATAGGCTTAGGACAGATTGTTTTTGTTTACACAGGATGATCTAATTTGAGCTGCCAAATTTAAGGATATCATAGGTGAATTTAAGGATAGCTCCGCTTTTTTCATCAGTTGAAAAATATATGTATTTCATTATTAGGCTAATAGCCTATAAATAAACTCCTTCGGACCTTTTACTTCAGTGAATACTTTTGAGGTGATTCTCGATGATTTTTTTGTAAATTTTAGACAAAATTTCGACTAAAGCTTGACATATGGTGTCTTTTATCTGTTTCAATGTTTCGGGTATGTTAGGTACAATTTTAAGCACTATGTCCAAGAAAAAAAAACTAACGGCTTCAAACAGCATGGTCTAGGTTTAGTAGACGTCGTAAAAATTATCTAGACAAATGAGCTACGTTCCGTCTGAAGCTTAGCGAATAGTGGGTTCTTGTTGAAACTATATTTTTTCCTAAGCTCTACTTGGTTATGAAGTCTCTATATCGGTCACTATTGACTGTTATATTTCAGGTTTACACTAGTTTGCTACAATGCGCATCAATTTGACATTTTTTGGTGCCATAGCAATTCATTTTTGTCAACTCTTTCCTACCCATGGTCTATGGGTCTCATTTCTTGTATTAGCAGATTGTTAGACGGATGAAGGTCTGAGTGGAATGCTATGACTAACGTTGATGACAGTTCACTAAATTGAGAATTCCACGTTAAGAAGTATGATTCAATTTATCTAAACCATAGGCATAGACATGACTTGAAACTTCCAGACCCGGTATATACTTTTCTTAATTTTTAGGTATGTATTGCGAAGGCACACGAGAGGTGTAGTACGGGAAAAAACACAACAAAAAAATGTCAAGAGTATTTCTGCAATAAAGGAGGTAATCGCATTTTTGCTCCTCTACGGACGCTATTAATCGAAATTATTACTCTCGCTGAGACATTCAGTGGGATATGTTCCTTTAGCTCGTGACTAAAGATCGGAAAAATTTACAAACAGCTGCTTAGTTAGCTACACTATTAAGGAATAAGATCACCACGAATAAATAATAAAACACTGGCTCAAGATTGGTACCATGTAGAACGGCAACAAAGCTAATAGCAGCTCGCATGTAAATATCTGATTTTTTGAGAAAATATTTCATGCAAATTATTTGAAATTAGATAATCCGAAATAAATATTTTGCATAATTTAATGCAAATATTTTTAACACGTATGTTTGTATATCATTTGATGTATAGGAGCTCTGTCTATAAAATGAAATTTACTGAGAATTCATGGCAAGTCTATCGTTTTCCTTCTTTGGCTCTAACACATCGGTTCACTTTTATTTAATACTGGTTGAAGACGTGCTTATGTAGCTTCTTCTTCAACAGTCTCCAACAACTCATATTGGGTTTGTTTTAGCACAGACTTTTTTTTTAAAATAAAAGAAAAAAAAACCAAAGAGTCAGAGAAATCACGAGAATAAAGAGAAATGTCCAATGTTACATACAATCTCTTTTTCAGCCAAAACTATTCCACGGAAAGCGGTGTGGAGGAGTGTTGAATTGATGGAGGGTGAAAGCATTTTATCAAACTTTCCGGTATATATAGTTATGCTAGTTCAATATCTAGCCCTGTGCAACCCGTTGTTCCAAAAATTCCATGTTATCAACACATGAAGTCAACATTTCTTGATTTGTTGGGCGGAGAGGGTCATCCAATGGATTAATCTTTTTATTTCTCTGAATTATATTGAAAGATTTAGGTTTCGAAACAAATAATGAGTTTTTTAGAAGATTGGGAACGCGGTTCTTCAGATGGAGCAAAAGTTTTTGGGAACAATAGATTTTATCAACATCGACACCAAAGACGAAGCCGAAGCTCCCTTAAAATATAGATATCTGTCAAGAATTTCAAATGAATATAGAGTTCTAAAGCAACAAAGTTTCTTGTACTCGAACCGTTATTTTGTGATACAATGGTAAAATTGAATCAAAAATAACGATTTGATTAATAGACCAATTTTTCGCTGTTCAATTTTAGAACTTAACATTTTCAGTAGCAATCGGGATGAAATGCAAGTACACTGAAGGCGCGATAGTATTGAGGTTTTCTATGCAGGCTTATCGGAAACATTCAAGATCGCGGCTCCTGAGCTGTCATTTAACTTTTATGCCTTTAGGGGTCGCTACAAAGCCAGTCCCGTTACTTTGTAGACAGAGCTCGTATATCTCATGCCTCAGGATCTGTTTGTGAAGTTTAGTTCAAAATTTATTTCATGCGTGTCTTAAAAGAATCCTTCAAAGATTCAAAAAAAACTTTTTAAATGGTGAACAAAATGATGCTTTCATGAGAGATGAGTTTTGAAAGAGAACTACGTATTTTCAGATCTTAATAGTGCTGCAGTTATATAAGCAAGTCATATAACATTATTTACTTTCTCCAAAACACTTGGTTTTCCCACACCATCATCATTAATTACGCCGACTTCGATACACGTAAATCATTTTAACTGCATAGTATAAAATTGGCATGCATGCTCATAATATTTGTTTATCTCATTTTCACACCATGCAAAATACAATGCATATTATATTAGGAAATACTTACAGTATACCACAGCTAATCAGTAAAATCATCATATATTCTTTTTATAAATCAACTGGCACTTACCTAAAAAATAAGAAAAAAAAAAATCTTTAAGAGATTACTTTGAAATAATATTTTATTTATTTTTCTGAAGTAAACAGTTATTTTACAATTATGTAAGCATCAGTGAGCATTACTTGTAATTTGTGAGCATTACTTGTACTTTGTTTGTAAATTCAAGATTAAAACAGACAGTTTTATGTTATTTCATAATTTTCAACTATCATAGTACATAAGAATTCTTTCCATAAACCTGAAAATCAATTTTCTTTCCCGTTTCAAATTTTTCCATTTTCATTTTTCAGATACGTCTTCTCAGCACCCGACAAACTCCTCGACTCACTACCTGGTACATTAATGCTAACAGATTGTTTGGAGGCATGCCAACATAATGATTCGTGTAGTGCTGTTAATTACGAGACCGGTCTATGTGTTCTTTTCTCATCGAATGCCGATAAATTACCAGGTATGATATTGTTCTTTTTTATTCTTTTCCTATATATATTATCTATGATATTTTCACACCATATAAACACAATGATTATGAGTAACATCATCCACCATCGTTTTTACCACTATTGCTACATCTAATCCCTCGAACGTTAGTTTTCATTATCGTATTAAGTTGCATTACGTCGCAAGATAAAAGTAAAAACAATGAAGATTTAAAGTGCATTACTTCTTAGCACTCTACATAAGCATGCAGAGCATCAAGAATTTCGGGCATAAATTAAATGAAAAGCAGCACAGTGGGCAGCTCATTTTCTTGGGTGCATAGCACTGAAGAACAGATTGGAACAAAATTGAAGAATGAAGAATTGTTTGAGTACGTTATAAGCCATCGTACTAACCAAATGCATCATCGAATAGTTGAAAATGTCGAAAGAATACATCTTTGTCGAATATGATGTGAAAAGTTGGAAGCTTTTGTTCAGGCGTATGTATTCCAGCAGCAAGCAGTTCGAAAGACTTATCGGAAGACTAAAGCATTTACGACCCAAACTAATCATCCTTAGAACGTACCTTACGAGCGTAAGCGCTAATAGAAGCCTGGTTTTTGAAAAATCAATGATAATCGTGGGCATAAACATGGAAGCAATGTGGTTTGAGAAGAGTTCAGTTGTGGATGTGTGGTCGGACGGACTTTGAAGTCATCAGCGACTAGAAGACAAAACTAATGCAAGCGTATGAAAAGTTGAATGGAAATTTTCGAAATCATTTTGGCAGTTTGATGAGAAAACTTAATCATGTGTGTGAAAGTGGCGTAACAGAAATGTGACGGAATTATCATGATGACGTAAAAAGCTGTATCTGATGTGACCAAACGAAAAAGATTGACAGTCGGACATTTAAATTTGTTTTCATTTTTAATGGAAGAGCATAAAGTAATAGTGCGGAAACCGTTGGTAATAAAATGGAAACGCTGACTAGCATCCGTAACTACAATCTATCACGTCGATGAAACATAACCATTTCAATAACATTATCAATACCGAACAGATTTCGATCATAAATCTGTTTTCTCTGCTCCAGCAGCATACACAGTTTCCAAGCAAAAAATTGACGTTTTATTCAAACGATAATAACAGCACATTAATTCACTTTGATCGTATACAAAAGTGACATTAACACGCAAGCACACTCAGTAGAACAGCAGCAGCTCGGCTTGGAATTTCAATAAAACTCGTCAAGAATTTAGCTCATTCGGTCATCGGCTGCAATTTGCAATTTAGATACGCAATAAGTTTTACGAGCGCATATTCGATATTTACAATAATTAACTTTCAACGTTCACTTGAAGATATATTGAGAACATAATATCAGACCGAGCAGTGAATCAAATGATATTTTTATGCAAGTTTTATGTATGTTATTTAAATGGCAATAGAAGAGTTATAAACGATGAAATAGATTCAAACAAGTCTGATTGCAATCAGTTTGCTTGAGCATATTTTTTTCGAAGGAGTACCTAACATGTTTCACAACTTTGCCAAATCTGAAACAACAACCAATTATTCACGGTTCAGACCTCAACCGTCCAATCATATCAATTTAACTTTCCTACTCGCGATTCACACCACGGACATGTCAATGCCCTCGCGCCGATTCGCTACATAATCTCAATCACTAACATAAATTTTACCATTAAATTGTAACTACTTAAATCCGGTGCAACTGATCGCCATAAACGATCCAAACTCACGGTTAACTCCTCATTACTGGCTTGTGCGAAAAAATCACAGCCACACACACACATCGCATGTATGCTTCAGACATGACGGCTATGTGCACATGAAATAGCACTTATGACTTCATTTAAACCACAAACAAACATCAAATCCGACAATTTCACGTCGAAAGAACACAAACACATCGAGTGAACAAAAAAACAGGAATCGAAACATTACGCCAAGAAATCGCTAAGGTTTAGTAGCAATTTAACTCAAAAATACCTACAATTTACAGTTGGGAATAAGAAATTGTTGCTGTTATTGCTAATTGAACTCATCTGATTTCGAAAATTTTGAGTTGATTTTCATTAAACTAAGTTTTCTTGCGAAAATTTCATATCTTGTATCTTGTCGGCTGATTTGATTCGGATCTAAGATCATATTTATTTTTTTTTTTTAGATATTTTTCTGTTTTCTTTCGATTCTTTTCCGACGTTTTCATTCTAAATTGACTAGAAACCCGCTTCTGCTTGAGATGAGAGTTCAACAAATTTTATATGTTTAATCCAATTAGTATGAAATATTTGAACGGAATGGCGCAAATAACAATAATAACACTATGTGCATTGAAAAGTATCTTGAAGCGAATTAATTGCAATTTAAATATATTCTTCTCTTGATACAGCTCATTCGAACTATGCTTTTTCTGCGAGAGCGAGTAAAAAACTAAGATCCTTGGCTAATTTCACAGAAATATTAAACGAAATTGAATAGATATTGCGAATTTATGGTAATATTTCACTATTTGTTATTAAATGGATTGCGGAAGTAACAATTAATTAAGGAGAAAAAAAAAACATTTTTATTTACGATCAAGTAAAGCGTAATGAAAAATTAGACAACTGTTGGGAAAAATATTGCAAATCATCCATTTTATACTGAATTGGTTGCATGCAATTAAAGTTGTTCAGAATAGAATTCGCATATCATTTGACCGATTTACAATGTAATTTCGCACGCACTTTACGCATCGTGAAATTTTCGTGTCAATGTACTTTGCAAACGTTTTGATGAGTTTAAATGAGTATAAGCCGTTTTGAATGTTTTGAAATTATATGAAATATGATTTTAGAGCAAAATTAACATTTACGGATAGTAAAAACGCAAACAGATTATAGATAAAAAGATTTCAGATATGATGAATTGCAAGTTTGTGAATATGCGGTTTAGAGATACAATTTTAAATAAATTAAAAAACAGTTTTATAGAGTAAAGCAAAAAAACTATGATTCGACTGACCGCTGGAGAATTATGAGACAGAGATTAATGCAGATATTTAGTAAAAATTACTATGCAGGCTTTAAATTAAAGTTAAAAAAATTAGCCGAATAACAATTTTACAATTTTTATATTTTTTTTCATTTGAAGATTTAATTTTTGATATTTTATAACATCAGCTGTCTCAGCAAATCGCTCATTTATTCGATTTTACCCCGAGTCGATTGATTGAAGGAATTCAAGCAGATGTAAAGTTTTCCACATTCAAATTGCTTACAAACAAGAATTACATAAATTGAATTAAAAACTTAATTTTGATTCATGTGAAAAAAATTAAGATATAATTTTATAAAAAACTATAAATATATGCCTATTAAAATTGAATCAAATTAGTTGAAAATCAATGGAAATTAATGAAATTTTTGCGAAAGCAATTACTTTATAAAATTATTGCGAGTTTATTCGGGAGCTTTTCACAGCCACTTGGTTTTCATTTTTCCCATGTAATAAATATTTTTCAAAGGCCAGTGAAAACTTTCCATAAAAAATCTGACCATTTAACGTTCACTTCATATCGGTAAATTTAAGTACTAAATCTACAATTTCGACTGCTTCGCCACATTGAATATGTATTTATGTACTTTCACGAATAATTATCACGAAACATAACCTTAAAATCCATCAATGCAGAAATTTTAACAACAGAAAATTACAAAAGTCTATTTAAATTATGCACATATTTAGAATGCGCACTTCCCTATGAATATATTCATACAATTCACAATAATTATATGCCAGAAATTGTAATTTGAGCAGTTTTCGGGAGTGCTTTTTCGGCACAATTATTTACTCACTCATTCGAACGCTCTCTACTTAGCAAGCGAAAAGATAGTTAAAATATTCAATTATTATTTTGAAGATTTTATAGAAGATGATGCTGAATTAACATGAAGAGAAATGATAATCGATGAATGAAAGTTGCAAATCAGAAATAGGAGTAAATGGCTTTTTGGTTAGATTAGGCAAAGGTGAAATATCAGATATATGATTTGCTTTTGAGTTTTGATTTGTTTGGTACGGATTTTGATGTTTTGATCGATTTTGAAATGAATCAAATGCGAAAGTTTTTTTCCGATGAACGAAATTTGAAATGGTGTTTTATTTTTTCTGTTGTTCTTCGAAAATAATTTTGGGACATGAAGATGATTCACTTATTAAAACTGAGTTGAAAGTTCACTTAAGTTTGACTTTAGAAAATCACGAGGGCGAGTTTAAAAATCGTAATGGTCAAATTAGTTGATTGTCAGTCATTATAAAGTGCGTTTTTTTCACACTCGAGAAGATTAAATTTTGTTAAGTATTTGAATACAACAATAAAATTGTTGTTGCATTCAATATACTATACTACAAACAAAGTATCTAACATCTTCAGTTTCTAAAGAACTAGAAGCAGTATAATTTTGTGAAAGGACCATAATGATTCTATTATTTGTTTTTCACACCCACGAACAGGGAAAAATTACTCGTTCCAGTCAAACCACGTTATCATTGAGTCAGGTTTGGACTATAGATAGTATGTTACAACTAGAAAGTTTCAAACCAGTACTGTCTGAATATTCAGTATAAGCCCCAGAGTGATATGCTGGAAGTTTACTCTGAATCAGAAATCAAGAGCCACTATTCTAGTCTAGACTAGTCTTTAGCAATGCAAACATTTTTTAGAGATTCGACAGCTTTAAATATAAATTTATCAATTTTAGTTATCTGTTACTGTCTTTCATATTTTTTTAAATAACACGTTCCACAGCTAGTGCTGATTTTGAAAAAAGAGCAACTATTTTCTTCTTGGGTAACCTTTAATGACAGACTTGTGACTTTAATGACAGACCTTTAATGACAGACGTGTTCTACACTCTCTGCCGTTTCGCTAAAGTATTTGCAATAGTCTGCTTCTCTTTTTTTCGGACGTATGTACTTGTTGCAAATAAGGAGACCTGCCAAGGTAAACATTAGGTTTTTATGCAACTTTTTCTGAGAGCGACAGTTTATATTCCTCTTTTTTTTATCGAAACTGAGATATTCGAACTTTCTAGGTAAAGCCAATGGCTTTCGATCTTATTTTGGTTCAGGTTTTTTCTGTCCGTGCCGGCTTTTCTAAAACTCCAGTACGGAATGAAACTAATTTAGGATATTTTAGCTTCTTTTTTGGCCTGGATCCCAGCTTCCTCGTTTCCTTCGTTCCTCTTTAGGCCAGAGGTCCATATAATCTCGAGACTGTTAAGTAACCATATCAAATTTCTAGCCTCCTTCTCCTCTATGAATATAACTGAATTTATGTGATCAGGATTGATAGCCTTGACCATGCAATAGGGTCTTAATTTTTATTATGTGCGTGGTCCTAGGTAGGTAGGTACTTGTGCTTCACCATTTTCGCAACATATTTCTTCAGTTCGAAGTTTATATGCCTATGAACAAGCAACGAAACTCTCGCTAGGACATATTACTTCGTCACTAGAAGTACTGTACTTTCTGACCTAGCTTATTATCTTTTGTCTGTTAGCATTTAAGAACACTAACATCTTGTATTTGAATGAGAATACTCTACTCAAGGTCAATGTCGCACTAAAGACCCTTCTGCACGTTAATGTAGCATGCAATACTAATGGTAGTAACCAAGGATTTCGTATGCACTTTGCTCCACAAACTGGATTCATACTAAGAACACTGGGTTCTCATATTTTTTTGTCCCGGTTCAAGAAACTAAGAAACAGCTTAACCTATAAAATCGAATTTTGTATGTATTACAAAAATGGATAAGTCTCCAAATGCAACACTTATCAATGTCTCGTGACCAGCCGTTTTATCGTATTGGGAAATTATCTTAGCATCTGTTGCATGTGCTGTTGCTATTTTTATAAAAATTGCGCTAACTGCGGATGTGGTCACACTGTCAATCAAACGCGACGAATCGGTTCAATTTTGCGCCTCCTGATGAGAAGCGATATAGGACTTAAAACAACGTTCTTTTTACTTTTTTACTTTAATTTTACAACTGCTTAAATTTGTACTTAAAATGTTTAAGATTTGAAAATGTTGAATTAACGGATGAATCGACTTTTTTTGAAGAAAGTATAATTTTTATCTCCGATTTATATGAATAACAAACAATTAAAGCCACCATTTATTTTTCTACCGATTTTTCACTCACAGTTAGGTGAACTCAAATTCTGCTGCGACCATCATTTATTTCATTTTTCCCCAGAACACAGGCCCTTGCAGTTATAACTCCTAGATTTTTCTACCCCGCCCAACTCAAAACTATATCATTTTACTACTTTCTAACGTCTATCAAATAATAAATCTGACAAGATCAATGAGAGTAATATCACTTAACCTTTTCGCACTCAGCTACAACATTATTATGATTATCAGACCTTAATAGCCGACCATTATTTTATCTGAAACGAGAAAGTTATTGACCGCAACAACCTACATTCACACGTTTAACACTTCTATCTTGATTTTGCAAGGAGTTGGATCAGAATAAAAAATAGTTTCAATACTTTTGACAAATAGATCACTAAAGTTGAACATTTTACTTTCGTATTTAGAAATTATTTTCTTCAAATAAAATCGTATCAACTTGATTAAGACAAATTTATCTTTATCAACCAACCGAAACCGTTATGGAGAGAACGAAACGAAAAAAAAATAGATTTACAACCGTCTTTTTCAAACCACAAAACCATAAATTTTACAAAATTTTTCTGCTATTTGTGGGTTAGGATTGGGCGATTTTCCAGTTCAGTTCAATGTCTTGCATTCTCACGGTAATTTATGTGATTTTTGTATTAAAGGTTTTTATAGTTCAAAGATTTTCGCAGATTGAATAATGATTATTTCGAAATTAATTCGTTTGAATTTTCAAATGAATTGCATTAGACCAATAGAAATTTATTTTTAAGAGTACGATTTTTATGCAGAGATACGTTTAGTTTAATTAGTCAAATTGATGTTTAATGCGTTAAAAGAGTACAGGTGCGTGAATCTCATATTTTTTATAGCTTCTGCGAAATTTTGCTTTGGAGTTAACTTGAAAATAGTTTCTCAGATTTATATTTATTAAAATCAATTTAGAAAAAATATAAATCTGATTGGATTTTCAGAAATAATCTATTGCTAGATTGTATCTTTTGCTTCATTAGCATACGTTCAGATTTATATGTACATCTAGCTAGTCTCCAAAGGACATGTTTCGTTTCTACAGAAGCTCGCAATCTTCTATCTCTTCGCCATACTTAAAACGATTGTCCGCACTCTAATCTGCTTCAGATCCAATTCGATCGAACTGAATAAACAACAAATCAAATCAATTCAGATATAAATCACGTGCTTGGCTGACTGAACAAAGATATTCTACGCAAACAAAACGCACCGGCCGGCCAACTTCAACTATTGATAATAACAGCCAAACGACCAAGAATGCGATTCATGATCGCACTGTTATTATCAACAGCATCACCAAAGCCTCTGCCTAGTGCATTCATGCAATGTCAGCAATAGCATGCAAGATATTTCAAATATATCTGCATATCTGGCATAACTGCATAGATGGAATGATGTTTGCAACATTTTTTTCCCTCGAATCATTCCGCAGTAAAAACCGCACACAAAAAAACTGTTGCATTTTTCTATTGAACTTTTCAATTTCATAACACAATTTTATAGGTCAGTGATTTTGTGGAATTCGTTTGGTCGATGGTCTTGTAAATTGATGGATGGGTTAATCCAGGAAAAAATGAACGGCATATTTGCGCAATAGATACACGCGTACTTTGATTTTTATTGCGAAAACGGTCGGGAATGGGTGATTTTAAATGGTTGGGTGGTTAGATTAGTAGTGGCGGTTTTGCGAAGAAGTGGAATTGAAAGAAAGTTGATGTGAAAATTGTTTTTTGTGGGTAATGGTTACAATTTTTCTCGTTGAATTGATGATGCAGTTGAAATAGACTGAATAGTTGAATGAAAATAACTGAACGAGTTTAGATTGGTGCTGCAGAAGATGTGTGTGGTTGATGATGGTTTTGAGATGTGCAAAGATGGAATATAGTTTATATTAAAATATTAATCAATCAGTTGTGGTAGCTAAGAAACAGAGTAATTTATTCAACCGATGTGGAAACGGTAATAAAATTAATGTGAAAAATTAAATTATAATGCAGGAAAACAATAAAATATGTATTTTTTATAGTAAGTTTTATTGGAAATTGGTTTTTTTAAGAAAAATAATCGAATCGATTGACAAAACGGTGAATAAATTAAAATTGATCGAATAAAAAATGACAACTATACGATAAGGAAGAAAATGTTTTCAAGCACACAAAGGGAAAGAACGAAAATTTGATTAAGGGGTTATTCTACTGTTAAACGGGTAAAAAGCAGTATCATTTTAAAAGTGTTGTAAAAAAAAAACTGTTAAAGATATCAATTTGAAATTTTGCATGCATCTTTATTAACAAACGGAGTATAAAATCGCATAGTTGAATTTTTCAAAAAAACAAAATGGCGGCTTCTGTATGCAATTGATGGAGCGCACGCTGACGGCCAGAGTCGATTGCGCGGCACATTGCCCAGGTCGTCCAGGTGATCTGCAATCAATTTAACGATAAAATTCTATTAGTTTAGCTAAAAACACACAAAGTGAACCTAAATTGAGCCATAAATATTAAATTTTCGCGATTTGACAAGTGTTGGAAAATAGCAAACTCGATTTTGGACGTTTATATCGATGAAAAAAGTGCTCCCAAATAACCAGATTTTAATTTTTATGGCTCAATTTAGGTTCACTTTGTGTGTTTGTAGCTAAACTAATAGAATATTATCATTAAATTGATTGCAGATCACCTGGACGTCCTGGGCAATGTGCCGCGCAATCGACTCTGGCCGTCAGCGCGCGCTCCATCAATTGCATACAGAAGCCGCCATTTTGTTTTTTTGAAAAATTCAACTATGCGATTTTATACTCCGTTTGTTAATAAAGATGCATGCAAAATTTCAAATTGATATCTTTAATAGTTTTTTTTTTACAACACTTTTAAAATGATACGGCTTTTTACCCGTTTAACAGTAGAATAACCCCTTAAGAGTTGACTGTAATTGAAAGATTCAGACAAATTATGAAATTTCATGCAGTGAAACTTTTCTTGAACGGACACGCACGGGACTGTAAAAATCTGACTAGCTAAGAGACGTGTCCGTTCATCAGAGAACACTGAAATGAGTGATGTAGTATGCATAAACATATCTATTTGATTTGAACGTACAATAAATGCTCTGCAATCACATAAAAATATACGTATAATACGTGAAAGGTAAATTCATCCTATATTCTTGGCTTGAAGAAATGTGGAAGAAAAGAGTGTGTTTTGTCGGCATCAGCACCTCTAAATCGGTTTAAATCTCTCTGAGGTCTCCCTGACACATAAAGAATTGCTTTAAATTTTAAATAAATCTTTGAAATTTCGACCTGATTATATATTCGGTGTTACAAGCTTATCTTGATAATATCCTCCATGGGAAATTGTAAGCTGACTTTCCATAATATCATCGAGCTTTGAATCTTCGACACGAAGCTGGCTATAGATTTTCCAAAAGTCGTGAATGCGTCCGTTTTCAAACGCCAGATTGTCTGCATATGAGAAATTCTTCCGGATATAGAGCTGCCCGTGTCCGTTCAAGGGAGTGCCCGCTCAAGAGAAGCATGCTTTCTGATGTCGGATTTACACTCTCCTAAATGTTCCCGAGCCGAGAGTATAAATGGTCACCTCGTCTATTCTCATCTGTTTTTCATATGGCAAAACATGGCAAGCACTAGAGTGTGAATAGCTTCCTCGTCGGATCTCGCCTGTTTTATGAGAGTCACTGAGATTTTATGAAGGTCTCGTTTCAGTTTGTGGACGCTCGAAATTTTGTTGGTTTTACGTATCGAATCAAAGGAATTTGAAGAAAGATCTGGTTCTAACTCCAATCATATTTATAAACCGATTTGGTTTGCCCACGGAATCATGGACAGGATGCATCATATCGGACAAGATGCATCATACTGGACAAGATGCATGAGTACGGATGGGTACGAGGTACACTGTTCGAATATTTTTAAACAAATTTCATAAGAGAGAAAATGCTACCTACATACACCACATGCATATCTGAGCACTTAAACTTCACACCCTTTAAATCTTTTCAATTCAGACAGGAATAGTTTTATGGCGTACTGAGACAAAAAGAGTATATCGCTCAAATAAATAGTTTTGAGTGAAGATTTTCTAATACTCGTCAAATGTTCTGGGAAGTAATTTCGGAAGTTGTTAGACGAAACGTTCAGGGAGAGCGTAAATTCTGCATTAGAATTTGTTTGAAGTGAATCTGGGACTCGGAAAATATGTCCGTGTAGCAGAGGTGTCCGCAAATAAAGGTTTTACTATATTAAAAACGAGCAATGAACTAGTGTGTGATAATCATTAGCGAAAAACAATTAAAGGAATTAATTATTATATTGCTATGAAAATAAAATATTTACATCATTTAAAAAAAAAATACTAAGTTTCATCGAATATATCAATTTATTCAAAAAAAAATTCTTCATTTTTATTTCCAGGTGCTTTAACCAAATCACAATTCCCCGTTTTCACAATCTACGCTCAGAAGTCATGTTTAACAATTCGACCATGTGCCCGCGCCTGGTGTTTCGATCGTGTACAAGGCTACAAATTAAATGGTTTAATCAAGCGTACTGCAACTGCTTCATCACGTCGCGATTGTTTGGAAACGTGTTTAGGAGAGACGGAATTCACTTGCCGGTAAGCAAAAACGATTTCAAATTGATTTTTTTGAAAAAGAGAATTGAAGAACAGCAATGCAAATGAAAGGTTTTTTGTCGAAATGAAAATTGATTTTTTCCAAGTGAACGCAGGGGAAAGACTGAGATGGCAGACGCAGTTTAAGCAGAATTTTCAATGGTTTTTGTATTTTTTGTTATTTAAAAAAAAACCGTTGAGGAATATTGTTTGCCTAATAATGTTCACGGGGACGAAATCTGAGAAATAGTTTCCTTATCATAAAAAAATTGAAAAAAAAAATCAGAAACAAACTGAAAAAAATCTCAATTTCCGCCGTAAATTCAACACATTCAGACATTTTTTTTTTGATACATCATTCTTCTAAATTTGACTGAAAACTGAGACGAATTATCACCCAAAATGGGCAAACAAATTCAAAAAGATCATCGACCTTATCAACACCAATTTCTTCAAATTCACATCAATATACCACCCGAAAACTCAAAATCTTCACTCTTTGGTGTGAAATATTTCTTTTTGATAAATCAAACAAACATCAAATCCATACTTGCTTGCAACGCTCTGATGCTTTGATGCACTTTATGCCCAGATATTCGAAACCGACATCACATTAGATATTCTCTCACACGCCCATACATGGGGACTTAATCTAATATTGACTTGACAAATATGTGTGTCATAATAATGATCATTACCACGTTACTTATAAAAGTCAACATTGAATGAATATTTTTTAAATGCACTGAGAGTACAGGTTATGTAGAATAATGATGGTTTTATAGTTTATCTATAGAATGAAGTATGTAAATTTAGAATCTAGAATCATTCAAACTAAAGTCAGTCAGAGGAAAGTCATTCATACTGCATTTGAGTGCAAGCACTGGACTTTGAAGTCGCCCAGCCACATTTCATTCATGTGGTGGTACCTGTGAGAGATGGTTAACATTTTTAACCCTTTGATTTAACGGTACGATTTATAACACGTTCTACAGAACATGTTTTACAGTATCTGGAGAGTTGGCAGATGAAGCATATCTGGCAGTTTTTCTGGGTTAAAGTGTTTGTTGAAGACGATAATACTAGGTACTTGAGATGATGGTTTATATACAACCATGCACTCGAGATTTCTCATACTAAGATAAATATCATAAAACATTGATTGGATGTTAAGTTAACACTTCATTTTATGATGATGATTTTTCGAACGCATTAAGTATTTACTCAAATATGATTATTATGTTAGGCAGGCGACAATAAAAAGAGCTAAATTTTATAGAATCGAATACGACTCCAATCAAAACTGTTTCTCCTTCAATTGAACACAAATATCTTTTTTTCAAAAAAATTTCCAGAACTTCTTTTAACTATCTTGCTTTCATAATTTGATTATTAAACTCTGTCTGCCAATAATGTCTGGATCAATCATTTTATCAATAAAATCCTAAAGGATTGTGTCACTAAAATGTCTCCCCAAAACTTTCCAATATTAAGTCATATAATTTCTCTATTCTCATACCTATTACAATTTCTAAAAATAGAATAATTTACATTTCTTCAGTTCAAAAATATAAGCCTTCCGTTAGAATACTGGTCTGGCTACTTGTCTCTGAAGCTGTGAATGCATTAGTAACTAATTATTCTATCGATATAAATATTGAAGGATTCTACACGAGACTAGTAAGAATAATCAGCATTCACCTTTAACAAATGGTGAATTTTTATAGGCACTAATTGAGTGAACCAAAATAGATTTTCTGATGCTGGTTAAAAACTGTACTAAGAAATATGAGAAAATTATGCTAAATCGATGAGAAACGATCAGCATTGACTTTTGTTGATTAAAAACTATGAGAATAATGTCAAAATTGTCGTTAAACTTTTGAGGTATATTAATTATAACGTAAATTTATAGAAATAACTAACTAGTAATAGGGCAAAAAAAAGTTTTCAATTATATGAAAATTGACGGAGACGAATCGGTTGATGGGTTTAAGAAATTGCTTAAAATTAATGGCAGTAATGTCGAAGACGTTTTTCAAAAGCTGGTTAGAAAATATGGTAACGAGTAGGCAGAATTGTTCAGAATATTCATTAATCAGGTGGTAACAAATCATGGGAAAGTTATTCATGAAATGTAAATGTATTTTCTAATATCAAAGACAGGTCAACAAATTGATGATAATAGTTGTGAATAAAATATTTTAGAGTCCTAAATCTGAAAATGATAATATAATTACTGTAGCACGTAGATTTTTATCGATTCAGGAAGAGCGTGGTTTTTGATTTTGGAAAAAGGGGATGACATATTTGAATGTTTAGATGACATATTCTAATGTTCATTTAATACAAACATGTAAAGCATGTTAAATTTATGCAAAAACAATTTTGTGAACAAGAAATTTATTACATGATAGATCATACAGCGAAAAAGGAAATTTCACAGTTTTTGTTGTTGCTTCATCTCTTTTTCAAAACCAACTTAATTCACCCAACATAGACGGGATCCCTGGGATCATATTTATATCGTCTTGATGAAATCTATTTTTCATTTTCGTCGCTCACCGTACCCAAATTGTGCGGAAGATTAATCAAACAGAAGTTACGGACATGCGACACCTTAGTATTCGATAAGTTTTTAAGAGCTCATCTAGAAGCTTTTTAGAGTTTTCATCTTTTTGATTACTTAGAAATGTTTTCACTACTCTTAAAAAACTCTTCCAAGCTGACAATTCCTTTTCATCAAATTTTTCTTGAAAACGAAAATGATCTAGAAGCTTCCTTTTCTGAGGTCTAAAAAAGTTTTCTTTTAGTTTTGCATCACTTAATTAAAGAAATGTTTCTAATAGGTACTTGAAACCTACTTTGTTTATGGCTTTGGCAAAAACTTGCATTGATTTAACCTCAAATTTGAGAGGCGGAAGGAGAACTATTTGGGTTAAAATGGCGAGGACATATTTTATGTTTGAGGTACCAGGTGTAAAAAAAGTTCTATGAGTCTAACCTTTCTTATGGTAAAAACAACAGCGATGCTTTGTAAAACGTCTTTAAAGTCCTACCAATATATTCATCGCTTTTAAATTTCCACAAACATCCGACTGATACTTGCTGAATAGGCTAATGGATCAGATGACTTTTACAAGCGATTTTGAAGCAAGACTGCTTTTAGGCTGTATTTTGGTGATCCTATAAAAATACGCCCCTGAGAAGGTACATGTTCCATGTTAAACAAGCGAAATAAAGTATCCTTCCATTTTATAAAGTATTGAAAATGTTTGAAACCAAGAAGTTCTGATTTTTGATTTAACGATCCTAGGTCACGTATTAAATCATTAAATTCATTCTGAGCTATAAGGTGAGTTTTACTGGTTGTTAGTAAAAATTTTGGATCATAGCAAAGCGTTCTCACAAAGTTATGGATCAGATCCTGACGAAGAATCATAACCAGTAGGAAACTCGTTGCCTAGGTAGTTCCTGGCTATGAGAAGCTGGCCTAAATGTAAAAAAGCAATTTTGGATACTGAACTTATCAAATTGCTTTTTTGAAAACTCTTATGTTTTAGAGATACAAAAGTAGCGATCACTTATATGCTCAGTAGGTTCTCTCTACACCTTAGGAACAGCAACCGGCATATAATATTTCTTATCACGCATCCAATGCTCACACAGCTATCATAAGGAGCTCAGCTTTGATGTTAATCTTCAATTTGTAAAAATATGTTTTATTAACTACCGAAGTGAAACGCAAAATCGACATTTGAATCAATGTTACAAAAATCATATTATGAAACAATTTTTACATGGTTTGTTGCAAGTTGTAACAAAGTTGAAATTTAAATAAGCTCTCTCAGTAGAAGGTTTGTTCTTTGGAGGCAATCCAATTATTTAGCCGCATTCCGATACTTTCAAAAGCTAGTTTTCGTACATTTTCATTGGCTGTAACACTGCTCTTTTTAAACACTTTCTCTTTCACACGAAATTCTCAATTTGAAAATGTCGAAACCATTTTTTTTTTAAGTTGTATTCTACGGAATATGCGTTATTTTTAATAGGACGAAAATATTAGCTTAATGGCAGGACTTTTGATCAAAAATAAAAATGTTAAATCACAAAATTCGCGAAAAATCTCCGAAAATTCAAAGAACAAAGACTGATTTAACCCTAAGTGGCAGAAATGCTAAAGTTATTTTTTGGCTCTATAGCTAGGATGTAAATTCGATGGTCATCTTTAACTGTTTTCGAGTCAAAGCTTACAGCCAGCAGCATACAAATAGCTTTTTTATATTGTTTTCTTTTGAAAGAAACACGCAACACAAACAAATAACACCAACATATTATTCGGAAAAAAAAAATCTCATATCCCAACCTGTGCTTCAATCCACACAAACTGGTGCAATCACAATTGCATCTGGAAATATATTTTCCTTTACAGTTCCAAACAAATTTGCCCGAGCTGCTAACCAGTTACAGACGCACCGTAAACGAACAGTATTTTAATTCATTTCTTATCGTCATCATCATCAAGCAACAGCAGTTCGAACAGAAACAGCACACAAGAACAACAAACCGATTTATTGCTTCATATCATCTGTTTTACATATCATATCTTGTGATCATCATATGTAATCAATAACTCAAGTACTGACTAGATAGACGTTTCAGTGTTTGGCTTTAAGATAGTTAGATGCGTATTTACATATTTTTAAACATACGTTTATGAATATCAGTCTATCGATCTGTACCTGAGCAATGTATCTTTCACATCCATCACGACTTTAATCTAATTTTCCCTTTGATTTAATTCTTCGCCTACAGTGTTGAAGATGTGTTCATCTATGGTTTAAACACTTTTCTAAGCACTTAGTAGCAGCATCATGACTCTACTGCACTAAAATTTGCAAGAGAAAAAAAATTAGAACATACATGATGGCACATTAGAGTTGCGCATGTGCTTATTAGAAACAGGTGGAATTCCAAAGAATGCCATGAAATGCATTTACCAGTTGCAGTCATGCAAAAAACTCATGCCAACGTAGATGTGCTGGTGTTTTCTTAATTGCAAAAATTATTAGGTTCAGTTATTAGAATGCAAATTCACCTGTACCTTTTGCATGCACTTCTATGCAGTTGTTCTAGAAAATGAACAGTTTTCCCGTTCAGTTCTGTTTTTTTTTTTAATAGTCTGTATTCGTTTTTGCTTTATAATTGTGCAGAATATTTTGCATTAATAGATAGCTGGCGATAATTGATAACTGTTTTTTATGAGGGAGGTGATCAGACAATGGAATATAAAGTAACTGTGTTTGAGAGAAAAAAACTGTAATATGAGCTAGTGAGGTTTAAAGAGGTGGAGAAGTGATTATTGCGGCAGAAATTGTTTCAAATAGAGGTGGAGAAGGAAAGAGGATTTCACAGGTGTGGAATGTTATCCAATAAATTTATTTGGCGTAAGGTTTGAACCCAAAATATACGATTTCATGCTAAATTTAATGCTTAATTTCGAAAAAAATTTTGTAATTTATGTTGAAATATTTTTTTCTCTACTTTTTCAAGTTGTTTTGGTTCATTTTCATATTTTTTTTCAAGCTGAATTAGTTCATATTTAATATTTTTTTTCTTGCTTTGATGCCAGTAAAATTTCAGCATTAATTAGTAAGTAATTCAAGTCAAGAAATGTCCAATAGCTTATAAATGTAGACAATACAATGCTATTATAATAGTGTAAGCAATATTTTGTTGAAATGCTTTAAGAACCACAGTAATTTTACTTTTTTCGTTTTCTGTAAAAATAAATTGGTTTTACCCTCTGATGAAAAAAATTGTCCAAACTCAGCTGTATCTATTGCCCAAGTAGAAACTTCAAGTCTATTTTCAAGTATTTATCAACTCTTTGGTGATTTAAATTGTCATGTTTCTATTTTCGAGTCAAATTCAAAGATTTTCGATACATTTTCATATAATTTTCGAGTCTAATTCATAACTTTTTAAATTAAATTCATAAATTTTCAATACCAATTCCTTAGTTCTTGAGTCAAATTTATATTTTTTGAGTCAAATTCATAGTTAAAATATGAGCCAAAAACGCCTCATTATGAAGTTGCCGTAGGTAGCTACTAAAATGTGATACACTGGTAATTAGGAGTGAAACTTTCATGCCCCTATTTTCTGATCATTCAAAGCTTATTATTTTTCAATGAGACTTAAGTGAAAACGGACTTTAGGGACTTCAACGATAAACTAAGTATTTAATGTCTATAGCTCCTTTCATTACTAAGATACGAAATTTTAACATAAAACAGTCGCGCTCTTTTTATGCTTGTTTAAATTTGAGTTATCAACAACACCAAAGCATGTGTTTCTTATTTTTATGGAACGCCCACACACCGAATTTCAATTCTCTAGATGAACCTATTCTAAAGACATGGGGGCCAAGTTTGGATCTTCTATTCTCTTTTTTCCCCTTATTGGCAATGATAAGATATCAACGCAAGCAAGTAAAAACATGTTTTTTTTTTATGTTTTACCGTAATGTTATGAATGGCGTAGAAAACTATGCGGAAGATATATACACAAATTCATATTTCAACACAAAATCTATGGTTATTTTATTTATTTTTTAATAATTTTTTTTTTACATATTTTTTTTATTGATTTTGTTTTTATGAAGTAGATATGATCATTGGGGAAAAATATGTAAATTCGAATACATAGAAAAGTAGAATAGAAAAAAAAACTGTATTGGAATTATCATTTTTTACATTCGGTTCATTTTTTCATTCCTTTTAATCGATTTTTTATGCATATTTATTTTTGCATGTAATGAGAGAAAAACTTTTGAAGGCAAAACTACTCAAACTTAAATAAGGCCACAGAATACATAGCGACATGCATTTTTAGCATTTTGTATCTTTTATCGAAATTTCACAAGCAATCTTTTAGTTCATATCGACACAAATACTCACTTTACCGTCTTTCTTTTAATCTCATGGCCTCACATCTTCACCTTAACATCATTCTATTCCATTTGGCAAAACACGAACTAATTCCAAAATTCTCTTAAAGCGATCTTCTACAGTACTACACATACAACTTTGTCTTTGCCCGAAACTCCTTTTCATTCATAACTATCTTAGCCCAGTTCCAAAACACAGTAAAAGCTTTATCGGACATTCGACATAATTCCCCCTGTGGATGTCAGCTAGCTGCTACCCAACTAATCAGCCAGTCTGACCTCATCTTCATCTTCTTCTCCTGCTTCAACGAAATACTGTGAATCAATCTTTAATGTCTATCTACGATAATCAATCAAGATATGACTATTTTAAAGAGACTTCAACAAATCGTGAACCTAGGTTCTATGGCTGAGTATCTGAGACCTACAAAAATCTCTGAAAAATACTCCATTAACATAGAAGCCCACATCTAACCATCTTGTAGGATATCTTGTTGTATCGAGAAATTCGTGCTTCAGATGAACTAGATGTATTATGTCAGGAGATTCTTCAAGTCGACAAGAATGAAAAATATCATGATGCATTGAGTAAGTGAGTATCTATGAAATTACGTGCCTGCGGAAATTTTACATTGTAAGGAACGACTACGTACAGGCACGTGTTTCGAATAATATTCCACTGAATACAAGCCCACTCACGCTTGGAGATTATTTAATGTGTGAACTTCTACACATGAAAATGACAAATTGCTTTCATCTCTTCCGGATCAATTTATCTCTATCTGGTGAATTTTCGTGTGAATAGTGAAAGAATCTGAAGGTATTCGCGTTCAATGGAGGATATTGTAAGATAGCGCCCATTGTGGACGGTGATGCCATGGGCAATGCGTGGGATTTTAATTAAAAGTGAATAAATGTAAGATGATTAGAATGTGATGTGGTGGAGCAGATTTAACGTGTGCGGATCTATTTAAAGATTTTCGTTTAAAAAAGATAGGTGGAGAATATAAGATGGTGGTAGCTGTTTCTTACGTCAGGTGTTTTTTTTAAACAATAGATGGGAGTGGTGTTTGTGGTGTGATATACAGGAAGATGCAACCTTAATGGTGATTAAAAGTTCGTTGAATGGATAGAAGAAAGTAACGAATAATGTTTACGGATGGAATTGTTTTGGATTGATAGTCGAGGCGTTTGGAAAGGTGAAATTGGTCTATTGAAAGTAAAATTGGCTTATGAAAAGCGATATTATCGTGGAAGCTCGAACTGGAGGCAGGCCACAAACTAAACATAAGCTGAGTAAAAAAGCTAATAACACATTAGATGCTCCCAAAGAAGTAAATTTGCGCTGTTTAAGCTGTCTTATTCCTTGCACAGCAATTTAGATCCATTTTTTTGAGTTAATTGTAGGCAGGTACAGTGCTGACCAGAACTCTGAATTGTTCACTCAACGGAATGTTTCTCTGAAAAGCCGGAGCACTATGAAAGAATGGTATGAATAGTACATTAAACTACAGTTTTTGAAAGATTTTCTTCCTTTATGTCCTTCATTTTATAAGGGCTTTTGAAGATGTCTTTCAACGGCAGAATTTTAGATTCAAGCAAATAAAAATTGCTTGATTCAAACAATATTTATTCAAATGACTATCTGGGCCAGTTTGGCAGCAGTTCATGGGGTCAACCCAATCTTTTAGTTCAGCTTCGATCATTTTGGGTTATATCTCATGAATGGCTCCACCAATATAGTGCTTCAAGCAACGTCTTTAATGTCTTGTCTGATTTTGGGGGTTGTCAGCCTTTTAGCAGCGTCACCTGCCTCTTTTTCGAAGAAAAATGGACAAATCACACTAGAGATGTCCAAAAAGAAAAAGAATCACCAAGATAGAATAGACAATTTTTCAAGCAAATTCAACACTAGCTTCAGGTAGTATATAGCCTTCAATTTCTGAGTCAATTGAACTTAGCACGTTAAGAATCCGAGATGTTCGTGCATAATTCACCTAAGGCTAGTGTGGTTAATGTCAAGTTGCTAGGGCTGCTGGGGGGTTAGTATGCAAGGATTAATTTCGAACAAATGACCAAAAATAATATTGTACAGGCGTATCTATCAGCTCCAAACTTCGAATTTTTGAAGTAATTTGACGGTTGTGAATTTTCATTTTTCACGGCTACTCTGGTTATGAAAAACAAGAAAATCAATGAGTTTATTCAGAAAATAATACTTAATCAGTATCACAGGTTACTGGCTTAAGTCTTTTGTTTTCAATTTTGGTACTGGCTCGAAGATTTTGGCTGAGTTTAATTTTCTTAGCTGTCTAAGACCGATAGACACTGAAGAGAGCAGATTGCTCTCGAAATATCGATATCTGGGAAGAAATAATCTAGATGAAAATATGGTCTTTAAATTAAAAGCATGTGTTTGAAAGGTAGAAATACTGGACCATATTAAACCAATATGTATAATATTAAATCAATCGACAGCTCTGCTTACTAAGGCGCCAGTCCGAAGTAGTGATTTACTACCCGCGGGTTTGAATCTCGCCGTATGCTCATGGTTGTATTTATTTGTCTTGGGTTTTATTAAGAGCCGGCGACTGGACATACTACCAGTACTCCACTAATTAAGTGTCACATAATAAGTATCACAGCGGTGACTGGGCATAAGAAGAGCGCTGCTGAAAAAATAAGAATTAAGTGTGGCACTTAGAGAATAATGGAATTAACTGAAATTGGTTTCTTCCATGTGTCTCCGTAGTACTATAACTAAGCATACGCTCCAAAGGGTAATTTCCTGAGTTTGGGTATTATCACAGAAAAAAAACTTATGTAGAGACATATATAACATTAAATTTTTATGGAGTCTTACGATAACATCTGAGAAATCAAACAAGCAAACAAAGTTATCACAAATAGACCACTTAGCATCCAATTTATCAGCAATGCTACATCAACTATTCAGATCAACTTGTCAATCAAAATCCTTAAATTATTCATTGTTAGCTTCATTGTTTGGGAAAACTAGAAAAAAAACAAGGCTTCTTGTCTACCATCTATCGACCTGATCGTCAAATTTCATTCGATTTTCAGACATCTTTTGTTTGCCCTGAAAGTTGCAACGAAAGTTCATATGCGAACATAACTAACTCCAAGGACGTTGACCAGCGATCGTCGTTAAAAAAAATCCCAAGCCTAGAGGGCAAATCGAATTCTATTCAAGATTTTACGTTGTAGATTGGTTTTTTTCATCAACTTTCATCTCCTCCCCCCACACACAAATTGAATCCAGGGAACTCCTCCTTTTCAACATTTTGCAATAGTACTTTTATTGTTGCCGTACCTGGTGCCAAAACTTCGCGGCAAGAAGTCTTTATCATTGCCGACAATTCAATTTCTAGCCGCTATTGATTGAATAATTGACTATTTTAATAGTTTTCTCATTTTAATTAAATCAATCGAATTAAACTCTCCAAAAATAGCAACAAAAAAATTGCCAGCAGAGGTAAACGTCTGAAATAGATTTCCATTTCAATGTTTCATACGGTGCCAATTGTGTTTGCGATGAAATGACGTATGGTGTTTTTGTGATTTACTCGGCTCTGCTAGTTGTTTTTGGTTGTTTTTGCATAGCAGCAAACAAATGGTTTATGATTGTATTTGAATTGAGTGCCAAAAGTGATGATGACTGGTAAACATGATGTTATTCGATGAATTGGGATACATTTCGATTGTCGGGGCTTGCATTGGAGGATCTAAAATAGTTTTGGCAATTTATCGATAGGCTAAAGATTGGTCTGAACCCGAAACACTTGGCCTGGTGTGGGTAATGGTTGATTGAATTACATGAGAAGCGATCGAATAATGGACGAGCAACGGAAAAATGAAACAAGTCAATGGACCCACATGCTGCGAGATGGTCCGATCAATAATACGGACCATTATTGGTTATGTGTTATGTGGATGCATAGAGGCTGTTTATTGCGAATAACAGACTAAAGAACAGTTGTATTTAGACGAGTCATTACAATGATTTACTCATAAAGCCACCACAACTTACCAAGCTCAGTATAAAGTCATATTACAGGTACTACAAAAACTCTTGCATTCATCCACTGTTCGAAAGAATATCAAATCGAATGACTTGCAGGTTCTCATGCTCACCAGTACACTTACCTATCCAGGGACTATCATCAATTTTCTCGTAAAATTAATTGCATACAACTAGAAGGTCAAACATTGAACTTTCTCTTTTAATTCCCGCAAAACCTCAGGCTAGCCGTCAAATTTGTCTAAAGCATGCGATATTTCCCAGGCTTCACTTTTACTTGTCTATCGGAAAATAAAACCTCTAATCGCGCTTTTTTTTTCTTAATTTAGTTCGTATTACGAGGTCGGTGACTAAATTCACTTTTTCCCCTCTACAAAAAGTACAATTATCTATGAATCACCTGGCTGGGAACAAAGCTTTTATTTTTTCTGCCGAAATTAGAAATGTAGACGGATCGAATGGGAAGTATTGTTGCTTGGCCTATTGTTTTTCTTTTTCAAATAAAAGATTACACGACCTTGTGATGAGATGAGTGTGCTGGAAACTGAAGATACCCTAATAAACTGCTACCGGAATTGTAAATTACTTTTTTTCTTTTTTTCTTTTGGGATAATAAAATTTTTACGAGCAATGAAAAAATAGGGTAAATGAGTGTTTTATGAAAATTGGCGGTAGTTTCAAGCGATATCGGAAGTAAGTATCTTACTTGGGATGTATCTAATTAAAGCCTCAATGCATGCAGTGGTGTAATACGTCAACAATCATGAATATTACTTCGACGTATTATTCTTTTTTTTTATCGGTGGTTTTGATCTGTTTCGCCTATATCTGCATTTTTAAACAAAAAATATATAGCAGCATCCTCACAGAAATTTTTCTTTTGATATCAATTCTATAGCCAACAAATGAGTTGAAGAGATTCTTTAATAAAAGAACTTTTCATAAACAATAACTTTTAAACCGTTCGAAAAATTTCAATCTTCATTTCAATCGGTGTCAAATTTTGCGATGGCTCATCAAAAAATAATAACCAAATTTCAACCGACGACGACCTGGCATCCATGTAAGACACTTTGTTATTTTTACAATCAGCCTGTTCATACGTTTGTTTTCATTTTTCCTCGATACTATTGTGTTGCAGAAAACAAACAAATTACCATTTCTAAAATTTGATCCCGCCAGCATTAAAACTTCACATGTGCCATTCATTTGTATCATTTGTATATTTTTGAAGACTCAGAAAAGAACATGTACAAAAAAGATCTTAAGAAATCGGATTAGAACTTAACAATATGACCGACATTTAGATACAATCTTTTGTTATGAAAAATCATCTGATTAGACACAGAATCGATGACTTTTGGAACGTGAAAGGTGGGTCAATGGGGTATGGAAACAATTTATAATTAAAATTTTGGGATTTTTCTATCTTAAACACTCATCTTTAAAGCATTCGGATTGGATTCGTTATCTTTTCGGATGTTGAAATGCTTGATTTAGTTATTTTTTTTTTGTCGGGCGGATTATGATTTTTTCGGTGAATAAATTAATTTATGGTAATAAAGTCAAGTTTACACTGGTATTGAGGAGCTTGTTTATTATTTCAAATTGAGGGCTTTTGTTGCTTTTACTATTACAACATTTATATTTGCTTTGCAAATTAAGAATTGTGGAACACGTTTATACGGAATAAGTAACTGGATTTTAGTACTTGAACAAGAAGCAAAATATGAATTGGTGAATATTCGAACCAATACATCTGTATACACGTTCAAGTTTGAAACGAAATAATGAAACCAACGGTTTGTAAAATTCCAACTCTCTTTCGAACGATACATTAACACATTTAAAATAACGAAGTACTACGCAATTCGAAACCGAAAAAAGCAAGAAAAAAAATCAAAGGGTCTCTACAAGAACCTTGAGGAAAACTAGCTGAAACTTGTTTTTAGAACTGTTAGATGATCAAAATTAACAATTCAGGGCACGAATGTCTACGATATTCCTAAACAATATTTGGGCCATTCAATATATTGTAGTCTTAGTATTTATTGACTTAAAATTTAGGCTTTTGTTATTAGGCGCCAAGTTCGGTTATTTCGAGCGACAATTGGTAAACAAATTGGAGCTTACTAGGTCGGATTCGAGTCATGGCTGAAGTTAATCGTTGTTGTCGCTTTGAAGGTGGTAAATGCCACATTCGCAATCAATGTACACGAGTGTGAAGTGGTAAGTTCTGCCAGTCACTTTTCTCCTAATTTGACTTAAGTATTCACTCTAAGTTTGATATCTGCCGATACTTTATACACTTGAATGTGCAAGTAAAAAAGGTACTAGGCATTTATAACAATAACTAAGCGTGAATTGAAAGTAGATCTAACCATTCTAGTAGGGTGTAAGATTCAATAGCTCGTGGCTGCTCAGTTCAGAAAGTCCAATAAACTGAAAATTCAACCACATAAGAATTGGCTTCTTTTACATCATATTCAGTGGCTGCATCATTATGCGTCAAAATGACATTCTACAAAATAGCAGACTACCGTCTTAGGGGCTTCATTACTTTTATGACCAAGTCCAGAAATACCAAGAATCAAATACCAGACGAAATTTCTATAGTTGGCCATATGATTTGCATGACATTTGCCACATTTTAAAGGATTTTGATATTCAAAGAATTTATAACATACACGACCAGATGAGTACAAATTTTTTTCTAATATAACAGCAAAAGGCAATGCAAGCTCACTGAAATGTAGATAAACATCTACGCATTGCTTAGATTTAAGTAGCTGTGTTAATCGTCACGAAATAGGAAGAACTTTAAAATAAAAAACATTTGTTATTTAATCCCTTTCGAAGCAGTTTTTTTTTTAAAACAATACACTTAGGTTAGGTAGCTGTCAATCAGGGAAGTCATACCGAAATATACACATAGGCGCACTTGAGGGCCGTTGTAATAACACGGATAAACCTTCGCCAGCTACTATTTGGTTCTTTCAATGAACTGTACAATATCCTTTAGTTCGAGAAGGGATAAACCTGAAAAGAAGAGGGACTCAAAAGAGCCAATTCTCGTCCTCACGAGAGCAACTCACTGGCACATGAGATGCATAATGAACTCTTCTTCATGCTTTGAGCCACAGCCCCGACAGAAACACTTAGACCAAAATTTAGCGGCTAAACTAAAATGAATGGCCTTCAAAGTGCGCAGTGACTCCATCTGAACTTTTTCAATAAATTTAAAGTGGTATTTCACGCTAAGATACTTGAAAAAAGTCATACAGAGCTAAATCGATCGAATAGACTGATTTTCAAGCATAATTTTTGGCTAAAAGATTCCGAATAACCAATCATTATTGTGGTGTACAAATCATGAGATATCCATGATTGCGCTTCCTTTTTTCGAATCTTTTAAATTTAAAAAAACATGTTCAAATTTAAAAAAAATTGACTTTCTGATATTTTAATATATCATTTTCTTACGTCTACGGCAAAAAACAACCAGACCACAGTCATAGCATGCAGTTTTTCAAGACAACTCCACATAATTTTTCTTTGCCATCATGCTCACACCATTCGATTAATGGAAAGTACGAAGGTGTGTTTGTGCAGTAGACGATGGTCATTATAAGGTTTCTTCTGTTCTCGATTTCTTCAAGACCAGCTGCATCGACGAGAGGGCATAAGCGAGTATACTGAATGGCTAGATGTGGTTGTTTGTTTTAATAAACGCGTACTAGAAATTGAAACTATAATCATATTTCATTTGCAGTAACACTCAAGATATTGGCAATGACCGTAATTGAATTTGAAATAGTTTATGATAAAAACAAAAAAGAGATCAAGTAAATAAAGGTTCTGTCTGATGAGTTAAATAGCAAGTCCATATAGATTGAAATTAAGATCTTGCTGATTTTTTCATCAAATGAAGAGAACTCTGAAAATTATGATTTCGTGCATCTATTACGCCTTTTGAACGGAAAATTCCAGAGTTTGATCTTGTTTTATCTTATCAAGAGCTATGTTGTTTGACAAATACACAAAATCAATTTCGAAAATCATCACAGAATTATCTATATCAAAACATCTTTTCTTTCACTATTCACTTGACTTACACACCACCGTATAACTCATTCATCATATCATTTTCAAATCTAAACCATATCCAATCTTAAATTACATGGCACCAACAGCTCAAGCTTCCTTTGATGACTCTCGGTATCATTCTTTTTCTCTCCCTGATGATCACGGTCAAGTGAGCTCATGAAAGGAAACTCCATAATTTCATTTCAGTTTTTATTGACTTGACGCCGCATCTCACACATTATATGTCTTACACCACTTTTGTGCAACACAGTTCAATTGCACGTTTTCCATTGTTCACGGAAAAGCACGAAGAAAAACAAATAGTCTTCACTTTCCATCCTAGACTGGATGACTTGAAGGTTGGTTCTATGTACGTCGCGGCCCTCTGGAAATGCTTTATAATAATCATCAAAGCACATGTTTCAACTCTTGTGCACGTCAATATTCGTCATGCCGATGAAGATGATGATGATGACTGATGAGATGGTATCTTTATTCATTTTCTGGATTAGTCAACACGCTTTTACATGTTATGGTGAATTCTTAAAAAAATGTTGACTGTGCATGCCTAGGTCCGATAAAATGGACTTACATTGTCGTCAACACTGCGGCTACACCATCAACACCACCGCCGTGATGTTCGCAACATTGTTTCATGCACATCGAAATGATAGCCAAGAAACAATTACAAGCAATCATTGCACGTTTCGTTGTTGTTTTGAGTTCTTCCGTTCGCTTAAGTCTACAGAAGAAGAAAGTTTTGGCTGACCCTGTTCGGAAAACAACAATCATTTTTTCGCTTTTTCTAATAAAATGTTATACTATTCCGGTTCGTTGTCGATGTACATTTTTGAAACATTATTATTTTGATGTAGTCGTGTTTATTTGTACTCCAGGTTTTATATTCTTACTGTTTCATTTTCGTTTTGTTGCTGGGAATATGTGGAATTTTATAGGCGGCCTTGGTTAGAAGGAGCTTTATTCATTATTAGTTGTATGACTCACAGACGCATTTAAAGTATTTTGACCTTATTTTAGCATAGTGAATTTTTCAATTGAAATACTAGAAATTTAAGTGAAAGTTTGCTTTAAAAAAAATAGTAGACAGGCATAAATTTAAGAGTTTTCAAAAACATCAGGTTTGTTGGAGGTGAACTGGATTTAAGTGAAAAGAACTGGTTGAAACAGTGAATTAAGGTCATTAGGGGAGTTTGTTTTCGTTTATCAAGTTTAAGAGAATTCGAGCTTTGGTACCAAGGGTCACTTGAAAAATGAGCTATATGATGAAGTACAACAACACTAACAGTGTTTGTATAGTAGGAAGCAGTTAGATCGACACAAAATTTAAAATGTACCATCAATAAAAAATATCTAGAGATACTGAAGAATATGGCCGATTAAATGAAACTTGATTAGCCAAATAAGTTGGCTTTAGTGCTTGTGATTCACGGTTCAAATTTAGCGATGGTCACACACCGGGACTTTGAACTAATCTACCTCTAGCTCTACTAATAAATTAATAGATACTTGAGCTAATTTAGAGATAAAATGAATCATTGAACTCACACTAAACACTAGAACAAATTGACTGTGAATGAAATATTTTACTAACTTTAGTCCTTAGACATGATATTTCTGCAAAAATGCATACACACTCTTGTTAAACAGACTGATTTTTTTATTGAGCAACCTGTATAGTGCTGGTTTGTACCTGATACAAGTCAATGATTCTTGCCCAAATAGAAGCTGTCTTCTAAAAAAATACCACCATGCAGACAACTTTTTCATTGTTGAAAGAGCTAGAGTGATAAGGTCTCTTCAGGGGAATAATTTTGTTTTCGAAAATATCAAGCATCTGTCACTACTGACAGTATGCTTTTCATAACAATTACAACATTTTTGTACTTTAGACTTACATTTATTAATGTAAAGATCAATGTTTCTTTTAGAAGCTAGGTATATTTTAATTTCTTGACACATATCGATATTTTGAGGGTAATTTGTCCTATTGCTCAGTGACTGTCGGTGTCGAATGCATTAAGTATGCTGTTCAGCAAACCAAGTTACTGGCTGAAGTCTTTCGTTTTGAATTTTGATATTTACTCAAAGCTATTGTTTGAGTTGAATTTTCGTAGCTTTCTGAGACCAGTTGACACTGAGGAAAAAAGGAGAAAGGTGGCTTCTAAAGAGAAAATTGATTTTAAACTAAAATACTTTTTGAAAGTTGGAATACGTTGGATCACTTTTAAAAAAAAAATCCTTTTTTTGTATTTTTTCTGCATTTTGGTATCGATTTGGTATCTGTTTTGGTATATTTTAATTAGTTAATCGTGCATTATTTGTCAATGACAATATGTGGTTCGCCACATTTCTTACATTTATCTCTTCGAGCATCGATAACAGCTTGGAAAGAAAGTACTTACAGTCGTTTGTTGGACTATAATGGAGGATTGTGCATCATCTGCATATGACAGTTTGGATTTTTTTACAGTTGTCGCATTTATTTTATTCTTATGCTCATTGCGCTAATCAATATTTTCACGGACAATTTTGGCATTCTGAACAGAGAATTAGATCAGGAATTTGAAAGTTTGAAGAATGATTTTGATTGTATTTGAACGAAATTAAGTTTCCAAAATTTATTTAAAAAGTTTTTTTTATGGAAGACGTTTAACACAAAAATACTATTTTTATACTAATTAATATACTAATTAATTAATATAATTATGGCTTGAGTAGCCTAGTGGGTAGAGCACTAGCTTCTTGCGTGTGGGGTTCCTGGTTCGAATCCAGGTTCGGACGAGGGTCCGCGCACCAAGCTTTGAGTTCACCTAGCTCTGATTAGGTACCTGATTTAAATCAGGGGTAAAGTGAGTCGTGGAACTAATCACTCCACACTCGTATCCACATTGATTAAAAAATTGTAATGAAGCTTTCTACCAGCTTCAACCCCTAGACCCGTACAAGGGTTGTCGTGGGATTGCTTTACTTTTGCTTTACTTTAATATCGAAATTTGAACTAAGGAAATTTAGAACTCTGCAGCATCTGTATTTTATCAAATTTGTTGATAAATTCTATAAATTTGAAGGACCAAGACCCTAAAATTTTAGAAACAGAAGCTTTGCATTCTTTTCCAATCCAAAACTAATACAAAGCATTTATAATTAATCTCAATTACATATGACTGAGTGTGCCAGTCACTTAGCCAGGGTCACCCAACCATATATTGTGATCTAAAAAGTTTTTCAACTCCATTCAGAGCACATTCCATCCATACTTCTTTGCAATCGTTCCTTCCATTAAAAATACTGATTCAAAAGAACCGAACACATAGCCCATCAATCGATCATCACACCGCTAATAACCAAAGCGGAAGTGATTAAGCTGCACATAACATTTTTCAATACCTATTATTCAACACCAGTAGTTTCTGGCTGCTACATATTTTGCTCGTTCAAAAGCAACACACTACCAGCAGCTCCAACAACTTACAACAAGCAATGCTTTTTTCGCAAGAATGTTACAAACCACGATCGTGCGTAGTTATCACACTATGCCTAAACAGCCCATCATCCTCCATCGATGATCTCGACCCTGGCTTTGGTGGTACTTCAGCTATTCAGATCACTATCGCGTACACGTACTCGCGCGTATCCAAAAAGATTACATTGACGTACGTACTACACGCACTTGAATCGAAGGGAAAAAATTGTATCTTTCATATTTTCAGTGAGTAGCTTATGAGCTAATTATCTTGTCGATCGAATGATGGCGGAAGAATTACATTGTGTATTAGAAGATCGTTTGATCGTCGGAGTCATACAGGGGCCAATGTCTTGATTATTCGCTGAGAGCCCATACATGTGAGACAATCATCTATAAATCTGCCGATTGCATCACAATACGCATTGAAGACAGAGTGAGAGCAAAAAAAAACTCAAAGCCGATGATAGAAGAAATTTAAAACAATTATCCGTTTCTGACTGAAGATGCTGTAATGCGTGGATTATTATCGCAACAGGGAAAACAATTACAAAATGCACCTTTTGTGTGTGCACGCTTCGTGCGGATTGTGAACCGAGCGGTGTAATAATTGCCCGATAGAGATGTGCACGCATCGCTGCAATAATGATCGATATAATAGGCAATACAAAGTGCATCGTGATAAGCTTCCACCTAGGCGCGATTCTTGTCTTTGGTGGTGTAGAGCGCGATCGTGGCACTAAGGCCAATACGTTCCGGCCGCATTTCCTTAGCTCACAGCATGTGGTCCATTTGAATTGCACTATGAAAAAACCTATGGACGAGTGTGCGGAAAAACATGAAAATCCAACAAGAAAACGGCTTCGTGTCAATTGCAAAAAAAAAAAAAGATATTCAGTATCTGGTGTATGCGCCTGTGTGTATTTGATGCGATTTTCTATTGATTTGTAGGTAGCTATTCTGGATTTCTTGGATGTTCTTGGATGTTCCGAGTGCTGTAGCCGATGATGTTCTTGGTGGTTCGAAAGAAAGCTTGGTCGACTGGTTAGTAGTTAGCGCTGCAATTGAACATATACAGCAGCCACTGGCTGTTTTGTAACACCTCTACAGTGTAGCATGCCAAGCGAGTTGGTTCTTGGTTCTCGAAGAATTACTGTTGCGCTGTACCTAATTAATCTTAATATTAGCTCGAAACTATACGATCAGTTATGTGAAAAGGACCGCTACATTGAGAGACTGAAGCATTAGGGATGATGGTTGGGAATCAGAAAGGTGCGTGGTGGAGAATCTGGTTGATTCTGCGAGCTAGCAAATTTTATTGATATTATGTGGCATTAGAAGCTTTCAAAAGTTGGATTTTAAATAATTTGATGATTTTCGGCATTCTGGCATAAATCATTCAATGGTATATCATCCCTCAACTCCAGCGCATTATGCACTTACTAAATACTATAATTGAACAATTTAGCGATAAAACATTACTGCACACTCATTATCCTGAGCCCCCATTGCAGCAACTCCCCATCAAACAACCTCTTTTGTACAATACAACACACTAACTATTGGTTTGTCTAACTTCTTGGCCACATTAAAACTCGCCAACGAAGAAGAGGCGTGATTGAAAATAACCAGGTACATACCCTTATTATAAGCCTGAAACGCATCCACATCGAACGAAAATATTCCGACATTGGTGTCGTTAGTCAGGCTAAAGATAGTCAGCAACAAAGCATAGATGCATAGTAGGCAAACGATTCAATGCACATTTCATTCTATTCCGTATGAGTCTTGTCTTGCGATGGAATGAAGAAGTTGTCTAACGGTGCGGCCTGACGATACATCTATAATCAAAAGGTAATTATTTTCTTAGGCTGCCAGTGCCGGACCCGGAGGAGTTCTCCAGCCATCCACCGAGCCATCTAACCAGCCTGGTTGTCTGCTAGCCTTCTATCTATCTATCCATCCGTCCAACCGCACACAATCCATCCATCACTTGTTTGATGTAATGGTACAACAATAGCAACGGTAGCATACAGATCAATAACATGCATTAATTAGAGCATCATTGTCATCGCCCAGGCGAATTCACTTCGTTCTCAGCACTAATCTACACCTGTACGAGCATAAGTCCGGGTCGATTCGAACGGAGCTGTCTCAGAAACGGGAGCAACTTCGAAACGGACGAATTATACCGTTCATGTCTCAATCAGTAAAAAGATACATTAATTCATGGCAGATTCGGATATGCGGAACAAGCATGCAGGTCGCTTAAGTATCTGATGGATCTAAACAATGACCAGTCGTTGCATTGAATTCTCGAAAAAAATATACCAGGTTGACATGTTTATGAAGATACGTTGGCCAGTAAAGTTTAGAGACCGATGTATCTTTCATTCGCGTTTTAATGGCTTTTGTTTAGCGGTTAATTTTAATTGTCACTACAACTTAGCCAGTACGTCGGTATCACGTATTCGGAGGACTTATTTAATTAAACTTTCTACCAACCAGTTGTACAGACCGAAAGATCTGTCAAAACTCATAAGATACTAAAATACGTCTAGACTGATAGATTTCTGCTGAGGAATTGTATATCGTTTTGACAGTTGAAAATTATATGTTGTCTCATTGGTTCGAGAATGAATCGGCTGCGATGGATGGATGGATGGAATGTTGTGCCGTGTGACGATATAATGACGACAAATCAACATTTCGATGGAGATGATGACGACCAAGACGACGAATTAATTAGTCGGTTTAGTCTGGGCCGTACGGTGTTTGGAGTGAGTGGACTGGATAGAACTGTTGCTACTTCTTGTGAAAATTAGGTTATCGATATGTTGTGGAATTTGTGAATTGTCGAGATCATGATGATGATGATGACGATGATAGTCGTGTTGGTAACAAGTACTGTTGCATGGATTATGTATTAGCATTTTGAGGAAGTTCATGTGTTTGAATGTTGTGATTCAGATTGTAATTATGATAACGGGATTTAATTTGATGATATTAGAGAAGAGAACATAATTAAATTTCATGATTTGGATAGAAAAGATTGTTTTTGGTAGTATTATGTTGAGTAAATAAGATTAGGAGCATATTTTTGAGCATCAGGATTTTTTCAAATTGAGGTTTTTATGAGTTACATTTGAACAGAGGTTAATTTCTTGAAAAATTATGTGTCCATTTTATAGAATTTGTTGTTTTCAGCAAATTGTGAGAAGTAATATAGCCATTTCTGAAACCATTATGAATTATTCACTATTTTTTATTAGTTTCCATTTGAAAAGAGCTATGTGGAAAATAATTTTTTTTTTTCTTTTAGTTCGAACTTTTAAAATTTACTATCATTATTAAGGCTTGAAAAATTTATCATAAGTAATAAAGATTCTAAAATGTATTGTCATTATTTGAGCCACTGAAACATTCACCTACAATTAGGATTCATATTATTTTGAATATTTTGACAATACCACTTATAAAAATTTTCAAATTTTTGAAAACCTACTTTTTTAACGCTTAAGAAAAAAAATTATAGACATAACATTCAGAAAATTGGGATGGATATCTATTGAGCGAACTGATAGAGCACTTTGCTGATGCACTCATGATTTGAGACATTACCACAGGAAAAAATCACACGGGATCATATTCAGAGAGGATACTGTTCACAGTGAACGAGCGACCGGTTCACAATAGCAGCTCGATATAAAAGTTAAGCATCACTATCTTTTTTTTTAATAACAAATAGGGACCCCACACACCAAAATCACCTTTGGTAGACAAGTTGGTAACCAGAATGTAGAGTGATTACTGGTAGCGCTCACGAAGCTTAGGGTCTACCAAATGATCTAAGTTATGTTTGTCAACCATCTCCGATCAATGAAAGTGATATGTACCGTTGTATATCAAGAAGTTGTTAGATTGCTTTAAAGAATGGCACGACATCAAACTATAAGAATTTTATAATCCTTCTAATGCAACTATCATTATGTAGAGATGGATGAAATACTCGTGCCGAATTCTGCAGATACTTTGAGCGAAGAACGAAAAACACAAGATCACAGCAGGCACAGCTATTTTTAACGTCTGTGTACATCTGTAACGTCTACTTTGCAATTTATTTTTAATGTTTGGGAATAAACAGATATTATTGGGTGCCAAATTATGAATATACGGCGGATTACCAATCAATTCAATATTTTGAATACTCAAAAGTAAATTGTTTGAAGCGATGTGTGCGAGCAGCTCGCATTGTCGTAGTGGAGAAGGATATTTCCACAACTGGTTTTCCTCATTTCTCCGAACACTTCTGGCAAACAAATGGTGATATACCAGTCCAAATTGGCCGTCTTACGTTACTCTAATCGAACAGTGGTGGTATGGTAGTGCGGTTTTTCTGAAGAAGAGCTGGCAGTTTGCTTCGAAAAAGTTTTGTTGGATTTGGCATGTCTTGAAAGATTCATGCAGTCGACTGCTTAATACGAGCTCATACGCTTAGATCTAAGATTCGTTACTTGCCACGATGTGACACACGTTTTTTGAAGCAGCTATAGATACGAGTCTGTTTTGGAGCGATTATCAAACACTGCAGAATCCAACGCGCACAGACCTTTCTGACGGCCAAATATTCACGTAATATTGAAAGTATGCTGGTGTGACTAATGCTGAAGGATGCTTTAATTTCAGAATAAGTCACATGATGATTTACACTGACATCTATACTCTAAATATTAATGTAGCAGCCTGCAATACGTTCTCCACCCTATAGCCCTTTTAATATCACAATAACACTTACGATAATTGCTACCTTTGGCAGTCCAACAACACCTTGTTCCGTACAGTCTAGTAATCAAATCACCACACATAGAAAACCATATCATTCCTATTATTTCAAGCACCTATAATTCAACATAAAAAACCCAACTTCATTACATCTTCACAGTGTTTACTTCTACTTCTCGAAAACGTTCTATAATTAATTATAATTAAATAATGATATCAAGTTTGCCGGATTGCTTCAAGCAACGAAGACACAGTTCCTTGAAACTAGATATGAGACAAGGTCCTATCTCCTAGCGCATCTGGACGATGAAATGCAACATTGATTGCGAAATAAAAATCAAGCAAATCTATAAATCACTTGGTTGCATCACCACATACATAGATACATATATAGTTCAGACATAGCTAGCATACGCGTTAGTCTCAGAATCGGTAGAAACCAACACACGCAGCACTTCTTCTATACCATCGTTCCTCTCAAGTATGGACTCTACCTAGAATTAATGATGAAACACTCGGATAATAACACCACATCTATCTGTTTTCTGTCGCATGATCGTAATCATAATCAAATCGATCATGCATTTTTTGCAGGAAAAAAATTAAATTTATTTACTCCGAACAGTTTGTGCTGGAACCTGGAATTGATGTTACGCCACATTTTATGACAAAATTGGCATGTGGGTTCATGCAACTGGATAGTCGATGTGGTGCAATTTCAATTGAAACGTAAAAGATTTATTACTGAGCAGTGATATATGTGTTAGTAAATTAAAATGTTGAATATGTAATTTAGGATTGATTTTTTATCATTTTCAAGAGTAATTGCAGTTGGAGTAAGGTTATAGAGACCTTAGAAATGATGATATAGGGTTATAAGGACCAATTTTCGACTAAAAGATGGTTTTATCTGATAGGAAAAACATGTTTATAATTACGTTTTGATGCGAAAATTGCAGTGTTTATCATCCAATACTTTAAACTGAACAAAAGTGATCCGCACGAAGATACTTTATTTAAAAACAATTAGATTCTTTAATGCACTTTGTCCACCGTGCATCTTAGTTGCATCGAAAAGAATACATATTTTTAGGTAATCAAAATTACTTTCCACCCTAATTCCTATTGCAGCGAGTATTTTCTAAAACATGTGCAAGCAATGTTTTCAATAACAGCCATTCATAGAATTCTACGATTATATATCAAACGGAAATAATTGCCTAGATCATCCTAATGAATCTGACACAGTTTTTGTCAGAATAGGAACTCTATGAATTTTATATCGGTCCGGCATAATTTTAGTCACAACAGGAACCTCGCCAACTTAACTAACATCCATTCAATGTTCGCTATTCAAAGCACTAATACACAAGACAACCAAGATAGCAAAAACCATTTCAATTCCTAAAATTAGATGACACGTAATTCATCCATTCATAGCCTCATGTCTGTCACAGTGCGAACTAACAAACACAATAAGCTCGATTTTGTACAAAAAAAATTCTTACAATAGAATACAAACTAGAAAAAATCTATGTCAGTGCTACTTGATTCCGAAAATGGATTTTAAGCTTCACTGATCGCTGGTACAACCTCTTAAATAGAAACGTAACAATAAAAACATCATCCAAACTATACTTTTCAAACTGTTATTGTTTCTTAAACAAAACAAACCCGCGAAAAAAAACTCCAAGCCACCGAAAGCATCATAATTTTACATTTTTTCCCCGTCCAACCATAAGATCATTAGTCAAGTTAACGGTAGAGCCAGCGAAAAGGAACCTGTACTATGTATGACCTACAATATACTGAAAAAAAAATAAGTACATACCAAAACGTAATTAATGACTTTCCAATAATAGTTATTCTTCTTATCAAAGACCAAGAACATGTTGTTCATTTGCTGCCTACAACCAGACCCTTTCAAAACATTATCAGGCATGAAAGGTGCAAAGCTGATTTTCATTATTCGCTTTCGTCTAGAACAGCCTCAGAAGCCTGTAACTTTTCAAGCGACTATTTATTTAGCACGCCAATCCGCAATCTAATAAACAGTTGATTATCTTCGAATTGAACCAACCATCCGCCTGCGCTCGGCCGAAGCACTGAGAAATTTTAGACAGTTAGTACATGTGCTTACAATTTCTTTGGCATTTCGATTAGAGGCAGTTAGTGAAGCTACGGTTGAGACGTCAGTTTGGAACAGAGTCCAGTGTTTTTTTCTGGTCTTCCCAAACAGGTAATCAAACGGTCTTCAAAAGTGAAGTGATGAACACCACCTTCAAATATTTTCCCATTAATTATTTGTCATTTCAATCAATATTCGAGTATGAAAATTCCAGACTTCAAACGAAAAGCCAATCGATTTCTGGAGCAATAAAAACGGACTATTTCTAATCGTGCTATCGCATAAACAATGGGGAGTCTATTCGGATATCATCAAAACTTATGGACAAAATGAACTGCTTCTATTTTAATTTGGCGCCGCTGTACGCATGGAGCAACAAAGGCCTGAAAATCTGAGCATGCCAGGAGGCTTATTAATAGAAGGCCCGTAACTGTGATTATACTCTCGGAATTTTTTTCTCAGATTCCTCGGAAATTATTTTCAAATTGAGCCCTAATTTCACGTAGTGCAACGATTATTTTCCTATTTAAATCGCTGATCGAATCTCATTCATCAAACAACTTTGACACAAAGCCATCTTAACAGCCTGCACGTGGACTACATGTGCTTCAGATCGTTTCTATCCAATAAGAATGTACCAACACTGAACGTAGCAATATAACTGTTATTACCATAAGAACTACCTAATGTTGTTATAATGAAATCTGATCGTAAGCATAGTGATCATTACCGAGCGACTTGATGCCTCCAACAACAACATGACCACAACTTTACTCACGGCAGCCAACAATTCGCTTGTCAAATTTTTTTGGACCCTCTTAAATTGCTGAGAAAAACAAGAAGCAAACAATCATCATGAGCAGTGACCGGACAATGTTTGCTTCGCCGCCTGTCTGCACTAATAGAGAAACCAGTAAGATTTCAATATTTCGGGCCTGCGAGAAAATCAGCAACAGTTTTCGGTAGTGGACATGAATTGAATTCCTCAAATCTACTTGTCATCGATTTGATATACTATGACTGTTGTTTTCGTGCTTTTGTTTGGTTTTCGACTAATAAGACTCCACAAAACCTGGAAATGTCTAACTGTTCTGACAAGCTTCAGTTAGTAGAGCTGGCTTGGTAATGCAACATGTGGTAGTACGACAAACAATACCGGATGAGAATCCGAAGAAAAAAATACAGACATGTCACCCTGAAACGCACTACTGGTCATTTTTCGACTTGGAAATTTATGAGGAATCACGAAAGACTTCCAAAACTGTTGGGAGACCTCAGCGCCCAACTAAAAATTATTTCGGCGAAAATGCTTACCAGTTCTTATCTCTAGATTTATCTATAGAATAAATATCACTCGGGTGTATTTTTTTTTTTTAATTATTACGGTACCGATTAGACCCAGAATTTTGTTGTTTTCTGCGGAACTGTATTGTGCATGTTATTCTTCAACGGAGATGGATAATTTGAAAACGATTTTCTGATCCCACAGCCCATCGACTGCAGCGCCTCTGCATTGTACAATACAATTACTATCTAAAAATAGCCCCATGCATGAGAGTAAATATTCAATGCAGAGATAAATACTTTGTAATCATTTTTGGGACCATTTATGGTAATAACCAGTAAGCTGAAGAAGTTACCGAGCTTGTAAAGTTGAAAGGAGAGAATCTCCGTCTGTTTCTTTTCACTGGAAATGAATTTCACGGAGTAATTGCAGTGCATAATGAGAACTTGCAACTGAACTATTGTTCGGGTGCGAGAAATGAAAATGAAATTGATGTAACAGTATGGATTGAGATAGGTATTTTTTTTTTTTGGCAGGAAGAAATCAGTTATTTTTGTTAATTTGTTTGAATGAACGAACGCAATCAGGGCTTAACCAGTAGTTGGTAGTAAATGTGGCAGTTAATCGATGTTGTACCGAACAAAGTGTAGAGTGTTTGTAGAAATGAATGGACCTTCAATGGATAATAGACTATGCATAGTGTACAGATGGATGAAAGATACGGAATAAATAACTGAAAAAATGATTAGTAATTTCGTGCTACTGGAGAGTTTCGTGGAATATTTGTGATCTAATTCGTCATGCTTTTTTATTTGTAAATAGAGATTTTTTTTCAAAACTGTGGAAAATTAGTAAGGTTTTTAAATACACCATATTTGTTTACAATACTAAACAAAGAATCTGGAAATTTTCTAGAGAAAATAAGGCAGGTAAGCCTTTAGACACTATTCGCCATGAAAGACTTCTAGGCACTAGTCCATACGGAACTTTTTCGAATATTAGTCCTCAAGTGTTGACTCCGCTGTAGATTATGCCTTCAATAATGACCAATGAATCTAGATTGACGAGACTTTTTAAATCCGAAGACAGATTCGAAGACAGTATCAGTCAATTTCGTTTCAGCACCGCTGTTTGGAACTCTTCTGAAAAATAGCTTGACAAAATTTTGAAGGGCTTCAATTTAAGGAACACAGGTGCTTGACTAGCCAGGCGGATAAAGCACTGATTGATATCGAGAGTAAAGTGAAGCATGATGTTTCTTCATTCTCATTATTCTCGTAAAATGTCGATTAGGAAAACGAAGTCTCTACTAACGTGCCTCTGCAAGACTCCAGATGAATTGTAGTGCGAAAACTTTGCTTTTTACCAGCACTGCGTAGATAAACGGGCAACTGAGGTGCATAAAATCATTCATCAATCATCTGTGTTTAGAAACCACATTGGTGCAAAAACCTGTTGAAGGAAGCCAGGATCATACTCCTATTGAAGTGTCGATGATGATGATGATGAACCCTAATCGCTGAGCTTTAACGAAAAGTCTACTATCAAGAAACTCGTGTCGCTTAGTGGAATAAAAACTGGCTCTTAGCGTTTAGGTTCTCTAATACGAAACCAGATCCAAACGAGATAAAGGGCATCGAGTTTTGAGTGGAACTAGCTCTGATTAGATACCAGAGTAAAATTAGCGGCAAAGAGAGGCGTGAAATTAATATTTACACAACAATCACAAAATCAGTTTCACTCCTCAAGCCCTTAAATGGGTTGTAGCGGCACAACTAAGCTTTGCTTTTTGCCATCACTATTTCTACAAAGCTTTCGTCGTCAAAAGAAATCAAAGCAATGATACGGAAGCTTAAACAAAGTTCCCAGGGGCCATGCTATCAAAAGCTTAATCTCAAAATATTTTTTTATAATTTCTAAACAATAAAAAAAATTAACACCATTGCATGCAAATTTACTAGTAATTTGTGTATGAAGCTAAGCTACTTTCCAGATAGCTAGAAAATGGACAAATGACACGTATTTCACTGCGAAACATGGTTATCGACCAGAATTTATTTTGAAAGATTGGTCTCCTCAGAGTCCCGAAAATGTGTGAAAATTTTTCAGTTTAGTACTCGCTCAATTCATTCACGTAGCTATCAAATTTGTAAAGTCACAAAGCCCAGCACTCTCCACCCACTACGGCTTAATAGTGCTGACTTTGAGCTTTGATTAATTTTTCCTTGTGTTAACAACTATTCTATTTAATTGTTTACGAATAAAAACAAAAGAATTTTATAATGTTCCAACACTTTCGTTGTGATTTTGTTTTTTTGGATTGATAACGAGCGAACTTCCTCTTCCAAGTGAACGAGCTCTGTTACTCTTTACTGAGCCGCTCTTTGAGATTCATGAAAAACCTTTTACGGAGCCGCTCTTTCAGAGTCATACAAAATTTATTACTGAGTAGCTCTTTCAGAGACATTCAAAACAGCAAATAGTAATTAGCACTACTCATATTTAGGTTGCAGCCTGAATGTTCATTCTGTTTTGTTTTTGTTGCTGTTCCTTTACTTCCTTTGATTGGATTTAGGCGTGACCGAGACAACGCTTAACGCACAGTACAACCTCACTTGCCCATATATGTATAGTCAGCTCAAAGTAATCAAAAGCTTGTGTTACGGTGGTCTCGTGATGAGTCAGCATCGCACCTAAACTGTGCTACCAATCGCCGCATACAATAATTTTCCAACTCATTGCTTTTAACGCTGTGCTGAGTTTTTTTTCAATGCGAATTTAATGACATCTTGGTGACATGAGACATTGAATGTATTTCCATGGCGCCTGCGCTACCTTGTAATAAGAATTCTGGGCGGGCACGGAATCGGGACAATGCGGTATGTGAGGTATTTCTTTATGATGACTAAGCACTGAGTGGCGAGCGGTTTCGATAGAGTAAAATGTGCTGGTCCATAGGGCACAACTGAGTAAATAGATATTTTTAATTGAATCAAACTTGAGCTACATATCATTAGATTCGAGCCAAAAATCACACATGATATCAGCCTGAACAAGTTTAAGATTGAGTGAACTAATGAAATTATGTGCCTCTAGTAAACAAATTTTATTGACTCCTGACTGTCGGTTTGAAATTTATATATTGAACATACGACAACTTCAATCACAATTTAACTCTTGTACATTACATTTTACGATCGCTTTCTAGCATCAAAATCACATATTAGAAAGTCATAAGCTAACACTTTCAGAGCTTAATTACTTTCACGACAGAATCCGGACAAAACAAGCAGATCAATTATTATGAAATATTCTGCCTCAGCTATTTGTCTTCTTGACAAAATCTCGGTGATTGGCCATATGACTTTCATGACATTTACCACACTTCGTGGAAAATCTAAAATCGATTACTTTTCGTGAAACTTATTTACAAAAACAAAGATTTAAATTGCTCGCAACACAATTGTTCTACAAAACTTTCATTTAAACTACCGCTATTAATTGAAAGTAAATTAATTCAATCTGCATCTAAGTTATTTCCTACAATCTAAATAAAATACACGCTCTATTTATCCATCTTATGCATGCAAATCGTACAATTGACACAAAAACCTCATCATAAAATAAACAATATCCTCTTTACTTAAGTTACCATCACATTCAAAAGCATATCTATCCGAAAATAACTTCAACAAACAATCTTTAATCTAGTTTACTGACCACAGCCACATTATTATCACTTTCCCGAAAACTGACGAATCGAAGCGATTGTTACATCAAAACACCGTTGAAAACCGAAATTCTCTAAATGCATGTATGCTTTGAATGCAATTTTCTGATCAAAAACAAAAACTGCTCAACATGATCTGCTTCTCGCATTTTGCATCTTTTCCATTTGCTAGTCCCCCTTTTTTCGGACCCCTTTCAGCAGCGAACATCAACTCATTTTGTTTATTTCTATCTATTTGCAAAATAGATGGCATTGATTTCAGTTTCGCTGGAAAATTTTCAATCTATTTCAATCAAAGTGTGTTTCCCAAATCCGTCCGAATCGAGCCCGAATAAAAACATGGCAGTCTGGCCACGATCTGATTGCAGAATCACCTCAATTCGAGAACTCACTTTTTCTCAGGTCCGAACAAAACAATTATGCTCCAGATTTGAGAGTTGATGCTGCTGCTGCTGTTGAAAACTCATGTTCCGCTTCAGTAAATAAACGATTGAAGAGAGATTGTGTTCTGTTGCACGAAGAAAATGGGCCTGCTATATATATTGGTCTAGTCTCTATGGTGGAGATAGCTTTCTGATACAAGATATTTTTCGTTTTTCGCGAAATAAAATCAAATTATTATTGTGCTGCTTGATGTTGCAGTTGCTGCTGGTCCAGTCAGTGTTGGTTGTATAGAAATTGTTTGAATAGAAATTGAAACTCTTGGAGTATTCAAGTGTTGAGATATCGCCGTTGTTGAAGAAGTGCTTCTTCTGAAAGGGTTCAAGTATCAAATAGAGGTGTATGTATGTTTGTTGTACCTGCCTAGCAAAGAAATGGAATGGATTCCAAAGAGTTTGTGAAGTTTACAGAGATACGGATAGGGTATTGTTGGGTCTGTTGGATGAGGCCTGCAAGTGGCTCTGCATCTCGTCATTGGCCGGCCTGTTTGTGCAACAATAACGACAATAATTGAATTGTAGAGAGTCAATGATGGCGCGATCACATTTTAAACAACAACCTGTTGCGTAGAGTTATGATTACAATGAATTATGAATTGAATGGATGCATTTTGTGTTTTTGTTGCTCAACAGACGGCGATGAAGATGAAATAGTGGAGGAAGACGGTGGTGAGTCGTATTATAGTCTGGCCTCAAGGCAAGATGAAGGAGATTCTAGCGTACGAGCAGAATGACTTAAAAGTGATGTTATTTTGTTGAATTGAGACAGTCAAACAGTTGTGGTTTTTAGTATTTTGGCAATAAAATTAGAATATTTGATTAGATATTGTCCGACAAAAAGAGGGAATAACTATTAAGTTTTCGTTGAAATTATTGGAATCTAAAAAACTATTTAAATATAATTTTAACTTTCATTTTTAAAATAAACATTAAAGCTCAAAAATCAGTTTTTAAGAATATTAGATTATAAATTAAACAAATGCAGGCAAAGGACCAATCAATAGAGCCTCCAAAACAAACAACTAATCAAAAACTTTGCTGGCCCAGTATACATCTTCATTTCGAATTTCCTAGAGCCTCCTGTTTCAAACAACTAACTATACAATCGAAGGGCATCTTAACTAAGGTTTTATGTTGATAGCTCTAACCAAATGCTGTTTGTGTCACTGTAGTTGTTTCTGATGATGATCGTACCATCGATTGCCACAACAACAAATACAACAGCACCATTCCCATCAGAAATAAATGCATGACTTGTGCAACAACCAAAATATTATTTAATTCTAAGTAGTCTCGTAGTCAAGGTCTAGTTAACCATAGAATCGTTTCATCATACAAAGTCATACAATTGCTGGGTTGTAGTCTGTGGTCAGTGGACAAAAAAACCTGGTTGGCTTTTTATATCGATCGTTTTGATTGTCGATATACGTTGTTGTTTCATTTAACCAAGGCTCATTGAAAGTTGGATAGGATTGTCGATGGAAGCATTCATTGTTTTGCAACAAAAAAGTTCTAGGAGATTTGTTTTCGTGAGCATAGACTTTGTTGTCTGTAATAATCCGCAAAGGATAATACAGAGCATTGTCACAGTTGAACCGAATATGCATTTAAATTATGGTATATCGTGAGTTGCAACAGTGTTGCAACAATGTTGCTCAAAATGATTTATGTTTAAAACATTAATTTTAATTTAATTCAAAACCATTCTCATTTTTCAATTTTCTCTACATTTTTTCCAGATCAGCAAATTATTATCGTGCAACCGGTGCATGCGAACTATCTGAATTGGATCGTATCACATTGGCCGGATCGAGTGCATTTCAACCAAATGATGGTGTTGATTATTTGGAAAACAATTGTGCTGAAGAACCAAATAAATTGTGCGAATTCAAACGTTTATCGGGACGTATTTTGAAAACAGTCGATAGTGTATATCAAGATGTTGCCAGTATCGATGAATGTCGTGATTTATGCTTGAACTCACCATACAGGTAAGTGGTTGTTGTAAGAAGTATTTTTTAAGAAAAAAAAATTAGAAATAAAGAACTATAGAAAATTTGATGAATTCATCGAAGGCGAAAGTTTTCAAAAAGAAAAATTGAAAGCGAAAATAGCTAAGCCACCAGGGAAAAATTAAGAGGTGTTTTTTTTCCAGAAAATGTATAGCATAGAAAGTCTAGCACGCAACTCGAACCCTTGAAAACGACATTAAATTGTAAATATGAAGCAGATATGGCTTCTATTTAGAATTTTTAGTAGAATCAGAAGGGATGCTACCTTGTGTAATTGAATAAATTTTTTTTACAATGCAATAACTTTTTTCGCCTTGGTATAATTTTCCATAGCTTATTGCCAAAATTTATAATAAAAGCATGTCAAATATGGAAGATCACCGTGCAAAAAAATCAATACTCAAATTCGGAAATTTTTTAATATTGGTAGAGCCTCTAGACATAAAATAACACCCACACCAACACTTTTATATTACCCAATATATTAGACAAAATAAGAGAAAATAAGACATATTGATCGTTACAAACATGGCCTTGCTGGCCCCCAGAAACTTTTGGCTGCTCTCCTTCCTCCATCCCAACCGCAGACTTAAGTCATCTCCACAAGATCTTCGTCAGTTAAGAGATCCAAATGCGTCTCCAGCAGCTTATAAACATCATCGCAGGATATTTCCGAGAAACCTTTTCCTCCCAGCAACCAGGCTAGCCTAAATGTCTTGTCCAGTGCGGAGCTGATTATATCGTCTATAGTAAATCCTCTGTAGTCGTGAACAATTTCCGGCTAGATCTTCCTTTATGGTCTGTGTCTTCCTATCATTCACCACGGCCTGAATGATTTTCCGACAGGTCGCGATGGTACACTATGGTCCTTAAAACAGAGAATTACGGCTCAATTTATGGACTGAATCAGCGAACTGGTGTCGTGAGGAAAGAACTCGATCCGCTAACAGTCGTAGGATACTTGAATTGAAGGATAAAGCACTCTTGGAACCAGTGAGATGACAGTTACTTCGTAATTCAGTCCTTGCCGTTCTGCATTCAATGCACTGGCAGCAGATTCTAATATTTATTCTTCAGATCGTTAGAGTTCTGGGTCTTGTAGAAAAGGCCAGGCTTAAACAAAGGTTCCTCAGCATTTCCTTACATAACGATACTCATGTGATCCCTATACGCTTTGAGCGGAATGAAAATCTAGCGGAATGTTTTTCTTGCATCTGTATCTGATACAAAAGACATGGGCTGACTTTTTTGTACTATGTTGCGAGTTACTTTGCATCCTTGTTAAAAGAGACAGTAATCATTGCACGGATGTTCTGTTCATCTTTACAGAAAGAGTGAACGGTCCACTCTTTCAAGTCGTAATGGTGGGCAATCTCAACGATTTTCTTGCCATCTTTGATCATTTTTAAGAGTTTCAGCTTCTCCTTGATGGTAAGCATCTTCCTCCGGCATTTGCTTTCGTTGTCAGAAGGCTTAGAAGAAGAAGCACATTTAGAATCCATCATGGAGCTTAGATAAAAGTTCTCAAAAATCGCAAATGCAAGAGCAAAGATGCTTCCGATTCGTAGCGATATAGAAGCGTGCGTGAAGGAAACGATTTCGTGTGAGGCTGAGTTAATCAGTGGCCAGGATAGAAAGAGGATAGGATAGCCAATTAGGGAACAGCACGCTCTGACTAGCTTGGCTTCAACTCCTCAGTAAATCTATGGTTTCATGGGCTCCTGGCGTCATCCTGCCGGAACTACAAATCATGCGGATTCTAAGGAATAGTCACTGATCATGGACCGGTAGCATTCGCTATTGACTGTTGGCGAGTCACAGAATTAATTTTGCAAAAACTGGAGCAACACTGCCAAAAACATGAAGAACACACCAAAATACAATTTGGATGTGCCAGTTCTGAGCCTCGTCTCGAAACACATTTTTTTTTTCATTGTAAATTTATTCACAACAGTTTTAGTTTTTGTGGTGTAAACATTTCTCTAAGGCATAAAAATGTCTGAGAAGGCTTCAAAAACTTGATGGATTCATTCCGTTCTTTTATTTCATTTGAGTAGCTCCTAAAATCTAAAATCTATCTGCGAGTTCGACCATTCTAAATAATCATGCCAACCCCCATAAAACCAACTGGACAAATGCAGGCAAATTAGTTGCCCCAAGAGTTAGAAAACAAAGCTAATCATTCACTTTAAAATTAAAAAAAAAAATATCTATTAAAAGTATGTTCGGGTTAAAGGTCTTAAAACATCCAAAAACTTTGTGAGTTCGAAAAACCGTTGATCTGCTTTAAATTTTTTTTTGTTTTTGTCAAAAACTACTAAAAGATATCAATGGTTATAAGTCCCTCTCATTTTTACGTCACGAGATGTCTTTGTAGTATGTAGTCTGCATCAGTAGATGGTGTAATGGTTCATTCAACAGCTACCGACACATATCAGCGCACAAAATCATTAAAACAAAACTCTTATGACTCGAGCTCGTAGTAATACTCCGTTATTGCTGATTAACCCAAACAACTTATTTTAACTGCTTCTGATATACATTACCTACTCAACATCAATCACACTGATAGTGAATAATGCAATCTCGCTAAAATCACCATCGAGTGTTCCTACACTCAACCGAAGAATTGCAAGTTTTCTTCAATCTTCGAAGCTATACGTGTTACAAAGCCAGCGAAAGAACTAGAGTGTTCACAACGTTCAGGTACAAAATTTGAATGCACTCCAATTTCGAACCAACTGCTCTAGTTATCGTTGATATTACTAAGTTCGTGGTTGCGGAAAATGAAAATTAATCTATTATCACAGCGGGCAGTCAGCCTACTGGTCGTCGTCATTGATGTCGAGAATTCCGAAGAAATGTTGTAGGAAGCGCACGCAAGAAAATCTTTGGAACTATGTCGATAAGCAATTTTTAGATTTGCGAGTACTTGTCGGAAATGCCGGTAGATAGTCTAGAATCTGGCTATGTGAATGGAGGATAATTAGGCTGTGAGAAGAAATGGTTCGATTTTTTGTGTGAAAGGTGATTTTGTAATGGTATTTAACTGGATATTTTCGCGTGGGTGATACGACGCGATGGGGTGTGGGACTTCTGGGCGATTGCTCAAGGATTTATGGATTTTTAAATGAGAATATACTGAGATATTCAATTAATTTCTTTCAAATTACTTTTTTTTTGCAAACATAGAATACTGGTAATAGCTCAAAAAATATTTAGCATGGATAATAGAATCTCAAACAAAATTTGAACCAATCGACTATTTAAAATCAAAAACTATTCTTGAGTGAAACCAACAACTCATTAAAATTATATTTTTAGATGCCACTCATACGACTACGGTGACACCGGTGACATGGTCTGCCGTCTGAGCCATCACAGCCGTGCTACTTTATCTGACGTACAAGATCCCTACTTAGATGTACCCGAAGCTGCCACTTATGAACTCTCATCATGCTACAACGTTTCAATTGAATGTCGTGCTGGTGACATGGTTGCACGTATCCGCACTTCAAAACTCTTCGATGGAAAAGTATATGCTAAGGGGTCGCCAAAATCATGCTCAGTTGATGTCAAAAGCTCACTGGACTTTGAGCTGCGTATGGGCTATCAAGATTTGGAATGCAATGTACGCCAATCGGGCTCTGGACGTTATATGAATGATGTCGTTATTCAGCATCATGATACAATTGTCACATCATCGGATTTGGGGTTGGCCGTTACTTGCCAATATGACTTGACCAATAAGACTGTGTCGAATGAAGTTGATTTGGGAGTAACCGGAGACATTGAACCAGCTCTATCGGAAGAAGTCATCGTTGACTCACCGAACGTAGTCATGAAGATCACATCACGAGATGGAAACGATATTATGCGATCGGCTGAAGTTGGTGATCCCCTGGCTCTCAAATTCGAAATTTTGGATGAACAGAGTCCCTACGAGATTTTCGTTCGCGAACTTGTTGCTATGGATGGAAGTGACAATGCTGAAATTACCCTTATCGACTCCGACGGTTGTCCAACTGACCACTTCATCATGGGCGCAATCTACAAGAGCACTTCTACCGGCAAAGTTCTTCTGTCCCACTTCGATGCTTTCAAGTTCCCGTCGTCAGAGGTAGTTCAGTTCCGTGCTTTAGTTACACCATGTATGCCAACGTGCGAGCCAGTTCAGTGCGACCAAGAGGATATTACCGGCGAGCTCAAGTCACTCATCTCGTTTGGCAAGAGGAAACGCCGCTCCGTTAACGCCACAGGCAAGTTATTTTGATTGCAATCAACTCTTCTCACCTCCACTAAGTACTACTAATCATAGTCCCCCTATCAAACCAAAAACTAATATTCACCAAGCTCATCAAAAATAACGACCCAGCTCTAATCACATTATTTTATTACCCCCTCCAACAGAATCGATCCGAACACGTCGCGAAACTACCACCAAGCCCAGCCACGAAGACATGCTTTTGGTGCAATCAATTCAAATTACCGATAAATTCGGTTTCGAGAAACAACAAATGGACAAATCGGGCAACATCAACAGCAGCGAAACCGTATTCATGTCAAGCGATGCCCAAGGATTCTGCATTAATGCTATCGGTAAGTACAAATTACTGGTCACGGCGGCTCACCACAAAGTCATGTGAACTTTTTGGTGGACAAGCCAGCTAGACAGTCAGACGAAATCAAATCATACCTTCTTCCAATCACGAGATCGCACTACTCCAACTAATTTTCCATTTTCATCTTGTGCGCATACAGGTCTCATTGTTGCCGGTACCGTCTTCTTATTAGCACAATTAGCCGTTATTGCAATCTGGACATACTTGCATCAGCGCCGTAGGAAACAACGTGCTTTCACTGGCAGCCAAGCCACCACATCGTCATTCGCCTCATCCTCTGTCCCGACGCCTACACTGACAGGAAGCCGAGCCGATTCGCTGTGTAAATTATACGATAGTGGTTTCGCCGGTGGCGGACGAAACGGTCGCCAGTTTTAGTATGCTGACGCCACCATCGAGTCTTGAGTGTAATAGAAGAAGTGGGAAGCAATCCTGTAGTGGTTCTAATTGACTAGCCAAACATTATTTCAACATTTGATTTCCAGTGATTTTTCGAAAACAGTAGAAGATATCTAGCGTAGGTAGACTGATAAATACTTCCTCGATGCGTCTTTTACTCTGCGATTATATTGTTTCGAAGCACCGAAACGCATTTCAGTAGACTTGGTACTTCAAAACGAGCTGTCGCAAATGAATTCCAAACAATCATCATTTACGACTGCCGAAAAAGCATTTATTAGAAGTAATAATGCTAGAAGCAAGTAATTTTATGGAATCATGGATTTTTTTTTTCATGTTCCAACTAAATCACATAGTTTAGGTCTACTTTCGAAAAACCTTTAGTCTTTTAGAATCCAAATTGGCATAGAAAACAAACTAACAAAATGGACATACGAACATTATCATACATCATACGATTCATAATAATCCCCATTAAATAGTTTATTATAAGGTGCCGAAATATCAACTTCTAGCAATAGTAGATTAGCCACTGAACCATAATCATACTCTTAATGCTTCAGCTTCATTTGTCCATTCATTCATTATTCGAAACTTATCAAATGAAGTCTACAGCTTAGCAATGTCACAAAATACTTTACAAGCGAAATCATCGCAAACACCATTTTGGACTCTTGCCAAACTATAAATTCCAGGCCTTTTACAGCAATCAACGAGCTTCACACTTCCTATTTTATTTAATTCAATACTAATTAGTATGTTAACGAGATGACTATGATAAGTAATTTATTTAGTTTCGTCGAAAATAGAAGTCGAATCGAATAACAAGATCGGGAAAAAGGACGACTGACATAGGACAATTCGATAATAATTTTACACATCCTTATCTAACACATAAATTATTATGCAAATTTCTTTTTCCTTTTCTCATCAATCTCGAATCATAAGACTTAAAAAAAATTGTGTATGTGTGTATTGGATGCGTGTTACAGTGTGAAAGTGATAAGTTATAGAGTAATCAATAAAAACTAAGAAAAATGTCATAAAATATTTCATAAATATTAAGTTAAATAATAATAAATTATAATAAACGCTATAATTATAAAGTGTGACTGTTGAAATATTTTAGTATGAGTGTATTATTTTCAAACGCGAATATCTATTTCGAACTAATTTTGAATTATTGATATCTTCATATGTGCCTTAAAGAATCTCTTTTCGAAACTATTACGAAAATTGACTTTAACAAGCTATTGATCAAAAAAACAAAATTCCTGTATTCTTGCAATCGAAATTATTTACCCGTCTATGAAATAAAATCGATCTATTTCCCTCGAACTTTCCCCGAGCTCATTTATATATTTATTTTCATTCAAACACTAATTCTCTTTGAAATTTGTGTAAAAATACAAGCTCATTTGTCCTTTTTCCTGAGATTGAATGCCAATCGCTCGTAATGGATTAAACGATTAAACGAAGGATAAAAAAAACTAACACAAAACAATTGAAATCACTATACAAAATTAATTGTAAATTGAATCATGCATCTGGAATCTCTTGACTTTAGATTCATGATATTAATTCAATTTTCATTTTTTTAAATGTTGTATGGCAATCGAAATGTTTTAATTTTTTTAAATTGATTAAATATAATTAATTATCACATAGTAAGCATTAAGACGCATTTAAAACAGAAAACACAATAAATAGTTTTTGATGATAAATAAGTGAAAATAAAAACAGTAAGTACTTTTAAGAAACTGACTTGAAGTCGTCATAAAGGAGAGTAAATTAATTCAAGGAAAATTAAATGGCATTTGTGTTTTGCAATCAAACTAAATAATGTAGTTTGATGTGTGAAACAAAAGAAAATTAAAGACAATAATGAAGAATATCAAACAAATACGAGTTTGCGAATATACTAAATTTTTTGACTTTCTTTTTGGACAATTTCGACAATACCCTTTCTATGAAATACAAATATAACTGAACTGCACAAAAACTGACAAAAACAATGTACGAAAAGCATGACCTGCATGTTATCATACAATAAGGGACCATGCAAACTACTATTTTCTTAAATTTTGTAATAAAATGCGAGAAAAATATAATAATAAAATAAAACTTATGTGTTTCATTTGAACCAGACAATATGAAAATAAAGATCGCAGTCAAAATCTTTATTTCAAATTAATAACCTGGCAGGTATTCACCTTGAAACTGAATTAATAATTTGTTTCTATTATTCGAAATGTTTTGAGTTAGCCTTTTTTTAGACATAAAGGCGAAGGATGTACATAAAAGTAAATTCAAATATAAATTTTCAATGATTTGATTGAGCATTTTATGATATAAAATCGACGACTCACCCTTAAACGTTGATCTGAAACTGTCCACACTCGACTAGCAAAATCATTTGATGTGCCCAGTATCATTGAACCCGTCGAATCGAAATCAACTGAATTGACACTGGCATTACTACCAACTAGTACACCACGTGGTTCTAGAACAGCTAAAATTAAATAAAGATAAATTATAGTGGTTAATGTTTGGCGTTACAAATTATTTATGTTTTTATTTGAGAATAGAAAATATGTTTAAAAAATCTTAGTAAAGCACTGATTTAAAAATAAAACTACGAAGGTTGATCCAAAGTAGTGATAATCGGCTATTTCCCGCTCGCATAAAATTTTAAAACAAAATTTTTACCACTAAGTCAGCATAAAAAAAACAAATAATTATGCGACGATTCCAAGGTGGGATATTTATTTGAATACGAACAGTCGAAGAGAGAACATCAAAATGGAGAAAAACGAAATTAGAGCTGTCATTAAGTACCGTTGTTTGAAAAAAATGCCTACCAAAGACATACACAGCGACTTGGTGGAAACTTTAGGAGACTCTGCTCTTCCATATTCCACCGTCGCACGCTGGGTCATGGAGTTTAAGCTGGAAAGAATATGTTTTCTATGTTTTCTAACCCATTAATTAATTGTTACAGGCCGCCTTCATTAGCAATTTCCCATGGCATAACATTTCAAATTGCTAATGGAGGCGGCCATTCACGTCCCTCACTAGAGACAAAAAAGTCTAATATGTCAAGTTGGCAGGTCAAACAGTGACGATCAGGCATGTAGCTGAGGTCACAGGGATCTGTATGGCAATGTTCAAAGAATCGTTGCCAACGAACTACATATGAACAAGGTGTCTGTGTGTTGGGTGCCGAGAATGTTAACCAACTAGCAAAAAAAGAAATAAGTCGACATATCGAGGGTGAATCTCGAAACGTTCCAAGCAGATCAGAAGAATTTTTTGTCAAGTTTCCTAACCATGAACAAAACCTGGATCCACCATTTTGAGTCAGAAGCGACCCTCTTCACCGACGCCGAACAAATTCAAAGTATCGAGCTCTCAGGGAAGGTTATGCATCTTTTTTTTGGGACGCTGAAGGAATTATTATGGTGGAATATTTCAAAAAGAGAGCTTCTATATCAGGCTTTAATAAGAAGATTGCGGGTCGATCAAGAAAAACATACACGGCAAACTGCGAGCCCGAGATATCAAGACAACGCACTGGTTCACAAAACTGCAATTGCGATGGCTGCAATTCAAGCACCAGGATTCGAGCTGCTTGAACATCCGACTGATTCGACATATCTAGCTCCCGGAGACTTGTACCTCGGCTCAAGGAACACCTTCGAAGCAAGCAATTTGAAGATAATAGCGAGTTGATGGCCGCTGTTGAGGAGTTTTGGGAGAGCAGAGACAAGTCATTTTTTTCTAAGGATACTTTGGGACTGGAAAAAAGAAGGACTAAATGTATTAGCTTGTTAGGAAACTATGTTAAAATATACATATTTTTTTTAAGTTTAATCACCTTGGTTGATATTGATTATCATTACTTTTGGATCAACCCTCGTATTTAGGTTAAAACTGGAATATTTTTGAATATGGATAAGAAGACTTCATAAGAACAAAATGGGTAATAAGGCGGCAGACTTTCCTTTTGGATGAGAGATGAACAAGAGGATCAGGAAAGTTAGCAGTAGATTTCACGATTATGTATCAAGTGAACGTCAATATATTTTTCATTTTGAATGCCAAAACATCTATTATAATCAATTATCAAATGAACATTAAATGAATAAAAATGAATAAGAAAACAATATTCAAAAAAAAAAGTACAAATTCGAATTTGGGTAATATCATTCAATTTAAATCTACCACTCACCTTTTCCGACATCCCACAGCTTAACTTTACGATCTGCTCCGCCCGTTGCAACAAGACGTTCGACTGGACTCCAACGAACAGCGTTCACTTCACCATCATGACCTTCCTGAAACAATCACCAAAAAAAAGAAATCCACAATGAAACAATTACAATTCCACTGAATCCCAGAATTCAACTTACAAATTTTAAATGTACCGTCGATGGCAGTGAATCACTGTAGAATCCAGTCATTTTAGCTGCTCCTCCACATATATCACTTAAACTACCGCGATCACTTCGTTCGGGCGGTAATGAAATAGGACTAGATGAACGTCGTGTTGTTTCAAGGGCGGCTTCTTCCAAATCTCGACGTACCTTGTCGGAACGTTTCCTGAGGAAGAAGGACGAAAACCTTTTTCTAAGATTTAGTAAATGAACATTCAATTAGGCGCGTTTCAAAACAATCGGTTAGTACTCGTAATGAGGCGATTTTAGTTTTAAATTTTTATTTTTATTTGAAATTTGTTTCATAGTTTTGATTGGGTTTAGTAGGAAGCTTTGGTTTTATATAGGGACAAAATCAACAGGATTGATAACAAAATCTATAAGATTATTAAATGATGTTACTGATTGAATTTTCTGATTAAAGTCTTATGTGAAATTCGGATATTCACTATGTAATTCTTTTTTCGGGGACCATAATTTTCAGTCCCCAAATATACCTCTTAATTTTAATCCTAAAAAGTTCATAACGTTTTAAATTAAACATTTTCGCACTATATTTTCCGGGAAGATATTCAAGTCAGTGAAACGAATGGCGAACTAAAATCGCAAAGCTAACTGCAAGCTATTTTATCCTAAGTTTATCACATAAAAACTCGTTGCGTAGTTTATTTAATTAAAGACTAATTATAAAACTAGCTGGGTATGCAATTTGCGTAATACATATTTCACAATGAGCAAAAAGTGTGGTGTTGAGCTCTTCAACAATTTTCAGGTCTGAGGACTGATAGAATACAAGAAGTATAATCCAAAGTTCGTAGTTATAATCGCATAATGACGGTTGACTACGCTTTGAAGTAAATACTTCAAGAGCATTTCGAGGGTTCTATCAACTTCGAGAAGCTTTAAGTGCGAAATGATCCACTTATCTTGCGATGCTAAGTCGCATAGCAGCCATTAAAATGCTCATTTATTATTTGACTGTATTATTCTTCCAATATTTTTTTTTCTAGCCTATTTTATCTCTTGGTTGCTTAAATACTGTGTTTTTTGTAAACATTTCGTACAATGGTTGAAAAACACTTTTACCTGAAGTGTTTGATAGCTAGGCGCCATTAATAACATTGCTTTAATTATCAAACTGACGTAATACTAAACAATTTAAACAAAATTGTTTATTTCTAATCAATCAATAAGCTCAATTCCTATTATTTCCAATCAGTATAATCATTTAAACATATAAACAAAAAACGCATAATATTATTCGTGAAAGAAAAGAAAACAATGAGGAGACTGTTAGTAAAGATTAGGGGTAGTAACCGCCTCCATGCTGTTAGCATAGCTGGTTGTTTAGTAGGGGTTTAGTCAAAGAAAAAACAAAACTATGAATCAAAATCATCTGAAAAGCACAATAATTTAAACACGTAGTTAAAATCCAAAGCCGAAAGCATGCCAGCATTAAATTCGAGACAAAAAAAATATTCTCAAATGGAAACAAACAAACGTATATTGTTTTGAATAAAATTTGAACAGCCTATTCATCACGATGAAATTGATTTGAAACCTATCAAAAATATGAAACATCTTGAATTCATTGGGCAATTTAACGTTAGAAATAGGGCGCTTCCATAGAAGAACTATAGTTCTACTCTCTGTTTTGCTACCTAACATTTTCGATTTGCTCAATTTTTTGCTTTAATATGCAAATATTATCGATGTGCATTTGGACTATATAGATCACTGTGTGAAAAAGATGACAAAATACAAACATATGTACAAACTTTGACTGCTAATGAATGAAAAAAAGCAGAGTCGAATATAGTCATACATATCAAATATATAACGAATATGTATACTACAGTTGTATTAAACAGAGTTAGTAAAGCGCTGCATACTATATCGGATAAGAAAGCAATAAATGTCGTCAAAATATCAAAATGATTTTTATAAATTCACAGAAAAACTAATTTTAGTGTTTGATAAAAATTCAATATTTTCAAAAATCGAAAAATTTGAAATTCAAAAAACCCAATTCAAAATGTTCAATACATTGAAGACAAATACACTAGAAATATATTAATCACATCATTGCATAACTATTTTTACCCTTAACCAATTGTTTTCCCCTTTGTTTCCGAAATTTCGCCATTACCTTTCCCCACGATTATCCAAATCACCAATACAAACTTGAATGATTCATGATTTCTTGCTTTTTTGAAATTCAAATTGTTTACAATACTTACTTTAAGAAAGTTTCATTTTCTTCATTCAATTTTTCAGCATCTTTTGCTTTGTATCTGATTAGGCGTTCGACGAGCGTACGATTTTCATCCTAAAATGAGAAAAAATTGAGAGTTTTGTGTTAATAGGTGGAGCAATGATTTGTGGAATTAGTAGAAAAATAAATAAATTAATAATAAAATAAAAATATATTAACAACGGTTCAGACAAGTGGATTTATTGAATTATTAAAAAACTTAAAGTGTATTATGTATTGGCAATAAATTAATCATTATTTATTTGGCAAATATATATCACAAAAGTTGTGGTTTCAAATAACAATTTATTTTTATTTGGCGAATTAGTATGGTAGAAATGGGAAACAGTAGGTTGGTCGGTAGATAGGAGGAAGGCCTGCCGACAGACTCACATAGGCATAAAAGAGGCCCGTTGTGATGCCACAGTAATTGTCTCTCTCCTAGTCACTAATATCAGGAAACCATCTGCTTCCTCTGATGAGCCGCACTATCCCTTTTAGGCCAACCAGGAATAGGGCAGTCTGAGTTGAGAGGAATTGTGCATCGAGCGCCACTACTCTTCTCCTCGTCAGAGCCGGACACTTTGTCTTCTGAGGCACAGTTCTGACAAAAATCATTGAACCCAGCGCCCAAGAATTGGGCGTTTTCACCAAGGTAGTGATAGAAACGCCCACAACACAGAGTACTACAGATTAGACTTAATAGCGCGTCCATGGAAACCCTCGACTGTCTTGCTGTAGCGTTATTGAGGTAGTTTTGCCCGATGGCCGATTGGACCGATGACATAGGTATTTCTATAGAAAAGGGCATCAGACCTCCGGTAGCAAGGTACCAAGTTTCGCCTGCTCATCAGCCTCACAGTTACCTTGAATATCTCTATTTCCAGGTACCCAAATCAATTGTACTGTTTTGTAGTATGTTCTATTGCATCAATTGTACACATGGTAAGCGCACTCTCAATGATGCAAACCCCAATTTCCTCCTATGGATCTAGGGCACCGAAAGCCTTCCGTGCTCTTTTTACAACATTGTCGCTTCGTACTAGCTTCGTGTCGAACGCCAATTTTAAATTTCTGGCTCAGGTCAATAGCGAGCCCGTTCAATTTCGGTCAGTCGAATCGACGAACTGTGTACCCTTTTATTGACACTACTAGCTTCGCTTTGCTTGAATTCACATTCAAGCCGCTCTCATGGCTCCAATGTGAAAGTATGTCAAGAGAGTGAGTTAACCTCTCCAGAAGTGTAGATAAATACTTTTTCGACACTGCAATGATTATGTCGTATGCATAAGCAACCATGTCCTTATATCCTGGGGTTTTTTTAACATCCACGTTCACACTTGTCGTGTTGTTTTAAATGGTTGTTTTCCCCCCTTTCTATCCTACTTCTGTCTTTTCCCAAGGTTCTATGCTTGGTCCCCTACTTTTCACGCTGTTTATCAATAACCTTCCTTGTAACTTTAAGTCTGATTCCCTTTTGTACGCTGATGATCTTTAAATTTTTCGCCCTGTCGCTTTACTAAATTATCGTAGTAATTTACAATCGGATCTTTTTGTTTAAAGTGATTGGAGCTCTGCGAACTCCCTTGATCTTAATGTTTCCAAGTGTTTTGTGATGTCTTTTTCCAACAAGCCTAATCCCATTTCCTTTAAATACTTTTCGTATGATAGTCTTTTGAGGCATGTAGATCAACATAAGGACCTTGGCAGCATTTTTGATCCGAAGTTAAAATTTGATCATGTTTCGTTTATCGTCTCTAAACCATCGAAGGTAGCTGGTTTTGTTCTGCGCTGCTCTCGGTTCGCACCTGATATCGGCACATGTGTTCCGTCTTCTTTTTATTTTATAGCATTGTTGAATATTGCTCCCAAGTGTGGTCTCCTCGTTCCCTGTACTTTTCTAATGCTGTTGAACCTGTTCAGCGTAAGTTTATTCGTTGGTTTTTTTACAAGTTTAGTGTTGCTTATCGCCCTTATGATGGCCGTCTGCTTTTCTTAAAGCTCCACATGCGGAGAGTATTCTTTGATGAATGTCTTCTTTACAAGCTTTATCAAGGTTTATTTTTGTTGGCAACGTCGGCTGATTATCAGGGTTGCAACCTTTGACAAAATAAATACGATCAGATGTCTATATACATACATTGGTACGCCACGAGACAAAAGTCCCGCTATTTAACTCCAGAACGTGATTTAGGCGACCAACGTAAGCAGAATTTATCTTTTATTATTTTATATTTAAGCTTAAATTTATATTAAATTGTATAATACAGGAATTTAGAGCCGTGGAAAGAAGCAAATAAAGAGATTGAATTTTGAACGAGTTCTTTCTGACTAAGAAAATTGGATCCTACAACACGTGAGTAGCGTGGCAACTTTCCTCCAACATTTGCGTGTCTCACTTCTTATGTGTGTCTGATCGCCCGGTAAGAGCTAATTCGCTTTTCAATTATCACTTTGCTTGTACTCTTCTATATTTTGATTTTTCTATACCTAGAATAATTAGAAGCCATGATGAGCATCAGTTTGGTTCTCTGTCTATGCATTTTCAATCTTGTAAAAAACATGTTGTTGTTCTTCTGTGTAAATTGTGTTTTTGTTCTTTAAATTTATTCTTCTGTTTTTTTCGCTTATATTTATTTTTTTGCTTTATATTAATGATTTTTTTATATATAGACTATCCCATTTTATAATTGGATTGTTCTGTTAGATGAGATTGGAATAAATAAATAAATAGGCCTAAAGACGACAAATAATTGAAGAGAGCTATGTGAGATAAAATGAATGTTTAACAAAACAGGGTGGAGTCATATTCGCACACCCAACAGGATGTTTTTTTCTATGAATGATAAGTGCTATAATTGTACAGTAAATGGAACAAATTAGACTCACATTATGCACGGAAAGTTATGAATACGTAACATCCACAATTAAAATCAATAGAAACATCAGTTTGAAAATACCGTGCTGCAGCTTTTCATCAGAAAAAGGAAAGCAGACGCATAAAACCCAAACAATTCTTTTTGAATCTCTATTTTACAGCTTTAAGTTGCATTTCATTGTAACGACTAATTAAAATTTTGGATGTTTTACTAAGATATTTGAAGAGACGTACATCTTCTACTACCTATAAATGACAATTACTTTACTACCTTTAATTTATCACCAATCAGTCATGTATCACTCAAAAACCTGCTATAACCGGCAAACTGAGTTTCAATTTTGATTCTACAAAATATTTTCATTACTGCAAGTGCTAAGCCTATAGCATAGACATGACTTTTTTAGAATATTACTTCAGAAATCTATGCAACATATTGAGTGTAAACTCACTCAGTAGAATTTTTTTGAAATATTTATTAGAATGCCTTTTTCAAAAACTTAAAAAGACGACAAATTTAGCATTGAGGTATAGAAAGTGCAAGGTTTCACTTCGTACAAACACGAACTAACACTAAATTTACCCCACCGCAATTTATTTTTAAAACGTAATCCTTTGTTTTAATTTTTCATGAAAACAGCACCCAATCAAGAATAAAATCACCGGATATTGCCACTAAATGCAACCATACTCCTCAATAATTCATCCGATTCGAGACCATGTCATCCACGTCAACGAAATTAAATTTTAAATAATTTTAATGAACACTAAAAAAAAATTGATATTCTTTGTATATTTTCCAAGCACGTCCACTGATTGACACCGAAAATTGGCTACACACAGTCAACGCCACGGGGGCGGTGACATTTAATAATTTATATTATTTGCATTGATCTCATTTTCCAAGACGAGACGTTTAATCATGAGAAAAGATAAATTATATTCATTTTAATAGATTAAAATATTTAAATTATTACACTTTTGTCACGAATTTTGTAAATAATTTCAAATTTCATATTTTTTCAAATAAGTCATGCCAAAATTAAATCATCAGATATTTACACTCAAACTATTCAAGCTGATTTTTCGTAAACGTCCTATTATTGATGATCCGGTACTTTGTTTTCGCGACATTTTTTTTTATCTACTGCTGTTGCCGAATTTTCGAAAAAAAATTGGAAATTCGAGTTTTTTTGAACAACCGTCAATACGCTGCGAATCGATAGTTTGAACTGAAGGCGTTTCGGCTTTTCGTGCGCGAAAAACAAATTTAGCTTGTCGTCGAGGATTGGGAAAGCTACTTCGGAGAAAATTGAAATTTTTCCGAGATTCGTTCGCGAGAGGAATGCCGCTGTGGCTTCTTCGTTATTTCTTAGTCATGTGCTTCCACAATTTTGCGAACAGATGTAGGTACAAAGAGCATTTTGTTGGGGAATGTATACAATTTGGGGTTGGAAAGTGAGGGGTGGATGTTGTTGAATAGAAGACAAGAATTTTTATGGATTGATTTGAATTTTCATGGTTCAAACTTTTATAAGTTTTAAAAATCAAATTTTAATAGGGAGATAGATTTTGACTTTAAAAATTCCGAATTAATAAAAATCATTTCCAAGAATCTGAATTGAAATATATAAAAGTATCTACAGTTACCCTAAAAAGTATTCGCGGATAAATTTGCAATTGAAAGTATATTTATTTACTACAGTATTGTGCAATTATTATAACGAAAACATTTCATTTGATGCAAATAATAATTAAACACCAAAAAAAAAACAAAATTTAAGATCCATCCTCTATTTTGCACTCAAAAAGTATTCGCATAGGCAAACTCTGAAACTAATTTTTGATTACTTTTTATTATTGTCGCATAAATTACTTTTACATTACTTATTATTTAGTTGGTCCTCCTTTTCTTTAATAACAGCTTCTAGTTTCTTGAGCATTGAATTGACCAGTTTTTGTGTGGTTGGCCTAGAAATCTGATTCCATTCTTCTAATAAAGCGTTTTGTAAGTTCTTTTTGTTCGAAATGTTTCGAATTCGAACTTTTTGGTTCAAGATCATCCCATAAATGTTCAATGGCGTTGATGTCCGGTGATTGGGGTGGAGTTTTGATACACTTTGGCTTATTATAAAGCAGCCACAGTCTTGTGTTGAGGGCTGAATGCTTGGGATCGTTGTCCTGGATGAATATAAAATTGTCCTTGATACTCATGTTTTCAGCACTTTGGTGAAGATATTGTTTTATAATGTTTATATACATTTCGTGGTCCATTGTATCATCTATAATATGCAAGTCGCCTATCTCATTGGCGCTCATGCAGCCCCAAACAAGCACGGAGCCTCTTATATTTTTCACTGTTGGCTGAATATTTTTCTTACCCTATTTGGTACTGGACTTCCTCCATACTATAGCCTTTCCATCAGACCCAAATATATTATATTTGCTCTCATCGCTGAATAAAGCTCTGCTCCAGAGCTCGGGGGTACAATTTTTATATTGTTCAGACGCTGCTTTTTGTTCACCTTCTAGATAAACGGTTTTTTTTTGGGGTTTTTTCTATGAAATCTTGCTTCATTAAGAATATTTCTTATTGTACCTGGAGATACCTTTTTACCCATTTATTATTCCACTTTGTCAACGAATTTTGGAGCAGTTATCATAGGATTTGAAGCTTGAGTAGCCTAGTGGGTAGAGCACTGGCTTCTTGCGTGTTGGGTCCCTGGTTCGAATCCAGGTTCGGACGAGGTTCCGCGCACCAAGCTTTGAGTTCACCTAGCTTTGATTAGGTACCTGATTTAAATCAGGGGTAAAGTGAGTCGTGGAGCTAATCACTCCACACTCGTATCCACAATGATTAAAATAAGTGTAATGAAGCTCTCTACCAGCTTCAACCCCTAGACCCGTACGAGGGTTGTCGTGGGATTGCTTTTTTTATCATAGGATTTTTCTGAATTTTTCGGGAACAGTAACACGTCTTTTCTTTTCCTTAAGCTTTCCAGTTCGACCGGTCCTTGCAGCATATTTGATTACTTTTCGCTCAGCGAATTCATCGATCACTCCCTTTACAGTTGACCACCCCCGATTTACCGAAGATCCAATTTTCCGCAGCGATTTACCTTGCTTCTACATATTTATGATTATTTTTTTGCTCTTCTTCAGTTGTTTCCGCTTGTTTACGACCCATTTCGATAACACTGATTTTTAGTTAACTTTTTTCAACTCAAAAATACAGTTTCTGGTGTATGTCGCACTCCAATCGGCTTTACACAACGTCACTAACTAGTTCTCGTTACTTAAACAAGCTGTTATTACAATGTTTTTCGTGGAAACGTAAGAGTGTGCGAATACTTTTTGAGTGCAAAACAGGAGATAGTTCTTAAATTTTGCTTTTTCGTTTAATTATTATTTATTATTTAGCAAGTGTGCGAATACTTTTTGGAGTAACTCTATTGAGCTGCTCACAGAGCTTTAAATTCAATAACCGAATTTCCTAAATTATATTCGTCTCTTCCAACTTCTGATTTGAGTTCTCAGTTTATGAGCTAGATTTCACTCATATATTTTAACAACAAAAACATTACAAATCCAAAATATCAGTATTATAGTTCAAATCGAATCTAAAGTACATTATAGGCATATAATTTTGCAATGAAATTCTAATTTACTCCCAAACATCATTTCCTATATCATTATCACTAACAAACTGAATCGAACATCTTGCCATTCATCTAAAATAAATTACGTGTGAAATACCGTCTTACTCTTTCACCAAGTCGTTTCAAAGATTTTCATTAACAAAGCGAAATTTCATGCTGTTCCGCTCAACAAAATAAAACATACAACCTGTCAACTATATATTCATTTTTCAAATTCGTTTATTTTCACGAGGAAAGAGTTTATATTTGTTTTTATTTTGTTTTGTTTTCTGTTTGTGTAATACTATCCGAAAGATAGCACAAAGCCACACCAACGAAGATCTAGTCAATTCTGACTGAGTCAGCCGACAAAATCTCTTGAATCGTATCAATACGATCATGCGAAGAAAAATCCATAAATTCACAGAGTATTCGATTCGTACTTGGATGCTCAGTATTTCAGATATTTTCTTTGGCATTGTGCCAAGAAAAATTAAATTGATGAGCAAATATTGAAAAGTCGACGATGTTGCTTTCAGTATTTTTGTTAACGGTCATTCGATTGATTTATGAATGGATTTACAGAAAGTATGCCGGTTAAAAAGTGTGAATTCGAATTCGTATAATTGCTGATATTGATTTGAACGATTTGTGGTGGATATTGAGTGATATATGTACATAGTTCAAGAGGAAACTTCAAGAGGATTTGAGAATAAGAGAAAAATAAATTCAAAGTGTATTAGTTAAGATAATATTATTGTTTTAGAGAAATAAAACGAATAAATACGATATAAGTGAACTTGACTGCTTAGGTTTGTTTTTATTTCGCGAGCTTAAATTAGAATTTGTTTATCGGACGCAAGCAATTAGTGCATCGTTAACGTCATCGTGAAGAGGATTTCGCAAAAGCTAAAAACCAGCAGGTTGTAAAGCCCACTGGTTTGCATAAATCGGATTTTAAATTGAAAAATGATCAGAACATTCTTGTCCGAAATGTAAACAATTTTTATATGAATAGATTTCACAGCTCGATTTCGAAATGAACAGAATAGAGCACAATAGCAATATTTCAGGGGCACAGTATTTTTTAGTAATCTGCATGCAGTGCTGAGATTACAATGGCAGCAAGACGCATAGAGCAACAGTAGCTTAGAACTAAGTGTTTTACAATGGAACTAAATATATTTCGGTAATCGCTATTTGTTAGCATTTTTACACCGTTTGCCAGAGATTTTTATATATTTTCGATTGTAAAATTAAATCTGAACAACCACGAAAATTATACTCAATGGAAAAATTGAACTGACTGTTGATGATTGAAATATGGCATTTTGCGGTTCTTGCACAACTCATAGCTCAAAGTGGAAAACAAATTATGATAAATCAAGAAAGAACACTTGGAAATCATTATTACTAGTCATTTTGTATTATCGAAATTTGAACAATCTGTTTCAACTAATTTTCCGGTTTGGATTTATTCTACTAGGCCTGTTTTTTTGCTCTCCCTATTCATAACAGAACAATGCTATCCAGAACAAACGCATTGGAAACAACAACAAACATTTTTCTGTTATGGATAGGGCGAGAAAAAACACGCCTATTATTTTATGCATATACAAGGGTTGATCCAAAAGTAGTTATAATCGGCTATTTCCACTTCGCACAGAATAAAAAAAAAAATTTTACTATGTCATATACTCACTATGCCAGCACAAAAAAAAAACATATAGAGGCCACGATTCCAGGGAGGTACATTCAAGGAAATTGGCGAGGACCCCGACAAGCTTAACCAAACCACCTCCTCGGTCATTGATAATTTAACTATGCCAAAAAATCCACACACTTTGCCTTCCGTGATTTACCGGAAGGTAATCGACGGAAATCTTTAAGACGACGTCTTACCAGAATTTACCACAGACATCTTAACATGGAAAATAACCAATATAGATACACTTTTGCTCTCATTAAAGGCTTAAACAGTCGTTACTTTTAATGACCACATTGACTCTATAATAATAAAAGCCAACTGTGCACTTGGCTTCTTAATAAGGCGGTCTAAAGAATTCAATGACATTCGGATGACAAAAATCCTATTCTGTTCTCTGGTTCGCCCGATCCTTGAATATGGGTGCTTGATGTGGTCTCCATATTATAAGGAGCATATTGATCGAATTGAATCTGTTCAAAAAAATATTCTTAATCTTTATTTTTGGTTCTTTCCGCTGGTCTGATCCTTTTTGTTTACCTCCTTATGAAAGCCGCTTGCAATTATTGACCATGGACACTCTTGAAACTAGACGTCAAAACTCCAAAGCTCTATTCGCTGCGAAGATGCTCAATGGGAAGGTGAACTCGGAGTTTTTATTATCAAAGTTAAACTTTCGTGTTAGTCACGGTGAGCGTAGACATCATAGCGCTTTATCCATCCCATTTCATAGAACCAATTATGGATTACCTGCGCAATAGCCCGAAGCTTTAACTCAGCATATCAAATGTTCGACTTTAACCATGCTGTTGAAATTTTCAAGTGTCGGCTTATCTGACCGTTTAACTGTTATTAATAAAGTCATTGTATTTTTTGTAGTAAACATTTTGTTGGTGGAACTGTAATTGAATAAATAAATAAATAAAATCATGGTCAAGACCACAGCCCATCTCAACAAGATGATATCAATTATTTTACCCATGACGGTTGGCTCTGAAGTAACCAACATAAAAAAAATCTGCTAAGTACCTCGGAGTGACTCTTGACTCGAAGCTGATTTAAGCAGAGCACACCCGAAAAAACTTGCCATAGAGTATTGGAGGTTTTGACCTCGCTGGGCGGTCTTAGTGCGTGTAAACGCAAACTACTTTTAAACGTAGCTATATGGTGCGGAGTTACGGGTCACTACCCTAACGTTTACAAAGTATCGAGCTAGGATGACGGGCATTTAAAGCAAAGGAGCAGCTGTCGTACGATATCAGGAAACGCCGTGCTGGTCATAGCAGGGACCATTCCAGTCGACTTACTGGCAAACGAGCGTAGGGAGATCTTCCTGAAAAGCTTAGAAGTGAAAGAGAAGTTGCAACCGCTCAAGCGCGAACGTTTGAGCTTTGGGAGGAAAGCCAGATGCAGAATGCACTTCTTTCTCCCTAAAGATGCCACCATCTAGCAGGCAGAATTCTCTACCATACTTAAGGCAACACATATAATAAAGAAAAAGAACGCTAAAAGGGTAAGAATGAAGATCCTATCGAATACCCAAGCCGTTTCCACGCAATCTACCGAGACCACATAAATTCAGCTATGCTCTTAGAGGCGAGAGTGTCCTGAAGTGATTTAAAGGCACAGAATAACATCCAGCTGATATAGATCTTCAGCCATGAAGAACACCAATCAAACGAGGAAGCTGACACTAGAGTAAACTAAAATTTGTTAGATTGGTCCCACTTCGTACTGGAGCATTACGAAAGCCAATACGAACGGGGAAATCAAATATATACCACAAAACGATCGAAAGCTATTGGCTTAATCTGAAGGATTTAAAACACTTGAGAAACGGCAGATACTGTAGAAAACCTTCTCACATTGCCCAGTACTAGCAAGACGAAGACTAGAATTCCTTTGCTTTGTCCTTCGCTTTACTTGAGACATTAAAATATCCACCTGGCGACATAGTCAGGTTCAAAAGAAGCCTGGATCCTCCGAAGGTCGCGGTGTTATCTATCTGGACTCACTCTATGTCTATTTAATCAACTAATTTCTTCCGAGAAAGTGCACTTACATTCCATCAAAGTCTCATTTTGGCTAGGTTTCATTCCCTATTGTTTATCTAAAATGACTTACTATTTTTTTTAAATGAAAAAGCAGACATAAGCGATTGAAGCGAGGGTAGACGTTTACCAGCAACATACCTTTAAGGGTTATTCCTATTATAATTAATTCCGCAAAAGCTATTTTCGCCTAATTTAGCACCGTGAGACTCTTGGCTATTTCCTAATCTCCAAAAGAAGGCTCTGAGAATACCGTTTTGACTCGAATGACGAGATAAAAGCCGAATAACCGTACGCTTTGAAGGCAATTCTATTAATTCACTTTAACAACTGTTTCGAGGATTGCAAAATGCTAAACTAGTTTTTAATTTCATTCAAATAAGAACAGTCAGCAGATACTCATCCAATTTCAACTTAACCTTAAATTGCTTTGATAATCATATCCAATATATGACTAGAAGATCAACAAACGCCAAAAAATATTTGATAAAGTTTCAAGGGATTAAATGTCAGTACGTGAAGATTTTATTTATCAGCCAAACCACACAATACGATAAATGCTTTTATTGAATATTATACTGTCTATAAAATCGGAGAGAAAAATAATCAATAGCTAGCTGATTATGAACGAAAGTATTGAAAGCTTTTATACCTTACTATTCCACCACATAATTTATTTGTAGATTGAAACTGCACTGATTACAATTTAATGCAATATTGACGCAGAATATTTATTTAATCTTGCGATGGAATATTCTTTTTGCTGATATTTCCTGCATAAATTCTTCCGAAATTCAAAACGGTCCAATAACGATAGCAACATTTTGTATAAATTTACATTAGAAACTCATTTGGGTTTTTAATCCATGATAAGAATTTGGTCGATAATCACTGGGGCAAAAACTGGATTACCCGTTAAATGCTGGTTATGTGGGGAATCATTTTTTCGCCAGTTATTGCAACACTTTTATCACAAATTATATGTATTCACATAAGAAAAAAAGAGTGTAATAATAAGTGCGATGAGTTATAACTAATTTTATTGCATTAGCGGTTTAAATTGTTACTGATTTTACTGCGTGGTTTTGATGAGAGTGTGATTAAAGGATTTCATTTATGACCCTATTTTTGTTGAAATATTATTTCGATTGCCATAGAAGCAATTAATGAGTAACTTCACAATGTTTTCGCTTCGAAGAAAAAAACCATTTAGTGCGGTCACCTACAAGAAGTTGTATGATGATTTTCATTTCCATGTTCCCCAAATGATACAATCGCATAGATTATGAAGTACAACATTAGATGCATTTTTCAAAGACATACGAATTACTAATATTAATGTCTAAAATCAAGCAACGAAAAGAAAACTAAGTAATCCTATACAACAATGTTTTGTATCCTACCACATACAAAATTTATAGATTATTTGTTTCTGTGCGAAATCGAGTGCATAAAAACAACGTGAGACACAATTTCACAGATACTAATCACACATTTGCCGGCACTACAATCAATGTATTTACAGAAAATCTGTGCCGTTTCGTCAAATGGCGCTAAATAAATGATGCTTTCAACTCAGATAGTAAGCTCGATGCAGTCAAACAAACAAAAATTCGATTATCAATATAATGCATTTGTCAATGAGTCATGATAACGCTGTTTTACATCAGCGAAAAACCATCATGCTACTTCCACTTATCAGTAGCGATTTGCAACTAATTACACAGTAGTCGCAGCAATCATTATTTCCAAGCCCAGGCTGAAAATATAAGCCAGGCACGATCTTTACGACATTATATTTGAGTATATGATCAAACAAAATAAAAATATATATGGCAGATGATTAGCTCAACGCGAAACTCATGATTTGCTACTACAGAAAATTTGCGCCCGCAGTAGATCAAACACAGCATCGCGCTCTAAATCTTTATCTTGATTACTACACAACTGGGCCTGTATAATCTCTGCCATTCGCTTCACGGAAAACACAGATGTCTGGGAATCGGTTTGCAGCTTGGTAGCAACATGCAAAACGATTGCCTAACTGAATTTATGTTGCACTTTCACTTTCTGTCCCATGATCGACTCACCTGAACTTTCCGCAACTTGTCTTCGAGTGATGCGAAAGCGAGTTGCAGGGCGGTGTGCTCGTCTCGCATCACGGTGTTCAGTCCTTTGAGCTCCTGCAGGCTGGAATTCAGCATTTGGACTTCCGCCTTCAGACTGTTATTGACAGCCTGTTGCTCGGCCAAACTAAAAACAAATAGGATATTTCAATATGGGCCATAAATAACAGGAATCATCAAACACTCCAACCTTGCATCCTTCTCCTTCAGCAGCTTGTTCTGTTTCTCAACCTTCACATTAAGATCGACAATAAGCTGGGCATTTTCACCCTTGCGCTTGTGCAATTCGGTCAGCTCTTCTTGCTGCGCTAGGAGTTTTTTTTCTAGGGCAGCGATTGCAGCGGGATCACCACCCGATCCACCCAATCCGCTTCGTAACTTTTCATTCTGCACGGACAATCGCAGACTTTCTGCTTTGAGCTGATCAACGAGATCCAAGAGACGATTATCTGAAAGTCAAGGATAGACCGGGCAATGATAAGAGGCCGTTGTCATCGTAATCGTACAAGGTTATTGCAGTAAAATTGAAAGAAACTTGAAATGTGCTTACTGTTTGCAACCACTCCACGATAGTTCTCAATTTCGCGCCTATTTCGCTCGTGTAAACGATCGATCAAAATCCTACGCCAATCTGGTTCGTCCGACGACATTGTGATGGATTGTTGCAAACGATCCTAGTTTAGATTCCACACCTCCACAAATTTTTCTGCAGATGCGCCAAATAACAACAAAGCACGAGAAAAAAACAAACAGCAGCCAAGATAATTGTGAGTGAACTTTCGGGGATGATGGAAGATTTGACAGTGACAGCTGTTGGTTGTAACAGAATGGTGAATTAGGTTGTGTCAAAGCGCGATGCTATCATATGCTTGTGGTGGAAAGCTCTAAGAAGCTTTGATTTGATTGGTGTGTTTCTTGGATATATCCCGATTTTGCTTCATTCTTTTTCAAAGGACCTTATATCATATCATCAATTAGAAGTTTACAAAATGTTGAAAAATATTGCTATTCCAGTTGAATAGCGGTTTAAAATTTCATTAATAGTTCAATTAAATATCCGGTAGGAGTATTAAATTAGTTGAATATTGTGGAGAGATTTATTTATTCCAAATTGACAGCTGTTGGTGAAATGGTGTAAATGGTTCCAAGCTTGACTTGCGTTCGGTTCTTCTTCCCGATATACTTTTAACGGAATATAGTGTAGTTTTAATTAATTTAAAACTTCTTACAATTTTAGCCTTTTTAATTAATGGCATTTAATCAGAATTGTTGTGCGTATTTCTCTTACCGGTTTTACGAAAATTCATTCAATTTTGATTGATATGATACGAACGGTTTAGCGATTTTTAATTATGAGCGTTCATTAATTATAATTACTGAATTTCACGCAACAATTTGTATTTTCTCAAAGTTACTGAGCAAGCATGTTTTTATCAGACAACAAATATAGACACATATATACCGGCATACGGTTTCCAATATCTTTCCGAATTCGATGAATCGTACGAGTTCGATATGAATCAAATAAGTAACCATGAAGAAAACTTTAAAGTTAGGCAAAAATATATCATACAATTATAAATATATTGGATTATATAAATATATCAAATAAACACCTGACACATTGCACACCCTTTTCGGGGATCTCCGTCATTACTACGGCACAATAAAACCGCGATATAAAATATACACGTTTATTTCACTAGTAAACTTAATATCTAATAATGACCGGAAAAACTGTATCTGTCAATGACAAGTCGCCATCTTCCATCTTTGCTTTCTTGATCATCATGTACTGCCACATCACTTCCTTTTTATGTACTGCCACACCCTTCACTAGCAAATCAAGACACGAATTTCACTGAATGCGAGTTTTAAGCTTGAGAATTGAGGGTTTCGCAGGGTTTTAGGTTTGCTCGGACGGTGGATTGTATCAAAATATTTTATATTTTAAATAACCACCACATTTTGCATTGAACGTACTCACCGATGTGGTCTTTCACGTACCTGAATCTATTCGAATATAGGTATGTTCGTGTGCTACAATTGATTGCGATTAATTGCAATTAATTGCACTGAAGCCGTTTTTGTACTCCGTTTTACTGAAAACTGAAAATTTCCCATCTTTCAGTAAATTTCAGTAGAATCTGAGCTACTGAAAAATATTGAAAAGTGTCAAACGGTGTGGTGCGAGTAAATATTTTCAAATGTGCGCGGCAAGAAACAAATTTTTTCCGTAATGTTGTCAAATAACATTTTTTTGGATTCAATTTGAAAGAAAAAACATTTCGCGGGCGGGACTTTTTATGGTCAAATTTTTAATCAGCAGGTCAACATACATAAGTACACCAATTTTCTGACCAATCAGAGGTAAATGCTTTTCGGAAGTTTATCCAAAATTTTCTTCTAAAATCAGTAAAAATGTAACTGAAAGCCGAATCATCGCATTTTTGGCAATAATGAAATTAAAACAAACCATAACAACCGATGATTAATCGAACGTATCGAATAATAAACCCTTCCGAAACGAATATTCGAAAAGGTATTTAGCCGAACTCAAAGACAATGACCCTTAATTAATGCGTCCAGTGGAAATTCATTTGCTTTTTTGTTCGCTCCAGGCTTCACAGCACCGCCTCAAAAACTCTTTCTTTATAATGACATCAAACAACCCATCCCGCAACTCCTCGTTCTCTGCTCACTGCGGCCGCCGTCATTATCACCAGCCACAATTAAAAAAATCAATGTCTAATTGCTCCACGCCTTCGAAAATTCCATCATCGAACATCGTAAAAACATCAATTTAATTCAGATACATCAATAATCCCAGAACAGATTTCTCAACCGCCTTGACATGTGCCGCTTTTCGAGTAATATCACCAAACTCCCGACTACTTGCACGGAATTTAAAACAAATCTTCGACGATGCCGCGGCCAGCTCCACCATCGACCATCAGTTCCACGGTTGGATCACCAACGAAAAATACAAAAAGACAACCACGATATACAATAAACACCATGTAAGTCACATATACGAGGCATTGTACGCTACGCTCCCCCGAAATAAAAAAATATTTACTAAATTTCTTCTTGGATTCGATTCGTTTTCTTCTCGTGGCCGATTCGGATGAAAACATAAAAATGACGAAAGCGCCGCACACCACTGCGAACGGAGGAAGACAACAGTCGAAGAATTTAATAAAACATAAACAAAAAACAAAAGACAGTCATTGGGGATATTAAAAAAATAATAGACTTCTCAAGATTCCAAACAAACCGCCAAACTGTGTGGTTAAGTGTCGTTGTTCGTTTTGTACATTTTGTTTCGGCCGGAATGGATGGCCGGGACAATCGCACTCATCTTTATCATCCAAACCACCACTGGTTGATGTGAATTGTGAAGTGTTTTTGGTGCAGGACCGGAGGCGAATCTCGGTTCGGTTTCGATGTGCTGAGAATCATTCTCATGGATAACGGAGGTGTGGTGAGGTGAAATCAGTCGCAAGGGGGATGAGAAGCAATTACTTGAAGGGGGTATTGACCTAGAAATATTCTGACAAAAACTACTTCAAATAAAATTCGATAGAAGTTCGAAAACTTTAATTTGGTTGCTGTGAAAATAATTAACAGATTCAGCTTCCTTTATGGACAGGTTTCAATTAACAGTAATAAGTACGGAAGACAAGATCTCATTACCCTCTAAACTGCTAAGCTGACAGATATTTGAAATATACTTAGATATTGCAGATACAAATTGCTGTTCAGACTACCAAAGGCATAAAAAAATATATTTTAAATTTTTTTAAAATATTTCAAATGCATTCCTCTGACAGTACTGCCGAAATGTCATCTTGTGCAATATTTAAAAAAAATATTATTCACATGTAATTTAAATCAAAAACCCGATTTTTCCTTTCGAAGCTAGATATTTTGAATTTTGTGACAAATATCGATATTTCGAGGGTAATCTGCACTCTTCTTCAGACCGATAGACACTGAAGAAGAGGGCAGATTACCTTCGAAATATCGATATTTGTCACAAAATTCAAAATATCTAGCTTCGAAAGGAAAAAATCGGGTTTTTTATTAAAAAATTTTTTTGCAAGCTAGGAAAAAATTGTTACTCAGTAAAAACAATCACATGTAATTGTCAAAAATTTTACAACTTCACAGAGAATATGTCATTACGGTTTCCGTAAATCTATCTTTGAATTAATTTTTTTTCTAGCCAAAATCGATTATATGCAACCTGAGCATTTTATGGACATCTGATTACAATTCAACATTATGTACCTATGAGAACAAACTCACCTGCATTCAAAGTGCTCGCTTACACATGATCGATCTCCCACGATCACCGGCTAAAATGCACTTGAGTGCAATTTGCATTATAGTGCACAAGGAGTGAGGTGAGTTTAAGATTATATACGAGTATGATAATATGAATATTACACTCACAGGCTACGTTTGCAGGAATCTGTGCATAAGTTAACTACACCTTATATATATGTAGATACAACCAGACTTTTTCTAGGCCAGATTTAGATAACGGGCAAAGAGAAAGGAAATCGTAGCTTGAAACTATGATCTCAACTGTGGTCCATTGTATTGCACTGAGTAGTGCAATGCATAAAAGTGATGCTGGGCTCTCGATGGAATCGCATATTTTTCTATGAATACAATATATGCATCTTGGCTGTGACTTAAGATCGTCGAACAAACACTTTAGGATGGATGCAATGCAGTACCGAAGCAATGCTAGAGACAAGTCAGGTAGTCTACGCGGAAAAAATCATCAAATAAATGCTGCATTTCATACAGATACGATTTGGTGAGCTGAGAAAATCTCGAGAGAGCGGGTTTGATGTGTTGAGTATTTTCATTTTGTGGCTCCGATTTGATAGGGAAGAGAAGGGCTTGACGGTAGAAATTTCAAATAGGGTTGGCTATGAAAAATATCAATCAATAATATATTTATTTTATTTATTTGAAAATTTCGACCAATACGGGCTTCTTACAAAAAAATGCGTAAAATTTCATTGATAATTTGCAACAATAGATATGAAAGACAATATTGGCAAATTGAAGTTGAAATTCGTGCAAATCTTATTATCAGCGCTTTAAATGGATTAAATAAGTCCATTGTAGCCGTAATTGGTTCGGTAGAAAGGAACGGAAGAAAGGTTCACGTGATGAAATCTGTATCAATATGGATTCAGGAGAATTTGATTTAAGGTGAATTCAGGAAAGATACTTCTGACTAAAAAAAACCATTTTGAGATTATGATGTCTAGTTTCAAGTGTCTCCATAGCCGAAAGTTTGAACCACTCAGTATAAGCAGGCAATCGACGGGGAACAGACCACAAGAATTCAAGTATGAAAAAACGCAAGAATTCTCTTTGAACTGATTCGATGCGGTCAATATGCACCCGCTGATAAGGTACCCAAATTAAGTATGCGTATTCAACGATTAGTGTAATTAAACAGCAAGCTAGAGTTTTTGTTAAATCAATATCAGTTTGAAGAGTCCTAAAATTAAAAAAAAAAAAATTGGAAATTAATGGGACCTTGACAGAACATCTCAACTGAACCGAAGTCCAACAGGGAACAAGGGAAAAAATAATTAATTGCCCCTGGAGCAGGGTGCTTTAAAAATGGCCGTGAAGGCTCCTCGTCCGCATTAGTGGAGCACCCTTTTATCCGACCCCGACGGATAAAAGGGCACACAGTTTCTGGTCCCTAATAGTGTTGGGATCACGCTACCCACTGACTCCGGTCAAAAAGGAATGATCGAAGTCCTTCCCTAATAATAGGCCAGAATCTGAAGAGGAGAAGTCCTTATTGTCATAATTATTATCAAGTATCATCATCAGAATAATCCTTATGAATCATGTAATAATATTATATAGTAAAGACGGGCGAGCGGCTATCATTAGGTCGTCAGTTTGGGCCCATTTGCCATCCCCTGCTGGCTTGTTAGAGTGACCAAGTGACCGCTTCGACAAACTGTATCAGCTGACTCAACGTGACGGTACTAGCCACTTATACTAACTCTTGAAAGTGGTAGGGACCAAAAATATTGAGGCATTTATTTTCGAAGGCCGGACAATCGAAGTGAGTGTCCTCTTCCATCTCGCACCTCTAGCTTAAATTGCTGGATGTAAATCTCAGATGCAGTAAGGCCGTGCCCTGTGAGCAAACCGACCGTGGCTCTCAAGCAGATTCTGCTGAACTTGAGCAGTTTCCTGCTTTTGCTTAGATCAGGTGATGGGAATAATGTCCTGACCACCCTGCAGTCCATCCTGTTTTCCCATTCGGAATATAGTTTGGCCTATATAGCAGCATCTAGTTTGCTTGTGGTGTCACCAATTGACCGTGGTACAGTAATGCAGAGGCTATTATTAGCTAATGAACCTTTCCTGGCAAATTCATCGGATTTTTCGTTGCCTTTGACCCCACTATGCACTGGCACCCACATAATTCGGATAAGATTATGCCTTGCCTTTTCATTGAGCCTTTCCACTCTACAAGGGTTAACAGATTTTTGAAGAACATCTGTTAGACGCAAGAGCCTGAAATAATCTCTAGCCTAAAACTTTAAAAGAGACAGAGCCTCTGAAGCATTCGAGTGGGGCATCACTACCTTAGCTGTAACTAGCTTGGGCACGGATGCCTCCACCACGTCTAGACCTGGATGGTCTCCGGAAATTTTAGGACGGTTAACCGAAGCCACTCCGTCGAAGTAAATTTCTCCTAGACTTTCAAAATACAATCCAACTTGTTTTGAAAACTGTATCACTTCCACCTTATGGAAAGTACAGAATGGAAACTTTTAAAATTATTATGATTTGAAGCCATATTAGTTGGAATAGAATTCATTGATCAACGGAACAAAGGCTTTGGAGCACTTGTGCCAACAGCTATCCCAAAGCATCTGTGGGCAAATGGTCCATCAATTTAAACATACAATTGAGAAGCTTGATTTGGAGAATGCTTTACTTTCAAAAAGGCAAACAAGAGGGTCCTTCAACATTGTCGGAAAGGTTGCCAATTCATTATTTGGAGTTTTAGACTCGTCATATGCAAAGCATATGAAAGGTAACCATATCAAAGTCATTGGACTACCTCTTGCAGCTACTTAAAAACCAAACATTGGTGATTGATTCTACTATGAATATAATGAAAAGAGGCCAGCAAGAAAGTGAGGTGAAATTCAAAACAAATACTTAATCGAATAAGAGATAATGGAGAGGAGGTTTATTGTATAAAAATATACCTGGTTATGGCTTCCTTATCGATTCAAATGACTATGATCGCATCCAATTTACGTTCCATCGCTTAAGAGCTGTTGTTTTTAATGGGGTGGCCTTGGGATTTATCGACGTAGTTAGAGGCTCTCCTATAAGAAAATGTCCTGGAGTAAGAGCAGCTCGGTCATTTGGATCAGATGGCAAACTTGTCAAAGGCCTAGAGTTTAGAATAGCCTTGCTAAGGAAAATAAATCACTTTTCAATCGATCTTTTGTGTATTCACTTGAGGTGTTTGATAAGTAGCATCACGGTTTAAGTGCCGTTGTTGCAATAAGTAGATCAACAGTAGATTATTGCACTGAAAAAAATCCACATGGCACCCAGAGCTATGTGACATAGCGCATTATTTATGGCCCCATACGCTATGCACATAGTACTCTGAGCTATGCAATATGGCTCCCCGCGCCATAACGTCAGAATCTACGTAGCGCGTGGTCCTATGTAACGTGGCACAGCATTTTTGGTCCCAGACGCTATGTACATAGTATCCTGAGCTATGCAGTATGGCTCCCAGCGCCATAATTACATGGTACAGAAATTATGGCCCCACAAGCTATATTACATAGTGCCATGAGCTATGTAATATGGCTCATGGCATTCGAATTATAGCTCGTAGCCATACTGTGTGAGGAGATGTATAAATATCATCAAGCTTCTTGAGTATAGGAGAGGATATGGCCTTTGATGTCAGTTATCCCTCGGGAATTTCGTCGATAGAATTCCATCACCTAACATCAACTGCTCTACCTCCAGATGCTCCGAACTAAGAAGGTTCGTGACCTTTTGTTGGATGCGAACTGGATCATCTTCAGATGCAATGAAAAAATACATGGCACCAGAGGCCATAATTTATAGACTTCTGGCGCCATGTACATCATAGCCGATTTGTGATAAAATGTAGCGCCACACGCCATAATACATGGCGAAAAGTACATAAGAGCAGACGCTATGCTTATAGCCCTCCACGACATGTACTATAGTCCCACGCCATGTAGATGGACTATAGTACATGTGGACTATGTACATGGCGCCAGAAGTCTATAAACTATGGCGTTTGGCGCTATGTGTTTTTTCAGTGTGATAACTTGTTATAGTTTAAGTATCGTCAATACTTTGTCATAATCAGTTGGTTGTTCTTTAAATTAGATTTCTTCTGTTTTAACAGACTAATGCATCGTAAAAATGCCGAGGACATTAGATTCTTCGTGTATTCCGGTTAATGTGCCGACGGATACAGCTAAGGTGGAAATTTCCTTTTCATCTTAACAAAGTTAGTTGAGTGAAAAACAGTCTGTGTTGGAAGTTTGGAATTATGAGTATAGAATATTCAATTGGAAAAGAACAAAATGATTGTTCTCCAGTACTGATAAAGCTGAAAAAAAATGACTGAATTTTTTGAAAAACGGGAAGAAAGTAAAGACCCCACATGGGGCGCCAGCTGAACCAGAAATTAAGTCAGATTCTCTTCTTTGTTTTTCTTCCAACTAACGCAACTGTGTCAATTAGATATTTAAATTAAATCACTTATGTCGGGGGGGTTTTTTATCGAACCTTGTGTATTTTCGCTTTTGCAATTTCCGGTGAAGATTTTTTTCCACAATCATTTTTTCTGCATTTTCGTCTTATTTTAAAGTCGGCCATTTTCGTCTCATTGTAGAATATTTTTGAACTGATTTTTTTTTCAAGGTGAAAATGAATCAGTTTCCTTTCTCATATTTTTTGGAAATGGAAGAAAATTTAACAAAAAATATTTTAAAATTTAAAAATTATTAGAAAAAATAACGTCCTTTTGGTCTGAAATTATTAATCAAATAAATCAACAAATAATTGGTTGCTTCCAAATTTTCAAATAAATATTTTATATGATGTATGTAATGTAGTGTCGCTAAACAAAATCAATTGAAAATTCCCAACTGGCAAACTCATACATGTCCAAGCAATCAACGACTTCCCCTATACAAACAGGTATTCCAACGCAAACACTTTTCCGTATCTACAATCCGAAAATATAAACTAGAGAGCACAGATACTGCTGAGTAATCTTTTCAGATACATTTACCTCGTCGCGTACACTACCTCGATTGCCGTAAAAGCAGTTTTCCTCAACTAGGGAGACTCCGCGGCTGCTCTCCGGGCCCAACCGCAATTGGTAATATGCAGCATAGTAGTTATCCCATGATTGACTCTTTTTTTCGTATACCTAACACACCGTGACATGGAATGGTAGTGAGCGCGGTGGTAGGTAAGCGACCAACGCTCCATCGCTATAGTTACTGCTGCTGCTGCTGAAGTCATTTATGGTGGACTTCTTGGTGGCGTTGAGCGCTCCATTGAGAATCGTCTGGGTTTTGGTGAGCGTGTCTCAGGTTTCGAGGATTAGTTTGTTGCCTCAGATACACCTATGCTTTGGCAGACCAGTCAGTTTAGTTTCAGTCGGTGCTGGTGTGTCGGTCTTAGGTTCGCGCAGTTCGATGACGGCAAACAGGTGTCTTTCACTCGGCCACGACGAAAGAACTCTCTGAATCCGTTTCGGTCCTAGTAAGAAATTTAGTCAAGCTACTCTGATTTTGATTTGTATCTACCTTTGTACCTTCGGCGGTACTTTTGTGCGGTTTTTTGTTGAACTTGAAATCCCATTGATTAAGAAGCAGTCTGATGATCGTGAGGTTCGACTGTCGATCATTTGTCGAGTTGCCAATGCGAATAACCTCTACTGGAGCTGTCCCAGGCTCTGTGGAGTTTGATGATTAATTATGCTGATTCTGCGGCGATCGCGACCAAACCAGCAGAAGTGATCTGCAGCCAGTTAACGTGTAACGGTGAAACTGCAACTAGTACGGACACAGCATCCAAGTGCAAATCGATATCATCCCGTGGTTTTGCAGCATCAGCATCTCTTCGCAGCGCAGATTCTCGTACCTCGGGTGTCTTACGAGGCGGTCGAACAAGTTGACTTCCTTATTTCTTAATTTCATCGCGACCGGGCAGTGTTCTGTGGCGAAGTGGTTGTCGTGTGTCCATATAGTGTTATACTTTAGCAAACAAAACCTGTACAAGGTTCGGTTCGTTGGTTCGGAGATTGTGTTTGATTCGTGGTGGAGTTTTTGCAAATCTTGTGTTCGAGCCTGGCTACGCGCCTCTATATGACGAATGACCTCGTTTGCAGTGATCGGCGGTGATAGTGCGACTATAGCCTTATACAATCCGCGAAATTGGGTTATCGTTGCAACAAGTTGCAGAATGAGTGTTTTGATGTGAACCTGTTCACAGAATTACGGTACTAAGTAGCCTAAGTTGCTGGCTGCGGATGCTGCTGATCCGGCTTCATATGTGCATGATGTTTTAGTGAGTGTGTTCGTGTCGCGATCCTGTCCTTGGATCGTCAGTTTCAGTTACTTTACGCATGAATTGCAAATTGGATTACAAGTATTGGATTTCAACGAAATCAGCAGGAATACGAATACGAGAACTGGAGGTGCTATCGAGTGCCGTTGTCGTCGATCGAGGTGATAGTCGTCGCAATTTGGAATATTAACCACGTCGGTAATAGAGTGGACTAAATGGTTCGTATTTGTATTTAAAATCTGGATTTTTACGACTTGGGATGCGAACGTGCTGAGATTTTGAGGTTTATTGAGGTTTAGTTTGATTTGTCTTAGAAGAGTTTCATGTAGAGGCAGGCATGTCGTAGAATTTTCGATGTCAGTCATCGTCATCACTATAAATAGCTAAATTTTATGTCTTTATGAGCAAGATGTCGTGCTACAAGCTGTGGTATGCGACGCAATATCTCGAGTTTGAAGGTGTGAAATGGAGAGATTGAAGGAAGAGATTAGATGTTTTGATGATTGATAATGTTTGTTGATTCTTGAGATTTGTTTAGATTATACATTATTTTTAATGTCTGAATATGGAGACATAATATCAAAATCGATTCCAATAAGGAAATCATAGTTTAAGTGACGTTTCTGTATCAACTGTTGTAATAAAAGCAAGAGAGAGAAAAAAATGATGCATTCTTCTCCTATAGATTCAAGTTCACATTTACCATCTGAAACAATGCTACACTAATTTTATTACCATAATTAATGTAGTGTATCAGGCAATAAAAATAGTAAGCTGCGCTGGCAAGCTTTTGTTTTCTTGATTTAAGCTTGTTTTAATGAAAACTTTGTTTTCATTAACAGTTTTTTTTCTATTTATGTTATAATTGAAAGTTTGCACAGGAAGCTGCTAAAAAGATTTGAACTTTTCAATAGAATGTATCATGTACATATTTGAACAATTGAAAAAGTCTGATTTTATTTGAAAAATTATCAAGGATTCGAAAATAGGCATTGATTGGTTATCAAATGCTCAAAAATAGTATCGATATATTTATACATTTTGCCGTTTCATAGAGCAAAAACAGTCATTTTCGAAGAAAACAGTTTGTGATCTATACGAAAACAAGCACTTGGCAGCAGATTTTTTAGACCGTTTCCATTTGTGGTCTAATTAAATTATCCTGACTACTCAGTTTTTTTTTTCGAAGTTAGCTACCAGGTATGCATCTTTCATAAGCTTTGGTCGAATAAGCTATCAATATGATTGAGTTCCGAGCTGTCTTATGCTTTGAACTTGGCTACGGATGGCTAACGTCTATTAAAAAAATCGAGTTCAGGGCACTGTTCCTCACAAACAACTCTAGCGGATAGGAACCGCTTGAAAAACTGATTTTTGAGGAAAAGAAAAGGAATTGTGTAGATTTTGATTACATGTTTTGCTGATTTGAAGATTTTCTGTTTACGTTCTTAGTGTAACTATAGGTGTACAGCCAATTCTCTCGCTCTAAATGAGTCGAAATGTTATCAGATGTCTTATGCTTCAAATACATATTGGTCCAGCATGTTTGCCCAACATATTGGCCAAAAATCCACTCAGACTGGGAATGAGCCCAACATCAGTACACATATAAGTACACATATTGGTTATAGCCTCTTTTAGTCTGACTTGGGCCAATATGTTTTTCCTACATTATACTTATAGAATATTCTCTTTTGAGTTATCATATTTCTGAATCTCCTCTTGGTGTGATCAAAACATTCAAAAATTTTGGCGTCGTACTAAGCTTAGATTACACCAACATCATCGCCACAGCGTATCAAACTCTTTTAATAATATCTCTAGTTTTTAGCATCATTTTCTATCTTTTGTTCACAATATCCTTGAAAATTATTGTCATTACAGGTAATTGATAGATTTCTTAGAATTTGTTCAACGTAGGCTCACCCGCTTTTTTGGTCTTCAAATTGAAAAATTGAAATATTGAAAAATTCCGCCCTTAAAAACTCGCAGAGTGTTCTGTGATGAGATTTTTCTCTTCAAACTTCATCACCATCCCGTTTTTCAGATCTTAGCTCCAAAATTTCTGTCCATGAACCAAAATGCACCAATAGAGCCACGACCCTTTTGAATGTTCTTCTCGCGCTTCCGTTAGCTCGTAATCAAACAGTTGTATTTTACGCTTATTTAGTAGATCTTTCATTTTTTAATCAATTTTTTTATCAACAATATAGATTTTTATTTTTGTTGTTGCTTTACTAATTGAACTTACTCCACCCTACTCTATACAGTAACTAAAATATTTCTGTGGTGCTAGACCTTTGAATAAACAATTAAATTTATAAATAAATATTTTTTTTTGCCTATTAATGTATATTGTAAATTAAATAATAACCCTCCGCGAAATTATTGCCGTTCAAAATTTTTTGCTTTCTTTTATTCACTAAGCGCCCGTATTGTGTTAAACCTTTTCAAACCAATATCATCACCAAGCTTAGAACGTGAACAATTTTAAAATCCTTTACTTAGTTTTTATTGTTTTACACAAAAATATTGTCAATATTGCAAATAAAGGTCTGCTTTTGAAAGAAATTATAAAATCGTTCAAAATAAAAACAAAGTTAAGTTGGGATCAATTAAGAGTCAGTATTTATGAAAACACTTGAATTTTGAAAGTACTCCAAAAACCTTCTGCAACGATCTTCACATTTTTTTTAACAATTAATAAAGAGGTTTATCAGGTTGTGGAGAGTCAAAAAATATTGTTACTCCAAAATACTTGTAGTTTTGTATGAGCGTGCTGGCAGCCCTGTAGCTACAGCAGGCGCTGAAAGTGAAAACCTGCAAACCATCGACTCTCCTGAAATATTTTCGCTTTAAAAAAAAGCAATTCATATACAAATCTTATGGTTTTCTACACTGTCAAAGTAAAACTGTGGAGACTCTATGTCGGACAAGAACGGCAGCCCTTCCCCAGTTTACCTATATTTTTAGCATCAAAAACTTCTGTTCACGGGACCTACAACCCAATGATCAGATACAGTTGAAATTCACAGAATGTAGGACTTATGTAGGACCAGGTCTGATTGAAGCGATTTTGAAATGTGAGCAATTCTGGTGCAGTGGTGCCATCTTTGGTTGAAAAATTAGGTTGGAGCTGCCAGCTATGGTAATTTTGGTGCCTGAAATTTTGAAAATTCGCTCAGGAAAATAAAGCTCTTTGCCCTATAGATTCCAGTGCAGTCATGAAATCATTACGAAATTCATATGGCAAATTAAACTTATTGTAGGCAATACTCAGCAGAAATCTAGGGTTGCCAGCTAAGGTTGGTTTTGTATTTTTTTGCATATCTTCAGTAAGCGATTTTCAAATTTTCAAATCATAGTGATCTCGTAGTGAAAATAAACAACAAATATTACGATCCAGGAAATTTGAAAACTTTAGCGGGTGGTAGCCCCAAATTTCTTTGTATCCCTATAACTTCCAATGCAGTCATTGGCCCAATATGAAATTCGCAGAGTAGGTTGACTTCAACGTGAGGCAGATGTGACACATTTTCGGCTCCGGTGCTAGCAAACCGTTGCCAGCACGAAGTGTTTTTTCCAAAGAAAATATGTAAACAATGTTTAAATTTTCTAAGATCTGCACATTTTTCGGATGGCAACCGCAAACACCTTTCTATCGCTGTAACTTTCGATGAAGGCATCGAAATTAAATTGGCTTAGGGTCTATTATTATTTAGGGTGTATTGGTCTATAGTAAGCGAAGTAGGTAGAATACACACTCAAAATCTGCAGAAATCCTCTACTGTTCTTCAAATATTAGTGTTTTTAGCGGTCCTGATGCGAAAGGGGTTTTTTTTTAAATTAATTAAAAATTAATTTAAAATTTGCTAGTTGAACAATCCAAACATGTTTCAATAAGCAAAATTTTGAAATTTTTTTCCTAATCGTTCACGATGGAGTCAAATATATTCATGGAATAACAACTTAGCTCCAGGAAATGATCTTTAAAAAAAATCAAATAATAAAAATAGAACCAAATAGCTAGAAAATATATGAGTAGTTTTCATAAAAAAAATTATCAAATAATATAAACAATAAAAAATGACTAAAGATACAATTATTTGGTCGCTTCAAGGATGCAATATCTAACAGTACGCTACTTAGAAGGCGACAAAATTTACTATGTTACAAGATCTTCCCGTTAAGTCTGTTCAGAAGAGTGTTGAGTTTTTTTTACAGATCGAAGTAAAAACAGAGTACGAGAAAGAGAACGGAACAGTTCCTAGTGGAACCTCTGCTTCGATTTTACGATCCGTAATTGTGAAGCTAATGTCTTTAATTTCTAATGGTCGCTCAGTCGAATAGGAAGAGAGAATAGTAAGAAAATATTTTGTTATCACAGCTTCTATGTAAATCAAATTCTTGATTTCCGCCTTAGAGAAAAGTTGTCAGAAATGGTTTTATTCTAATTGGAGTTTACTGCTACAGATAACGGTACTTTTGTTGCGTTTTCACATGACCGAAAGAGTTGTTAATTACTTGTTGACTCGCAACTTTATTGTTTTTTCCGACTGATTTCGCATAAAATTTAGCTGCTATAAATGCCAGTCTGTATATTAAATATGGTCTGCTAAAATGCAAGCGTGGAAAACTAATTGTATGAGTGGCTTAAAAAATATATTTGTCTAGTCTTTTTGTAGAGACTTTTCTTGGACGATTTATTTCTTCATATGCAGCATACATAGGCCCGAATAGCTTATTTTGGGTTTGAAAGTCGTTCTTTAAAATATGGTTCATTCATGTTGATTACGTTATTTAGTCAATTTTGGTATCATTTTATCAACTTTTTTGAATTTTTTATTTGTATGATGCTCATTTTCTATGGCCTTGATTATTCATTTGACAGCTCATCTTGTGGAGGAGGATGCACCGAAATATTTCATTACATAGTCTCGTTTTGGAGTTATTTTCAATCCCACCATCATTTCACTTTTGCTTACACAATTTCATTGCGAATTTCACAATATCTTATTCAAACCAAATGATTCACAACCTCCATTCGAATCGCCAACTAACTGTCCACTCACCACATCACAAAAATGCTTTTACAAACACTACAATACGCAAACAAGGAAATTTCACCTTCAATGAAAAGTGTACTTAATCATATCCACCTTACGAAAAACTGTCTTCGTTTCACATACGATTATGTCAAAATAGTGAGGGCTAAGTACCCACGCCATAGAGAAAATGTATGCAAAACATCTTGAAAACTCGTCCTCATTTACTGAATAAGTGACCACTAATGTGACCGACCACCAGTTCAATTCACTTATGAGTAGTACTTAGACTAGACGTATGACCGTATAATTACTGCCAGTGACCTTCGTGTATTCAATGAATGGTTACAAAACAAATGAATGAATGAGTGAATCATTTTTAAATTGTCATCATTAAGATTTTGGTGGATAATTGAGTGTATTTGTTAATTTTTTTGCGTATGTGTGTGGGAAAAATTTACGATGTGGGATTTTTTTTATGTTGTATTTCCTAAGTGCTTGAATGAAATGATATTGGGTTTTTTATCAAACATAAAATTCGTTGTTTACATGTAAGATTTAAAATACAAATTGTACAAACGATTTAAAAATATTAAAAAGATCTAACGCAACGTCATATAATGTGGTACTCGAAAAAATTTCGGCTGCGGAAATGAAGTCCCTACTACCGCCGAACTCTAAGATCCGAAATTGATTGCAACGGAACAACTTGGCTTCGCACATAAAAATAAAGACATTAACATTTCATTACACTCATTGTTTCCTTCAATTTCCCCGAAAAATCATCAAAAAAACCTCATCAATTACAATGCACATTGTGACTACCCGCTTTGAAACATTTTACAAAACGAAATTAAGTGCTAGTTGATAACACTTGACTGCACTTTATCCAATGCAAAAAGATACAAGCAACAATAGCCAACCTGCTGGATTGAAACAACACAGTAATATTAACTGACATACGAGTTGGATCGTAGGTAGCATGTCAAACAATGTATCAGTAGCCCAGCCGGAGCGTCATTCAAGGTTATATCCGGTGACGGTATGATGTGTCGGATTTTGTATGGAAGTAACCTGTCTGGAATGATCACCCCTGTTGTGATCACTTGAGTGGAAAATTCAAATCCCAGACTGGTTGTCTGTGAGTATTTCTTCATGAATTCTCCAATGATCCCGTAGTGGTAATGAACAATGGTTAGCTGTGTTAAACCCAGAAATCATAGAAATATTTTGGGAAGTTGAAGCTTTTAGGCGAAAATTTTATTTTGAAGAAAAAAAATACGTATTGTTTTAGGGTTTCGGTTCGAATTTGAATTCAAAATATACATTTTACGGCAGATTATTATCTAAAATATATGTGCGCCCAATGTGGGTATTGTAAGCAAGCATAGTTAAGAGTAGCTATTCGATATTTTATTCGATATTCGATATTTGATAAAGCACAAGTGCTTAGCCAAAATGGTCAAAATGAACTCAATGAAACAGATTTGATGCTTAAATATTAAATAACACGTCATTGCATACAAAATGTGAGTTATCTACTCAAATCTTTCCTCCAAACCAAGAGTGATACTTCTAAACTTATTGTTTAAAAATAATTTGTTCATGGTCACGGTGCCTAAAAAAATATCAACGTGGTCAAAGTATCTAAAGAAATATATCTAAATATATCTAACAAAACATTAACCATAACATATACGATTTAAATTAAAATTGCTTTAGCATTTCTCTCGTAGCTTAAGGCCGGCGATACATGTAAACGCCTGAATTTAGAAAATTTTTCAGAGGCTTATTTACAATAGAAGGAATAAATGAATCGTTTTGAAAGTATTCATGTTTATTCATTACATATTAAAATACAAGAATCTGATTTTATTTAATTGTTTGTTTCAAAATGGCCGCCGTAGTAACCAATCTCCTGAGACCTTCGCGGCGAAAGGCATCAATCGGCGGGATTTTTAGCATCAGTCACAGCAATTTGATATAAAAAAAATGGGCTGCGGTGTGTTTATTAAACATATATCTTTTAGTTGAACCAAGAAAAAAAAAATAAAGTAAAAAAATAAGCATGCTTCATAAAAAAGTACGATTTTTGACCCATTTTCGACAGTTTTTGGGTCGAAAATGCTAAATTTTGCAATTTTTATTGGCATTTTCAAATTCAACTAGAAGCTTATACTATAGAAAAAACGCTTGCCAAGTTTCATAAGGATCAGTGGAGAACTTTTTGAGATATCATTCCCGCCAATATAAAAAAAAAGTCGTTTCGAGAAAAACGCGTAATTTCGACACACAGAAACTCTATGATTACAGCGACTTATCAACTAATCAGCGATTCAAGGCCCATAGAGAAGTTTTTCAGTGCGTTTATTTTTTAGGTATTAATTTAACTATTTATGCAAAAAAAAAAAGAAACTCGAATTTTTGAAAATTTTACATGTATCGCCGGCCTTAATAGAATGCACTTAATTTACCCAATTAAAAATATAATTCAGCTGACGACTAAACACTAAGTGGTTTCTTATTCGTATCAAACTAAATTCACATAAATTCAAATGAATTCTTTAAAATTCTCTTGGCGATTTTATTTCAATAATAATGAATATATGCATGCAAAATGGCTAGTAGCAATCGAATAAATTTGTACGAATAGTTAAGTAAACAATTTACATGCTAGTTAATGATACATGAATTTTCTATAATATGTTACGTTGTGGCAAATCTAGTTTCTAAATTGCTTCGAATTCAAGAAAACAGGTTCGAAAGAAAATATAAACCTTCATTGAGAATTTTATTCATGATTTTTTTTATCGATAGTTTGCGTTTTCTTGCTATTTCTATTATCTGTTTTGACGAATAAAAGAAAAAAGCTTGAGAGTTCACTCAATCGATTTAGATTCTATTTGCGAGCAATGTATTTTGCTATACTCTAATTTTTGTTCAATGTATGATTTGAATTTTGGTTCATTATTTTACTTATTCTATTATTTTTGAAATTAAAAATTTGCCATCTGAGTTTTCATTTTTCATGAATGAAATCATGAAAAAATGTACTTATTGAACTGAAAGATATAGCTTCAGAGCTCGAGCTATCAAATCCATTTTTGATTTAAAATTGTATTTAAGCCACATTTTTCTAACAATGCATTTTTTGACCCCATTATTATATATTTTTGTCCATATTTTGGTATCGAGTTTCGATCTGTATCTTTACCTCACTAGTTTTTTCACCTTTGGGCTATAATACTCTTCCGATTCAAAATTAAAAGAAGACAGAATGATGATTTTGAGCAAGACAGTGATTATTTACTATTCAAATGGCAAAAATCGACCAGATCACATTACTTCATCATTTTTTTTTCCTAAAGCACCGTGTAAGCTATATTTTTGCTCAAATTATCTGTTAATTCATTATTTCAGAATACAAATGCGAAGAACCACATGTCAACAACCCATTCTTTCCAAGCACCACGATCATTTATAATTTTCATATCTTTTTCTTTGACTACTGTCCTTCCAGCTCCTACTACCAAACACTACCTCCTCTTCAAAACACAGTTCACCGCCTCTATAAAATCCATTCATTAGCACACATGCATACTATGAAAACAGATAAGTTCAACGATTACCACAGATTTATACACATTTAAAATTCAAAATAACGAAAACAAACTTTCCCACAATGGACGCACACATGCGATGACACGTACATAGATACATACTAATTTACACTCAACAAAAATATACTACGAAGACTAGCTAGCTATACCTCCAAATGGATTGTTAGCACGATATCAAGATAGTCTAAATGTAGTTTTCTATTGCATTCAGGAGAAAAAAATAAACTTCGCTTTGTTTGCCCTTCGTCGTAGACATTGTGGGCGTTGAACTTATATATTTCAGGGTACCAGATAAGAGACCAGATTTTTTTTTGTGAATACATATACGTAGGCTGAAACTGGAAATTCGAAAAACCAGAAATGTTATCGTGAAAGTGAAACTTCTTAGGCAATATTTCTTTTTAATATTTCTTTGTCTGGAGAGTACTACCTAAATTCATATTTTCCGTTTTATTAAGTACTTTCGATTGTTCACGTTTTTCTTTGCTGATGGTGTTTGTTTAACTTTTTTTCATTTAATCCTACTGAAGAACGTTTTTTATATTGCTTATTTTTTGTCTGCTGTAATTTTTTCATTTCCAATACGGAAGCTGGTATTTTAACTGTGAAATAATTTATGAATTGAATTTAGTTCCAGACAACTGAAATTTAATTGATTTATTTTGGCAACAAATGAATTAATTTTACTTTCTGGCATTAGTAACGTGAAAGCTAAGAATCTTGATGTTTATGATTTTGCGATAAAAAAATCTAATGAGTTTTCGAAACAATTCATATCGAATTTTTATGACTCACAGTTTTAAATCATGATTCATAGTATGATGCATGAAATTATAATTTGATTGGAAAAATATCTAACTTTGCCAACATTAAATGATTAGGACAAGTAGCAAATTGAATTTGAATGAGAAAGTAAAAACAATCAAATCCAAATGATTGTTGAAATTGAGAGTTTTTTTTCACTACTTGGAATTTGTTGCAACTTTTTCAATTTATCATATATATTTAAATAAATTGGCTAGCAAGCTTATCAATACGTCACCCTTTTACTATGGTATCTACTGTAACTTTACAGTCAACGAATTTAAGGCCTCGGATTTTGCTTTAAGATTTCGTTTGTTTTTCGCTCTTTTTCTTTTTTTTCAAGTTTAAAAATAATCATTTTGTCTGGAGGACAAAAATGATGTTAAAATTGCACATAGCTCGGCATGAGCATAGAAAAAAATGTCAAGGCCTCGATTTGGCGTATAATATCTATGCTAATCGATGTCAAACACCTGTAAATCAGAAGGCACATGTTTATTATAGAATGTTAAAATGTTCTACAACCCCTTTGCATTATATACCTTATTATTTCATTTTGTATTTATAATAATTTTTCAATTTATTTCATGGCATAACAATTTTCAAAACTTTAAACTGAACTTTGATATATTTGAGCGCAGGTTTTATTTATGATTATTATTTGACAGTTAATTTTTTTGATTATAAGCTTGAATAGTCGTGTGGGCAGACCAATCGTTGCTTTGTATGTGGTCTCTGGTTCAAACCCACCCATGATAACACATCTTACATTGCGTTAACCTAGTTGCAAGTAGGAACTTGAGTTAAATCAGGGGTAAAACGAGGTGGAGTCTTATCATTCCGCACTCGCAGAAATTGAATGCCAATGAAATCTCTGCCAATTTGAGCCTGTAGCCCTGAAACAAATTGGAGTGCAGCATCTTTATTTCACTTTACTTTTGGCTTTGGGATTTGATTTGGTTTTTGCCAAAAACGCCACCTATATAATTGTCACGAACACTAAACACATGCACCATGCAGAAACAGAGTGACAAATTTTGTGCAAAAAATGCTAATCGATTGTATAAAAATTCAACATCTAACATACGGTGACAATTAAGAATACAATAGTTTATCTCAATCTGAAACCGTCATCGCAGGTGATTGAAATTAGACTCGCGTCGAAATAAAATTAACAGTTTTCTATTTTTGTTTCCTAAGTTTACGAAAACGATTGGCGGTAAAAATTCAGGACTAACAATCATTTTCATAGCCAATAGACTTTCAACTGCTTTCTTTTAGTTGACTTGAGCCAATCAGCTAGTCTGGCAGCCAGATGGCTAGAAATAGGCAGTTATTAAATACCATCTTCTTTAATACAGCTGACGTCAGTCCACCGGCATTTTTATCAGTACGCAACACAATCAGCACACAGCTGAAGCAAACGTTGAGTCTTATCAGGTACAGAGCCTACACATCTCTCCATAGCCAGTGAAGATTAAATAAAACTATGTAACTAAGAAATTCACCTCTTTTTTGATTTTATTTAATATTTCGATCCTCGCTTACTCTGAAATAATACTTAAGCGGACGCTAGAAATCCGAAATTATTTTGGAGATTTTTTTTTCAATTATTGTGTTAAAAATTTCAACTATAGCTGTCCCTCTAAAACTCATTGTGAGGTTGATGGTTGGAGTTAACAGAGACTTCATTCACGATCAATGAATACAAGAAGCTAATAGTTAAGAGGTCTTGAACTTTGATTTGACATAGTTCAGCCAACTAATACTCCAGTGTGTAATTTGATCGTTTATGGCTGGTGTGAACCCGAAACCACACAAATTAGCAGCCAGTGTTCTATTTGTTCGGCTTCACTGAATAATCAAATGACAATTTGGACCTAAGATGCATAAATATGACCAAGTGTTATTACAAAATACTTTCTTCGAAATCGAACTTCAATAGAAGGAAGGTAATCTGTATCCGTCTTTTTCAAATAAACTGTATAGATTTATTTATTTTTCGATGCATAAAAAATAAACTTTGTTCCTAAGATATTTGAATGAGTTCTTTAAGAGATACCTCATTAATTTTATGGCCACTCCTTTCCATCCAACTTCCGATACAAAAACACATCCAGAACATTTGAAGCATAAAATTCGATATGATCACCAACATAAACACATTCACACTAATCGTGACACTTATACGCTACCCATTTCAGTCTAATCGAATTGGCACATTCCAAAAAATCAAGTCCTATTCGATTTGCATATCTACTCCACCAAAGTACACTTGGCAACGTGAAACCTTTAGGTGTTGTTAATCTTGTACGTAAATGTATCTCGTGAAAAATCGATCTGGCCAAGTTTTCATTTTTGAGGTCAATCGATAGATCAACAAAACAGCAACAAAACAAAAATGAACAACTAAAGCGAAATGATTGCGACCAACCGACCAAACGACCGGGCTAATAATCCATCTAAAGGCGTCATTGTTTGGTCGATTTATCTTGAAAACTAGATACAAACGTGCGCACGTTGTATCTAATGCGCTCAATGTCTACCTACATTGTCGCGGCCGGGGTCCAAGAAAACCATTGTGTTTCATGGTATGCAATAATAATATATAGATACACGAGATCAGGTTTAGCTACTACAATTTTGTTCTTCTAGCATACTTATAGCATTCTGTCAGATAGATCTTGGTCCAAGTTGCAAGACCTAATTATCACAGCAGTAGCTACCTTACTTTTGTCACTGTGACCTCATCTCGTGGAACGTGAGGCGTTCCGCTGGAACCCAATATGGGTCCGGTGCTGTTGCGTTGAGTGTGGTGCATGCTGTTGCTGCTTTTCGGAATAATACGGCACTAATTAAGTTTAGGTCGATGTAATAAATTCGTTTTGGGAAAATTTGTAGGTTTTTTTAGAAGTGGAATGAATGTTGTGTTTATTTTGGATTTGGAGCTAGATGATTCATTTTGGATGTTTTGGAAGAGATTAGGAGGAAGGAAGTTGAAATTTTGAGATAATTTCTGGCTTGGTGTTTTACTTTTTTACCTTCTAATAAAGAAACAAAAGAAAGAAAGTATTTGGTGGTTGTCGTTGTTACTATACGAGCACAGCAGGCATTTATTCGTTCCGAAGATTTTATTATTCTCTATGTTTTTCGAGTTTTTTTAATTCTATTTTGCCAAATGCCTGCATATAGAAATATGACGTTCGAAAAATGAAAGAAGTTGTAATTATGTTCTAGATAATCAAATTTTGACATTCAATCTAAATTTTTTTTAGACAGAAGTCAATTAACTACTTTTACACACAAACTGCTGTTTTGACTCTAAAATTCAAAATGTCTATGCGGTAAAATATCGTCATTCTTTCAATAATAATTATTTTCCAAAGACAAAAAATCCTATTTTCTTCAACCATAGCAATTTTCTCCCTCACTCAGTCTTTAATTATTTCCTACTTTTCATCAAACACCAGCTAGAAAAAAATCACTATTCAACTTGCAGCCTCTGTGGTCGTACATCGCATGGCAATTTGAAAATTTATCAACATGTTTAACATGACTAATGAAACAACCTAAAGTCATCGGCACCCAGTCTCTGTGGTGGAAACTTAGCCCCACTGCACAAATATTTCATGGCTCGATGGCTTGTTTGCACTTACATGGAACCATCATTGTCATAATAGAACGACAACGCTCTCAAACTGCACGCTCCAGATCAACAAAAAAGTGCAAAAAATTAACTCTTCGTCGTACTTACTACCTAACCAGTTTTAATTATGTACATAGATGCAGATATGCCGCAAATTTCAGTCCAAGTATTCAAACCGATTAACCATATATTATTTTTATTCGCATGAAAAATGTATTTCTACTTATATCTTTTCCAAACTGGTAGACTTTGGGCATGCATTTTAAGTGTGACTGGTGACCAAAGAGGAATTTCTTGATTTCATCACTACGCGCTACTGATACCATAGTGCAATTTTCTGCTGCGATCTCCTTGGCGTCAAAGACCCTCAACGTCCATTTCGCACGATTAGTTTATGAAGATTGTGATTGTTATGCAATTATTCAAGTATAACGACATGATCAATTAAATTGATTAGTTTTCAATGGGTGAGCAAATGAGATTTTTTCACCATTTTTTCTACGTCAACCTCGCTAAGCCTGGTGAGTTCGAGTACGTTTAAGCAAAGAAAAGCAAAGAAAAAAATGCGTCTACAGTCGAGTGTGCATGTAAACATTTAATTATTATCGAATAAAACGAGGGAAAATCTTGAGACGTCGAATAAGCGTTACGAACGACTTGGCAAGTATCATTGCGGTACAGTACTCGTTTTCGTGGTGCGTTTAACAATCTTTTACACGGTGTGTTGATTTTGTGTGTGATAATTTAACGCATACTAGGTTTTGTGTTAGTTCCATAAGATATTTTGTGGTTGAGTGAGGTAAGAAGTAAGAGTGAAAAGCTATGTGAATTCAGATTAAGTGGAAAGTAATTTAGTTGTGTTTTAGTCAAGTCATCGTTAAGTAGACATTAATTAACTGATTCAATTAGTATGATGATCATGACAAGGTGTTAATTTTTTGTTCGTATAGCTCCAATTGCATTAAGCAGGGTACTTTTAATTTTAGATGCACTTTCAACAACTTATGAAGATCGAAGTTTACTTGAGTTAATGTTGCATTTTCATCTATAACCGATAGTTTTCTTTAAATTATTCACTAAAATGATATGTGCTTCAAGTTTTCTGCATTATTTTACAATATTATAGCTTTGAGAGAATCACCAGACTCAGAAGAGTCGAATTAATAATAGCGCCCAATGTGGGTTTTCCCACTTACAAACGCTTCACGAATTGTGATTGCTTAGAGACAGCTTTACTTTAAGCGTAGAGATAACTAAAATTATCGCACAATTGCAGCGAACGTTTGAATTTTTCAAAATATTTAGCGAACCTTTTCATCAAAATCGATGCCATCGATCGTCATGGATGGACAATTTCTTGCAATTAGACCGTGGACACAGAGAAACTTTTATTTGGTTTCTTTCTACGCACAGATTGAAAAAAGTTAAAACTTTGTTTCGAAAACCAATTAAGTGAAAATCGTATTGAAAGTGGAATGGGTAGTATCGTTTTACGGTGTCAAATAAATTATCGTCACCGGAACGGATTTTTTTGTGACACAACTCATAGATTATAGACTATAACAGAAACCTAGAAACTTACAATTCATTCGCAGATCTCTAAATAAATCGATGTCTATTTCTTACGAGCTGTATAGTCGCAGTGCCTGCTGCTAATTTCAGAGATGCTTATCTACTTGCCGCTAATGAGCATCGATTGTTAGCTAAAGAAAAGAAGAAGATTGAACTGAATAGGTAATTTGACTTTTCGTGGATTTTTGTGGCTACAAAAATGTTAGGGGACTATGCGGAAAGAGACATCAGTTTGAAAAACAGAATGAATAATTAGAATAAATACTTTTTAGCAGAATTATAGCATAATGTTAAAACTAAATACATTAAATATCCAACCTCTTGGATGCAGGTCTAAAATTCAAACGAAACCATTTTTCAGCAAATGATTTTCGAAACAAAAACAATTTATATGAACCAGGTTTACTTGCCTGGAAGCTTTCAAAAAGAACATCTTCTTGGCTTAACTAATATAAATCAAATTTTATTTTCAAACATAAAGTCTGTTACACTCGTTTTGTTTCCTGTAACACTACGGAAAAACCATTGTTTTTGCTTTCCAAAGAAACAACAAACTAAATTGAACATTTGAAACAACAAAATCAACTTCAAACAGCTCCTCGTAAAACATAAAACTTATCTACTTTCTATGAAACTAACATACTCATGTACAAGCACACTACAACTGAGCCCCTCAAATCTACTTCTATCGATTGCTTTCGCTTCCCCAGAGGTCTTTCGGTCAAATGTCAGACCTCAATATCAGACCAAACATACTAGCTATACAACGGCGGCTATAACAATGGCATCAATTACACACGAATCGAATCATGTAACCAAGGACATAAGTCATAATATGAAATCCTCTGTTGGAAAACAATTCACTTTTGATTATTTTCGGGGAGATTGAAATCGAAATTGAAAGTGTCGACGATGGTAGATTAATTGTTCGAGAAAGTATTCGTTCGCTTTCATGCTATAAATGAGATTTAAATTACGTGAATCAGTTCAAATTGTAGAACAATTGTCTGGTGAATGCTTAAAGCACAAAATGATTGTATTATTTGGATGTTTCACTCAGATCGTGTTGATATACAAATATTGTTCCATTAACAATGAAAACTGTATCTTTGTACTTACGAAAAAAAATCGCAAAACTTCAAAGAATCCAATGTGCGAATATGATACGCCTATGCTTGCATAATTATGATGAATAGAAGAGGAGTTTCATTTCGCTTTATTTGGTTTGAATTTTCTTCATCACTCATCGCATCAATGTGAATTGTGTACACTTTAAGAATTTTAGCCTCGGGGCCGTGAAAATGAAAGTGAACCTAAATGCATTTGAATTTTTGTTGATTCTTATGATTGTAATTGGGTCGGCAGAAGAGGTGCTTTGGGCAGATTTTTATCGTAAAATTTTCGTTGTTGTGGCATGTTTGAATGGGGATTCATTTGAGAAGAAAAGTGATTGATGAAAGCCAAACATTTCGCAAACATGGTGCATTGCAAAAATATTTGATTGAACTTTTATTTGATATGGTGTTGGTTTCAGAACATGGATCGTTATTTGATGTGAAAATTGAATTGTACTTACTTCGTTTTCATTCAATTCGTATCGCAGTGTACGGCATTAGAATGTCCTGAAAATAGTTAAAAAAAAAACATGATTTGCATGTTAAGTTTAAATTTGAATAATGCTGAATTTATTTTCAAAATATTGGGTTTATGGTAAAATATTACCATTCCGAAATTAGCAATTCAATCATTTATATTAAAATAAAATTGGTTTCAAATGGCTGATTCTTAATTTTCTCAACAAATTCATCTTACAATTTAATCAAAATCTTTTAGCGATTTTGAGTGTAGAATTATTTTGAGAGAGTATTGAAATTTTCTAACTATTATATTTGAAAATATTTTTTTTATATGGTTTTTTTCATATACCTTAAGTCTAAGATCAAACCTTAATATTTGACGCTTTGACTCAGTTTGATGGGAGCTTTGTTCAATTTCGGTAAGTCAAACTCAGGAACTTTATATTTTTTTTTTCTTTTCAGTACTAGCTTCGTTTTACTGAGATTGGGGAAAAAGGACTGCACTTTTAGGTGTGTCCGTGTTGACTCCTCGTCGCAAGTGAACGTTCCCCAGCGAAGAGGTCATCATTCTATTCCTTACAAGCTACTCGATGAAGGCTATCAGCCAGATTTCAACATTTGGCGCCTGGAAATGCCTCTATGATTGCTTCAGGCTTAATGTTGTTAAAGGTACCCGTAATGTCCAGGAACGCAAAAAAACCTTTAGAGCGATAGATAGGCAGCGTTACTTCTATAGACTGCTGGATTTCAGTGGGAGAACGCCATCAAGGGCTGGAGATTTGAACAGCTCAATTGAGTTTTTAACTCACCTCAATTGGAAGTTGGGATTCCTAAGAAGTAGCGTTAAGCGGATGGCCTGCTCCGCTTGGCGAGCTGCGTATATTGAGGAATTATGATTCCCTCGAAATGCGAGCCCATAGGGACAGTAAGAGCATTGGTGCTCGAGCTAGTCCAGCTGCTGTCAGGTTTTGGATGTATATAATAGTCTTTAATGCTAGACGATTTGACTCATTGAGATCTTGTATATTGCCATGGAAGGCTCTCTCGAGAATTGTTTTCGCCCTTACGATACTTGAAAGCCTTCAATTTTGTTTTAGCTCTGGTTTTTCAAGCCATGGAGTATTAGGGGTTTGTATCTATTGGTGCGTAACCTGCCAACCTGTTTGTTTGCAACAAATAGTTTTTAGATCAAAATTAGCTCTTCTCCTGAATTAGAAAAGTGAATAAGCAAAGTAGCTGTTGCTCCTTTCGAATAGTGAAGATTAATTTTAAGTACCTTTGCCATTACAAACCAGGCTTGAGTTTAGGTCCTCAACGGATATTGTAACTGCCTTACCCGGTTCCTCTGTTTCCAGAGTCAAATGATCTAGACAGCCACCTAACTCAGATGTAGTTCCAACACTAGCTCTATCAACGAAAAGGGACCTACATCTGACTCTTCCTCAGATGGCAGCCCCGAACATGCGACGGGCCCATTCCTGAAAGACTCCTCCACTGCTTGAGCTTGTTGCTTCAGGTTATGCTTGGTGGCCTCAGGAGCAGAGCTCTTCATCCGATCACTTCTGCACAAGTTCAAAGCCAATTTCTTGACCTCATACTTTCGGGCTTCTAATATCGGTACTGTCTCTTCATTTGGAACGAAGAGAGCTTGTTGTCAATCCTTAACAGACCCTCAAATTTTAGCAGCCGTCCAATGTTTGGTGGGATGATGATATCCAGAATTTATTTCGAATCGGAATAGAAGCAGTATGTGCAAGCCTTGCATTTCGATCGGCTGGGGATTTCACACTTCAACACCACTTTTAATTTACCGCCTCGACAAAGCTCCCCCATTTCGGCGATCACTTGCTTATAAAAGTCGACTGAGTCTTGATTATCGATCGTTATCAACCTAAATCTCTTGCAGCAGCTTTCGTCATTCAGCGTTGGTGACGGACACGAGCTGGCTTTCTAACAAAAGACCCTGAACATAGCCTGTTTTATTTTCAGCCATTTTTGGCCTAGATTATTCCCTTTGGTTTCTGTTACAGCCAATATGAGGAACCTTATAGCTATCCCGTTCAAAGGCTAAGTTAGTTTTGAAGCGGTCCCCAATAGTTTAGACTTCTTACAGATTTGCCTGACTGAATCTTTTGCTCAGTCAAACTTTGCCATTTCAAAGCAGAATCTGCAGGATTTCGAAAGATCGGGTGCACTTGAGTAAAATGAGTTACTCATTGGAGGTACTTCTTGTCCTTGTCAGATAGCATCTCTGGAGGGACCTTAACTAGCTTCGTAAGAATCTTGAAGGTCGACCTTCTAGTTCTGTAAGTTTGTGCGCGTTCGTTGGATGAAGATTGAACGCATGAAGAGCAAGTGGTGCTAGAGGCGACGCTAGTTGACGATCGGGGTGACTCATCCGCCGTAACCTGTACGCCACTCTGGCCACAAACGAACTTCTGAGCATTCTCCGGGTTAGGTTTGGAGAGCCTCGAGAGCACTCAAAATATGGGTAAATAAGCGGTGAGGGCCAAAGTTGTGTTAGAAGGTAGTAGAGCTGAGTCTTTCGTCAGATCTCCATTAACCCTAGCGGATTTAGTAGCGATGCTCCCAAGTGTCTGCTGAGTTGACTCATTCGCGATAACTTGACTTCCCGAGGCTCTGGCTGCTACAGGCGGAGCAGCCGTCCGAGCCCTTCTTCAAAGTTGGAGGGTATATTGAGATTGGAGCCAGGCTTACACCTGACGAGTCAAAACAAATTCCGTTCTGCATGGGTCTGAAATCCAGCATGCTATAGCCACCAGTCCATATGCGATAGATCAAAAAAGTCGTGAAGCAGCAACAGTCCAATGACAAAAACAGTTCTTATAAAGAAAGGCAGTATATATCGATTGGCATATCCAAGCAAAAATACGAAGAAGCGACCTAGCTTATATCCCCATCAATATTTCTTATCATATTTTTTGTAGTAATATTTGATTTTGACAAAGACTCAAAATGCTCAAAGAAAGTAATTTAAATATGAAGTTGAACAAACCTTGAATGAGCTATTTAAGCGAAACTTGCAAATATCTCATTCTAATTTGCGACAATAATTAATTTCGAGAATCAATTGAAAAAAAACTTCTAATTTGCAATCTAATCATTTTCAAGGGAAATATCATCTGTTACGTGACCTGCTTCACAATGATGCAGCAATAATTTTTTGTGAACATAGCTCAACCAACAAAACTTCAAAATTTTTTTCATGAGCTTCTGCTAATACTAATGATAATCCATTCAAATATAATTAATGACATGAATGCTGAAAAAGCTTACGATTTACAACCACATCCATAAATTACTAAGCTTGCACGGTGAGATAAATTATGAAAAAAGATGCAGCATTCAAACATGCAAATTATCGCAGAAATCGAAAAAGTCCATGGTTTATATGACTGTATGTAACCACCAAGCTACAAGCATTCCATTTTTTTCACATTATTTACGTTCAAATTTTTATTTGCGATGCAACTTCACCAATTCCACATAAAATTTATTTTCGAAAAACTGTCAGGTGCTAAATGAATACATATAAATTTATTTGTCGGTATTCGAAACTTTATTTCCTCACTGCCAACAAAACAAATCTTATGCAACTAACACAGCATGCCATCATCGTCTTCTTCCCGCTTGAATTCGAATAAGTCTGACTTTAAAAACCAACGGTCTTAGAAAAAATACTGAAAAGTTCTAAGAATTTCGTATGCTAATAAGCGAACCACATAAATCACACAAGGGACAACAAAGTCATTTCGTTTACATTATACTGTATGATCTTGTTAAGAACAACATGCTCAACAAATTGGCAATAATTTGTTGTAGCATCCTCTGCAAGCTCCACGAATTTTATTTCGAATGAATTGACTGCGCGGCCAGACCAAAGTCTCTCACAGCAATCTGTAGCTAAGCTAACAACCATGATAATCTGCATGGACTTTAACTTCAGGCACGACGTATTCAACCGATGGCTATAGTATCATGCCTGGACTTTGTTTACTCTAAGTATGATGCTAAAAGATATGTACTTTGAGATTTGTATTTTTCTCAGTGTTTTTTTTTCTTCTTCTTGACAAAATAACGATGGAATCGTTTACATATACAATAAATGCGCTCGCTTGCAGTACGAAATCGCATATTTTGCTTTATCCATAGATTATATTTAGTTATTATTGTTGTGGATTTCATATTTGCTTGTGCGTCTTTTACGAGTTTTTACGATGCTGGTTTAATGGTGGAAATGTAAATACGCTGGCGTTTGTATCTAAGTGTACAATGGAATTGGCGGAAACTCGGAACAGGATTGGTGAAATGGTAGATTGTTCGAAGAATGCTAGTTCGAGGAGATGGGAAAGGTTAAATTTTTAACTGACCAGTATATATTTCTTGTTTCGACGATTTATTATGAATGGGTGTTATCCAAGAGGGCATCTCTTCAGATGCATGGTATGTTGCTTGAGAATGTCAAGTTGAAAATTTTTGGATGCGATGAATAACTTTTGACTGTTTTCACATACATAAAATATTTGTTATTGATGGTAAATGCTACAAACAAATATATTTAAAGCTTCGTTTTTACGAATATATATTTTTTTGGTGTTTTATTTTGAAATAAAATAACATGAAATATTAACAAATTTTACGTTCAGGTTCTTTATCCGCAGACTCCTCAATCTTCAAAGCACTCTAACCTCTACGCTCGAATCCAATCAGAATGTGTTTATCCACAAATATCCCATAATTTATACAACTCTTCTCAATGACATCGTTTCTATCTTCTCAAGAATAGATAAACATAAACGCTTTCAAATCGCCTTTTCTTCATATCTTGCTTTCAAAGACCACAGCCATAAAACCTTAATGCATTCGAGTACATATTATGCCCCTTCTCAATGAATATGTTCGTTAAATGCAAGTGCATAAAGCAATCAACCAGTTTCCTCACGAGTCCACTTGCCACCCCTCGTCGCGTCTTTTCATAAATCTCGAATACTTTCTGCATACACTCGCTCATTGGAGGTTACAAGGTTGACTAACTCTAACCTAATATCTTCGCATGCATCATCGATACTGTTATTCCGTGTCGTTCTACACCAAGATCATGACTGAGATACGACGAAACTTTCTCTTATCGTCACATCAGACACCATCATCGTCGTCAACGGCATTAGTTTGCCGCTAGCTCAATTTACCGACGACGGAAACCACTGCTTCACCTATAAACCATCATTTCACATTTGCATAGAAGAAACGATTGACCGACTTCCAGAGATCGTTTCGCACATTCAGTTTTTGCTAATAAATCGTTAAAGATTTCATTCGAGTGAAATTATCGTAGTCATATTTTTGCAAAAGTTTTCTGGAATGGTTCATGATCGAATAATGGTGGTGTCAATGTACCACGTACAATTTCTAGAACACGCAAATTAAATTTACACCTGGCTAGTTTTTCCAATGCCAATACATTGGAACTGGCGCTTGAGGACAGAAAAATACAAACATCAATCCACTTATTTAATTAGTAGGTTAAGAAAACAGTTTCACACGCAAAATATCGATCTGGAACTGGATGTTTTTCTTTCGAATTGGAGAGTCTGATAGGAGATTGCATGGCACGCACAGTCGATTGGATATGTATAACACTTTCTTGGAAGTAATCACTTGAATAACTTATTGCAGGTGAATTGGATCGATCAAGATTATCGTAGACTGATGTTTCCTGTCTTGGTACAACGATTTAGTGAGGCTATGATGATCGAGACATTTTGCTGTTTGTTTTTAATGAGCCTCTCATTTGATGTTCAAACAAATCAGGACGGACAAATCATTGATATTATAGCTACTTGTGATAAATAGGGATGAAATATTCAATAAAAATAGCCAAGACAGGTCTTTGATAGTATTTTCTTTATCTTCAACATGAACTGAAGTTTAATCTCAGTTGTCGCTATTGGGTATCGTCGGAAGACATAACGAACATCAGCTGGGGCCTCCACAATTAGAGTTCTTTCAATTCAAATCTCACTATCAGAAGAGTTAAATTCCAGTTGTAAGCTGTTTGGAAAAAATCATATGTGGTAAGTTATATCCTCTGGTCGATCTTCGACTTAACGAACAGCAGCATGGTTTTAGAAAAGGACGTCCTACCACTACTAACCTGATGGTGCTGGTTTCCCATGTTTTTCGCAAAATGGAGAAAGGTGATCGAATTGACGCAGTCTACACTGACTTCAACAAAGCGTTTGACCGTATTGACCACTCCATTTTGATTTCCAAGCTTCATTGATTCGGAATTGCAGGATCTCTACTAAGATGGCTTAACTCTTAACTCCAGAACCACTCACAATATGTGAAATTCCAAGAGCTTATCTCTAAAAAAATTCATGTCAACTCTGGAGTACCTCAAGGTTGTCAACTTGACCCTCTGCTTTTTAACATTTTTATATCAGACCTGTCGGAGGTTTTATCTGATGTACCTAATTTACTCTATGTGAATGATCTAAAGATGTTTCAAACTATAAAGTCGCCATCAGATGCCAAGTTTTTTCAACTAAAACTAAATTCCCTGAAACATTGGTGCTGCGTCAACGAGCTCCCTTTCAATATCGCAAAATGTCGTACGATTAGCTTCTCTCGAAAAAGTAAGGTCGTATATTGCACGTACCTTTTATGCAATACGAAACTTAGGAAGGTTGACAATATATTAGAGCTCGATGTGGTGCTGGGTGAATAGCTCCGCTTTAATTTTCATTATGACAAAATTATCTCTCAAGCAATTAAACGACTTGGCTTCATTAAACAACGAGCCTGGGAGTTTCAGAGCCTTTGGGCTATAAAATTACTGTAAACCGCGCTCTTTCGCGCTCTTCTTGAGTATGCTTGCATTATTTGGAACCTGATTGTCGAAATTTACAGTCAGAGATTCGAATCTGTTCAAAAGCAATTCTTGCTACTTGCTTTTAGAGATCTTTACCATCCTTGTAATTTTAGCAATTTGCCGCCACATGAACCTCGTCTTAGACTTCTAAACTTGTCAGCACTTGTATCCAGAAGGTTAGTGTTATCTGCTTGCTCCAGTTTCGATGCCATTAGAGATGCTGTCAATGTCGACTACATACAGGATAGATTTGTGCTTAACAACACTTTTCCTCCCACGATATCAAAAGCGTCCTTTAAAAGCACAGTTACCAAGGCTCTCTAGTCTACCGGCCTTATATCCTTTTTACGACTAATCAATTATTTGATTTCGTTTTTGTTTTTAATAATTTTGCGTGTCCTACATGTAATTTTGGAATTTGTTAAATGTTAATTTATTTATTTGCATTGTATTCAGTTGTATGTTATATCTGTTATTAATTTTTTTAATTTTATTCTTTTTTTTATGATTAATTTTAATTTTAATTTGATTTATATGTAATTTTACACCTTGTTTGATTAAATAAATAAATAAATAAATCCATGAATGTCACGTGTACTGAGGAAAAAGATATTTCAGGCTAAGGAAATAATTCCTTTGAAAATAAGAAAAAAAGTTTGAGAAGGATTCTCAAAAAGAAGCTGAAGAGAAAAAAAAGATTGTGAAAAGGATAATATAAAATCTCTTATTCATTTAACTATGTGGTGAGCAAGTTGTTTTCTTTTCTAGGGTTTTATTTTAGTATATTTTAGGGACTCTTTGTTCAGATCAGATTTGGTATAACTTTCCATGAACATCAGTTAAAAAAATATTCCTTCAAAATCATTACTAAATATCATATTATTAAATATATTCGTAAACGAAACAATCAACATTTTTCTGAATATATGCCTTAAATTATTTACTGGAAGAGCTAGCACGTTTTGGAATTATCAATCATTTTGGACATGCATTGAAACTCGTTACAATTTGCTGTGTCACCAAGCTAATATTTCGGCAAAATTTTGGCACATTCTGTTACGTTTTTTTTCACTTTTCAAGAGAAAATCTGACACATAATTCATTCAGTGAGTCGCATCAACGGTATGTGCATCAATCAAGGAAATTGTTGAATTTACGATAAATATATTTTGTTGAATATATTCACCAGAAATTCAAGAATTTAATTTTACAAAAAATATTAAAACAAAAAATAAAAAATATATAGCATGGATGCAATGTGCAAAACCATCTCAAATGAATTAAGTTTACTAAATGTTTAGTATCGCAAAACGAATAGAAGGTTGAAGTATATTCGAATTTAGATTAATAGACACATGAAAAAGGTGGCAGATTACCTTCAAAATATTGTTATGTGCTAGGAAATTGAAATGTCTGAGGCTCCTGAAGAATAAATTGTTCTTCAGTAAAACTAGAGTTGCATTATTTCAGATAAGAATTTGGCATTGACTCAAATTTATATTCATTATCATAGAAAAAAATTTTCGACGCTGAACTTATTTAATTCTTTTTTTCTAATTTCAGGTATGCTTCAATTCGTTTGGAATGATAGGTCTGGCTGTAGCTTGGATTATTTATTCATAGTAAATATGTTTTATTCTTCTCTAAGATTAAACTAATTTTTTTCTATTGAAAAAAATTGATACAGCACAAAATCACCTAAAAAACTATCAAAATGGATCTTTTTCATTTTTTACATCAATCTAACCGAAATCGAAATAACTGACAATCAGTCAGCGCTATCCAAAAATTGGTTTTTGTACCGCAAGTAATTTTCTTTAAGAATTTCAACCTAAATTTCTGGTCTCAGCTCATAAAATGATAGATCCTTGAATTTCGACCATAGAGCGAAAAACTAACAAGCAAATGATATTGATACTTGCACTTTGATTCAAGTATGCAGCAAATATCAAAGAATGACTATGTTTTTTCGTCGAACATGTTTTTCATCATACGTATTTTACTTGCGCGTACATCGACAATTTTCATGATCAGTATACATAGCTCAGCCTCAACTGTACAATAAGCTGCCAATGTTTAAAAAAAAATATTTTTTCTTAGGTAATTATTTTGTGTTTAAATAATAGTCACAAAACATGGATTCCATTTCACAGAAAAAAAGAATCCAGGAGTTCAAAAGACAAAAATAGCTTTCTTTTGAAAAAAAGAGTAAATGAGTTGTCTTTTCGATTGTCACATATTACACGTTTTTTGCTTTTTTTGATATACAAAATGGTTCGTACAATTGATTGATTTTATTTGGGGCCTTATCTCAAACTTCAGAATTAGTGATATTTTTCCTGAAGTATTAGTAGTAATTGTCCCTAAGAATCCGAATGTTTTCTAAGCAGCCTCGACAGTACCAAAAGTTGTATTCCTAGTGGTGTGCCGTTGTGAATTCATTTTCATCGTTTCTATGTCCCTTGATAATGTTATTTAGCCGTAAACTTCGTTTCAGTACTTTCCCATTTTCGGGAAATTCGTCAATTATTTTCCCATCTTTCATTATCTTTTGCATCTCTGATTATCGCCCTGAATCTAAATCTTCAGCATTATCATCATCATCATCGGCGCTACAACCGGGATCCGGTCCTGGCCTCCTCCGTCAACTGTTTTTTTCCATCGGTCCCGATCGCGAGCCGATGTCATCCAATTGAGCACCCCTAAACTCTGAGTGTCCTGGTCAACACTAGTCTCCCACGCTGTCGTCTGCCGTAAAATATTCCACAAAGGGTATTCCGAGCAGGATTTTCTTTGATTCTAGTTGCTCCTGATTTTTTTTTTATCTATGTGATAATACTTGCCTTGTTACTTGTAAGATCGTACTTAGCCTCCCAATTTCATCTCATTTGTGGCGGCCTGTAAGGCTCGATTTTTGGCCATTATCTATATCTTTTGTTTAGAAACGAAACCCCATTTTTATTTGATTCTGAGTGGTTTTTTTTATATCGAATCAGTTATTTTTTGAGTGCTGGTGGTTCAAAAATATTTTCTGTCATCAAATCAATGTGTAAATGTTATCAATTGCAGGATCGCTTCTTGGTGTTGTGCAACACAGTTGTCTATTTTCAATTTTATGTTGTTAAATGCTGCGTTAAATGCGGTAAAATGTCGTTAAATGCTTCTTGTAAGCAGTTTGGGAATTTCAAGGACCTGGTAGTGAAACGTGACTCTACCCAGACGCCCGCCATAAGTGCAACATTTTTACAGAGGCCGGACCCTGGTTTGTTCCGCGTGTCAAATTCGTCTGCTTGTTGAGCTTATCTTGAATTTCATGACGATCCCGATCTCTGTAAACATGTTGCACTAAGAACGGTTCGGCCGAATCAAGTTTCGTATCAAAATTGCGCCCCACGTGGGTCATTCCGTAACGAAACCTGACTCATTCGAGCCGCTAGCTGTCAGGGCAACATTTTTAAACAATTCAGGCTTTGGTATATCCAGCGTTCTAATATCACTAGCTAGTTCAGCTCTTAGTGGGTGTTGGAACGGTCTTGACCTCTTTGCTACGGCACGCACATGATTTGTAAAATTTACATAGGGTAAATCTAAGATATGTCTTCTTATACTAGAAATCTTCCTTTTTAGCCTCAAATGCTACTGCTAGAAAACACACAATAGTCGAATTTTCTAGTGTCGAGCAATAAACCAAGTAAATTTATTGAAGTAGATTCAGGGCTCATACTCAACTCCCAACAACATATTAGCAACGACATCGTCTTCTAGCATAAATCAGACCAGAGTATATTGAACTATACGCACTTACCAGCACAGTCCAAAGTACACATCTACTCTTCGCCACATTAAGCCTATCTTGTCATCATGATGAATATAATTCATTGTTTTCATACGTGACGTGCAGCATAAATCAATACGATATCACGCCTTATATGCTTCTCCTTAGCACCGATTCTACCATTTGTGTCTCCAACTAGTCGAACTATTTGCATTCAAAATGGCATTAATCTTTTCGATGCTCAATGCTTACATGACAACGAAAAACCATGTACCTGTTACCAATTCTATTGGTTTTGTTAAAGCACCATAACACCAATCAATGCAAAATTGTCGACATGTTCCTTGTGTGTCCAATACACAAAACATTCGTATACACCGCCAACAATCGAACAAAAGTTGTAGTCGTCGTCATCGTCGTCGTCTACTCGTATCCATTTACTAATACCAATCCATTCCCAAGCACAGATAATCGCCCAGGTTAAGTGCAGCAAAACCAGCTAACGCGTACAACCTCAACGAGACCACAGAAATTTCTTACATGACATATTGTCTACTTTAGTTCGAAATCTACATATATTTTAAAAGAAATCAGTACGGCGAACGTCAAATATTTCCAACTTAGTCATCCGCCCATCCATTCGTTTGGCACCACGGCGAGGGTCATAAATTAAATCCGCCGAACGATCGTTCATTCGTACGGTTCGTGTAAAAGAAACACTTTAGAAAAAGATTAAGATGCATAGCACCTCTTGTACTTGTACTCTTAGTCGATAGTTTTATTATTATTATTTTTTCGATTTTCACGAAAAGATTCCGATTAACATTTAATCTAGTTTTTCTACCCTCGTGTCGATCTATTTAAATTCGAGATAGTTTGAATGTTGATTGGTTCGAGTACAGTTTGCAGGATGATTTAAGTGTGACATTTAATTATTTTAGAAAATCGAAGATAAAGTTGCATGTGATTTATGCACTCTATAACCATAATTTATGAGATCGTTTAATTATTTTAAAGTAATTATTAATTATATTGGTTATTAAAAATTTAGTTGATTTATAAGTTAATTTGTTTAACCATATTCGATGAGAGAAAACAGTGTTGCATGACGGTTTCTCAGCCGAGCCGCCGTCAATGCAGCATAAATTTTTATGTTATAGGACTCATTTTTATTTTGCCCAGCGTGCCTGACTTTGCCGGCTAACGCAGTCTGGCGTGGGTTTTGGGCAGAAAAGAGTCACTTTGGTGCTACGGCACGCGGACATCACATTTTTACAAAAAAAAAAAACATGCAAGGACAGACGATGGTGAGGAGAAATCATTATTTTCTTTTACAATAATTTATTCAAACATTGCTATTACCAATAAACTCATAATAAAGAAGTAGAAGAGAAAGAAAGAAAGAAAAAAAAACACAAGAGAATATATAGCAAAAATTATAAAAAAAAGTATATAGGTAAGTCTACAAGAAATATCTGAACCTTACAAAGGAAAGCAACGAAAAACAAATTCAATAAATGAGTAATTCCGAATTAAATAATATCATTGATATAAATCCTTTGAAAAACCCAAACCCGGCCGGGATCGGTTAACACCAATCGTGACAAAATTTTTCTTTTTCATCAACCTAATATGTAAACAAGATATTTAATCCAAATAATTTCATATGCAATGCTTATACTAATATTAATCTTATATGTATCGATATCTGTTAATTCTTTTCTCTTTCTTTATAATAATTGGAAAAACTTTAATTAGCCATGTTCATATTCAAAATTACTTGATATACGATTTCTTCAATTAAATTTACTTGGTTTTTCCAGGATTGTTTGCTGTCGATGTGATACAGCTACCCGCGATTTAAATTTTTGCTTCGTGTCGAAGGCAACTTTACTTTAACCACACAACGAAAACTGTAACAGCACACGTTCAAATTTTCAAATTTACGTACAGTTCGCTCGGTTAATTGAATGTTATAGTTGTCATGCTTAAGTAGGATACCGAAAGTATTGATATATATGTATATATGTCTATATATGTATATTGTTTGAAACATGCAAGCGATTCTTATACACGAGAGTTACTTAGCTGAAGTACTTTGTACGTCGACGGCACCAGCATCTTTCACAATCCAGATTCTACAGCACAAGAAACTTCTTTGCTACTAACTCACGATTGGCCTCCACTCAATTTCTTCTTGTCGTTCCAAAGAATTCAAGTCGTTTTCATTCAAAAAGAAACCTCGTCGCTGATAATTCACGATTGGCCTCCACCCAATTTCTTCTTGTCGTTCCAAAGAATTCAAGTTTCTTTATTTAATCTTTGGTTTCGCAGATATATTCTTCTTATTTTCAACACTTTGATTTAAACTTTGAATTTGAAAGGTTTTTCAACTGATTGAAATTTAAAACCTGTTAGATTTACATTTTCAATATCAATTTTTCAATCAAAAGGGCGATCGCATTTTTCAAAAATAGTACATACTGTAATCCATTGAATTTATATTCCACAAATCCTTTCATTCCATAAAATCGTTTTTATTCCAGTACTAGATAGATAATAAACACACTGTACGATAATGTTAAAAGAATGAATTTTACATCTACGACGACGACAACGCGCAACTAGAACAAACTAGTTTCCTAAGTATCTTTTCCTGTGACTCGATATCAGAAAAGATGCCTACGACGATTCACAATTTCGTACTTGTCCAGCATATCCATTTATTATTACGATTTCGCCTCCGTTCTCGCATCTAGTTCTGCAAAACTCTGAAGCGAATCGTTGTTGTTATTTAGCCACTTGACTCTGTATCTTTTTAAGACTTTTGCGTATCTGCCGGTAGATAATGGTAAAAATGGTGTTGCTAACTATCAAGACACGAACCAAACTTAAACTACAGGAACGTGTTTCCGATTTTGCAGAGGAGTTTTGAACAGGTGTTTTCATTTGTTTTCATTAACATCACCACGATTCATTCCGATTCGATTTATCTTCAATACTAGGCAAAGATCGTACAAGATACATTTCGAATGCGTTCATGTCGAAGGCGACAAACTCAAGACGCATGATTTATACAATGCTTTATTAATTCCACGCCTTTAAATAAGAAATCGATGCAATCTTCAGACATAAATCTGTTCGGCACGAATTGAGTGGATTTATTATTAATGGGATAATTTATTGGCAGTTTTAAATTGTATTAGTACTAAATAGGCTTGAGAATGAAAAGCGAAGTACCGCAACAGTTTTTCGAAGGGTTATATGTGGTGTTGAGTGATTTATGTTGAAGGAGTTTAGTTAAGATTATTCTATTGCTTCTTTTTATGATAATGGAAGTCGACAATAATGACCTTTGAAGCACTGTTTTAAATTTTTTAAAAGGCCCTGGAAAGATATAGAGCAAAACTATTTTTGACTCCGCATAAAATACTTTGGTTCAGATTAGTAGGGAAAAAAGATCCACTCTCTCTAATTCTTCTGATCGGTTTTTAAAAAAATTAAGCTTTATGGGAATATTTTTATTGCCAGGACTATATCTTTTTATCCCATAAATCTTCTGTAAGGGTATAAAATTGAAGAATTTACAAGATTATTATCAATTTTCTTAGCAGCGTGTTTAAATCAAAGCAAGCATTATGATTAACTTTCGAAATCTATAAATCATCTAAAAATTCTATAAATCATTCACTTTTGTTCTAGTTTGCAATATACTTTTATTTAAGGTATAAGCGTCCACAGGACTTTGAAATAGAGGGAGCAGTTTCAGAATTTGTCACATTTTATAGTCAATTTTTATTTAAGCACTGTGAAGGTACAATAAATTGTATTCAAAGGCAGTCATGCAATAGAAGGGGTTCCGGGCACAAACTTCAGTGAGTTTCAAATTTTTTGGCGGTTTTTAACATCTCAATGATCGGTTAAAGGGGGTCGAAATTGCATAATGAAGCTGTTTAGAGATGGATCTGTGCAGTGGGTATGGATTTTTACTGTTTACACCTCACAATTTAAAACCTATACATTTTGGACACAAGCATTGTGTTCAGAGCGATATTGTCTTAGTTACTCGAAGACAAGAAGTAAATATTGTATAAAGCACAGATCCCTAAACGCTTCCTTGCGGAGCTCCAGCTTTTACTTGAGGTTTTGCAGTTGTGAAGCTTTTGTGTCAAATCCAGAATAAAAAAAATAAAAGAACCTCATGAAACTAGACTAGATTTTCTGTTTTTTTGACTTTTGGAAACTAGATTTGATTTTCTTGCCACGCTCAGCTTTGTTAAGCTGACCCTTTGTTTGAGGCAATCTGCTCAACTATCATTCTCTGTGCTTTCATACTTTTTGCTGGACTAGAATGCAAACTAACGAAAAGTAAGTTGTCTTCCGCAACTAAGTATGTGCTTTGGGTTTTGGCACTGCATTAGCAAATGCATCTATGTCAATGAAAAAATAATCTGTGGAATTGATTGTTTTCTTTTTCGAGAGGTCAAAAACTGCTTCTGGGAATGCCGAGCAAAAAGGTATTCCCTTCGAAATGCCAAAATCAATGAGGTACAGAAGTTTGTTAGAGTCCGGTGACTAATACTTTGGTTGCTCAGTTAATAATTGAACTTATTTTCCAGTGAGAGAAGAAGGTCGAATTAATTAAAAACTAATTTAAAAAAATTTGCTAATATAGATTAAATTGAAGTGTTCACGATTTATTCTCATTTTTTTCTTTAAGTTCTAAGCTAAGAATCTGAGCCTGAATAAATCAACGACTAGATCTAACTTAAAGAAAACAATTGAGGAACTTTATACTGTATCTTATCGAAAAAGAACAATACAAAACTTAAAACCATATTATATCATTTTTCAACAAGAAATACAGTTAGACGCAAAAACTAATTCCTATTTTTTTTTTGTTAATATTCATCAAACTTATCAATCCAAGTCACATCTCATCACATAACCCATCTATATCTAGTGCCTTCGAGCGAAAGAGAATAGAAAAAAAAGCAACCATCACAATTCACCGCAATCTTTTATATGCACCGCCACCGTGCACCCATTGAACTTTTCATCGCAAATCTCGAACCAGAATTGATTTCATCGATCAACTTTCTTAACTATTTACTGCTACGAGGTCATTTATTAATTATCATCATAGCGATAATAATTAATTTTGACTTACCGCTCCTTGATGTCGACCATAACTTCTCCGTCATACATCTTGTGCAACCAAAGATATATCTGTTCATGTATCTATCGATTCTGTGTATTCAATGCTTTATCTTCTCAACGAAAGATATGATGGCACATATTGTAGTTACAAAAGAAAAAAACAACCTTCTGAAAGTAACTGTAACTTCAGCCAAGTCTTGTAAACGAAGAATTCTAAGTTATTTCTTTCGATAGTTCGGATCGGATGCTACACGTTGTCGGCGTCGTCGTTCTATTCGTTTGAGAACATCACGAAATGCCGTACATCATTTGGCTGGGAGAGATAGTAGTAGAGAAGAAAATATGTAATTTTCATTCGTTTATAAAAAATATTACACGATAATTTCGAAATGAATGTTGTTCTTCGTACGTAACACAACCACAACACAACCTAGCACAACATTTCCGAATGCAATTCGAGCTAAAGCAGCTTAAGCTAAGGAATCATCCACACAAGGCAAGATTTATCAATTACTGAGCTTCTTGTAAGCTACAGTATACTCACAGAAACTATGTGTGTTTATATCTATTCCATATGATTTCTGTGCGGAATCAATTTCTTTTTTTTTTTTGCGTACGATCGACTGTGTGCACAATAGAAAAGTTTTTATTAGACTTGTAGTAATATCTCTTTTTCCTGAGTCGCGATGAAAGGTTTAATGATTTTCACCAGGGCGGTGCCGTTGTTCTGGAGCCGCATTACCAATGGCGAGGATGACGATGAAGATGCCAGTGTTGATAGACAGATGTGGCGAATGGCAATGTTATGTGGGCAAATTGTCTTTTTTTGTTATATTTATTAATAACTAATTAAATGAATTACCGTTGAAATTGCTCGATTGAATCAATTGTTGCTGATTTTGATTGCTGCTGGCTGAGAATGTTGCTGATGTTAGTTGATGAAGATCAAAAAAGTTTATTAATTACCATCGAGCAAAATGTGAGATAGGCGGTAATTAGAAAACTGTAAATCCTTTTTTGTTGGCAATCTGTTCTACACTGAGATATTAGTAGCCATATGATGATCATGAAAAATTTATAAGAGTGCGACAAAAAAAAGTTGGTTCTGGCATCAACTCTACAGTTATCACATATTCTTAGCTCCTAGAGAGGTTTTTTTGAAAGAACTAGTAGGATGGCAGATACATATGTTTTTAAAAGTGTGGAAGATGAGCCATAAAAAGAAAACAGTGGTTTTTATTGGCAGTAACATTTTGCGCCCAGCGTGGGAATGAATTATTCCTCCTTCGACTTCAGAAACGTCAGTCGCTTCACATATTCAAACATTGCTCATCTAGAATTTACAGCCTAGCTTATAAATACACTCAGAAATAAAATATTTCACAAAAAATGTTCGATTGATAGCAATTAATGCAAAATGATGTCTATTCACATCCATCAAACAACTACAATAAGAAATTACGAGTTTCAGAATACACTGAAATAGACCATGACTAATCCGGTTTTTTTTTGCATGACTCCTATCAAAATAACTGACAAAAAAACTACAAGCAACAACCGGCAAATCACGTGAACTTTAAGATACATGACTTTGCTGAAAGCGTACGTAAGAAACATGATTGGACAAATTTTAAATGATATCCTGCTGAGTTTTGGAGATTTCAGTAAGCTACCAATCGCAAATAATATAGACAAATCTAAAAATACTCGAAAAAAAATATCTTAGACAAATAACAATGGTTGATGGCGTTATTCAAATCAGTTGGATACTTAGAAGCGAATCGTTTTATTATATTTTTTCGTCATAGTTTCATAGTTTCGTCTTCCGAAATAAAAGCTACAGATGCAATGTAATGTTTTGTGGAAGTATTTATTCTTGAGAACGTTTTGTAAGTGATTAGACGTGAATTAATGATCGAAAGTGAAAATTTCTGGAAATTATTCGAACGTATTAGCTTATTTTACCAAATTTTTTATAAAACAAAAAAAAATCATGAAGAATCCGGGACTAGTGAAATTAATCATAAACGTTGATTTCAAGGGAGAAATATTTGTATTTCTGCTAAATCATTTCAGGGTGTGCTGTATGTTTTAGGATCCGTGCAATTAATTTCAAAACAGGTGCCAAGTTAGACATTAATCAAATAAGGTTTTCTTTTTGGAAAATTTTGCGTGGTTTGAGACGTTGTTTTCGCCCTTGGTACAAGTTTATATGAAAGAAATAAAGCTAAAATATCCTCCACTTGCAACTTTGAACAACAAAAAAATACTCTACTCTACTCTACTTCTGCTAATACTTCAAAGCATTCTATCAAAACTAAAATTTCTCATCACTTTACCTAATAAAGCAAAACAAATCATAAAATTCAACTACAGAGCAATAAAGCACGATAAACACTCGAAAAAATGTCCAATCAAAAAACCAATCATGTAATAAAAATTCACGCAACACTGCTATTTTGAGCATTTTCCACTAAATTCTACAGCAAAAGCATGAACAAATGAGAGGTTATTAGCGTTACATCATCTGTTTCGTGGAATTTGGGAAAAATCAATACCTTGTGTTTTTTTTCAACTGCAGACGAAGCACTCAAAACTTAAAAGCTCTGTAATATAAATATCATTGAGTTATGTAAGGCTTCAAAGAAAGGATTTTTTTTATTTCATATGGTAATCATAAATAATCAATAAATTTGTCAAATATTTATTTCTCTGTTTGTTTCTATTATTGCTGATTTCGATTTTGCGTGGGCCGCATGCGAAATGAAGTATTTTATAGAAATTTATTACACGTGTTTTGATGCAGTTTTTGAGGGCTTGTCATTTGCAACCGAGTATTTTTATTAAGAGGCCAATTTTTTTTTTCCAAAAAATGCATCAAAAGATTCTCGTTGTGTAAGAAATAAGGCAAAACGAAGGTTGAAAAGCAGCCGAGGCAAAGGGTACGCCTTGCCAGGTAGGACCTAACTAAATTTTATATACATTTTGCATTCAAATTCCTTTTTTACACTTTCACTCATCCAGTAACCATGCGGAATGGCTGAAAATGTCGAACAGATATCAATGTATAATAAAGAGTTAACATTTGAAAATCTGGTTATGTTTCCCTTTTGCGACCACCCGCTTCCTTAAGCATGTTTAACAACGAGCAGACAGGAGGAAAATCAAATTTGAGACATTTTTGAATATTTTTGAATTAAATATTTTTGACAAATTTGGCAGAGTGCCGAAAATATAATAAAACTTTTGAAAAATAAATAAAAAAAAATAAAAAAAATCTCAAATTTAGTTTCCTTCCCATTTATTTGTTTTAAGCACGACTACGTTAAATTGAATAAAAAAAATTAACGCAAAAAAGCTTTAAATTAAAAAAAAAAAAAAAACGAAGCTAAAAATAAAACAAAATAATGGCAAAAATGATTCCGATTCGAGTTTAATTTGGATGATGTGCCTTAAATAATAAGGTTGAGAATGCACCTAACGGATGAATTTAGTCATAATTTTTTTTGCTGATATAATGTTCAGAAAGTTATCGATTAGTGCGCCAAACAGCATTTAGTCAGTGCAAGCCAAACCGAATACGAAAGATTAGAATTTTTGATAAAAGATTTAATCGAGGCCAACAAGATTCATTGGTGATTTGCTTAGAAATATTTTGGGTACTTTATTTTCTTTGGTAAAGACATTTTTCAATGGTAAAGACATTTTTCAGAAGAGGCAAACAATGCTTTCAAAACGTTTCCACGAAAATTTGCTGGTCTCGTTTGAATGTGGACTTATGGTTCATTTATTTTGGCATTTTGGAACGTTTCTCGCCAAAACATGTAACCGTTTCAACAAGAAAAGGCCGAATTTTGGTTTTGATGAATAGCGAAATCTCGGATAACATAGCCTTCGCTCTTTTAATATGATCTCTCCAAAAGCCGCGATGTCCTGACTGTGTCCCTTAGTTTCAAAATCTGAAAAGCGCTGCAACCTTTTTGTCATACGATTTTATCCATCGTTTCATGGCTTTTCTCACTAGTCTCTATCATTCAGTATCTCCTTCGAATGTACGTTTGGGTGTACCAGATACGAGTATTTGCCCCACCCTCTATGATTAAATATACCTTTAACTTATTACTTTCGCAGCATTTGTATTTTTTAAGTGATCCATTACTTCAAAAAAAGCTTAAGAAATGCAGCATAATGCTCGAATTTTGTATTTTCGAAATTCGCTTCTCTCTCCATTCTGTATGAAATCGGATTTTCTCTTTCGAAATTCTCATAGTTACATATGATCTGAATTCATGCTTTTGGTATATAAATAACTGAAGAAAATAAAAACTTCCGAAAAGCGCAAGAAAAACCTGTTCACAAATATCCACCTAATAATGATAAACACCTGCTGAGCCGTGTGACAATAGCTTTTAATTTACAACGGAATCAACCACTGCCAAAACTTTCAGTTGTTAAAGTTTTTTATTTCAAGCAGGTTTGAGTCTATAACCTTGCAATCCAGATCTACGAGGAAAAATTAAAAAACAAAATAAATTGAAGCCCCTACTTTGATACACTTTCTGAATCATTTGAACTCTAAGTTTTTGAGTTTTAGAAAGCATAGCCAAAAAAAACTACTGGAGACTGAAATTTCGTTAAAACTAAGCAACTCAAAGGTTCTTGGAAACAAAAGTTATGTGAGTGATAATGTCAGAAAAGAATACTTATACCGCGTATCTTATTGAAATCAGGGCGATCAAAATATCTGCGATTTTTAGAAAAAGCATATTAAGGCTTAAAGAAGTTCCAGTTGAAAATGTTGTATCTACAAAGAAAAGTAAATGATGTTTTCCAGCTAACATTTTTTGGTTTATTCTTGCTTGTCAAGCAGCACAGCATTCATCACAATTCAGAATTAGTCACAAAAAGGAAGCAGTTTTATAAAATGGAAGAGGAAATACTTTTCTTTACAAAACTAGAAAAATTAAACTGTTTTGCATATGCCATTTCTTTTTTGCGAGTTAAAAGGTTAGATTAAATTTAATTTTATTTAAAATAGGTGTTATCTTGTTATCTTTTCGCAGCAGATCTTTGAAGTTCTGTTTTGGAAAAACTTTCAAAAATACAGTGCTAATATATTTTTGGGTTCTACATTGACTGAAACATATTTTGAAAAGCGTTTTTGGTGCTTCTGTTTCCATATCTGATGAGTTCCGCTGAAATTTGTTCTTTAAGCGCCATGAGCAATTATGAAAAGAATATGAGCAATTATGGAAAGATTTTCGGAATAAAACACAAATCACTGCTGTGTTTGTCTTAAGTTCCGTATTTTTCGTAACAGGAACAGGCTCGGCGGAGTCGTTGAGAGCTTGCTCTGAAACTTTTTATATTCATTGTTGGTTTGTCTCACGTTAACTTCCGCGAATTTACCGTTAATTTTCCATAGTTCATCATCTTAATATTAACGCAGTTAGCATCTGATTACTCAAATTTTCGCTCTTCTAATCTTTTTGTAGATTTTGATTTCATCATTATAATCTACTCCATGCATCGTCTGCATGCATCGTTTTTCTTTTCTCGTGTATCTTAGCATTTCGTTTCAAATCATTTTTTTGTTGGTTTTGCATCGGGTTTCGGCTCCAACCACTATTTCGATTGTGATGTGCTAATTTGAGCCCAAATTAATCAAATTGTTTTCCTATTGAAAGAGACATTATTTCAGAAATTCCTCTTTTATCATTGAGATGAGACACCTCAAATAGAACTTATTTTAGAAATCTTCTTGAAATCAGTCTTAGAAACTTCACCAAACAGTTGAGTCTTAAAAATGCTCTAAAAACTCAATTCCGGAAATGAATGAAAAATAGCAAACAGAATAGCACAAAGAAGGCAAAGAAATGAAACCTGAGAAGCTAATTGGCATGGCAGTCTTTTGAGTCATCTGGGACTTGAAAAACCAATACACTTTTCAATTTTTCCTTATTCGACCAACATACCAATTCTGACCAGCTATTTTACCACCCAGTTTAGTACTTCTTCTAATCATTCTGTAGCCATCCCATTCCTTGGAAAAAAACCTCCTTTTCAATATTCATTAGTCTGCACTTAAACACCAAACAGATATAGCATCAATCACAGAATAATAAAATTCTTCACAGCAATTATATGGGCAAGAGACCTCCACTAGACGCATTCGTACAGAAGCCTTTTCTTCGGTCATTTTCATTGTAAATGTCTCCGTAAAAGGTATAATTCGATTGATACGACATAAGACTTCGAGTTTTTCTGTTTTTTTTTAACATTCTGTACTATTGTTCGAGTTGAAAAAATAAAATGTTTCTTGACATTCATCCATTAGCCGTGTATTCATAAAAATGACTCGAAATGTCTTTAAAGGCCATGAACAATGCACGGAATTTCATTAGCATTTCAAAACAATCTCACAAATATCACAGATGGCATACGGTGACGGCAAAGCGTGCAGTAATTTTTCTTCGCAGTTTCAGTATTGGAGCGGTATTGGATCAAGCTTGGTGGTGGATGCATGGTGGATCATCATCATAAGTGCACAATGGCAATATCGATTTTCATCATAGATCTCTCAGACGCAAAGAACAAAAGAAACCAGTTTTCCGACAAAATGTTCTTTCCGCTCGATTCGTGCTTCACAGCGACAGTGCAGCAAAGATGTCGGCTGTAAACTTGAACGTCGATATTGGTTGCAGTCTTCTGTGATCTCGTCCCGAAGCGAGAAATTACTCATCGACTTCATTGCAGGTTGCATGGTTCGCATACGAAAATATCTAAAACTATTGATTCACGTAATCTGCAAGTTGGCTCCGTTCTTGAGGCAAACCGAGTCCCATCCTATCCTGGCCCGGCGGCCAAATGCAGTTTTAACGAAAGCATGCAAAAGGCCAGCAGTTGTAGAGTGCTGGGAAATCGTAATCACGGGAGCATGTGAAGAATGTAGTTCCTAATTAAAGGTGTTATCTCGGAATTGCACCTGCTCCCATCTATTCTTGTGCGAGCATTCAGTAAATTGCACGAGGCCCGGTCATTGTTTCGAATAAACAGAGAAACGAGATGAAAATGTTTGCCCAGAAGACACTGGCAGGGCACTTGGAAGGAAGGTGGTTAGGTAGTTAGCAATGGTATCAATTTCTACTTCTCGGAAATCTCACTTACCGGACCGAGTAGGAAGCAATTTCTCGGGAAGTTAGTGGAGAAACTAATCAGATAGTGCTTGTGAGATTGAACGAATGCTTCTTTCTACATATGCGGCAGTGAGGCTAGGACTATGTTTCCAGGCGAATTTAACGTGGTCGGAGTCTGATCCAAAACGTAATTCTTGATCATTTGAAAGTATTTAATTTAAATCCAGCCCTCGGAATATATTATCGCTTTGGAACGTGCACGCGTCTTTTTGGAAATTTTCGGATGTGTGTTGCCAGCTGCGTCTGGTCAGCCGAAAAAAAAAAACAAATAAACTGGACTCTTCTGTGAGCTCAAGACTTAAATCATGAGCCTGACTGTCTTTCATGGGGTTGATTGGCAAAATTACTTGCTTCCTCGTAACATTCCACTCCGACTGATCGACACCGAACATCATCTGGCGAAACGCTCAACACCCAATACGGTTGGTCATTTCGACGCAACTCTTTTTATCGATCATTATGAAAAATTTCATTCGAAACCATCCATCATTTCGGATGATCTTCTCGCTACAGGCTAACGTCTAATGATTACAATAATATTCAATAAAAGAACATGATCCACGCAATATAATATTCTTCATTTGGTTTATCCGGTTCAATGGTATGATGACGGCTCGGTATGAGTTATGAAGATCTTCTTCTGCGATCTTCTCGGCATGAACCGAGTCCGAGACTTGAGCCATAGCAAAGCATTTAGCTGTCTCTTATTGTACTAGACGTTGATGGACCGCATTGAATGAATGGAATGTAGCCCGGGTAACAATTATTGATTTCGTCAAAGAAATCGTGATCGGAACGTTTCGATGAAAGAAAAGATGTTTCTCTACGACAAAGTTGTTGTTTTTTTCGTCTACACGAAAAGTTCTATGATTCACTCATGTGGACGTAGTGCGATCGCAGTAGGGAAGATTTATACGAAAATATGTTTTTTTCAACTGATGTCAAAAAATTCGAAGAACGAAAGAGCAAGAGCGAGGTCACTGTGTTATTGATAATGTTTAAATCGCAATTTATAATATTATTGTGGATCTTGATATGATACTTTTGACAGAGCGTAATGCCAAGGGTAATCATTCTTCATTGCAAGTGTCGACGTTTTCAAGTTCAAAGAGAAGAATTTGAAAATTGATTTGACGGAATTTAAGTCGCGTTTTTTGCCGGACAAGAGATCACTGGCCTGATTCTATTGTGAGCATTGACCTCAATAGCGCTATCGAATGGAAAGTCGGGAAACTTGAAAGGATGGAAAACACTTTCGGTATTTTGAATAGTTTGAAATTTGCATGAAAGAGAATTTGATGTTTTTGGTGTTAAGTTGTTTTTTTCCTGGTGGCGTATTTAAGATTTAATTTCACTTAATAATAGTGGCAGGAATTAATTTCTATAGCTTTGAGCTTCCAACAATGAAAATGGAGAGGTTATTGTCGAGGTTTTGTCTAGAAGTTTTGAATGGAATTGTAAACTCATGAGAAAGAAACAAGTGAGTTTTTGAGAGAGAATTGAGTGAAAAAATGGGTTGTAAGTGAAAGAGGTTTGAAAGTACTGATTTGGTTTAAACGTTCAAATCATAAATTTTTTCTGGATTTGGAAACTTGAGTAGATCCGAGTTTAAAGTGACACTAATCCCAAAAAGGCTAAAAGACCCTCTTTTATCCATTATCGAAGATAAATTATTGATTTTTAAATAATTTTTGTTTTATGTAGCAATCTTTCGATAATGAACTTGCAAAAACAGCACACATCCATCAAATTATAATTTTCGTTTCAGTTTATCACAAAGCTTATGAAAATAACTTTATAATTGGTAAAAATTCATTTATGAGTGGTTCGCTTGGTTAAAAAGTGGCTAGATGTCACTGTTCGATGAGCTCCGCTTGGGGAACCCCTTGTACTGCGGATCAGACGAAAATTTTCAAAAATAATGGATATCATTATATTTAATTGTCGCAAAAAAATGGATATATGGTAAAGAATAACTAGAGCTTAAAATTTTTCAATTAACAAAATTTGCTTCCGCTGGTTTCTTTTCGAGGACCAGAGTGGAACTCATCTGAGGGTAGTATGGTTCAAACAACAGTAAATAAAATATTATCGTACATTTTTCGTTAAAAATTATAGCAGGGAGTGAGTCTTGATGTTACTGCCATATCCCTGAAAGTAAGTAGATCTTCAGTTTAAAAAAAGTCGACTTTCGAAGAAAAGTAGAGAGTAAATTTTGAATTTATATTTTATACGACATGCTCGTTATAACGGCTAATCTGAGAGTTAGATATCAGGCCATTCTATAGATCGCTGCGTTTTTTAGGGAAATTTTAAGGATATAAAAAACGCAATCAATTTTAATATCGATCAATTATATATTTTTTTCATTACCTACAATCTCTTCCCCGCTTTCTGGTAACTGTTTTATTTCATCGGAATAACAATTTTTATCTTTTGAATTAAAAAATTTAGTGTGGTCGATTTGGACATAATCTTTGAAAATTGCATGAAGCAATGTTTGGGGAATATGTTGGAAAAGGCATAATTTTCCAGTCAAATTCCTTGAATTTTTCCAGGGTAAGTTTGGCAGTATGCAATCGAGCATTATCGTGATGAAAAAGAACCTTCCTCTTGCTCCCTAAAGAAGGGCGTTTTTTAATCAATTCTGCATTCAAAGTACTGAGTTGACAACAATATACATCAACTATGATAGTTTCATTAGGATCCAGCAATTCAAAACATGCATCTCCTGACATGTTTCACCAAACGGATAGAAGAATCTTTTGTGGGCACACTCCTGATTTGGCAGTTGGTTTTGATGACTGATTTGCATCCACTCATTGTCTTTTCTGCACGGTAACATTATCCAATTTTCGTCTCCTGGTACAATACGATTGAGAAAAGGTTCCAATTTATTGTGATGTAACAAAGGGGAACTCTTTGCTGGAGATTTGATGTTGATAACTGATGTGGGACCCATTTTCGAAGCTTAGATACTTTTTGTATCTACAAAGTGGTTAAATGGTGAAGACTTAAGCCTCTATCTGGTTCATGTGAAGACTTAAGCCTCTCTGCAATCATATCTACGGTTAAATTTGGTTCTGCCGCCACCAGAATTTTTAACGCCGAGTCGTCAAATTCTGTTAGGCATCCTGTACGAGGTTCATCTTCCGCTGAAGTGCATCCATCGCGATATTTTTTAAACCACTTCTAAACCACTTTACATCCAATATTTTTAAAAGCTGATTACAAAATTACTAATTGTATATAGTGTTAGGAAGGTGGGGTTCGGTGTAATAAAAAGGTAGTTTACTTACCACTTTTCGGACAAATGTGACTTATACAAATGAGTAAGGGAAAACACGCGGACTTTGAACTGACCTGATACATCTATGATCCGACGACTGCATCGGAACATATAGGGAAGAAAGATTTAGAGGGTAACAACTCGCAAAGTCTACTCCAACTGCTTCGCGTCAAGATCAACACACAATGTAAATTTCATTTTTATCCAATGACTGTACCAGATGTTAAAGGGGTCAAATTTTGTATTTGGGAAATTTATGTATTTATTAAAAATGGGCTAAACTCGACTACGTGCCCCCATAGCTGTTAGACAATTTTACTGATAGTTTTTTTTTATGTTTTTGTGGTTGGGTGTTTGCTTTTGAGGGTGTTTTTTGTTTATCTTCAATGTGCTGCCTTTTCGTGTATTTTTTTAACTTTTTGTATGTTATTCTTCAAGTTTTTGCTCGTTCTACCACTATTAAAAACATTGTCAAAAAATTTTCAAAAATATTTCCAAAATATTATCAAAAAAAAGGTAAAAATTTTCCCAGTTAATTGTTTTGTTAATTTAAAGACCAATTTTTCCTTTAAGCGCTGTATATATGTTAATTTCTGGACAGATATCGATATTTCGAAGGTAATCTGCCTATTCAAATGATCAAGTTACTGGCTTAAGTTTTTCGTTTTCCGTTTTACACCGACAGACACTAAAGATAAGGACAGATTACCCCAACCGGATAACGTGACCTGGATAAAAATTCACTTAAACATCACGCAGATATATATAGATTGAGTCAAACTAGGCGCTCATTTATTTAGAGACAGACAAGTAGAGAAAAAATACATCTTTTACTGTTCAAATGTGAAATTGCGCAAATAGTCATCTTGAGCACAAATGCTCACCCTGTCCGTTTTTCAGCATTTTTCGTCACTTTTCCAATATCACACGATATTTCTGCTATTTCCTGAGAAGTCTTTTCTTTAAGTTCGTCAAAAATCCTTGGGTTGTTGACGTTAACCTTAGATTTCAAGCAGCCTCACAGAAAAATAATCCGGCGGTGTCAAATTAGGCGAACGTGTAAGTCACATTTTCATTTTCAGTCACCATAGCACGAAGTTATTTTTAAGTTCGGGTTGCATGACGAAAATCATCTTCGACTAAACTATCGTAACTGTGCCGCATAAAAGCTGTCGAATAAAGCCAGCTAAAATTATAATGTTGCCCGATGGATCCACCTAGTTTGGTTCACCCTGTATAGAAATATGAATTTTCGGCAAACAGATTATGATACTAATTTTCTTCGGATTTCAGTTAAAATATTAATGAGGAAAGTAAATTATATGCTTTTAATATCAAAAATACTATCGAAAAGAGATCACCAGATTTGCTTTAAAAATTTATTCGTTAAGATATCACTATTTGTAGGACAAAAAGTTGAACGAAATTTTACCCCTGATACGATAAACGGAATTTTACCACACATTCACCAAAATCATCATACAATCATGTACTAATGGGGATCCTGAGTATTAAATCTAAGACACTTATTTTCAAATTGTAATTTCAAAACAAATGAAATTTCAAGGAAACTAATTCAGACTGGCTGCGAACAATTTCTCCGCTCGAAAAAATCCCAAAATCGAAGAAAGTTGTAATCTATGTCTTTCGATGGCATTTACACAGCCCCAGCAACGAATCAATGAACCGATTCAGAAACGATGGCTAAACTGTCTTTTCAGTTAATTTTCGGAAACCCTAAATCAACTTCGATATGGACATCAACAAAAATTATGCAAAATGAAAGCGCAATAAAGGTTACTAACCTTTCCTCGAAAGCCACTGACATTTTTTCTTTCGTATTGATGATAATCGCATCAGCAGCAGCATCTTTGCATACTAAATTTATGTTCATCCAATCAATTTGAATTTTAAATTATCCATTTATGATCATAATACGGAAAGCTAATATGTGTGCATACGTTTTAAGGTGCTTCGTAAATATCGCACGACTTCGCACACTTTTCACTTATCTGCCAACCAAAACATACTGTATTGATTTAAATTTTCGATCTTCACGCAATCACCTACTCGAAAATCAACTAAAGTGCTTTAAAGTCAAAAGGTATGATGCGGTCGTTGCTTGTTCAATTCATAAAATTCAAGCTTTGTTGATAATACCTTATTTGTGTACGTATACGTGGACAACTAATGGATTGGACAAGTGTACAAATTTACAAATGTAGATATTGTGGTTGAATCGGTTCTTACAGTCGTGCACAGATACACATTCAGCCATCACGTGACTGCTTCTAATACTCATTTCGAATTCAATTCATTCACAACCAGCTAACGGTTTGTGAATGGACAAAAAAATACTGTTTACGGGGTTCATGTACACACACAAGAGTAGTTCGAGTGATTATGTATAATCCATTGGCATTCTACAGGTGAATTACTATGTTATGCAAGCCGAAGAGCCAAGATAGACCCGAAGATGGTGTAAAGTAATTGCTTTGATGAATATAGACACGCAACGGTTCATTGAGATTTACGCGATTTAAAAATACTAATTCAACGCTAATGCTGCCTGAGAAGCAGTATAGAGCCGGAAGTGTTTAAAACACGCCGCTGTAATCAATTGCACAAGCCCTGAACAATTGAATTGAGTTTATCGAGTGAATGCCACCTAACATAACTGCAAACTGTGTGCATTGAATTCAACCACACAGCCATACCGCACTCAAAATCAAGCGCATTTCTTTTCAATTAACATAACCCGCAATTCGCTTAATTATTTCAAAACTCTTCAACTTACCTGGGTGTCTGAATAATGTGCGAAAACGCTCAATTTGCAAAGCAACTGCTTCTTCAAATATTTATGAGTCTCAAAAGGTTCCAAAGAATCCATTCATTCGAATCGAACTGCACGGCCAGTGAGTTTGTACAGAACGAAAGGAAATGAACAAACAAACGTGAACAGTTGAAAGCTCTCATGGATTCGTCTCGATTAAATTGTAAAGAGCGTTGAGAACACAAAAACACTTTTTTCCTCAAAATCCGTAAAGCATTTCGAAATCGGTGAGATGATCCAATGATGATTTGGCAGATTTACGCTCTTTTCTTCTCGATAGAATCCTTAGAATGCTTCACTAGAAGTAAACAAATACAATGTACATCTCACACGGCTATAATTACCCAGACGCGGCGTGGTATTCACGGCATTTTCTCGAACTCAAGCTTAGCGCCCAGTGTGGGTATTTTCTTAGGACAACTATTAAAATAAATGATAGTGGCTCACTTAATTACGTTTTCCATTGCTGATGTTACGTCAGGCAAAGAGTGAAATTCGGAATTTGTTGTCACATCTTACTTGCTGTATCGATCAAACGGACGGACGGGCAATTAAATGGACATTCAAACAACCAGACAGAAGACTATAGGTTTTTTTGTATTTCTCCGGGTTATTTAGTTGAGTTTGGCTGTGCAATCGAAAACGTTTGAAATTCAGAGGTTGCATGATTTATGAGGTTCAAGTGCCGAAGAGCAAAATGCTTCTTTGTGGCGGTGGAATGTCAGTAATTGGATTTCTCGCCACATTGAAATTGCTGTAATTTATATTAGAAATCAAGATTGAAATTACTGTGTTACATCACGAAATGATCTTTTAAAAAAAGGGTTCATCATTTCGCATTTCAACTGGTCTTAGTTTATAATATTTCGTAGTGGACCAACTGACCGCTCATACGATTGATATGTCGGTGTGTATGTGATTTTTTGGCAAAGTGAAAATGAACTGCTGAGATTGGTGTTTGATATTATTTATTATTGGTGTGAAGATTAGAGCACAAAGTGATGTTAATGATTGTTTTGCGGATGATATGTGGAAAATGAAGGTGAATGTTTTTTTTTTTTGATTTGTTGATTTGTTTTGTCCTGTTCAATTCGGTTGTAGTTGCTTTGTGTATCTCTTTTTGTGGAGCGTGTTTTGTGCTAAAGATTCGATAGGTAATAATATTTTTATATTAATATTCAGTTCCTACCGACTATTAGGGGGAGAAAATTTAGTAGTATTTTTCGAATCAGAACATGGTTCAAATTGTTTGTTTCAACTCTGGAACATATGTCACCAAACTTTGTAAAATCCCATGACAAATAAAAAAACTATGAAAATTCTACTTGGAAAGTTAACGTTTTACAAAATGAGCTCTTTTTCCTCATCTTGAGTTCAGTTTTTTTTTCGAAAATTTTGGCGGTGTCCTTAAAATGTGAAGAAAAACAATCAGAATCGATTCCACGCAAAAGAGCATTTATTGTGAAATGGCTTATCCTTCGCATGAGGCAAAAAATGAAAAGAAACATTAAACTGTTAGAAAAACTAATCATGCAAATTTTCCTAGGGTACATCATCACAATATTCTAAACATCTACATTGCATTTAGTTAATTCGCCAGATGCGAATTAGACCAAACGGTACTCCAGTACTGTGCATCTTAGCCTGTAAGGTTGACTATACTAGCCTATCCCCTAAAACGCAAATTCGAAAATGGAAGATCAGAAACATATATTTACAAATGTTATTTTGCATAGTGTTGCGAAATCTGGTTGTCCGAATGATACATCAGTCTCTACGGACATTGTCAAGAAGTTGCTTACTTATGAGCCGTGTACAGAATCTGATGAAAGCATTATTCGACTTGGTAAACAATCACCACAAATCGTACGGACTATTAAAATTATTACTGGACGTGCTGACACTTCAGTAGTTATATTAAGTAAGAGACGTGACAATAGGCACCAACAATATTAAAGCAATAAAAATTTTAACATTATTCAAAACTCTACACCAGGAAAACAGATTTTAAGAAAAACCTACGTATCCAGCTGTCTGAAGCTAACGAAACGGATCCAGGAGCAGAGATAAAATATCAAAACGGAGTCCCAAACATTAATTTAGCAAAAAAGAAAGGAAACTAAAATCTTAGTATATATTTTCTAGTCAAATTCATAGATTTTTGGGGCAAATTCGTAATATTTTTGAGTCTAATTTATAATTTATTTGAGTTAAATTCATAATTATTTCGAATCAAACTCATTACCTTTGCACATTATAATTAATGAACTTGAGGAGCAAAACATAAACTTACCTTAAGAATGTATAAATGCAGCTCAAAAAACATTATTAATTTGACTCTAAAAAAAAATATGAATTTGGCTCGAAAGCTTATGAATTAGTTTCAAAAATTTACGAAGCCGATTTGAAAAATTGTGAATTAGACAGGAAGATGTTATGAATTTGTACCAAAAAGCTATAAATTTGATTCAAAAATGGCATATCATCTGAACACGCAGTGAATCACTTCTTAACTTGTTGAACTACATGATGCGCTTTTTATTTTACATTACATCTCATTTATACAAAGGGAAACTTAGTAAAATGAAAAGCATTCATCATTGGAATTGGGGTTTTCACACCATCATCGTTATACTTCATTTTCTACCAAAAGACGTGATGGCGAAGCTCTGATTGCAATAAATGATACAATGACATTGAAACACTTAGTCTTTGTTCACAAAAACATTGAACAGCTGCTTACTTCAATAAAAAACAAAATTAATAACAATAACATTTTATGTGTCTCCCGTATCTGCAGCTGATAATTATCGCGACAGTTATGACAGACAATCTTACAAGCTTAATTAAAACACATCTGGATTCTCTTTTAGTACTTACTTGTGATTATAATCTTTCATTAATTTGCTTCCATATAAAATGTAATTGAAGTATCTGTATCAATTATAAAAATATCACAACGGGTCTCTCTTGTGCCTATGTGTGCCGGTCGTCAGCACACGTAGATCGGCAGCCACTTCAACTTCAACTGTATCAATAGTAGTTTTGTAATTGAAGCAATGTCTTTATCTTACCGATATCATCTTCATACCGTTAAAAGTCGTACGAATAGGACTCTTCATTTAGTTTTTTCTATTGCTTACTGCATTACAGTTAAGTGAATTTTCTTTATTACCTAGTGATCCACATCATTCTGTTTTAGACATCAATATTTCCATCATTGACTTTAATACTAATTATACCATGCAGTCAACTAGTTGTGTATATCATTTAAAGTTAATGCCGGTTTCGATGAAATAAACTGGATTAATGAATTTGATGAATTGTCTTTTGATGATTCTGTTATTAAATTTTATAATTTTATGTCTGAAATCATAAATATTTATGCTCTCTTCTCGAATAGAAGCTGCTATAATTTCCCGGACTGATTGTCACAAGACTTAAGGAATCAATCATTTCAATCTATTCATTTCATTTATTTCAATCTGATTCAATTAGATTGAAAAAAAATAATCACACAGTAAGTACAAAAGTACTTGCTTATTAGGAAATTACCAAACTTTTGCCAAATTAAGATCCAACTTTAGGGTAAAAACGATTTAAAATTTGGAATCGAAAATTTGTAGACAGTCTTTTCTGGAGTTATTTAAACAAATTCAGACTTTATAGATCATATCCTTTAGCAATGGGTTCAAATGATTAGTTTAGTTTTTACGTAACTACTCTCTTAGATTTGTTCGACGATTATTTTTCGAAAGCCCACTCTAATATAGTCAGTAACTACGATCCTGTTTCTTTCGATAGTTACTTAAATCTGAGCAACTGCAGCATTATAAACTATAATTTTTTTATATGAACATTACAAACAATAGATAAAAATAAAAGTACTGATACTGATGGCCTCCATTCATTCTTCGTAAATAATTGTGGACATGCTTTGGCGATTTCGCTTCTTCATGTGTTTAATAAAACTTTGTCGTAAGGGAATTTCGGGACAACGTGAAAAAAGCTCATCTGATTCCGGTTCTCAAATCCGGAGACAAATCATTGTATCGACCATGTAAAAGGTATTCGAATATCTAGTTACTGACTATTTAAGGCTTAACTGGTTTTTGCGAATGAAAGGTCTGCTGCAACTAAGTTTTGACACAGCATAATTCTATTTCCAATTCAAAAGATCGTCGTTCATGCTATCTATATCAATTTTGGCAAAACCGTTCAATCTTAATCTGTTGCTTCAAAAATGTTTCAACATCAATAATTATAGAAAACTGTATTACTGGCTATCGGATTCAATTCCTTTGGTATTACTTTGATAGCAACGATCACTGACTGTGAACTTTGATTGACACTTTTCTAGTTTATTTATTGCTACTTCTGACGTTCCACAGGGGACACTTTTGGATCCCCTACTTTTTCCATTTTTTTAAACGATAAAAAATATGATTTTTATTTGCGTTCTGTATTTTTTATTTGAAGACGTCTCCAAAATATTAAAATGCATTGCCTCTTTGATAGATAGATTTCAATTGTTCGGATCTGAACATTCCACAGGGGTCACATATGGGTCCCTTAATTTTTCTAATTTTTTTAAACGATAAAAAAATACGGATTTTTAATGGCTCGCAGACGGCTCCAAAATATTTAAATCGGATGCCTCTTTTACAGATATAAATGTTAATCAGTTAAATTCTTCAACTTTTTCACTTTAAATTCTTTAGATCTGAACATAGAAGGGGACAATTAAATGTTTTGCAGCATAAAAGTATCTGGTTGGCAATCACTTGGTTCTGAACTTATAATTAATTTTAATCAAACATACTGTTACATACATTGTTACAGTAAACACTTATCCTTACATCCAATTAACCCTCTCATCACGTAATCTTCTCCATCTTACACAAGACAGCACGTATGAAACCGCATAAACCAAACCATTTCATGTCTTAAATGGAATTCACAACAAAGGAATTGTGCGAACTTCACGTGAGATGATTTCCCGGAGCTTACCTAGGTTTTTTTTTTCATGCAACATAACATTAGTCACTTGATCTTTGAATTTGCATTTGTTTCTTCTCGGAAACACAAAAGACTGCATTCTTCGCTTAAACATGCACTACCAGAAAAGATACCAGTTTGTCTTTGTAAAAGTGATGAGATAAAAATGAGAGACAACTGTAACAATAAGAATTTCTTGCTTCAGGTGAATATAACTATGTAAAATCTTAATTCTGACGAAGCTTTAAGATGTGTCGTATGTGCTTTAAACGTGTATATCACGTAATTTATATGACCATAAAGGTAATATTAATGTCAAATTAAGTTATGTAATATCGATGGAGAAATATAGTTTTTCCAATGAAATCCGATGTTACGAAAAAGATTTCTGTGGTCTGCATTATTTAGACATTTAAAAAGTCTACAAATTTTATATTATTTCATTTTGCACACCTACTCAGTATGAAAATTCGGCAAATAAACACATTTTTTTACTTCTTTCTTAATATTTGGTTAACATAATTTAATTTTTATTTATTGCTTGGTAAGTTTCAGTGTTGAATGAAAATCAAACGCACAGCATATTTTTTTGCATTAGTTTTTGTTATATTACCAAGTTTTTGACAAACCTCTTTTTCGCGAATCAATGTCATTGTACTCATTCTGCTTATTATGAAATCTTACAAAATTTTCTTCAATTCTCTTCATTATTCTCAAACTTTTTTCGGTTCATTTCGTGATGGGTTTCATTAATCACTTAAACATTCCGATTAAAAACTATCTTCAAAAATAGTTAATTTACCCACTTGATCCAAACCACCTTCTTGTTTTGAGAAGATACTGCCTCATAATCAGTGTCTATTTTATTTTTATGTTATTTATCAGTCAAAAAGCCCAGCTTTTAACCCGAGAATGTTTACAGCCAGTCCACACACATACAGGTGCCACGTCACGCAAAATCTTTGTTGCAACCGTGTGTGATGCACTTTTGCAGTAGTCACACCATTTTTGGTTTCGCAAGTAACCTTCTAACCTCTGTTTATCGTCGTCTTCTGTACCGCAATTCACGTTTCTTTGCTCTGTAAAGTTTCCAAGCGTACGAGTATTTCCGTTGTCCATGACATCCAAAGACCACATCTACCCTGTTGTATCTTCAGAGCAACTTCAGATCCACCACGGATACATACATTTCAGTGCATTCAAGTGCAAGAGATAAATTTCCAATGTGGAAGAAATAAATTCTTGACTGTCGACTGAGATCCACTACAGAAATTTCTCCCCTAAAGTGGTCTGACGCTTGCGATTGGATACACAACAAATATGTACATAAATGGTGTTTTTTGTTGAGTTGTACCTGGAAAATACTTGGTACAAGTGAATGATGTTCGCAGGAACGTAGGCAGTCAGGCACAATGATAAAACAACAAACCGAATTGTATACGTACCATGAAAACTGTGCTGGCAACAAAACTCATTTGCATTTTGCAATTGCATTAAGATAATTTCAGATTTAGCGTGGAAAGAAAATGAAAACGACGATACAGTGCGAATAACGAGCATGGATTTTGTGGTAAGTGGTTGGTATGTTCTCGGGGTTTTTTCACTTTTGAGACTGTCTCAGGCTATTATTAATGTCGATGTGCATGATGGCTGCGGTTTGAGCTCTGAATAATTGTTTTGGGCGGACAGGTATTGCCTGTTAGGTATGCTTGATTTTCACTGATTTACTATCACTGTTCGCGTATATAGTGCCAAAATAAAATTAAGATAACTTTAACCCTTTTTGCGGCGACGGGCATTTTAATGAATTTTCAGGAATCCCCATATTTTTATGCAAAGATTTTTTCATGGCATAAACAAGTAAGTAGTTAGCGGGGTCGGTAGCTTAGCTCGCTAACGCGTCAGTACGAAGCAGCGATCTTTTGCCCGCGGATTCGAACCCCGCCATGCCCATGGCTGTGTTTGTTCAACTTGTGTTGTCTTAACAGCCGGCGACTGGGCATGATACCACCGCTCCCTTAATTAAGTGTCTCATTAAAGCTTTATTGGCGACTAGGCATAACACTAGCGCTTCAAAAAATAAGCAAAAATGTAGCACTTAGCAGAATAATGGAATAATTGATATCGGCTTTTCCCATATGTGTCTCCCTACCGCCAAAAGGTAATCCCCTCAGCTTTGGCATTATCATAGAAAAAAAGAAAATGCAAAATGCAAATTTAGAATGCTTCAAGCTTGGCTATTACAATCTTTTGGAAATTTTTAACCATTCCGATTGATAGTAACTTCTGGCAGAAACATTAGACCATTATGGAACCGCACATATTGATGTTGACAAGAAGTGCACATGTATGGTTTTTGATGACATACCTATAAAGTCGTATGATTTGACTGTTAACTGCTGTAGCAACAGCAGGCTTCCCAAAGAAAATACGTCAAATCATTTCCTGAAAAATTTTCCCCGATGTCAGTTCGAAATTTTACGCTAACCGTAAAACGTTAGCGGTAGCCTTTCACCCAATTGTCTATTTTTTGAGGTCTCAAATTTTCTATTCAAAAGAACTCACAACCAGACCATCAGATCAATAAGAAATTCACAGGGTGAATTGGTTTTGAACAGAACGGGCTCTGATAGAAATTATTTGAAAATGTGAGCAGCCCTGTAGCAGTGGTTCCATGGTGCCAGTGATGAATTCAAAGTGCACAGCCAGTTATTTTAATATTTTTGACCAGGAAACACTAGCCACGAAAATATTTATTTAAGAAACAGAAAGGTGATGAGAAGATCGTTTCTCTCTAAGAACACGGCTTGCAAAATAAAAAAATATTATGTTTGGTGAATGCAGAACGAACTTTGACGACAAAATACCTGCATGATAAATTTTATCGTGTTATTCTAAAAGAGATATGAAAGATGTGGAAAGAGATATGTAATCACCTTACAAATCAACCCTTTTTTGTCCTACTGAATCACAAGCTTTTTTGGTTACACCGTCAAATCAAGCCTGTGCATTGTTTGTTTGCAAAGCCATGTTTGATGTATTTGACCAAATATTTCATAAAAGCTTTTAGAACGACTGATTTAAAAACATAAACCAAACCTCTTTATTAAATACAGAGAACAACAAACTTTTCCGTTCCAAATAAATTCTTTTTTTTATTCAATTTGTGTCGGATGTTCCTAAAACAGTTTCAATTCAAATATCAATCATTCATTACAGAAAATATCAGTTTTGGACCCATTGTTTGATTTCTAATTCATGTTTTGAAAATAATTAGTTTAAGGCAGTATTCTGGTCTAGAGGCTTGATTTTGAGGTGATTTTACGGACGCAATACAAAAAAACCATAAACATTTTGGGAATATTTTTTTTACCAGTCTTTTATTAACATTTTGAAAGTAAAAAAATGTATTCAAAAAATAAAAAAAATTAAAATTAATGTAGAGACAGGCCGGCGAAGTGAAGGCTCAAAAAAAAAAACTTGTCTCATGGTTGACATGATTCCAACCTGCCTGGTGATCCGAAACATATATTTTTGGCGAATTCTGTAATAAAAAGAATGTGAAATAAATAAAAGTAAATTAAAAAAAAAAATCCCTGTGTCAGACGACAACCAATAGTGTTAAGAGGGTTTGTGCAAAATTTGACGTAAATCGGTTCGTTGCAACTAGAGATATCATGTCAACCGTATCGGGAAAAGTAGTTCCGAGAAAAACGCGTTTAAAACTTCGAGTCTCGTTTCGGGCAGTTAGTTGGCGTGTCACAAAAATAGCTGTAACTCCAAAAATTGTTCGAATTTCCGAAAATTCTTTTAAAAGCTTATTGTTCAAGGTCTAAGCTTTGTAAATATGCAAACAAAAAAAATCGATTTGATCAAATTTCTAGACCAGAATACCCCCTTAAGTCACCAGTATCTTATTGAATCATCATTCGCATTAATGCCAAAATAGAATTAACTGTTTGCATACGTTGCATCAGATTTCAAACATTCATGTATCACCATGTCCAATATCAATCATACACTTTTAAACTTCGCATCAGTTATTCCCTTTTTTTTTAGTATTCAGATGAATCTAAACACTAATTAAAAATTCAATTTAAACTAATGTTTACCATCAATATGATCGATCAAAAAATACGGCTATGTAGATTTTGATACTCAACCTGATTTATTTACTGGCTGTAGCTCTCAAGTAGCTCATTGATTCGAAATGATTCATTCAATACGTCAAATGCATCTCTTGAACGTCAAATCTTCAGTGCTGATAATCGATTTGCGCCTAGGAAAAAAAATATTCGTACTGTCCGTTCATTTTCGTTCTACACAATTCGCAATCATTCCAATCAGCATAATTATTCATTCACTGGTTAACTGTACTTTTTTATATCGCCTCACGATAATAAAGTGATTTTTTTTTGTTGAATTCTATTTCGCAAACAATTTCTATTTTTGAATAGATATGTTAGAACAATCATGTGAACATGAACGTACATCTTTGTCGTTGTCTAATTGAAAATTGATTCTGACGTAGACAACTTCTAATTTACTGTAATATTTTATTTTCGTTGTAGCCTTGCTTAGGTACTTGAATGATTTTTCACCATCAAAACATTGAGTCAGAGCAAGAAAAATATCTTCGAGTCATTATGCTAACATTCTCATGTCAAATTTTCGATGACCTTTAAAGGAAAGGCCCGTTGTACTTATATTAAAACAACAAATGAACCAAAGATATTTTGAGGTGCACAGCGCCTAAGATGATTGTCTGAATGGCCAATGAAGCAGTACTGCCCGTATGATTTTTTTTTGTGTTATTGGAAAATACTGATCAGTACTACCGTAACAAATGGAAAGTATCAATGAATTCCCATATGAAGTAGTGCTTACTATCACAAGCCAAGTTTGGGTGTGCTTCGGGCTAGAGTAAACACTTTTAAAAAAAAAACTCGTTTGGCATAAAAAGTTTATTTATGGTCAAGTTATTGGCATCATATTTTGAGCACGTCAAATTCGTTTAGGAGTTGTATGCAAGGTTTCGTAATTTTTTTTCATTTGAAGTTTTTTGTGCAAGAGCAATTATTTTTTCTCGAGCGTGGTGTAAAAGTGGCCGTGAAGGTGAATTGATTGATGTATGTACATCATGCACCTACGTCAATTAAAATACATTTTCAAGTTAGGCTTGCATATGCTGCATGAACATCGTGGGGTGTTTATGTCATGGAAAAATTATGTTCACAATATTATTCGAACAATTATGAAGAAAATTGAATTGTCTTCGATGAGCCTAGCTTTATATTGATGTTTTAAATGGATGAATATGTTTAAGCTCATGATCAAATGAGTTATTTTGAATATTCTTGGATTGAATATATTTTGTTTACGATAGTTATCGTACGTTAGGGTGAGAAAACACCAGTTTTTGGGGGTTTTAAAAACAATTAATTCGAAATATAGAGATTCATATCAAGACAATTGATCGAATCCAATAATTAAATTCTTTGATTTTAATTTAATAAGTACTTAGTTTTGTAGCAATGCATCGAATTGAAATATTTTTGTCATCAGTGAATCAAATTTTAATATTTTGTAATATCATACTCATAGCTCTTTTACCTTAGTCATAGCATTGAATAATGTAGCACAATGTATGATCTTCAAAGTGCAGTGCATGTGCTACCAAAAAGAAAAAGTTTAATTAACTAAAATATGAAAATATTCTCAAGACACAAAAATTGAATGGTTTTTTTATTACAATAATATATGTGTAATAAGGTGCGTTTTCGAACGTGGCCGATATTAAGGTGGCATCGTCTTTGAATGCCTGTATTTCACCTGGGTAAATTTGCATTTCACCACTGTCAGATTGATCACGAAGAAGGAAAAATTGATCAGCCTTGGTGAAATATATCCGCAATGTTGAAAGCTAAACATGGTTATTGCTACAAGGGCTTATATCTTTGCCTTCATGGTCTAGGGACGACCAAATATGGCTAGGTCTCTTTAGGTACAAACTACCTCATTCAAGAGGGGCAGCGAGTACCACTCGCTCGCCCCAAATTTTGTACCTTTGAACCTTCGGGTGAGATTCGGCATACTACTCTTAAATTGTAGCTGCTCACTCTAACTAGACCCTACAATTTGTTGATCGACCTTTAAAATCGATTTGCCCCTGTGCCTGACATACGTACGTTTTTGAATGAATATATCTGATTCTTATGTTTTGACTCCGTAGCTAGCGAATTATCTCGCAATCCTGTGTGTTCACATCATGCTCCATGAATGATTTGGAAATAATTTCCACCACTTAATTTTAAAATGCACAGATGATTCAACACTTCGGACACCATGCCTGTTGAAATTAGGAAAAGCGATAGAAGAACGTCAAACTTGATGGTACATGATTCAGGGTACCAGAGTCTTTCACTTATACCCCTTTCTTCTAAAAATTTGTGTTGAGTTTACTAACGTAGAGTGGCAGAATGAGTCCAGTTCAGAGAAATTTAGATGATCCCTAACTGCGTGTGACTGCAAGGTGATTTTAAGTCTTTTAAAAAGGACCACTGGCGTAATTGGACCGGTAGTTTAGGTTAGGTTAGGTTTAGGTTAGGTTTCTGCTGAGCTTGAGCAGTTTCCTGCTTTTGCTTGGATCGGGTGATGGCCATAATGTTCTGGCTACCCTGCAGTCCAGCCTGTTTTCCCATTCGGACTTCAGTTTGGCCTATATGGCGGCATCAAGTTTGTTTGTGGCGTCAGCGATTGACCGAGGTACAGTGATGCAGGGGCAATTGCTAGCTCCTGAACCTTCCCTCGCCAATTCATCAGTTTTTTCGTTGCCTATGACCCCACTATGCCCTGGCACCCACATAATCCGGATAGGAATCTGCCTTGCCTTTTCATTGAGAGCCACTCTTCAACAGTTTTTATAAGACGCAAGAGCCAGAATGGCTGCCCTACTGTCGACGCAAATCGTCATTGATCTGGTTGATATTCCGCTAATGGACTGAACTGCCATGCGTATAGCATGTAATTAAGACTGAAAGACGGTAGCATGGTCCGACAGTCTACACCACAGGTTCAACACAACCGAGCCAACTTCTGTGTCAATCTTTGACCCGTCCGTGTAAATTGCAAATAGCTTCCTATTTCTTCCAGTCTGTCTTTGTGGGTATCTTGACATGGAAATTCCTGCCAAAATGTATTATTTTGCTCATGTGGTCCGTGTCTTCTGCAGCGAGTCCAAATCTTTTGCGGCATTCTGTAAGAATACCGATGCGGCCTCACTGATCTCAATCGTTCCACATGCCAGAACTTTTAGCGCGTATCGCCGCTAAGCTTGCGCTTCTAAAGATGAATCGATCTAGGGGCATGAGTCCCAAAATCATTTCCAACCCAGCCGTTGGGGCGGTTCTTAAAGCGCCCGTAATACATATGCAAACTAATTTTTGCAGTCTTGTTAGCTCCTTGATATAAGTTTTACTCTCCGCTTTACCACACGATCGCTCCATACACCAAAATCGGCCTGACTACACATGTGAATATATAATAGGCCGCCCTAGGTTTAAGACCCCAGATATTGGAGTAGGCGGACCGGCACGCGAAAAGTGCCGCGTGAGCCTTACCAATTCTGTGCTTTACGTTAGCCCCCCAGTTCAGTTTCCTGTCTAGTATAAGGCCCAAATATATAAGGCCCAAAAACCGGTAGTTTACTGATCATTTAGAATTAGCGAGAATTAAGTATATACAATTTGTACGTCAAACATTATTGATTCAGTTACGTTTTTATTAACACTTTGCATCAATCTGTAATGTATACATTCCTTCCCTTAATGGATCCCTATTTTTAAATTTTTTCTGAAATTTCCAAATTGAATCGGTTGGCCATTCAAAATTAAGAAAATTACAACGAAGTCATGCTAAAATTGTATTCGTCCTGATACGCGTGAATTATTATATAATAAATTCAACCTAAAACTCATACCATATCAAATATTCCCTAAAAATGACAACAATTTCCGCTTCTTCGCCATCTACCATAATCTTTAACCTAAATCTTTCGAACTCATTCCAAGAAACATCGATTTCACCACGCGATTTTTTTCTCCCCTAATAAATAGATGATCTCTTTCGAAGCTGCTTGTCATCGATGAAAAAGAAGATGTTTCTACTTCTAACGAGCCATTAGATACTTATCCACTAAGAAAATCATAAAATGACTACAATCGCATCGAACCGGTTTTTCATGACTAATTCGCATCTCACTATGGAAATCATTATCAAATTACAATCTGCCGACCGTCATTATACGAATGAATGTACGAAATGGGAAGGAACCTCTATAACTTTCATAGGTTCCTTCATAATTTTTTTAAGTGATTTTCATAAAAATCTTTGTTTTCATGCCGATCGACCCTGATCTTACCGCAAACCTATTGTTACACGCATCTGAACTGGTGAATTTCAAATTTAGTATAGTATATCCCAAAATCAATTTTCGATTGCAATATCCGACGAGCGGCAAGCACAAGGGGGTGTACGATTTGGATGATAATTCCGCTGAAGTTCACTTTTCACCAAGTCAAGAATGTCGGAAAGCCTTCGATTTTTTTTTGCGTCTTTCACGTACGAAGAAAAGAATTGTGATGCTATTTATTTGGGTTAGTGGTATTGTTGGTAGCACGCTGCTATTATGCATCATTATGGATGAATTTGATGGATACCTGAGTCTCTTGATTATTGGGCATTTTCGGTGATTTTTTGTTTGAGTGGGTATTGTGCGATTTGGTGGTTCAGTTACTGAGTTTCATGGTGAATTAGATGGTCCAATAGTACAAATTACCTTTTATTGTAGCGACGGATGAATAGTTTAAATGAAGGCGAAAATATAGTTTCGAAAAGGTCATCGTCATGGTTGGAAGTGAGTAATGCGAAAATGAGGTGCCAATTTGGGAGTTAAATAGCTCAGTGTGGTAGTTTGTTTTGTACTGATTGTAGTACATTTTCCTGTTGTTTTTTTTTCAGGCAGAAATTACTTTGATTTTGCATGATGTTGATTGTGACCTCGATGAAGTTTATGTATGTCATGTTGACTTTAGTTTAGATGTAACAGGGAGAATACTGTCATTTGATGATTTTTCAATCTATATTTCTTGTAATCAAGGTCATATATGAACTCTGGTTGATTGATTGTAATTTAGGTTTCATTTGTCGTCCTCTTCTGTAATAGATACAACCATCAAATTTAACTGGTTTCAATAATTGTTTCAATTTGAATGAAGTTAGAAAGCAACATTCCCTATGATTTTCCACAGAAAAGGTTTATTTGCGCAATAATCCTCATTGCTTGTGAAGCAACTTTTAGTTGCGCTCTACACCAGCCCTTCCCTTATAAAATTAAAACTATCCCTTATAAAATTTGCCGAAAATAATTGCATTTTATCCCTTTGTGCACATTTTGCACAATAATTGCATTTTGCATTTGTAGGTTAGCTTCATTCAACTAAAGCTTTCATTTCCAAAAGTAAAAATTAACAAGTTCTACAACACTCTTTCCATTGAAATAGATACAAGAAATTGTATGGTTATAGACATGAACCAAAACAAAATTCAAAAGAACAAACAAAACCCGTTTTCGATCTAATCATGTCGAACATTTGAAGTGAAATCGATCACGCCGCAGCATGATTTCGATGGACATCTAAAAGTGAAACCATACAAGTAACAGAAAAAAGTCCCACAAAAGTTCAACAGCTACGAAGCCACAAAACATGAAACAGATAGCATAACAAAATTAATGATTTTCTGAACTTTGTCTTAGATAACACTAAATGGTGTGATGTTAGAGCAAAAAAAAAATCTTATATCTTTCAAAAACGTTTGATTTATGTGAGAAATGGATTGTTTTTGTCGATTGTATCAGTCAGACCTTGTGTATTTGGATTGAGCATCGAAATTTATTATTTTATTCCGTGCTGAGAAATAAATGTACATACATATGTGTAGATTCTGTATAGACATCTATTTCGTTAATTTGATTGCGATGAAATGGTGGAAAGTTTTTGTTTGACGTACTTGCGATTTTTTTGAAATTCAGAATGATATGGACGGAAGGGAGGCGAGGTCTTCGAAGTGGTATAACAAAAAACAGGTTTTAGTGAAAACTTGACACTCGATATGTTGGATCTCCTCAAAAATGAAATGAAATGAGGGCGTGGTAGTTTCACCTCAAACAACCTTACATTAAAACAAGGTTCGGATAAAAATTTGAAAATGAACCTTTCAAAACAAAACAAAAAAACCAATTTAGAGTTTTTCAAAATTCTGACTTATATGGGCGTGCAAGGAGCGTGGCAAAATCACTCTTAGTCTCCTTATATTAGAAACAGGCGACAAAAAATTTGATATTTGAGGTTTCTTTAAAGATGTTTTGTCTTTTTTAAACTCAAATTCAAGTGGATGAAAAAATGGTGAGCATGTGTTAGAAAAAATGGTTACCATGTCTTAGAAATAGACTCGGCTAGAAATTAAGGCAACTCGTATTTAGCACAGAACAAAAACCACGTGCCAGTTTCATACCAAATTTCTATGAATTGGTTACAGCTGTTTATTAATATTTATTTATAATTTATTTAGTATTTACTCAAAAAATAGCGATTTACTTTTCTAGTCATGACAATTTTTATTTTGTTTTTATTAAAATTAGGAATTCATTTTTCCATCTTTCCGGAAATTCCACTCACAGCATGTGTGGCTCTTTTAATAAAAAAACTCATGCTGCGGGAATTGAAACTTCTAATTGTACGTCATTAACGAGGACAAACAAGATAAGGTAACGTCATTTTTTTGTCAATGCCTATTCATGACATCACAGGTGCTCACCACGTTTCCAGACTATCCCAAAATAAACCGTTTTTACCCAATACTGCATAAGCCATAAACACGTCGTGAAAACAATTATTGCCTGAAATTTTAAGTTTGCGTCTTCTTCTTGTGATTTTTTTGAAAATTTCAGCCATAAAATGGAAAAAGAGGCATCGTAGGTATAGCGTTGATCTTCATACAAGGGGAACAAAAGCAGTACCATGTTTGAAAATCGTCAAGAAGCTCCTTCTAAAATTATTATCAATACGCAGATTAAAATGTCGTTAAAATTTAAATGCTTGTATCATAGGAATAGGAAGAGTGAGGCCTTTGCACTTTCGAAGATGGATTGAGTTTCAAATACACCGGAAAATACAATCCGGAGATATTTGGAAAAATGTTGTCATTAGAAGGTGTAAAAGTTTTTTTTTATAGGAAGAATTACGATAAAGACAAGATATAATTGCTATAAAGATATAATTTTAAATATATAATTATCATTGTTCGAAACAAGTCTGGAAGGTCTCTTCTGTGAGCTGATTCATGATGCGTTTTACCTTTTCTTACTCTGAAATCCTGTCCCTTTCAACGCAGATATGATCTTGCAGAGCCGAGAAAAGTCAATCACTGGGGTGATATACTCAGCTAGAAACGTCTTTGCAGACAAAGCAGTGTGAGCCGATTCATTCTCATGATGAAGAACCTTTGATTTGTTCTTTTACAATTCGTTTCGTTTTCGTATATTTTCATGGTGTCGAACAATAAGCTCAAAATTGTAATGTAAATTGATTTTTTGAACTTTCAGGTACCCAGTGAAGGTACACAAAATCAATAATATCGCATAAAACAATCACCACCGCTTTGAATTTCAGTTTGCTCATTTAAGACCTCCTTTAGGTGAAATTAAGACATTCCAATGCATGGATCGATGTTTAGTTGAAACGCAAGCATGCGATAAACAATCATTGCCATCTATTTTTTTTAACACAAACAGTTTTCAAAAATAGTTTTTCCAAGTTTCATATGAAATTTCACGACAAGACGTCACACAAACCAATAATCATTTCAACTCAATCAAACTCCCTTTGAATCGAAAAAAAACTTAATGCATGCATTCATATTACTATAACTTGTTATTTTTCTTTCCAAATCAGATTCTCAAATAAAAGAAATGCAACCAAAACGGTGTATCACATCATCTCATTCAACGATATTGCTGTGATACATCTTGCCGAAAATAAACTCGTTTGTCTGCTTCATCTTCAATCTCGTACTGACTGATTCTCATCATTCACCGCAGCCATAAAGCAAACCATTAAACATATACTACAGATAACACATAATGCAATGCTAAATTTGAAAAAATGAAATCTTCAGTCAAAGTATCGACTTACACAGGTTTCTTTCAGAAGTGGGTTGAACGTAAATTAAATTCATTTCAAATAAATTTATTTTGGTTTGATCAGATCGGAAGGTTGAAAGTCGAAAATCAAATATAAATGCATTGAGCAAGTGATTCCAGGAATTATGTCATTGTAAGATAAATTTGGGTTTGAGTGATTTAATGTGCAAACTTTAGAGAGGGTAATTTGTTAAAGAATGTTTTTTTTTGGTAGGAAGTGCACCTGCTTGTTTTTGTTATTACATTTTTCGCGATTCAAAACGACATGATTTGAGACCTAATGATGAATGTATGCTATTAAGGGAGCTTTTGTGATTTGACTTTGCTTTTATTTTTGTAAATTGATGCAAATTTTCAGGCGATCAAGCGCAAGTTGACCGTATACGTAAGTGTTTTTGTGCAATATTTTGGCTTAACGGATTCGTTGATTAGTTATTTGTTGGCAGCAAGTTTGATTCATAGAAGCAGCAAATGTATTTACAAAAACATCGATGAGTTATGAGCCGAAGCGAAATCTATGGATGCATAAGTTTAACCCAAAGTAGAAAGGAATAAGCATTTTATTCAGTCCAGCTTCCATTGGTCCATAAATGAAAATTGAATTTATTTTATTTTTTTTGTAATATGTACAATTTTTACCTAGCTTAAACTGGCCTGCTGGCCTTTATCAGTTTTATTTAAATTTGTTTTTTTTAAATGTTTTTATCTTAAACGCCTATAGTATAATAATCTAGACTTGCCCAAAATGGTGCGGACAATTTTAAGTGCAAATTGAGCTAAACTGACCCAAAAAATTTTAACTCAAAATCAATCGAAATCTCTTGAGCTATTAAGCTATATTAGAGTGATTCCAGTCAAATTTGCCACCATTGGCAATTTTAGTCGGCACTAGCTAACGTAAAGAATTTGTAAAGTAGCCAAGGTTGATCAGCTTCTTCGAACTCACAATACTTCAGACTATTTTGGAGTAAGCCAACATTGGTGCTCACTTACAAACAGCAGCTCAGAATATCCCAAGCTAATGTTAACTAGCTTGACAAAATATGAACTATCCTGGAATAGGTCAAGTAAGCGAACTTGAAGTACACTAAGCTAATATCCGTTAAAATGATCCCAGCCAAAACTGTTTCTGCACGTCTAATAGCCCCTTCTCTTTTCAAGTTATTGACCAAAAACAAAATCGACAAAAGCATGTCAAACACGTCTTCACAATCTACATACATTTCCATGTAGACACTGAAAAAAAACATGCATATGAACCATCTAATCATCAACAAGCAAACTTTCTCTTTTGCAAATTTTTCATTATTTCTTGTTTTTCTTTGTTCGAAAAAAGCACCCTCAAGCCAAACTCGTTCTAAAGAAATCACTAAAATCGTTAAGTTATAACAGTTTATTTGCCTCGATGTGTCTCTCTTTGACGTGTTATGAAAGTGATGAATGGGCTTCTGAAAAAAATTCGATGCGAAAAAAATCGTTATCTAGATATGCATATTAGTTATGAGTTGAGTAATTATTTGTCATAAAAGTTTCATTCGGATCGATGTGTGCTCGATGTTTTGCCCATGAAATTCAGATTGAAGTTGTCTGATATGAAATATTGGATTGGAAGAAAGTGATTAGCATAAGAGCTTGTTTTAGGTATGGATGAATATTTGGTAAGCAAGTGGTTTTTTGTTTAGTAGGCTGTGATAAATTTTGATGACCCCACAGAAAACACGTAACAGAAGAGTTTTGTTGAATGAAAGTGACTTCAAAATATTGCGTAAATAAGCTTGAATGAAAAATGAAGAAAATTTGTAGTATTTGCCGCTCTAATTTTAATACATAAAGAGTTTTCTTCTTGAGTCAGTCTGTTTGAGCTTTTCTTAAATTGATTGAATTTTTTAACATCTAATAAGCATTGAGAAGAAGAAATTTATCCCCAAATTTGCTGAGTCCCAGTTCTATTGAGTCCCGAGGGGATATCATTATTCAATTAACAGTAAGCAAGTCAAAAGTTTTGAACTAATTATTTCTTGCAAAAAATCTTTAACATTCTTAAGAATGCACAACAATTTTGATTAATAATAGGTTAACCTATCGAAATGACTCATTCATACCCACAAATCATTTCTAAATCCTCACAAATCATTGGACACCACACACAAAAAAATGTAATTATTCTCTACATACATATTTCAAAATCCATTTCAATCTCAAGTGACAATTCCGTTTGACCTCGCTTATTTGAAAATTACACATGATTACAACAACGACAATCGAATTGATTCGAGTGCGGCATGTTGACATCGAATTTTCTATACTATTGGCAAATAACGTACTATCTACCAACAATGCCATAATAATCACTGTATGTTGAAAAAAAAACTGTATCCAGTTTTTGGTTGCTACAGTATCGAGTTCTCACAAAATCAGCAACGCGACAATTTAACCAGCTCAAATCCCCGAGAAAACATATTACTTAATGTCAATCAACATTTAACAGCTGGTCTTGAGAGCGACAGCCATTCAAAACAGCCCACGCAGACGCGACGGCTAGTGATGCCGTCGCGTCTGCGTGTGCGGTGGCGGTATCTTCGGCACCGCCAGAAATTATCAAAGAAAATCTCTTAGCATTATAAGTTTTTTTTTTTGGGATCTGAAGGTTTAGATGTCTGGTGGCTCTAGCATCCTGCTCGAGTAGCTAGTAACAAGTGGTGACACCACATGACTCTTACAGCGGGGCACAGCTAAAATGTTTAATGGAGATACATATCATTTGGGGCATCTATGTATGAATGTGAGCGAAGTGAAAAAACACTGAATTTACAAAATTAAATTTGAATGAAAATCGTGTCAAATGATTCGAGTATCATAAAATATTCTTTTGTAGATCCAAAACTTGCAGTATCATTTTTTGTAGGAGCACGTGAAAAGTTGAATTCAGAAATAATTTCAAAAAAAAGTTCTCTTATTTTAGTATTCTCAGATGATTTGAAAAAATTTTGAGCTTTAATACTTGAAAAAATAACCAAAAATGAATGTTGACTATTGAGTTAGGTTATTGAAATAATTTCGATCAAAATACCACGTTTCAATGAACGCACCCACACTGGGCGCAAATATTTGTTAGGCTTTCAATGGTAAAATATTGAGCTTAATAGCCTCATTTGAGGAAAACCAATTTGAAATTTAAGATTTAAGTTGCTATTTGCACTTCAGAATTGGTTTTAAAATGGTTGGAGGCCTTGTGGAGGTTGGAAAGCCTTATATTTTAAGGCCATTTCCCTGTTCAAAATTATGTTTCTCCAAACAGAAGCTCAGAAAAAACAGACGCAAAACTTTTCGAATATTGGAAAGCCAAGTTATTTTAATTTTTCATCCAATTCATCGCATCAAATTCAAATCTCAGATGAAGTTTCAAGCATATAAGTTTGTCTTTGAAAATACTTAAGCAATCACACATTTATATTTTGAATTTTGTTTACGAAAAATCATCAACTAGATAAAAAAAACTAATCCGTTTCTTGTCAGCACGAAGGTCACCACAGCTAAAAAATGAAAAGACACCTTTCAACTAGCTGCTAATAATTACTTTCTGCTTAACGTAATAGCCTTGTATTAATGAATTGGGCAACAACTGCTGTAATAACTTACTTATCTACACCCATCTGAATCAAATCTTAATCTTGTCGAAAAAATCAATTACCTAAAATTCGTTTCACTTCATACATTAATTGATTAAAACTTGGCAGCCATGTTACAATAAGCATTGAATCACTTGGTGTGCAAAATAGGTACCCAGGAAAATATTTGTTCAGGAAAATATTTCTTCAAATATTAATCCATGTAGTATTGTTCTGTTGCTTATTTTTCTATATGTAACGAAAATAATGACATGTCAAGGCAATGGTGGTTGCTTTTGGATAGTGTACTTGAAACATTTGTAATTTTCCTGCTCCCTATGCAATGAATAAAAACTGACTGAACCTAAGTGAACACAATGGCTAGAGTAATATTTTGTTTAAGTTCATAGCGCCACACTAATTAGATTAAAATCGTTCGGACGAGTGCCCCATAACAAACAAATGAAGATGACTAGACTGTCATTATGTGTTATGTAAGTTTGTATATCACAATTGCTCATATTTATTATGATTTATATTTAAGTGTTAAATTTCAAGAGTAGTGAACTAATTTATTTGTTCTTTCATTTTTCAGATAAATAACAACGAAAAATTGAAGGAAACAACACATTCACCTAACGATAATTAGTTCTGATTTGCAATATTTATAACAGCAAATATTTTGTGCAAATTACAAAAATTCTAATATCATCCATCAGCAATTTGCGCGTCAATTGTTTTATCAGTATTGCATGATTTCATGTTCATCTATCCATTGACGCCATTTAGAATCTAATTCGTTCAACCATCGTCACCGTTATCATCGTCTTCAATCCAGTAGAACATCATTGGTGTGTATTATTCTCGTGCAAACGAACAAAACGGCCGCGTACGGTAATTGTTCACTTCATCGCGATCATAAAATGTTGCAGATCATGGCAAAATCGAAAATTATCGTTGAAAATTACTGCTATCTTCGAAAGTCTAGATAAGATCATTCTCTTGTGAGTAATCGAATCCGACGTTAGTACGAAATTCCGGGCGTGTAAGTGTATATGCGAGTGTGTATGTGCTAAAGTGTTGCTCAGTGTTCGGATTGAATAAGAACCGAGTCGCGAAAAAGGATCATTCAGAAGCAAAATTTGTAGTCCAGTCCCGATCATACTCTACTGTACTGCTGCTCGGGTAATGTTTTAACGCCCCGTTTGCAGCAACGTCCATAGGAGCTCCGATGAAAGGAGCAAATTATTTTCCGTAGAAACAGTGCAAAAAATAATAATATGGTAAGTGTTAAATTATAGACTGCTCGAGCTGTTGTGATCACTTTATTTATAGGAAAAATCTTGAATGGACTTTAAATTAATCTTTGAAGTGATTTACAGAACATGAGCATGGCGAAATGCTTGAGTGAACTTCATCTTTTACGAGAAGAGTGATTTGTTCTGGGGAGACTGAAAATGGGAGTTAAACGTAGGGTTATAGGATACAGGAGAGCTTGCTTCGAAGTGTCCGACTGAAAATTTATTAATTTTCATGATTTATTACCTCAGCAATTCAATGAATTCATCATCTTTGTAAAAATATAAGCTTAGGTTATATGAAGTAGTATGCAAGATCCCATGATGCATTATTTTCTAACAGCAAAATATTTTCTAGTATGTGTCAAGTATATAAATAGAGTTCTAGATCCCCAACGAATCAAACCATGATATTTGTTTCCATCTACTACGAGGTTCGCAAAATTTGAAATTCAGTAAAAATTTAATGTATATCCAGACTACGTAAATAACATCTCCACCTCAACAATTCATTCATCTATTACTGTCATCACATCATTCTTCTTTCCAATCAATAACAGAAAATCGCATGCATGCAGGCTTTCTCAATCATGAACCTTATAAAAGCCATCGTCGCCATCATCTGCCCGACCATGCTCCATACATATAATTTACCCGGTAATTTAAGTAAAAATGATGATGTAGTCGCCATTGTAGCAGCGATCATATCATAATCATCGCATTCATCGCTGTGCAGAAAATTTTAAGTACTATATCCCATGTTGTGCTTCCTTTACGTAATTTCGTAATATTTCACTTTGGTTTTCTACCGAACATCAAGATGTATCCGTCGCCATCGTTGGTACCTATAGATTAAGCACCGGGCGGAGAAGTAGGGTTGGATGGATACACATGTTAAGTATGCAGTAGGTAAATGATATTGATATTGCCAGAAATGAGATTTTTTATCCTACCGTCCGGTATCCGCTATCCGTTCATGGCGTACTGCAACACAATATATGTGTATAATTTCATCGATCGGTCATTATTTTTTATATTGATGGTAAGTTTAAAAGTTTCATATTGGAACCTGGTGAGTTGTATGTAATTTAATAATGATCTGTGTAATTTGTTTTTGTGCAACGTGCTTCGGTAGATACACAATAAATACCGTGGGATATTGCGTTTGAGGTCTAGTTGCGCACATGTGGTTTTTGGGTGATTTCGAACGTCCGGTGGGGTAAGATGGAATATTATCATGGAGATGAATTGGAAAATCGGTTGAATAAAACCTGTGTTTTGGTGAAAATGTTCATGGTTAGTGGAGAGAAGCTTATTAAACACGATTTTCAGAAATCTGAAGTTTAAACGCTTCAACCGTAGGTTATTTAGACTTTTGAAAACACACACATGTTATGTTTCCCCAACAAAAAAGCCCCAACAAAAAAGGACTGCAAGCTGTTTGTACAAGAGGGATAGCTCGTTGGAGGCTCGGTTAGGTTTAACTGGCTGGCACAGGGCCACACATAGACCCATTGGTCCGTAGTGATACCAGATAAATGGACCCGGAGAAGGAAAGTTCAGTCCAAACGGCCATCGAAGTCCCCGGACTTTTTTGTGAACTGAAGTATGTCCTTCAGCCTCTGCTCTGCTACATGTGAGAGATCCACCAGCCAGAGCTCACCAAAGCAGCGCTGCCTGGTTCTCCTCAGTGCCGGGCAGTGGCACAGAAGGTGTTTCTGAGACTCCCGGCTCTTGACACTTCCTACAGATGTCGCTGGTTAGGAGTCCCATTTTTATGGCATGAGCTGCTAGAAGACAGTGGCCGGTAATGATGCCGACCAGCCATTTGCAGTCAGTTCGCATCAATTCGTACTTAGTAGCTATGCAGCGAATGTGATGCAAAATATATAGTCTATTACAGCAGATGTTCGATTGTAATAATTCAAAATCACGGTCAATGTTTTCAAGGAATGGAGTTGCTTAATATTTTATGCTGTGGGAACACATAATACACATCCACAATCCAAAAACACTTTACACTCGAGAACACTGCTACCAAAATCAATTTGGTAGTACACCTTCCATGAATATTTAAAAGATAAAAGAGGCACGTCTGCTTATTATGAAATAATTTATTGAATTTTGACATGTAAAAAATAAGATATTTTTTCTTTAAAAACTTATCCTACTTGTATAATAATTTTGGTGTCACTGTTGTTGAGTGTAAAGTGTTTGTAGATTGTGGATGTGTACTATGTGCTCCCACAATGCTATACTATGTGTGGTGTTATTTTGGATCTTAGCTCTGAAAAAAATTGAAATGTCGTGTCACTTTCAAGCTCTGCAATTTCTCTGATTACGTTGATATCATCAGCATGTACTAAGAACGCAGAATAAATGAAAATTGGAAGGAAGATCATTGATACATCCACGAAATATGAAAGAACTAAATATCAAAATCTGTAAAACTCTCAAAAGTGGATGGTGCTAAAAAGTTACCATTTAGACGGAATAGCCGAAAAAATCTGCACATTTTCATCGAAGCAGAAATAATTACAGTTCTACTTTTTAAGCTGTGTATGTTCATTGGACAGTCTACCTATTTAAATTTTTTAAGACATAGCTTTTGACCGATTTTTGTGTCAAGGTTAACCTCAATGCCCCTTAGGTGTAATAATTCTATTTGGCAGAAAACAAAGCTATTTTCAGAGTTTTTAAACAAGTTCAAATATTTGGGCTTTATTCTAAAAACGTTAGCCAGTATCACATCAAGCAAGTAAATAAGCATCAGCCATGAGTAAATTAAAAAAGGTGTACACAGCATGCCGATGAGAATGAATCCTATTTGAAACGCCAGTAGCTTATTTCTTCGGAATAGACTTAGGTATGCAGATGTGAAAAGGGGGCTCAAATTATATCCGAACTATAAATTCTATAGAGTGGTTTGTCTCAGCTATAGTAGACCATTCGATTATAGGCTCAATATCAGTAGGATGATGAAAAACTCAGACCCGCAGGGTAACCAGGATCATGTGTGTGTCGTACAATCTAGTAGCTGCCAAATACCTAATTGAATTAACCTGAACTGAAAGCAAATGGCTGGTCGGCATAATTACTAGCCACTGTCTTGTAGCAGCTTAAGCCTTGAAATTTTGACTTCTAACCAGTGTTACATATAGAAAATGTTAGGAGACACTGGAAAAAGAAAAAAAGGCTTGGTGAACGCTGGCTGGTGGTCATACTTTAGAAGCTAAAGGCCATACTTCAATTCGAAAAAAGGTTTGGGGCCTTTGATGGCCACTTTAACTAAACCTTTTAAGCTCCAGGTTTTCTTATCTGGTGTCGCTCCGGACCAATAGGTCTATCCGTGATCTTGTGTCAGCCAAGGAAAACTCACTGTAATTAAGCACAGTAGAGTTATAGTTATATGTAAAAGTGTATTACAAGGACAAGTCTAACAAATTTAGTAAAACCAATCATTTTTGAATTGAAAATTAATACAAAAAAAAACATTCGAGACAAGCAACAGTAACTAGCAGTAAACATAACGTTTAAAATATAATTATATTCGTGCACAACACCCCAAATCTGCTCTAGCACTTTTATTTCATCCAATGCAAAAACACTTGAGATCGGAAATACACCAACACCCAAATGGCATAGCGTACGAAAATCTTAACGTTAATGAAACGAATAAATTAATCGCTTCTTAGTTGCTATAAAATCCAATCGACCAAGCAATAAATTCAACCTTGTTATGTAATATTTATTTTAAGAATCATTAACAATATAATCTCAAAGCTAGATTGCTGGAAATTTTCATTTTTTTTCCATCATGCACGTGAAACGATTTACTGCATCCATTTTCGATCAACGAAAATCTTTTCATCTCTACCGACCTTGAAATTTATCATCTAGCCCGAGAGAAAACGATTAAAAAGAGTTTATCGCAAATTGGTGTGAAATCGTACTCAAGATTCGAAGAATGTGATTTTTGATTGTAATTATTTTGATTCGAAAAAACATCACACAGTAGATATCTTTTCACCGCGAGCACTTCGTTTTTGCGCTTAAAACCACCCTAAACTTATTTTATTCCAAATGACAGTTTATTCTGTGCAAACAATAAATATCTGTTGAAAACATCTTAGAAATTAACACATTGATAATTTTATCTCTAAAACAGAGATCGTTTCTTGATATAACCTTTCAGACATGTTTTTTTTTTTGTAATCGTACAGGTGTTGTTGGATCTTTAGTTCGTTATCGATCACAATTTGTTGTGCTGATGATGCGAACAATATGACTTTGAAACTACTTTGTTGCGGTTCTGTCTGAATCGCAAGTTGATGCGGTTTTGTCTTAATCATTTCGGCAGATACTTGTTTTGGGCTGGTTGGCTAGTCATTAAGTTTCAGGATTTGCGGTGGGCGAGTAATTAGTGAATTTCATTAAAATGATTGGCTTCTGGCAAAACGAATAAGATGGAACTGGTTTTCGATTTGAAATGAAAAATAATTTTTTCCCCCCAGGTATTATGCAAGCGATGAATGGTTTGAAGGTATGGACTGCAGATATTAATTGAGAATTTGTTAGATGAAGATATTTTATCGTTGAAATTTTTTATTAAAGCCGACAGTATGGATCCTGGTTCAGATAAAATTATATCTGTTGGTCAAAGAGTCAGGGTTCGGGTTTATTATTTTGCAAACCAATTAATTTTTGAAAAATACTATTAAAATCGCTTGATTGATGTAATATAAAAGAATGTTGCGCCAAAAATACACAGCCCTGAATGTGTTTTTTTACAATTTAATCGAGCTGCACCAAAAAAAAATTAGCTCATAATGACTTTCAAGACAAGTTATTTAGCATGATTTTACCCATATAACCTTTTGAAATTATTTAATGCTAACAAAACCAATTGTCTACTATTTTCGAAATATTTCGTTCCACTACACACTTAACGTTCTATTTTTTCACTTGCAAGCCCGGTGGCATCGATATTCTCCAGACCTTGCATTTTCCCTGATTTTAAAACTGCAATGCAATGCAGCCAATTTTTTGCACTGCTTATCTGACCATCGACAGCATATCCACATTGGTCATATATGTACATGCAGCGGTCTCCAATGTGGGTCAGTTGCACTTTCGAAAGTTCAAGTGTCGTTGGCGTTTGTGTGTCGGCTGTTTGTGCGGCGCTTGCAGCCAAGCAGCAAGAACAACTTGAGAAAAAAAAAGTGATCGCGAATTACTTACTCGCCACCGCAACTACGATGATGTCTCAGGGCCTGCTTGGTTACTACTTACTAATGGTTTTTTTCTTCATTGCGGATACCAAGTGCTATGTGTGTACTTAGCACAATGCTCATTCCGTCTGCTTTGGCTTTTATCTGATTGAACTGCTGAATGTTGCCGCCGTTACTAAGAGTAGGTTTTGCATTGCATCGGTAAGACGGGCTGCGGGTTGGGTCCACCAGTTGGAGTATCTTCGGCCCCTTTGCAAATGATCGTTTGAAAGGTGAAAGCCGATACTAATGAGTGCTTTGGGTTTTGTTGTTTTTGTTTTGTTGGTGGTGGTGTTGATGTGGATGTTTTATTAATTCTCAAGTATTGCAATGTTTTGAGATGTAGAAACGAGACAACGTTCGACGATTAATAAGTGAATTGAAGGATGGGAATGAAAAGTGGCTGGTAGTGGGTTTGCAATTTTGATTTTCTACAGGTTTTAATGATTGTTTGATCACTTGACCGTAGAAAACTGACCTCTGGTGATAATTTCGATTGCTCAGCACCTAATTACCGAATGAAAGTGAATGTGTATGAAACAGAATTTTTAAGTGGTGGACGAAGTAAAGAGTGGAAGGCACTTAAAACAGAAAATTTCACAAACATTAAAATTTTTAAGAACGTTATTGAAATGTATAATCAAAAAAAGTAAGGTCTCATTAGCAAGCAACTCTCAGCTGCAATCGAAAAGGGGAAAAATTTATTGATAGCCAAGTAATTTTCTTAATAAGCTTCCCTTCATCTAGTAATTCTCGATTCCAATTCAGTGCAAATACAAATTATATTATTTACGCAATAAACTTTTTGCTTTTCGCCAGCCAAAATTTAAGGCACTAAGATTTAAGAATAACAGAATAAATAAAAAAAAATTCTTCTTAAACAGTTCACAGCTAGTTTTTCTAAATTTTTGTTTCTGAATTCGAATCTTGCTTCTTTGAAAATACTTTTCTGTTCGCTGACTTTTGAACTAATTCTATAAGCCGAAACCCAGTTATTTAACTAACATTTTAGTGTGAGAAGAGTAATAAATATGCCTTAATTTTAAACTAAGGACAATTTTGTTACTTATTTTTGTTTTTAAATAAAAACTTCAAATCTAAACATTAAAATAATACTTAATTATCAGGCTCTTTCAGCTCACCACATACTTGCTTTCATTTCTAACTTTCTATCGTTTTTTTCATCTAAACTTCAAAGCATCGCAAAACATGATATTAAGATCTCACAAGCACGTCGATGTCTATCAATGCAACAAAAAACCCACCACAATGTATTGATTAACAGACAACATCATTCTTCAAATGTTCAGGCTACTAAATATGGTCGATATCAGTCCGTCAATAGAGTCTGCATTTAATTAGACGTATGTTGTGCTCATGTCTAATTATTCCATGGACAGTAGCTTGAGTATGACATCGACTCCCAGCGAAAATTCTTGTACTAATCATAACCATCTTCGGCTAACATTTTGATCCCCAAAAAAGATACTTTCGTTTTTAGTCCGTTCTTTCCATCATCATTAGCAACATCGTGGTGGTTTTTGTTGTCGTTGTCGTCGTTCCTACCTGATGTACATACTTTATTGCAACATTACGAACTATGACAAGACAAGATACTTACTTCGATGAAACTTGATGTAATACGCGCATTTGAGCAGGTGATTCACAGCGTAAAAATTCACATGAACATCATTTTGTTCGGCTGTTGAGCAGCCAGCGCAAAAGAAAGAAGAAGCAACAAGACAACAAATTGAATAACTAACAAATACAATCGCCCACCGTACAAGCGCACGGCTGGCGTGGATAATTTATTGTCTTTGCTTGTAATTAATTACGTCTTCTGATCATCCGAAAGGTAAGATATAACTGACATGGTGTTTCGAACGAAGTGAATTTCAAATACTTTTAACTTCTTTGTAATATGCCGGGTATAGATCACTGGCATCCAACGATATGCCACGAAACGCTAATGCAAAATCAAAACACCAGCAAAGAGTGTGTGCAAGCACAGAACAAGCATTTCTGCAAGATCCATTTTAAATGTGTCATAATTTTCGTTTTGCTATGAAGTCAATTCCTAGTGCGTTCATGTATGATTATTATCGAATAACTATGCGAACTGCAGAAAAACGTGAGGATGATGAGTAGGTGAAATGGGGATTGAATAGGGTGGCTAGTCACGGTCGCTTATTGCGAAGGTTCAACAATAGGAAATTCAAAGTGATCTGAGTAGGATATTTAAATTTGTTTGAACGAAATTGCCTTGAATCTTGACTCTTTCCGGTTGACATTAATGTTATCAGAGTGTTCTTATCCAACCTCCCATGTTTCAAATATCACTTTCGGCAAATTAATCAAATTAAGCGAAAATTTCCGAAATATTTCCTTTCCCATTATTTCACCTACTTAAATACTCAACCAAAGTATCAAGGTTCCGAAAAAGGAACATGTAATTTATCAATTTTCTGCACGCACATACTCCACTCGTACAATATGATGGCGCCTTCAGATTGTACTCCGACAGTTCGAAACCATTATGGTTCACCTTTATTGCAATATAATGATGGCCTAGCTCGATGCTCGTCAAACGATCTTGATATGTAGTTTTTAATGCAAAACAGGCGGAGCTCACTTTCTTTTTTTGCTGCAAAAACCAAGACACCTTGAACAATCCTTCGAAGACCATAAGAGGAATTGCAAGTGCAATGATAATCCTTGCAATATCCTTCATACATTGTATGCTGGTCGCATTCACTCAGCATGAAAGATCAATAAAAACTACAAGATTTTCAAAAGTATGTATGTACATCGCGATCCAGTATTTCATCTATCCATCCATCGACCCGTCTCCATCCGTGGTGGGTTTGCAATTGAACAGACGCACGATTAATGGCTGTTCAATAGAGCCGTTTGTTATTCCGACTTAAATGCAGACCTGGAGCCTGCTAGACTTGTACTTATATCGCCTAATAAAATAATGGCTCAACAATAATAAATTCCCGGTTGTATCGGATCGGAATGCAATGAATACTAATGTCGGAGTGTAAGTGATGGATATTATCTATCATGTATTTCGATATGTGGTTTAACGTTTAAATGCGAAAAATGGCATGAGTTAAGTTCAATTCAACTTTTCAATGTAAGATGTTGATCCGGGTATTGTGACGTCAGAATAATGTTTTGGGATAGAGTGCGTTCGGGAAGTATAATTGAATGGAGTGGTTTCATACAGATGTCGAGTGGATAAGAGAATTAGTTCGAAAGATTTTTTTATGATTAAAAGTCTTTAGGATCAAGAACATACCATGGGTTTGCAGACAAATATTTTCATCAAATTGAAAATTGGATTTATGTGTCCTTTTAGAATGATCCTTTGACATAATTCAACTGAATTTTCTAGATTATTTACAGATATTAGATGGGTATCTCTACATATTCAAAAATATTTTTACACTCTTCCTTTTAAAGTGGTAGATGCAGATTAGTAGATAAGATAAAATCTCTTTCTTTAGTACACACTTAATTTTGTGTGAAAATATTATCCCGAAGCTTTTACAGCAAATTTCACCTTAAATATCGCGGTTTCCAAAATCGTAGAACAATACTTAGAAAAAAGAATGAAATTTAGAAAAACATATTCCTAATATCAGCTTAAGGTACTAATTATCGAGTATAGTTTCACTATTCTACAGAATCAATACTAATTAATTGCGTCCCCACATTTATTTTGGGTTGCCATCAAGACAATTTCCAAAACTTGAAAAAATCAAAAAATTTTGGCTTATATTCATTGTAGTTGTTTATCATATCAAAATTGAAGACAAGCATTTGTTGATACGAAAATAACAAAAGTATCTGGCACCGGTAAACTTTGCTAACAATATAGCCAAGAACGTACCGAATCTGCTTTACGTTAAGGTTTATCTGTCCTGCACATTTTATTTTGACCCCATGACTGCGCTAGAAGTTATAGGGGTAGAAAGATTTTCAGGGTTAGTGGCCGCGAAAATATTTAAAAAAAAATAAGTGTCATTTAAAGATCGTTATAATTTTCTACACGTTCATTATAATTTGAAAATATAATGGAAGCGACTTTTTTTCAAATGAAAAAAGGCTTAGTTGGCAGATCGAAGCTAAACTTGGCTTATACTTAGGTCCATATACTATGTGAATTTCATTAGCATCTGATGACTGTATCGGAGATTATAGAGCAAAAAGCCTTAATTTTTTCTAGCGATTTTTCAAGATACAACCACAGCCAAAATCTTGCCAACTTCAAACTACTACTGACTTGGCCCAAATACAAATCCTTACATCTGGTGAATTTCAGCTGGATCTAATTGTCGGGCCGTCAGTTCTCACGAACATAAACTTTAGGTACTATAAAAAGAGGAAATTTGGTGAACGGTTACCATTCTGGTATGCAGAAATTTTTTGAAATTATTTCTTTGACTGTGTAAACAAAATATGAAATTTTTCAAAAACTTGCATGCTTTCTAGAAAGCAATAATAATTCAAGAGGGTCGTTGATTTGAAGTTTTTTTGCTTAGGTACCTTCTGTTGTTACAGGACTGGCTGCACATTTTTTAGAAATCACAAAAACGTACTTTGTGACCCTGTGAAAAGCTAGCACAATTAAAAAGTTACAAAAAATCTTCGCCTACTTTTAGGCACTTAGCGCCCACACAGACCTAAAAATTTTAAAAATTTTATTATATTTCCTTATTGCTCTTGGTGTATCCCAATATTTTGTTTCCACAGAAAGGTCCCTTGAAATTCATTGAAACACCCACTGCCAAAAATACTTTACAGCCCTATATGGTAAAAATGACTTACACGACCCACCAAAAAATCCTGAAAACTTCAGCAGGATTGGATGGCGGAAAGATTTGGTGACAGAAAACGGGTACAAATTTTTAAAATTTTTTTTTTAATTATTTTGTTTTTGAAAATCAGTAAAAACTGATTAAATCGGAAAAGTTTCGAAACCTTGCAATGCGAGAAGAAATAAACACGAAAATGCTGGAAACAAAGCCAACTGAAACGAGGCTATTGGTGAATTTAAAAAAAAAAAAATGCAGACAAAAAGGCCACCACTTAATTGGTATCAGTGCAAACCGAAATGATGGTGCAATACAAGAAAACAACACCCAAGAGATAAAATATCGCAGTTAACGAATTTACTTATTAAAATAAAAACTCTAGTCACAGTCAGTTATTTTCAGTCCTGGATATATTTTTGGCTTCCATTGATTTATTTTAACCATAGGTGCGTGATAACTACCTTTCTAAAAATTTACAAACTAAAAAAATGAAAACTGAGCATTCTTTCACGATACCGAATTTTATCGAATACCAATATTTTCTGATATTAAGACACTATGAAAGCCTGTTTTGTCTGCGTTTCAGCCTAACACTGACTGCATGAGAAACATAATACTTCCAACGAAAAAATCGACTATCTCGTTGTAAATCTTTTATCGTTATGTAGATTACATATAACTAGAGTATCGGAGCTCGATAGTTATTTATTCGAACGCACTGCTAACCTCATGATACCGCAACATATCTCATTATTTGGACCACACCATATCACCATACCATTCTTCATCTTCCATTGACTATGTCATACCCACCACAATGACCGCACAAAACATGCATTTGATGTAGCACTTTTACAGTTACCTGCAACGATGCAACAATCATGCAACAACCCAGCCCAGATCCGATTCCTATTACGTGATCTATCCTAGATTTTCCATAGACCTGATTCCAAACTATGTACCGTCATAGATTTTTCGATTCTGCAGGCTCTTTGGTACAGTTTTTGATTTATTCCCTCTCCAATGAAATGTCACTAGGCGCGAAGTGTAGGCCGCCACGTACAACACAGAATAAGTGCAGTATATAGTCGGACTATGCAAATGATACCGAATACGTGCAATCATTCAAATTGAATTCAATGCCCGTGTCGGTTAAGACCAACCGAGCTCCAAAATGACGACTGGATTGCATTGCGAGCCTCCTTGCATTAGTTTTGCTGAACTGTTGCACTATTTCTCATTTTCTGCATAACGGACAGCATCTTGGGTGTTATGCGTGTACAATACAAATGCTCGTGCTGCAAATCTGTCCGTTTGCTTCGTGTCTTGTGAATCGAATGCACCTAGTAATGGTAACGAACCAAAGTGGTCTGAAACTGAAACAATCTCTGAGAGATTCGTATGGTAAAAGATTGAGAAGGCTAATGTCGAAGTTGTTCCAGATTGCAATTTTTCATGTCGGGCTTTTTAGATCACTTCGACGCGACGGTATGCGTTTTGTTGGGCTAGGTGCGGAGAGAGAAAAGTTAATATTTCTTGTGCAAGGTACGATGAATTGCGAAAAATGATTTGTTTGCAATGAAGTAATTATGTGGTTTTTTGTTTGTTTGAAAATTGATGGATTGTGATGAAATTTGACAATTGCTTGGTGATATAATGCAAATTTCTTGCGGGAAAATTGATAGACAATTATTTTCTAACAATTAAATTAAAACACTACTGTTGATTTACTGATTAAAATTTGCATAATAGTAATTTCAAACAATTTTAACTAAATAACCTCCTTACAGAATGAGTTCCTGCAGTTTTATGGCGATTGAGAATAATTTTTATTTCATCTAAAATTTAATAAGATCAATTAACAACAGCCATTCTTTTGATACCTCCCTTTTATCATTTCTAATTATATACCCCCATTAAAATCGACCAAAACACAATCACTCGGACCAGTTTTCGCACCCATAATTCTTTACATTTGAAATTCATATCAAACATTCAGATAAGCTCTAATCACTGGCGCAAAGTGCACACTGACGAAATTAATATGCACCTAGAGCGCTTATCGATGATAAGTAAAATGCAAAGGTTGAATAAAATTGGAATAAATTAGAATAGTATTAAGCTAGAAGCTAGCTTGGCACTTGCTTTCAGTAGTTGATTGAGGCAGTGTAGCTATGTGAAACTGTACGGATTGCGTGGAATTGCTACTGGCCAGCAATAAATTATCGAACATTTTAATTAAACGACATATTGGAGAAACTGAAAATTACAGGGTTTTAAGATAATGAGAAAGGATATAAATCAGATGATTTGAAGTATACTGTCCACAGGAATAAAGTAGTAGTTATCAGAAGGTTACAGGTACGTTTACGATATTTAAATAAAATCTGACAAAGAATGCAAAGACGAGGACGTAAGTTAAAGTAAATAAGGGTCAGAAAATTATAGTTATTATCCTATTTTTAAAAATAAAATCAGGAATCTCGCAGATTGAAATATTTATTTACATTCATCAAAAATGGAAAAAATTTGATGAGGTGTACAAAAGTGGGCCATGAATCCAACCTTGAAGAACACCAGTGCAAAATTTAGGAACAACCAGAAAACTACCGCTTACACCATCGATAAGTAGACAAGGAGAATGATAAAGAGAAGAAAACGATCAGAGTCGCAGCTAGCGCCTTATCAACAAAGTTCATGAGACAAATAATTACACGTCCATATTGATTTATAAGATATATAACTTAGGTACATGTATCACCAATGCACTCAATTATCTAGCAACAGAAATGACGTAAGGACATGGAGTAGTGATTTGAAGTAATTGAAACATCACCAGATTTTTGGATGAGAATGGTAAGAGCTTCTCTTCAGACAGAAGTCATTTTTAGAAAGAATATAGGAAGACCATCTTATTCAATAATTCACCAACGATAGTCCAGTGGCTTGTGGATCTATGGAAGGCAAGCGAAAGTAAGGAAGGACTGAGAAAAACTAGCGATTTCGTCAGGATTTTTGATGCAGAAATATGATGACTGAGCAATACGTAACCCTCTCCAGTACGATCAGAAGAGTTGCAATACGTAAAAAAAACCAAATTGTGTGCGAAATGTAGAATAAGCGTGCATTAGTATCAGGACTAAATTTGCGATAGGTAGCTTTATAGTCAGGGAAATCGGTTTGTTTACATTTTTTTCAACAATAAATTTCAGTGAAATGATCTCAAGGGTGTGTGATGTGATCCGATTAAGCAAAAATTTTCAAGAAGTATTTCACACAAAAATCAGACCAATTTCTTATATAATAAGGATAAGGTCTAATTTTTGTGATATTATTGAGATATACATTTTCAAACCTTAGGCGGCTGTGGGCATTTCGGTCGATTTTCAATTAGCCCTTTATCTCAATATGAAGAAGAACTTAGGGGACAAAATATGCAGAATGAAAAATGATAATATTTTGTTCTTGGCTATGATAACGCCCTGGAAATTTTTTTAACCCTATGTAGTAATTCAAAGAAACCAATTTTTTTTCCAAATTTCATTTTGCAAAATTTTTAACACAAAAATCAATGTTTTACGTAAAATATGTACATGATGTGTTAATGTTATCCAGAAATATATCTGCGCAATTTTTGGTGCATGTACCGGTAATTTTGTGGCTATAGAGGACGCGTGAAAAAAATCCTTCAAATCATCGAGTATCCTAGATCATTTTCGTTTTTTGGCGAAAAGTGTAAACACTGCATAAGTTTGATGCTCTGCACAATCTGTCAGTTTGAAACTCGGCATTACATAAGAACGGCAAGTCTTCACCAAAATAATTATTCTTGAGCAGACGAATTTCGTTCAATTGTTCACTAAAAAAACTTAGTGCACAATTGTGAGTGCGGAACTTGATTTTGGAAGCTTTTCAACTAAATTTAATCTGAAGGGAAATCTACATATTCTTGAGAAGATCAGTATTTACAGCGGTTCCTATGCGCTGGACATTTTTAACTTCAGCATTATACTCTCCTTTTTCTTGATTTGCAGGCGTCATCTTCCAAAAAATAAAGAGAGCACTTCGCTTCTCGCTACATACACTCAGAAAAATATGTTTCCGAAAATCAAAGAAAATATTTACTTGTTTACGAGATGTGAAATCTTCCACAAATCATATAAACTTTTATTTGATATCAGCAATTTGTATAAATATCATGTAAACATTCCTTACATTCAACGGAATACAATTTTTACTTTACCTTATTTCAAGTAAGTAATTTTCCTTAAATCTTGTAAATTATGTCTATGATTTGAGTAAATTATATCTACAACGCGAACATATTTTTACATGTTTCAACAACAACCACGCTTCAATATCGGACGAAAAAATTGATAGTTTGTATGACTTCTATCTACATTTCCTCTACACAAATAAGGGGTCGATAGCTTAGCTCGCTAACGTGTCAGCCAAAGCAGCGATCTACCGCTCGCGGGTTCGAATTCCTCCGGGTTCATGGTTGACTTTGTTCGTCTTCAGTTGTCCTAACTCCATTGATTAATTGTCACATTATAGCTTTAAGTGGCGACTCGGCATAAATAATACTAACGCTTCAGAAAATAAAAAAAAATGTGGCACTTAAAAAAGGGAAATATGGAAAAATTGATATTGACTCTACTTTTTTTTACTTATTTTTTATTTTTTCACTCCCTTCAAAGTAAGCCACTCTTATGATATGAAGGGAGGGAGAGTTTTTGCGTGCCAACAACATGCCATGTTTTCAAGCGGTCCCCCATCTAAGTAGTAACCGCGCCCGGCACAGTTTAACTTCGGTGATAGTACGTGAACCGATTTATGCCAAATGCCAGAAACTATATGAAATTTTACTCAGGGCAAGTTCAATATCAGTTCTTTGAAATGAATAAATTCCTTTCTTTGGATTGAGTAAATATTTCTTTGGCGCAGAATCAGTACCAATTTTCTTTGATAATGTGTTAATTTTTCTTAAAAAAATAGAAGTATTTTTCTGAGTCTATAGGTTAGCGCTGTTACTACTTTGCTTTTACTTATCCTGAAAACTGTCCTTGCCAGTTTTTTTTTCAACCTTAGCGAGACGATACTTCACACAACACAAGCAGACCTATTAAGCTTCAAATTATACCATTAAGCACACTTTATATCAATTTTTTATTGCGACATAGATTGATAACTTGCTGTTAGTACCTATAGCCTACGCTGACAGTTCAGACTAGATGTCGTGAGAAGTATGATTCCACAATCAAAGTCCAAATTGTTTACTTTGAAAACTTGTCAAACCGCTGAATTGAATTTCATAACAACTCATTACAACGCGCCTAAAGCAAAAACTGCATCAAGACATAGAAGCAACACTATTTCAATCATTAATCCTGTCCGCCTTTATTCTACTAAGACATTGTGAAATCGCGATAGCTATCTTCAAGTCATATCAAACAGCGATCGCTGGTTGCCATACTAGCAAATCCAATCAAATTAATATGAGAGTCTGGTGTATATTGTAAGTAGTCACCAGCTGTTCGCAGTCTGCTTAATAGGTGTATCGATCAATTTGAGCAACGCGCTAGGCATTAATTTGACCAAAAGTGAAACACATCTTTACGATGCAACGTATCGGGAAAAATTAATTTAATATTCCACTAGGTGGTATTGGGAAAAGTATATGAATGGTTTCCGATTTCAGTGTTATGTAAATTATGAGGATAAATTGGGTATGTATCACCAGCGTGTATAATGCAACCAAACGATTTACATTGTGGGGCGCCCGTCGACGCATCTAAAAAATAAATATTCAGTTCCAGACGAATTTCAAACCCCACGATTGGCGGTAGCCCTGCATAGGTCAGTTGCATTTTTCCCGATAGTTGATTACTTTAATTTAGCAATAGCAATCAAAAAGGTCACCTTAAGTTTCCGAAATAACCATACTAATGCACTAGCTAGCCGCTACAAAACAAGTTGCAATCAAATTAATTGATCCAGACACCCTCTGATGACGTATTGTACTGGATTTGGTTATCGTTGCAGCTATTTTAGATTAATTAACGGTAAATCGGCGATGGCGCAACAGGATATTAATGCGATTCAAAAGCGAAAAAAATTGTCACGCGCAAAATAGCTTTCCAGGTGAATTTGAGAAAGCCCAAAATTTTGATGAAAAACTCACCCCAACTTGTTATCCGCTCCATTAAGATTGAGCTTTCAGTTGAAATGAATCTGCCTGATTCGATTTACTTGGCTCTCAAAATTAAATATAAAATCATTTGATAAAACCCTTTGTTTCAATTGAAGTTTTAAAAGCAAAAATTGCTTCTAAAAACTCAGTTGAAAGCTATCAATAAATCATTATATATTGCGTAAAAATAATTCGACGCAAATTCCCTCAATCAAAATTATTTATCAATTTTGTCTAATTTCACTGCAGCGTTTATTTAATTTTCGCAAATCCTACAATTACCGTATTGCAGGCATAGCCTTTGAATTAGAGCTCCGAAAACCAAAGCAAAACGAAGGCCATAAATTAAATTGATCTCTTGCACAAGACACTAAGTGCAATTATTTGAATTTATTTATTTATTCAACAATCATCAGGCGATCGGTCGGTGTTTGATTGCTTGTTTTTGTTTTGTTTACATCACAATCGACACGACCCCGCTATGCTTACATCTATTAAACCCACAACAATGCGATCGCTTGAATCAATTCACCATTAATACGATCCGATCCACAACGGTAGCAATTGGACCAATTTTTTTTCCTTCTCGACAAATCTTTTGCAACAATCGTAAAGACGATAATGATGAAAAGTTATAAAATAGGTTTTAATTGCAATAATATCGGTTTTTCCGATTGCAACAATGTAGCTTTCCCCAACGATCATCTATTATGTAAATTTGCATTGAGGACCAAAAAACTCTCTTGAATATTTTCTCAACACATGCAGATAAATCTGAAAATTCCATTCACCAGACAACGAGTTTTAATAAAAGCAAAAACTGACGAGTAACTGAGTTGAGTGAGTGTCGAACAGAATGACACGCAATAGCGATTCAAACCAGGCAATTTAATCGATTAGTCGAATCGTAAAACAATTTATCCCGTTCGCTAGTAGAAATCTATCAATTAGCACATTCTGGTGGGTAATCTAGGAGATAAATGGCGATGGCTATGAATACAAATTCCGATTTTTTCCAAGATTTGAACAGGTTTTTATTTGTGAACGAAGGTATGCAACATGCAGTCATAGAGCTGAGCAGGTTCGTAAGTGTTATTTCTCGGTAACACACACACAAACTGTCGTCCACCTTGTAGTTTCAAATTGATTTAATAGTAAGGTTTAGTTTTATGCGATAATAAGCAACTTGCTGACGTTTGATTTGAGGATAGTGATTATTCAGAATTAAGTGTGTGAGTTATCTTTGATTGGTAGTTGCCAGTTTGTCTGATTCGGACAGGAGTACGTGCATTGAGTAATTTACTCAATTTCAATTTTTGACAGTAGAAATATAAGTACATTAGCATCGAATTACTGTTCCACGGTAGTTAGAAGGAGTGAATTTAAGCTGTGTTCTATCATCATGTTAATATTTATCAACTTCAATTACCAGCATAAAAAATGTGCATACTATTTTTTATCTAAAATGCCTTAAAATACCAATTTCAATTCATAACATTTGTATTGCCGCAGTAGACCCCACTAATGCAGAAATCTCACAGTTTTCAAAATATTGATTGCTGTGTAAGACATAAATATCATCCGCGCAAAGGAAAGAAACGGACTTGAAGCCATTGGGAACTATAAGAACAAAAGTGGGCCAAGAATAAAACCTTGAGGAACACCAGGTGTATGGTAGGATAACAAGCAGAAAAACACCATTGAAGACAACACGACTAGCTCGATTGACAATATAGAGGAAGAAGGCAGGATTAAACGGTTCCAGATATTCAATGCAGCGACTATCGCCATTTTTTAAAATACAGACCCAGTAACGTCAAATTTATTTTGCAGACATTGTGTTAAAAATAAATGGATGCATAAAGTAGGCACAATTACAGTGACTCTTTTAGTTTAAAAAAATACATGAAAATTTCCGCAAATGACCATTTATTTGCACCTATTTGAACACAGGTGTTCATATATTTGTACCCATTTTACGGTAAATTAAATATTTTTGAAATATAGCCTTAAAGAGATGTCAAACTGTTTCAGCCCTAACACAATCTGGCTTTTACAAAACCAGATCAACGTTTTAGAGCAAAGTTTCCCACATTGTGTTCCTATCGTGAAGATGATTGATGAATTTTGTAAGCATCCCGAACAACAAATTACAGGAGTAAAATTAAAAATTACTAATTAACTATATAATTAAAAATTTCTTGCCTTTTTTTAAAATATGTAAAAATATAATCGCCTTTCAGATGTATGAGGGAGCTAAATTATTTGACAGTTGTTGTGACTAGCAAAAAGGATCGACCAAGAAAAATATTTTACATTTCGTTCCGAGCCAGACGTTCCTTAATAATTTACAGGTCTCACGATCTTGATCAAGCCATCACAGCTCCTTTCATCAATTCCTCTTATTTCCAACGAATCTCAAATAACATCACCATCATCCATTCGCAGTATAATTAAGCGATTCGCAACAAACGATCTAAATTTGCATAAGACTGGGTTATTCTTACCATTGATTGCATCCTTAACTGGGTCAGCCAATATCACAACGAGTTCCCTAAATGAGGTCCAACAAAAGCTCCAAGAAACAAACAATCGATTCTATTCCACCATGGGCAGTTACAGTCGTATCTTGTTGCCTAGTCCCGTTGCCGTAGGGAATTCCACTAATGATCGTCAGTTTTCCAGTTAATAATGGCCACCCACTATCCAAAGCAGGGAGTTTGCTTGAAGTTTTGGAGCACCGCTTGGACTTAACAGCGCAGCACTTGAGTGTACAGTAGAAGAGAGTGATCTAAGGAGGCCGGCTGGACTATTGTCTTTGCCGTTTAAGTAAACAGAAACTTACAGGAAGGAAAGTTGTGGATTTGATTTTCCGCATTCGCATAAATATTACTGGGACCGCCACTGCGACCACCGCCGCAGCCATCGCCGTTTGGTCTGTCAGTAACGAATGCATGCAAATTATGCTTTTGTTGACTCTATTGGCAACTAGTGAGTAAACAAACGAACGAGCCATGCAGAGTAGGCAAACGAATAAACGACCGAACGAATGATGCAAACGGCAACAGCTTAAGCTCTTAATTGATTGAGATCTTTATCTGAATGTTTGTTTTCGATATTTGGCTTAAATAGGGCTATCACTAGTGGCTGTTATGTTGACTTTTGTAGAAAACAAGTAAAATAAGGAAGAGAGTTTCATTTTTGCATGTTTCGTGGAATTAAGTTTCGAAAGTTTGGTTACATGGATTTTAAATTACGGATCGCGTGAATTGTCCATGGATCTACTTCATTTTCAGGTGTTTAAATAAAATAATTTTTCCTATCTATATATTGCATAAAACGTGTATAAGTCAACAAAATTACACCTTTCTAAGTCCAAATTCAAGTACCATGAGACACTCATAGCATTTCCCATTGATTGCAATGCGGTTCCCTCTAATCGCTCAAAAGATGCTTAATATGTTATAGCGAATTCATTGAATAGCTGCAATTATTGCATAGCCAGCGTTACTCAACAAAACTAACACAAATCCTCCATTACACAATAATGCTAAGCGGCGCATCTCCACATTAACTAACGAGCTGATTCGCGTATTTACACTTGCCTGCTAGCTTTGCACCGTCAGCAGCTGAACAGGCGATTGTTAGTTTAACATTTTGTAAAATTACTTTTCCTATCCCATCACAACCTGGTACACTAGGTCCATGTATAATCTCCAAATCCATACATAATCCCGTGATTTAGATTTTCTTTGAATCGACCTCGTATCGAAACTATCCATTCAATTTGAATTTATTCAATTAAACGAGCTGTGCAGATTGCCGCTGTGTTGGATTTCTTAGCGAATTAGTTCGCTGAGCAAGCACCAATTTTTTATTGAATATTATTGCTACCATTCAGTTTCTGTGAATTTAGTTTTGTATGCGTTGCATGCAAATTACAGCGACAAATGGTAGTCGGGACACATTAAAATGGGTAATTTAATATTCGAGCATTGAATGTGGGTCGTACAAAGACAGTTAAAATTGATTTTTATGATTACAATCGATTTGCATCGATTTGTATTGCAATCGCAAACGGCAGGTGGTAGTCGGACGAGTCATTTTTGCATGCATGTATCTGGCTACCAGAGGTGATTATTAACTTGACCTGATATCGTAGTAGGTTTTATTTGACGCTTGAAAAATATTATGTGAAGAGTTTTTGTTTCATAGGAAAGAGTTAATTTGTTAAAAATATTCTTCAGAAACAATTCATAAGAAAAAAGGTGATAAAATTCAGATATATTGCTTCATTGGTTTTTCACACTGTACACAATCGCACACACTTTAAGGTCATCTACTTCGTGAATTTCGTTGTAATCTGATGACCGCATTGGAAGTTAGAGGGCATAAACCACTTTTTTTTGAGTGATTTTTCAACATGTTTAAACTGCCGCCAAGTTGCCAGCCTATTCATTCGACATATTAATCAAAAACTAGAGCTTTTCTTATTTTAAACCAAAGAAACAGGCAAATTGCCCACGAAATATCGATATCCGTTACGTAAATCTAGCTTTCAAATGGAAAATCAATCTTTAAATAAAAATATTTGGTCAGAAAAATTTTCTTTTGATTAAATTAAATAGCAAATCCCTTTTCGATATTTTAATTCAAATAGAAATGAGTGAAAATATCGCAAAAAAAATGTTCAATCAGAAATATATGTATAATTTCCCGAAAATATCAGAAATATTTTTGGATTATGTGTTAACGTATAACGTTCTTCAAGATCAAAAGTGGTAGTTTTTCGCTTTGATTAAAAACATATATTGATATATTTATTAAAAACATACATTGTTAGGTGGAATTATTTAAACTTTTTAATTCAAAGCCATAAGTAAATTAATGTGATTTATTTTTAAAATATTTTTATATTATGTTTCAACAGTGGTCTTTTAAATTCAAAACGATTGGAAACAAATCAGAAATATTTCAACAAACACTTCAAAGCCGGAAAAATTCACTTCTATACCGAATCATATTGCATCAAACAACCAGACCCAATAGCTAGGCACAGGTACTTGTCGAACTATTGGGGCTGTTACGCTTCGAGATCTATCAGGAACTATCACAGATACGATCGCATTCCATCTTTACCAGCAAGCTTAAGCTATGTGAGCAAACTCAGCAAATTTAACGGTTGTTATAATGCAATCACCCAGTACACATTTTTACGCCACCTTTAGTAAATTCATGTGGATAAGTGAAAGGCTCGCGCATACTTCAGTATTTGCAAAAATCTCTAGATAGATAGGAAGGTATACAACCATAGCACCATTGAAATATTATGTGCACTAGAGTTGCATTTATTAAGAGCTTCTAGCCGTAAGGTGCTCAGCTATATACAGTACCAACCTTCGATGCAATCGTTTGTAGGTGAAGTGGAAGCGTTTTGAGTTTTTCTCGCTAGTGGTGTAGTAGAGCACATTTGATGAGATTGGTTGAGTCGAAAATTTCATACTTTTAGAACCGAATAATTTCAAAATATACACTGAATATTTCATTTGAATTTTGGAGCTTTTTGGTCCCTGAGGTGTTTTTTAGAAACACTTTCAAAAACATCAAGATAGCTGCAAAAGGGTACTTTGTAAATTAAAATTTTCTTTCTACTAAAACTACCCTATTCTCTACTCGATACAAATCACAAATGTTCCCTATAATTCTCCCATTGAAATCCATACAATCGCTACCTTATGGCAATCGTGTTTCGAATATCATCATAAAATTTAAACGTCGCATCTGTCGTTCGTCGTTGTCGCATTTGGACAGGCCTCGTGAGATGAACAAGTGTTTCGAAAAGTGACAGCATTCATCATGAATTATGCACGAATTACCGATCTTGAGAGATAAATCCATGCAGTCAGGCTGGCGGCAGCAGAAGCAGCAACAGCAGCCACGGCCGTCATTTGACCGAATGGCAATCATTCGCAATAATCGTCATGTCATCGAGTAGCCATTTAGTTTTTGCCATTCATCTGGTCGTCGGTACGAATACGAAATATTCACTTAGACTAAGTAACGGAGGTCCTGCGCTTGTTATGGTGGAAATAGTGAAGTGGTTTATTGCACCACAAGTCATACCGTCTTCATCGTCAATCACACTGCCATCCATGCATCTCCAATCTGAAACGGTGCATATGGTAGTATGAAGGTTGAAATTCCATATATGGGACGATTGTTTCAATATGGAATTGAATTGAATGTATTGAGAAAAGTCTAGGAAAAATTCCGGAATTTGAATATACAGATTTGACTCCGGAAAATTAATTTTCTCAAAAGCTGAATTTCTAAAATTCACGAATAAATAAAATGTATTTCATAGATTTCAGTACCTCACCAAGCCCACGTTGGGCGCATAAATTTTAAATGGCGTTTTGTTTTTATTTCAATGTTTAATCGAAATACTATCGAAAGGTGCTGTTAGACAGCAAAGACTGTACAATCACATAACTAAAATATTTTGAAAAAAACAACAATTTTCGACATCTATGCCGTGCCTGAATGCGAATTTTAGTTTGTTAATTATATAAGTTTTAAACATTGTGGAACTCAGTTCGAAGCGAACAGCCGTTAAAACTTAATGTTTGTATTTTTCATAGCTCTGTTAGCTTATGTAGATTCCTAGAGGGAGAAATCATCTACTACATAACAGTACACATTTAGTTTGAATTGAATTTTATGGTCTCGATACAATTTTCGACCGAAACTAATATTGGCTTTTAATTGTGTTCATATTTTGTTGCAAACAGATTGTTGAAAAAGCATGTATTATCATTTCTTTGCTTGAATTATGTTAAAAAACAAACAACAGTTGCTTTTTTCTAGTATTTTAAATTGTTTTGACTGGACATATTTTATGTTGAAACATGTACATAAATTATTTTCATCATTTTTGTTCAAATATGTTTCAAGAAGATCAGATAACGACAAGGACCTTAAATCTTTTATTTTTGTCTGCCATAAATATGCTTTTAAACAACACGATCGAAATAAAATCAAAAAATATAAATATAATTAAATTATGTCAAACATACTCAACATCCCATATGATATCCTCTATTCTATACAAACCATCTAGTAACGACTCTCACTTTTATACCACCCAGCCTTCCTAGACAGACTCCCCACAAGCCAATCTTGTTCATACCTATTTAATTAATTACTACTCTAATTTCGACATTATCGCCTGCTGCGTTCCATTGATTTTAACAAGCGTGCACACTCCAAAAATAGCTAAAAGCTGATGAAAACGCCGCACCGTTAGTTCCATATCTAGTACCTCAACAAATAGACTAAAATATTGAACAAGGCATATAGTTCAAGACAGCAACCGTACAAACTCGATTATTCCATTTATTGGCATCGAATGATTTCACCTTGTTCGAAAATTTAAGGAATTCCTACAGTTCTCTCAATTCGAATGGAAGATTGGTTATTGAACGGGCGCAAGCATAACATAGGCAATAGAAGTATTGCAAACCTAGTGAGCAATGATTGTGAGTGGAATACGTGCAGATACGTGCTTCATGCTCGTAGATAAATACCATTCCCACAATTAGCACTCGACAAAAGCACCGGTGAACCGAAAGATCATTGAATTCATATTTGGAAAATAGTGAATTGTTGCAGTAGTTCAGCAAATAGTGCACCAGTTGAATTAAATAAATTTGATTTCGTGTTGTTGTTGTTTTTTAGGGTACAATTTGTTGGAACACATACAGTTTTGTTGCAATTGAATTTACTGGTTTTCGAATTTGCAACTTTGTAATATTGACAAATTTTATTGCGCAGACTCGGATTTAGCTAAATTGAATTATTGGCCACAGGTAGCAAATAAATGAAGGAATTAAGCTTGAAAGTGGAAATATGTCCGTTGTGAATGCGTGGAATTTCATCGAATTCGAAAAATATTTTATACAGTTTAGTGCAGATTACAAAGCGAATCACTAGATTTGTCTATCTGTAAGTTGGTAATAAAAGTATAATTATAATCTAAATGCTTCGGACGCACATCCTTATAAATTATCTATGGTTCGTAAAAGGCTTTTGTAAGAGGCTGTAGAAAATCAAGAGAGAGAAACGTCAATAAGACGCTACTGACAAATTATACATACAAGTAAAATATGATGTTTTCTACTATGATCAATGGGAAAATTCAGAACCTAATCAATTAAAAGAAAATAATTGCACTGATTTCGAGATATTTGGAATCAGTCCATTATATTTTTGGTTCCCTAGGGAATCATCATAAACACATTTGAAGGTGCACCGAAAGTACCAATTATAAAGCAAAATAAATATCCAAGCTCCCGAAGACTGCCGTCTAATTAGCTTCCTAAGCATTCTATGGGAAATATTTGAAAAAAAATATGATCTAGAATAAAGCATTTTAACTACTCATCAGCTTTCTCAAGTTTGTCACTTTATTGAAGATTCCTATCAGTGAAAGGAAGGCTTGATATAAAAGCTTATCAAGTCTCCATACGAGTTTTTAGGACTCGTTTGTATGAATTAGTTATTTGATTTTACCAACATTAAATGAAAAAAAAGTGACTACTGTACAGTAATGTTGAAACAAATGTATGCATTTGACTGTGTACTCGTATATGACCGAAAACCCACGTTGGGCGCATATATGTTTAACGGTTTTTTGTGTTTATTTTAACCTTTTGCCCGACATTTATTGCCCTCTGCTGTTCGCAAAATAATAATCATACTAATACGCTATTTCTTGCATTAATTTAAAAAATAACTTTCCTAGCCGCCTATCCCAAGTTAAAATTTGATTTTATTTAAAAAATGATGTAACTTGATAAGGGAAAACTAAAAACTTTATCTATGAACTTTCGGTAATTTTCGGATTGATTTTCAGAAACTCACTGCTGCAAAAAGAAAATTAACAAAAACTAGCGGTTGTGTACGTTAAGTTATAGCACTAGGGAATAGAACCTTGTCTTTTTTGCGTTCATGTCGCTTCTAAGAAATGTCCGTTACTGGATTTATTTGAGCCATGATATTTTTATGTTTTTAGCTGATTATCATCAAATACTGCTGAAAGTAACTTCTTTGTCATGATTTTCAATCTGTTATGAAGATTGACTTCTCTTTTTTTTAAGCATTAGCTCTATGTTTCATGCAATGAACACCCAAACACAAGTTTGCAATTAATATTGGAACTTTGGAGCCGAACTAATTGGCTTTTGTGAGTTTTCGTAACGCTACCAATAAACAATCTGACATAAATAACTGTTTCTGAGACTAAACAAACACCATAGCCAGTGAAAAAATGTATCACGATCTTTGAAAAAATTCTTAATGGAATTATTTAAATTCTAACAGTTGTTTTAATAAGTCCCTATCCACCCACAAATTCGCTTCATCAAGTTCTGAACAACATCGAGGCCAATTTCAGTTTTGACACACCTCTCTATAACAGAATCGCACGCACCACAACCTATCTCCAGATCGAAAAAGCGAAAGAGGCGTGAGTGTGTTTTAGACCGGTAAATTAAAAATCATAATTACATCATGCAAGTCACTATAGTCTTCTCGACTAGCTGTTCTTCAATAACTTTCCTTACAAGAAGCCACGACCATCTGCAATATTCACTACTCCCGGCTCAAACCGTGCTTAGCCCTTTAACCCGGTGGTACCAACTAATGCTTGTCTTGACTTCCACACTGATCATGATCATGTGTCTAGTAATGATTTTTATTAACGGTCTGAATAGTGAAAATATGGAAATTGCCTTGAAAGATGGCGTTGGTGAATCGAAAGATAGCAACATCAGCAGCAATAATAGCAGTTGAACGTTGAAAATCAGATGAACCTTGATTTTAATATCTTCTGAGTACCGGATAGCCTGGAGCTATTTAAAAAGTACTTATTGGAGTTTTTATCGTGGTCGTCAAGCAAATTGACTGGAACACTTTTGGATTCAGTAAAGTCGATAGGTGTTGCTTCGGTTTGAATCGCAATCGTAATGGGAGCAGTAGTTGAGGAGCTGAATGGTACAGTGAAGAGTGATAGTTCGGTGACAAAAGATGATATGCCGAAGATAAATTTGAAAAAAAGATAGTTTTGAAAAGGGCTGTTTAAGTATCTTTTTTCCCTATTTCACGACACTCGGTCTTATAAATTCACAATAAATATGAGTGACCCAATGAATACGACATCGTTCGACAGGTAATTTCGCAAGCAACGTTGAACTCAAGCGTCAACCAAGAGCACCGAGCAAAAAAAATCTTATTACTTCAAATACTAATGAAACACCATAAAGCTGTCTCTCGGAAGTGAACGACTACATCGACGATCAAACTATTCACTTCATAAACCCAATCTGGAACGGGGTGTGTATATATCGATCATACTCGTACTTGCTTTTTAAATTAGCTCTAGGTTAGATATTTGATATGAATATTTGCGCCCACCATTCAACGACGCCGCGATTTCCATTGTACACCTTCGACTTGAAAACCTTGCAATAGTCCGCCCCGTCCACAATCCGAGTACCTACTTCTGCAAAAGATCACTTGATACTTGATCCGATCGTGTGGCTGTACTGCTGCAACAGCACTAGCAATGAATGATTGGCCACGGTGCGTTGGCCTAATTGAGATGCTATAAATTGAGTTATTGCAATCAGGCTGCGTCGTCCACGGAATTTTATGAGTTATGCACGATCGCATTCGGTTGTTGGAATTTATATGCATATCGGTAATAAAACAGCACGAGGGCCAGACTATCAAATCAAGGAGGTGATCTGGAATGGAATGAAATTGCAGTTACAATGACATTCCTCTATCAAATGGTCAATTTAACGAGGCGATCTCGAAATCAAACTAATGAACGTTTCATATCGTTTCATGTGACTTAAGTAGTTGATTTTATTACTCGTATTGAAATGTTTAGCAATAAAGTCAAATTGTGAGTATTTACATTGATTAGTGGTGTTTGAGTTGGTTTGAAGTATTTGATTCGTTCACGCAATTGACAAGAGTATTTTTTACATTGACGCGGAAAATGAATAAAAGCAAATTAGAAGTTCATTCTCCGGAGAGCACCGGAGGTGAAGCACTTTCATCTCCGGAGGATCTAATATACTTACTTCCCATCATAATTGCTTCCTTTTTCCGATATTAGTTTAAGAAAAAAACTAAGCACATTAGTAGCAACACTGAAGTAAAATTTCACCAAAAATGTATACAATCACTAATAATCCACCGATAGCTAACGTATGTAACATCCACCACATCATAGGTCTTTTTCCACGAAGACATCACAATTTCGCGTTTCAAATCTACTTGAACGTAGAATTACTATCAAACAAAACTGCCGGTATACTTCACACGAAAAACTACAAAAATTGATTTTACGTAACACAATAAACCAATTGACCGAAAAACTATACTTTTTACCCAGAAACAAGCGTATCTAATAGCCTCCCAAGTACGAAAACTTAGTCCGTTCGTCTGCATGGAATTCAATTCCGAACGTACCTTAGCAGTACACAAAAACCAGCATTTATTGCCCAAATATATTTTCCGATGGCGCAATTCGAATTTGATTTTTACTTTCTTCATCTTCCACGCAAATTACTGCAATTTATTCAAATTGAACTCAAGAGAAAAAAATATTTGCAGCATTAGAAATCAATTTTAATTTCCTCCGCTCATCGACGTATCTGATAGATAGGGTAAATAGCGTATAGATTTGTCTATAATAATTTTACCTACAAAGATTTTTTCTTTCACACCTTTTATCAATTTATTTCCATTTGCGCTCGTGCGAAACATCATCTATTGGTCCGCCAAACATAGCTACATAATCAATTATCAACAATTCGGTAGATGCGTGATATCTGTTCGAAAATGATTTGCAAAATTTAATCAGCATCATTTGTTTGAAGTTTTTTCTTCGGTCGTTTTATTTCTGCAATTTCCTTGTCAATTTATATTGGCAAAAGAGATTTACCGGTTTTCAATCAATGCTTTTTTTGTTTGTTTGTCGGGCGTAATTTACTTCATCGACGAAAAGTGAAATTTTTGATAAATTCGCGTGTTTTCTGTTTCTTTGGAGGTGTTGAAGGGAAATGATGAAAGTTGCGTAAGATAGTAGTATTTTGGAAGTGAATTGAAATCATTATAGAAATTATGATTGTATGTTATTTTTTGGAAATTTTGATTGAATGAAATGATTTTGTAACAATTTGGTTAGTTCGAGGAGGATTTTGTTTCGATTATAAGTTTTGGATAAGATATAGTTTCTTTTAAAGGTTTTATATCGGATTTATTAAATTCTTCTAAAAGATTAATCGAAAATAAAGATTTAACCCAGCGAAAAGCTATTTACTTAGGTAATTTTCTTTATTTTTACACTTGCATTCATTCAGTCTTTGAATCATCTCAAAACTAATAATTATCTTTTCTGTTTTCAGGTGAGTACTTATTTATTGCATTTTATGGTCAACATACCTGAGTAAGTTAAGATGAATATTATCATGAACTGCATGAAGGTATGAATTTAAGACGACTATTACTAAACGAACTTCTAGGTTGATTGCTTTTCAAAACCATTAAATCTTTGCAGGCACTATTGTCTTTGTGGTAGTGCTGAGAATTTTTAATTAGTTTTGAGGTTTTTAGCTTAAGATTTTATTACTGTTTGTTTTTTCTCCTTCGGTACTGTAGTAAGTAGCAAAGTGCTGTAGTAGTTCTTAAATAGTAAAATATAAGTATGCTCACAGAAATTTTTTTATACGTACCTTGTGGATCTATGCTGCATGTCTTTAAGCAAATGAATTTCCAGCAAAATCAAGGTAGGTTTCCATAACAAATAACAAAAAGGACCTGAAATTTTAAGAAAATGAGTAAATCTTGGTTGGCAAAGTTTGTTGCATATAAAATTCTTTTCAATAAATATATTCAACGTGAAATTATAAATATATGAAACAATAAGCTTTGATAAAATAAAAATTTAAACTAAACTAAAACTTAAAATCTTGACCTAACACTCACTGGGTTCGTCAAAATATATTTGGGGAAAACATAGCAATATTTTAATATAATATTCAATATTTTAATATTTTATTTATATAATATTTTAATATAATAGACCTACGCATTTTTGCTTTATTTTTGACGTGAAATTTCAATTTTTTAAAAACAATTTTTCTCTGAGAAATCGAAAAGTCCTTCTTTTATATCGATTTTTACAAGTCCAACTATTACTGTTGAGACTTTACAATTACTGTCGAAATTTTACGGTTTTTTCGTTAGCCTCATTTGAAAAGTTTATTTTCGAGTGTTGATTACATTCAAAAATCCAGTCCAAGCTAGAGCAAAAAGGTTTGCAATGAAAAAGTAGCATAACAAACCTAACAGTGTTGGAAAATACGTACTTTTTCAATAGCCGGTAAAACGGTGATTGTAATTTGGAGCTGTGACTTTTGATTACTTCATTGATTTGGGTCCATCACTCTTACAGGAAAAATATATGATGGAAAGCTAAAATCTTGTTCGCTAGTACTTCGCTCACTGTGATTGAATATGTAATCACTGCAGCTACCAGTGATTTTTGATTCATTTCCAAAAACCTCAATGATTGATATGTTGGCTCAACACTACCACATAAACATATACTATTTTGAGCTCAGGATATTGTAATCGACCTCGATAATTGCTCACCCAATACTCCCTTTTAAGGTTTTAAAGAAATTTTACCTTGCGTCAATATATAAAAAAAAGTTAAATCATAGTTATAAACAAAATAAATGAAAAAAGACCAGCAAATTTATAAAAATGATATGCAAGAAATAAATAAATGTAGAATAGAAAAAAAATGAATAGTATCAAATTAATTAAAATAAAATTCATTTGATAAGTGTATTAATTTTACATTTAATAAGCGCATAAAAATACAAAGAAGTACGAATTAACACAGCAATGATATGAGATAATACTTCTCAAAAATTGATAATATTGAAAAAAGACTGATCACTGAATTTCTATCGGCAACTTATCTGATTAGCTCAGTAGAACACTAGTTTTATTTCAATTCCAATTTTGGAAAATATAACAACACAGTAAACGGCCGTAGATCTGTGTCTCGAAATTGTACCTTTTTCATTTAATAAACTTCTTCTCTTTTGCCTTCTTTCTTTCGACTGCTAAATTCTGTTCATTTTCTGCGCTTGTTGATAAGTTTCTAGGTTTGCTGATCAAGTTTTTTTTCCAACCGCTCTTTCATGTTCGTGTTTGTCTAGTTTTTGGTCGAGTGAAGACAGGAAATCAAGCATCGGATTCTTAACCACGCTGCTTTGTTTTTCCTGAGCGTATTCTTGGCCCCTGGAAATTCAAAGCTAGCCGAATCAATGCTTTCTGCCTTCAAAACCTCTCTTAAGCTTGATAATTTCGTCTGCGTTTTTCATAAATTAATAATTTCGAAAATTCGGTTACAACTGGTAATTGATTTACGAACTCAAAAGAATCTCACTTCTGACACCAATTTTTGTATTTTTCCAGAAACACCGGTCGTGACTTTTTAATTCCCTTCGTTCAGGATAATTCAAGCAGACTGTTTAATCGTAGCTAAACACTTTTTTATTAAACTTATATTTGGAAATCGGTGTCGTAAATAAAAACTTTCACTATTCATATAAAACAATTTCGCTGTATCGCTTGACAGCTTATTCAAACTGCTTTCATTACATTGTCGAGGGACTTACATAGTCACCTTCGAATTTCTGGACTATTATAAACAGTTGTCAAATATTCATTTTTATTCGAGCATTCACCTATTGGTCGCCAAAATTCTCTGTTTGATTTTTGCTTATTGAATGGCACAGATGTCCCTAGATCCGTCCAAGTAATATAAAGGTTTCCTGGGTGTTTGTATATGCAACCATACTTAACCGCACTGAGGTAGTTTATAACGAAGAGAGAGGTACTCGGCAAAAGAGGGTATTTTTTTTAAATAATAAAAAAAAATCTCGTCTAAATAGAGACCACATAGATTTTTTTCGGGTATATTATTTTTCGATTGAGCAACTGTTAGAATATCTTTAAAGACCAGCACTGTAATACAAAATTCAATTTGCTTGATAGAGGCTTTGAAAAACCAAGATCGTATAAATGAAAGTAAACATTATTGACCTCGAACGGCACAACGCTCAACAAACAAACAATAGTGAAGTGAAGTAGTGGAGAAAAAAGATACTCGAAACAACCAGATACAACCATACAAAATTTAAAAATATTCAGCATTGATTTCACAATTAAATTCCACATCAGCTTCCGATTCAGTAGTACGTTGAAATAGTATCTACATACATATCCACCAAGCAATTATCCAAAAACAGCATCACTTCATTGTTTATTTATAGCGTATTTACCTTAAACAACATCCATCGGACAGGTAGGCTGGCTGGCTCATTTCAACTTCACTTTCGTTAATCGTACAGTCGTTGTCGTTGTTCAAATCGACCAGTTGCAAAAGTACCAACGGAATTAAAACATGATCGCAATGAGCTCCACCTACCATATACGGTTTGTGCTACCTTCGCCCAGCGTACTCTGTAACCGCCATCCGATTCTTCATTTCGCGGTTTGTGCAGTCTCAATGGGTTTTAATTAAGCACACCGAACATATCCTTAAGTCCAATTACAGAATTAAATCACTGATATGTATGTAAATGAATCAGCATTCCAGCGGGCCATTAATCGACCGACTTTATGTACAGTAATTAATTGCATGTCGCACTATTTGATGTAGTCGATCTAGTGAAGAGCCTCCCCGGTAATATAATCCGGTCGCAAAGAAATTCTGCCCGCATATCCCTAAACCAACCAGCGGACGGTAGTAAGAGTCAGGACTTATTTTCGCACCACTAGATACTTTTTTTCTCTTGTAGGAATTGACCACACTTCGTAGTAGTACAAGTTTGTATCTGTTCGATTGGCTCGGTTATCTCTGCAGATGGAATATAATTTTGAACACATCGGCTCTGACAATCGACCCGATGAATTGCGAGGGAAATAATTTGATGTGAGTGACATTAACACACCATTAACAAATCGATAACATGTAATAATCAAAGATATTGAAAAGTACTGTTTCTTCGTTTGCTACGAGATTTCTCTTCTGACGTTTATCAGTATGGACTTTTCTTAATGGATCTGATTAGTTTTCTTCAGTTTTTTTTTCTTTGCATAATAGCTCAGCAGCTGCAAATGCACTGTGTGCACTTGTTAGCCGCACTAATAGGAAATCTCAAAGAGCTGGCCATAACTCTTTCGAGATATATTTTAGATTGGAATTCAACCTGCCAGCCCGTCGTACTAACGATTAGCAGTATAATTTTATTGGTAAGATATTTCTTAAGCTACAATTTTATGGTTTGGTTCGTCGATGAGTGCAACTCCGGGAAGATGATTACGGTATCGAGAGACTATCGGTTAGTTGCTTTTGCACATCACTGGTCATTACTTCATGCATCCGAGTACTTATGTTACAACCGGGCATCGAGTATTCCAATCAGTAATGACTATATGCATATGGTCATTAAATATCCAGGGTCGTCCTACTTGAGTTAAGGGTTAGCACTGATATCTTAATGAAAGAGCCTTTGTTTTGTTGATTATATGGCCGTATATGTTTTTGCATATCTGACGGAGATTTGTCGAAGAGCTTGCGTACCCTCATGTAATTTAATTTTATTGTTTCGGAAACCTTCAATTTCCGGCATATGATGGACAGTTTTGATTGTGATAGCCAAATGAAGTGTGCTCAGGTTAGAAACTACTAGTTTGCATTTATTTGAAGGTAGTTCATATTTGCAAACAATAATTTTTGTAAACATTGTACTATTCACTAGGTGCTTTCGGCGAAATTACGATTTTTCATTATATCTTCATTGTACTCGTCCTTCAGAAATATTGTTTACTAAAATGCTTCTCTGGATAAGAAAATTTTAAGACCATTGTAATTATGTGCTATTGATTTGGAAAGTTTGTATATAATTTAGAGGAGCTGCTGAAAGATAAATTCAATTCTACCTCTCCAGTATCAAAAATAATCCTCAGACCTGATTTCATTCAAAAAGATAGTAATCGTTTAGTCAATCAGCTGCTTCCTAGTATGGCATGTAGATAGACAAAGAAAGCTGTGAGAATTAACTTTATTTTTTATGAGGGTAGCGCCATATTTAAATGGCCTGAAAATAGAAAACTTGACACAAATATGTGTGGACCTAATTTGTTCAATAAAAATTGTGAACCATGTCAGTGCAACAAATGCTAAGTTTACTTACTAACTTAAACACAGGATTTTTGTTTAATTTTATTCCGGAACAAATATATTTCCAACTTTGTATATTTTTAGTTCAGAAAATAACAAGAGTGAAAATTAACCAACGTATAAATTAAACCTTCAGACAGACTATTGATGCTAGATTTCATAGGTTATCCTCTAGTTTGACTCTTACGGTATTGACCGTTGGAACGATACTGATAAAAAAAACGAAAATTCTTTCAACGAACTTTGCTTTAAAATTCGATGGAAACCCAAGGTAGCTTGCCATACTACCATCGAATATAAAGACAACTTTGTTTTTCAATAGCCCAATCTTTGAGATATTAGACTTATCTGTGTTGAAGTTAAATTGAGTAATCGAATGGTTTTGTCGCGTAGGTAGTTGGCATTCTTTTTCTATTGTTTTCTTTTTCTGGCTTTGAAGTCCTGACAGATTGGGACATTGATATAACGGTTCGTATAACGAGTCTTCTGTCGAACTTTTGCATTTCGATGGCTTCGAGGATTCAAAACTAGTATATGGTAGAAGTCATAGTCAGCGGACACTTATCGTATGTTTCAGCCAAATATTTTTGAAAATGAACGATTTGTTTTTGAAAATAAATAGGTTTTTATGACAAATATGACTTCAGTAAGTGGACGCATGGAGCAATATTTTAAACCATACTTTCCTATACCGCCAATCAATAAATCTTGGCTACCTTGCATGTTTGTATCTTTTAGTAGCTTGCTTTAATTATGCTTGTTTTTGTGTGGCTTCCAAGTCTAACTTCAATATCAAGCTTTCATTTATCCTCTTTTGAAAAGTTTCAGTAGATTCACCAGTTTTGTGAAAATGTTGCACTATGAGATCTAGCCTCATTGTTTTTTTGTTAAAGACGTCAGTTTTGGCTAAAAAAAAAAGGAAAATATTTATAGTTAACGGATAAGGATGGTGAAGCTACTGGGGTCAACGAAGCCACTGAGGTCAAAGAAGCAACTGCGGCCGATGAACCAAATAGTAATGAAATGCACAACAGTGAATTTAAAAACCTTATGCCTAATGCTGTTGTTTTTTTTTTGTTGTTTTCAATGAAACATTAGGGCCATTTTTATTTATTTATTTTTTATTTATTTATAAAATAATGTAGACTAGCAACAATTACCTTCAAAAATGCAGAGATATAAAGAAAAGAAGTAATTGAAGTAGACATGGACAAAACGGGCTCATTAAAAACGAGGCAGATAAAATTTTGACATTTATCATTCTATGACTCTTGGTGTTCGGGCTAAATAGACGGGCCTTGGCTTAGACTTAAGAGGTATTCGGAGGAAATAACTTTTGAGAAGAGCTTACCGGTAAAGAAGGTTTTGCAATTTTTCCGTTTGTTTTCAAGCGTGTCCATGGTCAGTAAAATAAGACGATCATTGTAAGCAGGCAATTGTAGAGGTTCTGACTAAGCAAACTCACGTAAACAAAACTGTAGAATTATTTTTTGAATAGACTCAATACCGTACACATAGCGATGAACGAAATGACTCTTTTGACTGTGCCAGGTCAGTAACACTTACTCTTTTTTACTGAACCGCTCTTTGAGAGCTATTCAAGTCAGTACTGCTGCCGTTTTGTGTGAGCTTGATTTATCAATGATTGATCTTCGAGCCATGCGCCGCACAAAACCAATTGACCTGAAGCTCATCCAATTTTCCTCTTTGCGAAAAGTTAGTAAAAATTGAATACTGTTCTTCGGAAGCTAGATCAGTCCCCAACCAAGCTATACCATAAATCGCCTTACACGATCATTTACAAGGTCGTAGCTCATTGCGGCGATCACTTGATCATTTACTAGCTAACCGCTCATAGTTCTGTACGGTCGCCACATGTTCATTTAACAGCTCACCGCTCAAAGCTCTGCGACGTGATTGCGGTATCAAATACTAGCTCAAAGCTCTTTGCGATGCTCTGCTCTGCTGTCAGTGTGAATTCAATACCTTTTTAGCGACTTACCAAACGACGGTACAAAAGTAAACTTGAAAGAAGAACTTCAGGCCAGAGCAAAATAATGTATGAAGTATCAGTACTGATGTTAGTGATGGCTTTTCATTTACTTGAATTCAATGCTTCAGAAAACTCATTATTATGACTTAAAAGTTTTCAATTATTCAGTATATAATAGAGGAAAAAGTTTTTTCATTACATAATTCACTCAACCCCAGGAATAAATGTGACTAATAACCCGCGAAAAAACCAAATAGTCTACTAACTATTGTTAAAACAGTTATCAAACCCCGGACTTTCGATCCGTATCCAACTAGATTTGGTGCGTGCCAAAAACTGAGAGAAAGAGAGGAGAGGCGTGCTGCAAATTATACTTTCTGAGGGTCTTCAATAAGGAGAAGAGAGTGTAAATAAGGGGAAGGGAGTGTAGACGAAATCAAATATTTAACAGCGGATATACGTTTTTGGATTTGGTGTATTTCGTTACATGTTTTTTGGGAGAGATCAAAAATTATTTTATCACCACTAAAGCTTCTTTCTGGATAGAGAAGAATAAATTATGGATGAATCTTTCTTGAAGACAGCTTTATAAACTAGTTTTCCATTCATTTTTCGGTGCATAGAGGTTTTCCGTAAGATATTTCCTTTCACCGATTCTGAATTTTTCTTATGGAAGGTTTTCAAACAAGTTGTTTCAGGCCGATTCTCTTCTGATAACGTCTTAAACTATCTTTTGGACATAAGTAAGGAAATCATCCACTTTGGGAGCAAATCCGTGTAAGTTTGGTGGATCACTCAGTGGCCTGTTGTTGACAAACAAATATATTTTTGACTCCATCTTTAAGTTTATTTGCTGTTGTATCTATGTAATGCTTAAGTTTGTTTGCTGTTGTATCTATGAGAGCGTTAGCCATTTTTTTGATATAGATTAATGGTTTTCTTCATTTCAAACCAATTTCCTATTATGTTCGATTAAGTATTTTGAAAAATACTTTAGAAAATCTACCTTAAGCCTGTTTTGTTGAGAATCGAAACTAAATTAACTTCATCCAAGCTCTGAAATCAATAATTTTAGTCTTCGACATGTGATATCTACGATTTTAAAGGTTATTTAGATATAACAGAATAAAATCAGAGAGTCCCAGAAGATTTTGCTGTCGAGATGCGAGGTGAAATGAGAGTGAAGCTCCATAGAGAAATGATATAATTCTTTGAGGCATCAAGAATAAGGATACTAGTGTTTTATACTTTTTTGGCAGTCTAAGCTCAGCTTACATCAGAGGTGTTCTTTTTAGGTTATTTTAAAGAATATTCTTATCTATTCGTTGTACTTAACACAACACTTCGCGAATAGAGATCTCACCAACCATTTAGTATCAGAGGTTTCCAATTAACCATAGTTTCCATACAATAGACATAGTTTCGGCGTAGATTCTTTGAAATTTCTTCAAAACATGCATTTTTAAATCGAAAATCATAAGTCTATAAGTTTTTCGTGTGTCGAAAATAAAAAAGTACTAACTAACAGCTAAGACAACACTCAGCTACATTTCCTGATATTTTCACGAAAGTATCGGCGCCATACACTCACCTCCAAGTGTGTACCCAGAAATCCATTAAAATTCTTTCGATAAGCAAATCTATGTACATACTCGGATTGCTTCGATATTTGAAACTTTTGTGCAAATATGGGCAAAGCAAATTTCTAGAAACTTTTCCACTGCACCAATATGCACACAGAAACATATATTCAGATATCTACAAATGTATCTCGCACCGGATAGTTTTCATGTGTTTTTCGCAAAAATTGACATCATGACACAAATATTCTGCACGAAATTCCCGTTACATACTAATGAGATGTTGATTCCGAAACTTATTTTCTTTTCTAAGAGAAAACGGAAAAATTATCTTATGCCGCAAGTACTCTTGGTCGTACATGCCTACGGAAGAAGACATGTAAGTAAGTGTATGGAAGTTAGGTACCCATGGCTTTTAGTGTGTTAAGTGCTCTTGGCATAAATGGAATATTTGCGCACTGACTGAACCGAAATCGTGTTAATGGGAAAACATGCACAAGAACACGACGAAGACGACAACGACGACGATGATGATATGAGCCAGGAAAAACAATAAACAAATAAGATTATGTGTGGCGTCTTGGTGAATCGTGGGTACAATTTTTTGGTGTTTAAATGACTAGCGGTACTAGGGAGATAACAGAATTGTTTTTCGAATTGCTGAGGTTATGCGAGATTTGTGAAAATTATTTTCTAAATTAACATTGTTCCGGGAAGATGTTTCAGATGCGGTTTAATTGCTCGAATCTCATTATTCTCACCTTAAGAACTATTAACAGTTACCTGAGGACAAGATGAAAATCATGCTGTAACGATTCAGAACAAAGTGTTTCCGTGCTCGTTGCCTGTTTGAAGACCGATACATAAACATAGTTGGTGTGATTTCTTTTTAAAGTCTCAGATACATCTTGTTATCGAAACTCTACGGCTGACCGTTACATGACACATTCCATGTAGTATTGAGTTATTAGATGTAACTACTATTTATCTGACAATGTTTCATTCGAATTTTCCATTTAAGTATCAGTTACACGCTTGGAACATGTATAATCTTCATGTTAATGCCCACACCCTTTCGTCGATATCTTCCTAGTGGTTTGGACCGGCCCAGCCGCCAATGAGGCAATAGACACTTTCATCGAACATGCAAAGGAATATATCGGTGGGTAATAGGTTCCGTAGCACATGCTATGATAAATTATAGGTATCACGATTTTGCAGTGGTTTCGAGAAAATGTAGCACATTCGATTCGACTTAGTTTTGCTGAGGAGAGGAAGCAACAAACCTGTTGATTGCCGCCATCGTCGTCAAGAGCCGTTGGCGCAGAGTTCAATACACTACTAGAGCTAGCACAGTATTACTCTGCGTTTGCTTGCATTATATCTATTAAATCTTTTAGTGGTTTCAATTTGAGTGAATGGCGTTCAACTGACGACCTGAACGTCACATCGCGAATGCCGTACTTATAAATCAATACGATGACTGGAATTAAGGTGTCACTGGAGGAGAGACATCGTGACACGTACATGATATGCGTTCGTCAACGATAAGATCTAGAATAAATATTAGGACCGGTATGTCGAGCTGGCTACCGTCACTGGACGCGTCAGCCTTATCGCAATGATCGATCAAACTATACAGTCCATTGACATATTCTAGCACAGTTTCAAGTGTCTCTATGAAGAAACAACTGAGCGCCTGTCAAGATATTGATTCCTCTTTCGAAATGGCTTCCATACAATAGTCACTTTACCATTTGACCTTATTTTCAAATAGTCAATGAAATTAACTGCTTTCCCTACCCTGCCTGCCCTAGGCTCGACGCCTGCTCGTCGCCGTAATCCAAAGGAAGTGAAGTCGTGATCCGCGAGCATGATCACTTGAGCCCCAACCAGATTAATCAATGTTTTCTTTGAATTTATTGGAAGCAACGGCTCCGAGCGATTTCTAACTGTTATTCACTTTGTCTGTTGTGATTGCTCATTCAGATGCTGCGATTTCAGTGTTATTTGAAATTGATATCGAATAGATGGTTTCTTTTCAGTTTTTACTATTATATTGACCAATTAGAATTTCGTTTGGTTGATCTGGTCGTGTGCCTCACGGTCCACCTTAAATGCATGTTACTAGCATGTTGTTGGTCTGAGAGCAATTACCTTCACAATTCGCGGAGGTGTATTTTAGTCGTGCATGCATTTCGTCATTTATATGGCGAATCAAGTTTCGAATAGCATACAAGATGTAATTAAAGGGAAATTTTCGTTGAAATTATTGAAAATTAGCTTGATTGAAGAAATCTAAGTATGAAATGTGGTTTAGAGTCATTGGGTTCCTGAGGAGTTGGCGTAAGTTTTGCGTGATGCAAGACATGCCATTTATTCAGTTGGTTTAGCTTAGGTTTTCGCGTTTTTGTTTAGTGATTGCAAAATTACTAAAGATGCGGTTAAATAAATCGAACGTATGGTGAAAGCTCCAATTGCAGCAAAAGCTAGAAGCTATTCAATTTTGCCCAGTAAAAAGAGCATCAATTGGACACTTTTTCTTTGAATTCGTTGAAGGTTTGAGCAACGATTTATTACTTCATTGATATTGCGCTTAAAGGGTTTATTTAATATCAGGTTATTCAATTTTACGCTAGGATTTAAAGTTGAGAATTTAGTTTTTCTTTGAGTATCAAATGATTGGAAAAGTTAACTATCGTGAATTCTTAAAAGACATACGATTCGAAAAAAATAGATGGTTCTGGTTTAAAAAAAAAGAACTTAATGTAAACCAGGCACTGCAATCCAGTTTTTATTTACTTCCCACTAATTTACAGAAAGAGCACTAGCCGATGTGCTAATGAAACATCTGTTTTTTCTACACAATAATACTTCAAAACATTTTATATCTTAATTGAAAATTTAACAAAAAAAAAATAATTGTTTTTACTTTTGAAATAAAAAATATTTTTGTAAGTAAAAAACGCAATAAAGTAGACTTAATTCTAATTAATTACAAAAGTGCACTCGAACGAAAATTCATTTGTCGAATTAAATAAGCAAAATAACCTCTTGAATAACTGTTTGCATCTTTACTGAATGTAGAAACTAACAATTTGTACTTATTATCACAGAAGACCCAAAGGAACCTTTAAAACTTTAATGGGATAGCTAAAAGAACAGCTAGTCTACAATTATAAGATGAAATCAACCTAAGAGGATATCTTTTTTGAGTCATTCCGTATTAAAATCGTATTCCATTTTTGATTAGATTTTGCGAGATAAAAATACTTGAACGATGCTAAAGTGTTCATAGTAGTTTTTTTCTGAAACAAAGCTAGCTGAGTTTGTAATCTAGACCAACACGCCATGGCGATAATGTGTAGTAAATAAAAAACAACCGAAAAGCTTACACAGCACAAATTTTTTATTTTGTCAAATTATTGGTTTTTTTTAACTGAAATGAATCTTATTTTAATAGCTTGCGATTATTTTATGATTTTTAAAACATGTTGTTTGAAAAAAATAAGCAGAGAGAAAACATAGCTAAAAGGAAAATTATTAAATACACACGAAACGGTTATGAAGTGCTACAACTGAAACCAAAATACGCTAACATATACGAAGCGCCCAATGTGGGTTGACAGTTTTTTTTATATTTATAATTTTTTAGGTTTTTAAATTTTATAATTGGAATTGGATGAAACACAAGTGCTGAAAAGCTCATAAAACTTTCCATTGACAAGGAACTTTTTATTTCGACAGATAACATCAAGATTTCAGTAAAAAGAAAAGCAGAGTAAAATTAATATCTTCAGAAATCCATTTGAATAAGCTCCTGAGTTTTGCTGGCAGGTAAATAGCTACTTTTTTAAGAAATAGGATATGCTTCAGCTATATCACAGATTCTGCTCACTGTTTAAAGCAAATCTAATAAAAAGGGATCTGATTATCACAGATTTGTCTGACGCGGTACGACTAAAGTAAGTCTTCCAAAAAATATGTATGGCCATTTTGAAGTATAGAGGAGCCCCATTTATGCAAAGACATGTTATTTTCATATCATTGAAAAATCGTCTATTGATTTGAAGACGTAAACATTGCATAGCAAAACTTGGAAGACCTGTGCAGAAAATTAAGAAGTTTCGAAAATATCACCTTTCACCAGAACAACGTTCCCAAACAAAAGCTATACGCCGCTAAATTGAGGTTACTTTACAATCATCCCCACGTGTTAGATCCACCATCACAGACTCTAGACTTTAAACATGATTGAACATGCTTGGCTCAAAATCTATATTCCGCAAAGGCTCAAAATCAATATTCCGGAAAGTATTCAAATTCCTCTGGAGTTAAAAATCATATTTGTTTTTTGCTTTAATAAAATAAACCGTTATGTCCCATTTAATAACAAAACCGATTGGTATGTAATGTTGGTATTTCTTCAACATATCCTCCTCAGCCACTAGCTCAAGCTTTATGTAATCCCTCCTAGGGGATACACGTGCAAGTGGCATATTTACTGCTGGAGCTCCCATTTCAGTGCTCTGCCGTTGATGACTTTTCCCGGGACGACTCTCTCTTGGATGCCTCTTCGGGGTCTCCCAGAGCACTACGATCGGATTCAACAATTTCAGATTCCTGTATATCTACTGCGCACCTGGGACTGATTGCTCCCTCAATTCGCGTTGAATTGTTCGTTGGAACAGGGGCCTCTGAACCGTCGGCCTCCTCGCAAACGCGAAACGGTCGATGGCGGCGCCCCCTTCGACCTGCGTTGCCGCTGTCGTCGCCACGTCCTGTTGTCTGTCTGTATTGTCTTTTGTATTGTTTTGTTTGTTTAGTGTTCTCACTTTTGTTGTATCCCAACTCAGAGCCGCTATCTCCACCCGGATGAGCTGTTGCCTTAATGACCTCGTGTTATCTTTGCAAAGCAGGGAGGCCGACACGAGGGTTGCTCACCAGCCTTAATGGGGCTGGATCTCAGAGCCAGGTTAGCGCTAATCGAAAGAGAACATTTTTTGGAGACATTTTATGTCTTAAATAAATGGAGACTTCATAAAAATGAATGATATCTGCCCCTAAAGTTTGGATCTAATTTTGAGTGGAAATTTCTCGCCCAGACATACTGACGTAGAGGCTGGATATGAGTTATAGTGTCGCGATATATGCTAATCAATACATTTAATTAATTTGATTATATATAGCGTGATATAGCATCTTTTCTTGTGGAAAAATTTACTTCTTTTACTGCATTTTTTGAATATTTTCTGGGCTTTTCTGCTTTGATTTTTTTTCAATTTGGACAGAGGCGGCTTTTTGAGAAAATCATAAAATATCTCTGCCTCTCTAGCTTACACAAAAAAATATGACCAAAATAATGCAATTAATATTGTACACGATAGGTACATAAAAATTCCAACCCAAGTTATCAATTAGAGAAAAAAACCAAGCAGCATCATATGCGCAAATCATTCTATTTATATCGTGTTACCTAATTAAACCAGACTTTTCATAACTATATCAGATTACTCGTAAAGCAATCACTTCCCCTACTCTACCTTCAATTCACCTCTGCATATCAGAGTTTCTCAAGAATTGCTGACGTTATTTCCATAGTCACAGTCACATTGAACTTACTTGATCTTCAGTCACATCCACCACAAAAACGAGCCATTAGACACATCACAGTCCCAGAGTCATGACCAAAACAACAATAATAATAAAACCAAATCAGCATAATAATAACAATAAAATACACTATCGTCCACATTATAGACATTCATTCGTTTTGACGGCTAATTAGAAACCGCTTTTTTGCCTCAGTGCGAGATTAATTGGTTGTGGTTGATCTGATCCAGGCTCTAGTCCAGCTAGCCTGCTTCTTGGCCTTATAAAGTCGCGCCAGGGCCGATGCGAAGTGATTCCTTTAATAATCCGTACCATTATACGAAAGTACTTATACGGCCCGGTTTGTGATAGCCACACTGAATCATTCATTCGTTAAGCTTTAAAATTGCTTTTTATTTCCTTAATTCCAACGAAGCACCCGATGATGCTGTCGTGTGATTCGGATCGACATTCCTGCGGAGTGAGCGCACCTGAAATGAAGAGTTGTGGAGTCAGTAGCGGAGGGGCATTCCTTCGAGTTTATATGTATGTATGCACATGGCAGATCGTTTTGATTTTTGATTCTTTTATTGCCATCATAATTTTTCATCAGAACAAGTGAATTTCCAACATTGGCGGTTGCGATGAAAGTCGGATTGATGGGTTTCGTGGCGAAGCCTGTTATTATTCGATAATTGTGCACAGCGATCGTTGCAATTATCCTTACGTTCTGGAGTACAATTTGAATCACTAATTACGAACAGCGATAGAGGGGAGAAGTAACTGAGAGGTTGGTATGAGTGATGATAGAGTTCGTCAATTAAAAAGGAGCGCTGGATGTGGTGAAATGTTTATAGGGCTGTATAATGGAGTTTACGAGGCATTATATGATTGAACGAATTATTTATTTATTTAGTGGTGATGAGAGCTATCATGAATGCCGGATCGGTTAGAAATGTTAATGGCATGGTTTCGTTGAAGGCTAGTATGTAATTATTTTAAAGTATACACGGAAATCAATTTTATTGACCGGGAGCTTGGGAAAGGTTTGATTCAACTTTAACCAAATAAAACAAAAATTTATCAATATGATATAAATAAAATTTGATGTTAAAAATATTATGACAATGATTGACAGGAAAGTATCGATGGCCAACTTCATTTTTTTTTTTATTTATTATTGTCTACATTAACAGATACAGTACAATTAAAAATTAGACGATTTTAAAAAAAAGGAATGAAAGGAAAATAATATCAAAAGAAGAAGAAGAAAAAATTACATTAAAAAAGATTACATTATATAAATGCAATTAAAATAATCATACGAAAAATAGTCAATGAAAAAGTTTCGTGATTTAAGTACTGAGATTTAGTTTGATAAATTTAGAGCGGCAATTCATAAATTTATGTTGTAAAACAATTGTTCTTAATCTGGTTTAAGAAATAGCAAAGATGCAAGAGGACTAATATTTAGACAATGAATATTATCTAGACTTCGTAAAAAGGGGGAAAATAAATATATATATTAGTTCGTGCAAACCGTATGTTGAATATATTATGTAAAATGTTCCGAGTCACGAACGGAAAACTACGCACTGCGGCTGGAATTCACAGAGCCAACAAACATTTTTATTAAGGAAACATTCATCTGGAAACATTCCTTGTGACAGCAGCGTAGAAATTTCTAAGATAGCGAGACGCATACTATACTCACAGTACGAAATTCAGCATTTATGGTACAACGAGCAATTAAATTTGCGTTGCACAGTCTCAACAGCATCAATCAAGTGACAATAATGAGGACACTAAATTCGACAACAGTTCTCGAGGACACTACGTACAAAAGACATAATCAAGCGTATACTGGAGTTAATATCAGAAAAAGGGCTAGACCCTCTAAAAATGAAAAATCGCGAAGCCCTGGATGTGACAAGCAAGATATGGACATTAAATTTAAGTTTAGTATCAAAAACAACACCAAAGTTCGGAAAATGACTAAGGAATAGAATAGGAAAACGCGATGCAAGATAATTTACATGCAAAGGACATGTGGAGATTAATATGGAGACAATTACAATTGACAGAGCACCCAGTTACCCAGTCCACACAAGTCATCATTTATCCAACCTAAATATTTCTAGATCGTCAGCGTACAAATGACACGGGGAATTAAAGAAGAAAAGAGGGTCGTTTATATGCAGGGAGGAAAACAGGTGGCCAAGAATCGTGCCATGTGGAACACCAAAAATAAGATAGAAGGAAAAAGAAGAAAAAGAGTTAATCTTTGCAAAAGAAGCACGATCACGAAGCTATGAGGAAAATTAGAAGCGGAGTTGACCCCAGAAAGGAAGGACTTAATGGTTCACATAATCGAGAGCCCTGGCAAAATCTATATATAATACATCTACTTGACTTTAGTGATTGATGGCGAATTGATGGACGATAGTAAGTTCCAAACTGTTGATTTACTTTTAACGGAACTATGTTCCTTACAAACAAGAAAAGTTCAACTATCGGGTGTACTTTATTGTATACTACCTTTTACCTTTTTGAGAAGCTTACTGAAGCAAGTTCGAAAGAATTTAGGATAATAATAGGAAGTGCAGTAGGAACTTACATCTTTAAGAATAAGAAAATTATTAGCGGATTTCGAGGAAGAAAAATTATTAGATGAAATACTAAAGTTGAAAAGGCTGATAAAAGAACATACAGGGATGCAAGCAGCGACTTTGTAAAGATATTCGGCAAGTCACCGGGACCAAAGCAAGTGCTACTCTCTGGAATATCGAATATCTAACAAATTTTCGACTTTTAAAGAATCGAACAAATACTTTTAAGGCCAAAAAGTGGAAATATTATAAGAGAAAGATAAACTAAGCTAAGAAGTAGCAGAAGAAAAGAAATACGCAAACAGTTCATTAATTTATTGTGCCTTAGATGCATCACAGAAAAGATACAAGGAGATTTTTCAAGGGAACGGATATAGGACCAGAAGGGTTTTTAATGAGAGACTGATATAGAGACTTCAATAGGACTATGGTAAGCACTCATCGAGTCATTAATCACATTTTTAGCATGCGAGTGACATTTTTTGCTAGCTTCGTAGATCAGCCGTCGAAATTTGCCAGCTTTGGGAAGTGTTGACACTTCAAAAGTAGGTTATGGCTTTAGTAAAAAGCCATAGATGACGAGCGATACTTTTAAAGGAAACACAGCGAAGGAAGGATACAAGAATTATTGTGCAGACTGAACATTTTAGTATTTCCGCTAGAAATTTTTTTTGGCAATGGCTATTTTCAAAAAACTTTAAGAAGCTCAACTCACTATTGCTGTATTAAGACACTGAAAAAAAGTCAATGATCTTCCGAGTTTCATTATGAAAGACCTGCTTTTGATGAATCCCATCCACTCATACGTGATTTTTGCGAAAAACCTAAGTATTTAGAGTAGGTACCGTTTCAAAATGCAAATGAATAATAGCTCTTGAAAATGCACGAACGTTGAACCTGACGACAAACTATTTCGACATCAAGCCCTGAAGTCATAATTCAACTGGGCACATACTTTCCCAAAAGATCACGTTCACAGTAACCATGCGAATTTCTAACTTATTTATCTAATTAGAATTCGTCGTTTTCCTAACTACAAACAACCGACGGCGTTCTCATAGCATTAGACATGCTCGTTATACAGCTACCGTGCTATTATCATCCGAAACGAATTCTTGGAAATTACAAAACATTCTCCAAACCAAGCCAAACCAAATAAACCACAAGTTTATTCGGTACATTCAACAAAACAAATATTCCATTTTGGCCTTTCATTTTCCTTCGAATTCACACTTTGATCGGTACGGTGCGAGAGTTTTTTTTTTTTTTAGATATAAAGTTGACTTTACGTATGCTTTGCAATTCAACTGGAAATGTTCTACCACATTAAATTTATAAACTTCTCAAAGACTCCAACGAGATCAGACTGGGCTGCTTTCATGCTGTTCGGCGAATTAATCGCACAGTCATAAAATCAATTTAACGTCCGACAACGACGAAGAAGAGGAAAATGATGGTAGGTACCTCACACCGAAACGTGCTCATCCATCTGCTTAAATAGGTTCGCATACCTTTCATATTACCTTGCGAGATTTACACCCCATTCGATTATACAATCCGCTCTGTATGTATCTGAGAACTATGATGCTTATGATGCCTTGTGGTTGGTGACTATCTTTACAACGTATGTACTTTTCGCAGTGTTTCAGTTCAGCGTCTTCACTGTCTTCAACGGACAGATGCTCCTCTCAGGTATATATCACTCATGAGTACCGCCGAGTGGATGCTGAACTGATGCTTTAGCTGCTGTTTCCATTCTTTGGATTTGCCGCATGATCGTACGCAACCGCTGAGAGTTCAATGACTGCACCGGCCCAGGAATGTGTACTTACTACGAATCGAGTACCATACTTGTCGAGATTGTGCACGATAACGAAGAATATCTCTTTTATTTTACTGCTTCGTTTAGTATTGCACTAATGTGTGAGTAGCATATGCGGTGGTGATGCCATCATCGAAACAACGCGAATAAACAGCTTGCAAAAAACCCTGAATAAGTCGCCTCATCATAAAGAAGAGCGATGTTGTAGCTTCTGACATAAATCTAAAAATATGTTTTGTAACTTATCAAGTAGACTGGAAGAAGCGTCGTACGAGAGGAACAAGATGATGAAACGTGACAAAAACGATTAAGAAGACGATCAACACAAAAGATGACTAGGGCAATAATCAACGTTGAGAAAATTTCAGTGAAAAGCAGGAAGCTATAATATTTTTTATTTGAGGATTCTTTGGATGCGACGAAAGCATTTCGCAGACAAAATAAAGTGTCTTCATTGCTTTGTGAATAAATGAAAATTTTGACAATCTCTAAGTTTTAATTGCAAACTGGTAAAAGTGTCGCCAGAATTATGGCCACTAAGCATTGAGGAAAAAAATCATTTGATTTGTCGGGAATGGTAAGAAACGATGAGAAAAGTTGATCTTTCCAAAACTTGTTATTTGCCGCTAAATCATCTGATTAGCATCAGGGGGTCTCGTTGCAGAAAAAAATTTATTCAAAATAAAACAAAAAGTTTTTATAGTTTTCACCAGCAGATCGGTAAAAATCGATAAGAAAAGTTGATTTTTCCAAAACTTGTCGCCAGGTCTAAGGGTTGAAGCTGGTAGAAAGCTTGCTTCACAAATTTAACAAATTTACAATCAATGTGTATACGAATGGAGAGTGGTTAGTTCTACGGCTCACTTCACATCTGCTTTAAACTCAGAACAGAGAGATGTAAGGAAATGAAAAAACCGTATACATATACGAAATTTAGTGAAGCAATTTTACTACAAAGATAAAATCTACAAATAAAACAAATCGAGAGAGTTGCTACCTCAGTGATTCCCCTTGGTTTCCCTGATACCTTAGTTCTACGAGCTTTTGTTTTTGCTGAGTTATTAACTGTCAAATTTGCGTACACATGGCCTACTATATTTCTCTATCCATCTCTTTCTCTATCTCACTCTATCTTTCTGTTCGCGGAGTAAGTGAATGTCAAATTCGCTTACTACTATTAACGCTCAGCCTCAGGCAAATTGCTTCAATTCTCACTGCCATTTTCATTTCTTTATATCTCTCTCTTCTGAGGCTTTAAATCAGGTACCTAATCAAAACCAGGTGAACTCAAAACTCGGTGCGCGGTCTCTCGTCCGAACCTGAATTTGAACCAAGAAGCCAGAGCTTTATCACCTAGACTACTAAAGCTATTCAAAAATTGTATCAACTTAAATTATTAGGAAATAGAATGCAAAAATGCTCCAGTTTTCGAAAATTAGCTCTCTTTATTCTTTGGTGATTCATAAGATTTTTTTGAAAATTCGTTCTCATTATCAAAGATCAAGATACTTAGCAAAGGCCTAATGCCCTTTTTGAGGACGCCAGTGTCTACAACTTCAAATGCAACACTGCATTTCCCTTTAAACGGAATCTTCAATTTCTTCGCCGATCATCACAAAAGTATCTGCGTAATTATTCAATACTACGATTTCGAAACTTTCTCGCGCTTAATAACTATGTTACATCAACGTAAGTAAGTAATTATCACTTGTAGGAAGCTAATCAACTCTTATCAAAACAAATTAGACTCGACCTGCACGAGCTTAGATTTCGCTTGGGTTTCTCTCTCGCCTGTCTCCCCCCTCACTCCTTCCACATATAACCGGCTTCATCAGCTGCAGTATGCAAATTTCTAATGGTTAAATCATGTCTGAATGTGAGCATTGGATGCAGCAAAAAAATTGCTTGTTGCACTGATTAATTGGTGGATTGTTGCACAACATCTGTGCACCGATTCCAATTTCGATTTCCGTGGTACGTGCATCGAAGCAAACAAGACTTAAGTTTCGGTTTGTCGACACAGCTTTGACAGGCAACGGTCCAAATGCATATTAATTAGATGGGTTCGGTGTTTAAGTGGGATTAAATACGAACGAACGATATCTCCAGCTAGGTTGCTTGGTTAGTTCACCTGTTTATTTGATTTTCATCGCCATTACTTTCAGTCAAGGTGGATTTATGTTTGGCGAATACGAAACAAACAAATTCGCATGTCGCGTCAACTTGAAAAGGTTGGCGGTATTAGGCGATTGGAAAAGTTAGGTGAGCTGGCAGGCATCACGGTGTCAGCTTTCGGAGGATTAATATTCCAGGCATGTCTGCACTTGTGATGTTTGAGTTGCATTGCAATTTCGTAGATGAATAGTTTTTGTTGGCGGTGGAGGCGTATCTTGGTGTTAAGTTAAATGAAAGCTACCTGTGTAGAGTGTCACGAGTTTGAAATTTGAAGTTTACGATGCATGTACGCGTTTTATGTAGGATATAAGTAAATTGATACTGTGTATTGCTAGTAATGGTGGAGAGGTCATTAAAAGGGCATAACTTAATCAGCGCATTTATATCAGCAGAAGAAATAAAATATATTTTTCACTCTACCTTTTTTATGCATACCTCATTCATCTAATTACTGAAAGAGTTTCTTACTTTCTTGGCTCGTTGAAAACTATTCCCTAACTCTTTCTTCAAATCGCATTCCATCATTTCTGGTATATTTTATGCCTGATGAAAGCTCATTTCTTTAAATTGGCTTGATCTGATCTAATTTTTTCAGATTTTCAAATTCATTTTTAAGCTCCTTTTGGTTAGTTCACCTGTTTATTTGATTTTCATCGCCATTACTTTCAGTCAAGGTGGATTTATGTTTGGCGAATACGAAACAAACAAATTCGCATGTCGCGTCAACTTGAAAAGGTTGGCGGTATTAGGCGATTGGAAAAGTTAGGTGAGCTGGCAGGTTGAAATTATATAGGAATAGTTCATGCTGAACGTAATTGAAATTAGATAACAAATCTTATGTAAAAAATTATTGAAATTGAACTGGTTTTACCTAGTAAAAAGTTGGCTTCTTTTAGATACTTCAGGAGAATAGTTTTATTTATTAATTTACAATCTATTTTACCAGGCTGTGGTCAATTACAAAAATAGGAAGACTTACAAACAACCAGGAAGAGATTAAAAAATAAAATAGATATATTTTAAATCTCACGAATTAAAATGCATAAAACATAGCACAGAAGAGAATACAATAATAATAAAAACAATCCAGCATGACAGGAAGCCTTTAGAATTTAGATTTAAGTTTAGAGACTTTTAGTGGAATAAAAACAAGCTCAAGGTCGTTGTATTTCCTGGAGATGCGAGCTAACGGCGAATTAAAGTAAAGCTCAGTCTAAGTGTAGGGTAGAGAAAACAGTGCCGAAGTAACTGATCAATTAACGCTACGTAAGTACAGCTTATAGACAAGATGGGACAGTGGAGTAGCTTGAACAGCAAGCACTCGTCAACGAATACTCGTCGGGAATCTAATCTAAGGATTTGGAATAAGAACTAACCATCACTATATCCACAGTAAAGGATGCGGAATTTAAGCAGTAACGAGCGAGTAAATATATACTGAACGTATTCTATGATATCATTAAAATATTTATGATGGAGAGATCACACTTGACAAAATTATTGAAGGATGTTACGAACAAGTGAGATGAGAAGGTGTAGAGGTCCCGGTAAAAGGGAGTGGAGCATCTAAGGGTAAAATTGACCGTGGTGGTTATATGTGCATCGTGCCGATCAAGTTTGAGCTTTGGATCAAATACCACACCAATGTATCTACAATTTTTAACAATCTTAATAAAATACAGGGAATATAAATATATTTAGGGAAACATTTTCTACGTATAAAAAATTTGATGCCATTTGCATATATTTAGATTAAGTGAGTTTTCAGCTCACCATTCGAACAGAATATCAAGATCATTTTGTAGCAGGAAGCAGTCGTCGATAGATTTAATTACTTTGAGCTCCCAGAAGAGATGAGCAAACAAGAGGCAGGAAGAACGAGTAAAGGAAGGAAAATCATTGATCAAAACTAGAAATAATAATGGACCCAAAATCGACACCTGTGGAACTCCGGAAAGCGAACAGAAAGAGGAAGATGTGGTTTATGATGGTAAAAAGAAAAAAAAATGATCCCATAACCTTCAAGCTGTGCGAGGATAATTCTGCAATCAGCAGAATCAAAAGTTTTCGAAAAATTGGTGTATACCAAGTGGTAGTGGTATACACCAATTTTTCAAAAGCTGTTTGGTTGGTCTAAAGCAAAAGCAACCAAGTGAATCAAGGATAGAAAATAGTGGTGGGAGATCTAGCTTTGATGAAACCATGTCGCTCAGAAAGAAGGAAACTTTGAAGGAGAGGTAGCAGCACGTTGCGAGCAATTCTTACAAGAACTATGCGCAAGCAAGGAAAGAAGGAAATGCAGCCTGGGTCATCAGAATTGTGAATGAATGAAACACAAACAGACTTATGGCTGATTCAGAAGGAGCTGGAGAATAAGCTGGGGCTAAAATAATAAAGAAAAGAACACACAAAGATGATGAAAATGACTGGGCCAACAGAATCGGAATATCATCAGGACCACAATCGACAATGATATCAAGCTACTCGAATAAGTATTTAATTTTTTGAGGATTGCGTGAATGAAAAAAAGAAGGATGAAATAATATGGGGAACTTTACAACGTGAGTTTGGATTGCGTAAGGAAAAACAGAAAGAAAAGTATTTGGGAAAAAGGTCGCAAATTTCTCGCGATAAGAAGCAGCGGTATTAATTACGTATAACCTGATTGACGACAATTCTGGCACTAGAATGAAGCCCTGAAAAGTCAAGGAAGTCATCATGAGTGCCTTTAAATTCAATTCTAGCGCGAGTTGCACCCTCGCTTTGAGGGCGGATGCCACATTGCGTCAAAACCAAGGAGGACGGCTGGAGCGGGAGGTTAGGTGTTAGAGGAAGTTGTGAATTTCGAGGAGAAGTTCATCAACAGTAAGGCCGTGGAATAAGAAGAACCAGTTAACCGAATTAATTTCAATTGCCATACCAGCAAAGTCTGCTATATGGTAGTTAAAGCGTACGTCTGGAGAAGAAGCTCCAATGGTCTGAAGATCAACAGAAATTGCGACTGAAAGAGGAGGTTGACGGAAGTTAGCTTGAACGTAGGGAGCAGGATATTTGGAAATTGACAATTCAAAAGCGAATAATAGATAGGACGAAGTTTAGAATTTTATTATTTATATTGGCGACAGAGTTAAATTGCGAAACAGAACAAACTGAAAGAACGGATTCGGTAATCAAGGAAATGTTATTAGATAAGACTAGGCACGAAAATATATGATCTTATACTAGATTCGGTAAATTGCAATCACTAGATATTAAAAACAAGGCAAAGAGGAAGCTATTGTTTGGGTAACTGGATAGCTCATCGAAGAATTTGCCACAAAACGCAATTGAAAATACAAGGAACGTAGGCGGAGCAAACAATGAGAATTTTGGAGGCAGCCAGAGTAACGTGAACAGCAAAATATTGAATAGGAAGAGAAAGGGAGAACTCTCTACAGAGTGCTCTTTACAGGGACCTGTGAACAGCAACTAATATCACCTCCATTGCTTTTTCCAAATGAAGCTCGATCACGATCATGGCGAAAGACTGCGTGAAAAGAGAAAAAGTGCGTTATCGTAGATATCCCCAGTCTACCATGTTACGATTAAGCAGATGATGCTGTCGGAAGAAAGAGTGGAGTTGAGATTCAGCGCGCTTAGCTTTGTTCTCAGGCTATGAACGTTTTTGTAGACAATAAAACAATAAAAAAAAACTTCATCCGTTTGAAATTTGTCAATTTCACTCGTTATGTTAAGCGTAGGACAGCCGATTTATTCATACATTTCAACATACGATTTTTAAATTCAAACTCTAAACCATTTGTCAATATTTTTTACTATCTCATCAATGTAAATCAAAGTTAGAATAAACAACGAATAGCAACGCATCCCATTACAATTAATCAACTTCCAAATTTTTTGGCTAGAACTAACCCAAAATCAAATAGCAATAACGAATTCCATCAAACGTTATGCATGTCATGCTTAACACTTCACGAAATGCATGTTTCAAGCTAAACAATGGCATTATCCACGTGACCAATAAGGAAGGTCATGCAGTTAAATACAATTCAAGTACACAGATATGTGGCAATTTAATCACCAATCAAGGTGAATATTACTTGATTACTTGTAAATGACTTTATATATGGCGATTAGTTAATTTCGTAATATGTTTTTTTATTCAGTTATGATATTTCACTGACAGTGCATCATTATTGATACAAACCAGTGCATGACAGCGAAAAAAACTTTAGTCAATTGTTCACCACTTTTATACGATAGGTTTATATTTTCTGAATACCACGTCCGAAGCTATCGTCGCTTGAGAGTATCTACGTGCCTTCTAGAAATAATCCGATAATTTTATTTTTTTATATTTTATATAAAATTTTTCAGACAAAATATAATTTTATTCGTAATTTATTTGTCCAAGAATTTCAAGTTCAAGATTTAAAATCTTGATCAGATACGATAACTGCATTTTCGAACACTGCAAAACACTGCCCAAAAAACTTGCTTAGAGGAATCTTGCTCAAACTGAAAATATTGTTTAGACTTTAAAGGCTAATTGGCAATTAAATGCATTTTATGAATAAATTTGCTTGTGGCATGCATAAATTTGATGAGTATTATCTGATTCAATTGGTATGACAGCTATTTAAAAATGGATCTGCCCACATAAAGTATGTTAATTGGGTGGTTTTTGGCAATGAGACATATCTTTAATTACCATGTGGTATGCAAAGCCAAATGTTAGGTTCTGAAGATATAATGACAAACAATTGTTGTTAATGCATTTCAATAGGTATAAGTGGATATGGTCGATTTTTTCGAGAGAAACCGGTATAAAAGTATAACAGTAAACAGAAAAACTAAGAACTATATTTAAATTTAAGCAGATTCGTCAGAGTTTTGAATTCAGATTGACATTTAAATCAAGTTATCGCAAGTAATTGAAGTGCGCATTTGTAAATATGTATCTGCTGCTTTGGATATAAAAAAATTCTTTTGGTTATATACTTAAGCAGAACCTGAATTTCAGTGCGGATTCAAATTTAAGAAGCTTCAAATTTAAGAGCAACAGTTTATAGTTTTATTGATTAAATTTTCAAGGCAAGTTTCACAAAATAAAATTTTATTTATTGCAGCCTTGAACATCATTTTATCGAATATCTATAATTTTTGACGCGTTGCCATTCATTCATCCTAAATTTTTCCATTATAACAACATCCAATAATATTTTACACATCACACCTCACACAATTTTCTTACAATATTTCTTGTTGTTTTTTCATTTCAGGAGCTTGTACGATTCGCATTGACAATTTTATTGATTGTCTGCCACAATGCCAAGGGAATGTTTGGTCGTTCGCAAATGTGCGAAGTGGAAACCGGTCAAACGAATATCATACTGGACATCGAAGAAAGTCGAGGAAATAGTAAGTAAAAGTTGTCTTCTTGGCATTTACTTCGTAAATTTGTTTTTGACTTTAATCGGCATGTACTGTAGTACGTAGATACAAGGAGTATAATGTAAACTGACAGTGAAGTTGATATGGTGGTTAGAGAGGGAAAGAACAGTTTAAATGTGTTTTTAATTGAAATTGTGAGAGTATGTTTTGATAATTATTCGAAATTGAAATTCTGTTTTTGCAGCAATATATGTGAAATGTTTATTGAATTAAAATAAAGCGATTGATTAAGTAGTAGTTGGAGAGAAAAATATTATTTTCGCCAGATTACCAAAATTAATAGCGTTAATAAAATTAATTAAAAAACACGTTAGTAAAATTTCCTGTGTGCAACTATTTGCTAAAATTTCCTCAAAATGTTACAAAGTGTTTTTCTACTCAAATTAGTTCCACACGATTCACACGAAATTTATCACCCTGTCTTATTGAATGAAAGCGTGCAAAAATCACCACAATTCGCAAGACGACAATCTGAGTTCACAATATGTAAATTAACTGGTCGTTCTGGTCAATATCTATACGAGTAGTTAAATGATCAAGCTCCAACGCGATGGGGAAATTGTTCCAATGAAGCGATTAATACTGGATAGATGATGTTGGTCAAAAATAGTCAACTAGCTTAACCTACACACGATTTGCGAAAGTATAATCGTGCAAAGTAGGTAATGCGGGTGTTAAGCGTATAATTCAGAAAGTGCTTTCATACAATGTGAGCCTGTAAATGCGTTTACATGTATTCGTGAATTCGTAGAAGATTATATCGATGGATTATTCATGGTAAAAGTTGGATTATATTGAATATAATAGATTGTATATGCTATTCTAATTTGTATTATATTCATTCTTTCTATCAAATCTAAGGTAAAAAAAGAATCACAAGAAAAGGAGACATTAAAATTGCTTGCATACAAAGTTGATACTATAGCTTTCAAATTTTTCAAACATTCAACCGCTTGTGTAACTCAGAGTTTTGGGAGCTTTTCGGTGTTTTTCTATTTTTTTCCTGCAGATCTGTTTCCTTTTAAATATAACTGTTGTTTTTAATGGATGTTTCAAAATGGTATGCGTTTGTTAGCAATAAGCTTAGAGAAACTTTGATTTCATCTGTTTTATCTACTACATTATAGGGCTAATTCCTTTAATGATCACCTCCTAGCCTTTAATTGATTTCATTGCATGTGTATAAGTTTCCAACACGATCGCATATATTGCGATCGCGATCACAAGCAATAAATAATCACAGTCAACGAGCTGTCGCAATTTTCCGTTCATCGAAGCATCGAAACTGTGATTGAAATCACTGCTACTTCAAACTGCTCCCTGTAACTACAAATCAGTAAACAGAGCAATTTAGTAAATCTTTAGTTGTGTGATATCTGGAAACACGGAAATAATCAATTCTTTTTTTAAGTTTGTGAGTCCACGAAATTTATTTGGTAGTTTAATGCAGCCTGCATCAAATATATTCGTGTTTTGTTGAGCCTCTATCTTTTGTTGAGCTAGTTATGTGGTATTTAAAAAAGAATAGAATCCTGCCACAGTGATCCCACTGAGGCGGATTATCTGGGCAGCAAAACCGTTTAAATAAAAGCTCATGGATTCACAATATCGTGAGGGAAATCGCTTGAAGCAGTCGCTGCAACCGCAACCTGTATCAGTTGCACCAACCAAAGACGATCCACAGACTGACAGTTTGTTGAAATTTAAACATAAATTTGAAATGTTTTACATTACAACGTTAGAAAAATACCTAATCAATTAGGGGTATACGTAATGACGATGTTTTATCAATATAAACTTGTAAAAAATGTCTGTGAAATCAGCACCTTAAATGAATGCAGAAACAAACTTGGCCTGGATAGTTTTTTTTTAGGAGCCGGTCAAACCTGATCTGATCTGAAGTGCAAAAACGCGACTATAATCGTAAATGAAGTTTAGCCAGCTCGACCTCAAGCACTGCGCGGCGGCACAAGACCTAGTGTCTCAAAATATCTACGAAATGAAAATCGGTATTGAGGTCATAACATGCTTATGGAGTTGGCGAAGTCTAGGGTTGAAATACGAAATGCTTCTCGAAAATATTGTGCCCTTATTATGCTCGCTGTCAAAAATGAATTGAAATTTAATAATTGCAGCGCTTAGTTAACTTTGATTACCTCACTACGTGGCGGCAATAATATGCGATTATTTCAAATTACTTTGGTAGGACTCCGAAACTGGCCTGGACGTTACTGCCAGCATCCCACAGGGATCTATTCTAGTACCCCTTCTCTGAATTATCATTTTTAATAACAAGTTCAGTCTAAAACTTTCTAACGAGCTAGCAATGATTGGATTTACGGACGGGCTAGGTGTAGTTATGTTGGTCGAAATCGGACTTTTTGCCCAGATAGAGTGTGATTTAAAACTAGTCGAGCAAATCACCGAAGCCCTATTAATTTGTAGCTGTAGAAAAACTGAGATAATCGAGGTCAACGTTAGCAATCATTTAACCTGGTCATGATCTAGCGCACCTATTCGGAACTTAAGATTAAGACTTAACTCAACTTTAGAACCTGAGTCGAATTCGCAGGACATTGGGAGCACCAGTGATGGCACATCAAATGAATGTGAGAGCAAACAAAACGCAAATGTGCTCGATTTATCGACTTAGCACCTTAAAGAAGGTTTGGGCTAGGGAACAAAATGTGATTAAATAAAATTAAATAACAACAGTTGCTCAAAGTATGTTATCACACTTTAACCATTAAATTGGATTAACTGACTCCATTCGTTAAGATATTTTGTTTTAAAATATCCAATACAATTTTGTAATTATCGATTGAGATTTCCCAAAACACGAAATCCATCACTAAAGCATGTCAAAACTCATTTGTATTCTCTCTCATTAGCTAAGAATTTCGCCAGAATCCTGAAACTGGATCGATTTGATACAGCACTCTTATATCGATTATTCTGGATGTTTACAAATTTTAGATGGACGTTGGTTACACAGGAACACTGCAGTACCCATTTTTGTCGAAACGAACGTGAAGTAATCACAATTTTATACGCCTTTCCTTCTTAATAAACACTTCATATTGTGTGCAATCATTATTTTTTTTCTAGAGCACATAAGTTGATTATCTTTCAAGCGCAAGTTCGCTTAAATGGAACTTTCTTATTTCAAGAACAATGAATCTTAGCGAATGCTTCGCAAACTATAACCTAAAAACAAATTCATCATCCATTTAATTTTTTCTTCACTGATGCATAAAATATTTTATCCAGAGTAGTAATTTTCATGCGCTTTACTGGAATCGGTTTTTATTTGCTTCCAAACCATATCGGATGAGTACAAAGAGTTTTATTGCTTTCGAATAGACTTCATTGCTGAGCTGCTCACCACGCTGACGATACACCCTGTGGCGATGATGATAGAAGCATAGCCTAATTTGATCTTAATCAACTCATAATGTGCGTTCACATATGGAAAATCTGATGGATCTAGATTCGATTTAGGGATTTAGAAAAATAAATTGGATTGATCATTGCCTTAACTTTGGCATTGCTGATTCTTGCAGAAAGATGTATTTGGGTGTTATAATTTGAGAAAAAGAGAGTGGCTAGTAATCATTTGAAAAAAATATTACAGTTGATTGAAGTTTTCTTTAACGATTCCTGAGGTAATTGTATCCAAAGTATTGTTGGATTGTAGAAATAAGCTTAAATGTGTGCCATTCATATCCCAATTTAATATAATGAATCTAAATTTCAAAACAAATCAAATACAATGCATATCAATCAATATGTCAACTGAAGTTAAGTTCCCTATGTTTGATAAGTATATAATTAACAATAAATGGGAGATGGCTTCTATTAATATGAATGAATATTTGTTTAAAATGAAATTCCGTCTTGTCCAACAATCATCGAATTTCAGACGGAGAATCAACAATCGCTTTCTCACGAAAAATCATCCTAAAATCCCATCCAATTATTCAAATTGACTTGAAATGCCATCTTTCAATCTATTCAAAACTGCTTCTTTATTTTCATGGCTGAAGGAGAAAAAACTTCGCATCTTAGCTTAATGCATTATAAATTTCGAAATAAAAAAAACTAAAGCATTCATTATGAATTTGCTTGATAATGCAAAATAACAAGCTGAATAATCTCCACGTAACTTGTCAATAAAACGACACCTTTGTAACGACCACACTGCCGCCCTGTACCATTTCCACGGCGAAAGGAAAATGCCAATCTGCCGACCCAGAATGAGAATCCGACGAACACGGCTTTTATTGAAAATAGTCCGTTCGCGAACAATGCATAACTTCTATCTATCTACCTGTCGGTTATACCGCACTCACGATACATCGAACAGCCTACAACAGTTCAACGTCTGTATGGCCCCTTTGTGTGCAATTATCAACGTTTCGATAGAATTTTAATATTATGCAGATGAATAGACTCTCGGATTAGATCTTTCAATATAACAATGAGTCCCGCACAAATTACGTCCTAAGCAAAAATTACCTTTCTATACTATTATTCAATACAGGTCCGGCGCGAGTAAGATGGACGAGCAAGAGACCGAGAGAGAGAGACGTTCTTGATATGATATGAAATTTTCACAATACCATTGCCGCCATTGCGAAATCAGTTCATATCAGAAGAAAATAATGGCAAAAAATTTTGATTGCTAGTTGGCAAGAGTTGTGATAGATATTTGTATAACGATTGGAGAGTTGGATTATTACAGTTCGTTGAAGTGAAGGTGCTATTTTCGTCAGAAAAGATTGACTTCCACTTTTGGCTGTGAGGAACGGAAAGATTAGATTTTTGTGGAAATAGATTATCAGGGATTAAAATTTTCAGTGTATCAAATTAATTGCATGACTGATGGATTTTCGTGAAATTTTCTCCTAACATTGTGGTTTCGCTAAAAACGAACACCGGTAGTTTGTTTGTTCATCTTTTCAAACTTGTGACAATGATATTTCCGGCTTATCAAAACAAATAAGGATTTTGGGAATACACTTGATTTAGATGGCTATGAATTCGATTGTTTGGATACTTTCCGTCAAAGTCATCATCCATGGAGATTATTTTTATCAATTTAACGCTACAACTATGAAATTTCAAAAATACATAAGAAGTGACATGGACAATTAGAAACTTTGAATCAAAACTTGATTAAGGCCGATGCGCCCAACGTGGGACAAGGTGCATATGTTTTCCAGTGTAATTTCGAAAATCTATTATTTTTCTCATAGTGCATTTGAATTAATAATTTTAGCACTCCGGAGATAAAATATACAGAAAATTTCAAGTCTAAGTTGTTTCTTTCAAGATACGTAACTGCATAAGATACAGCATCATAGGGACAAATGTCAATAAAAGTCTTTAAACAAAAATGTTAACATGAAAAATGTGCGACAAATTTCTATATTTTACAAAAGCCTGAGCTTTAACCTCTAAACGGGCTACATGAGTTAAACCGATAATGAAAATCGTATTAGTTCTGCCTTAGAAACTCATAGTGAGTTTAATTCAATAATTAATAACTAAATTAATGTGAAAATTCTATTAAAAAGTGCTAAATATTAAATTGCTAAATTATGAGGTAAATTCTATTGAACTGTGGATCTAAAATTAATTGCTCATTCGATTGCAAAATTTAAGACATTTTTTTATAAAAGAATGTGTTGTGTTTTGCTTTATTTAAACTCTAGTGTTTGTCCGAATCGTTTTTTGGCTTCAACGACGGTTTGAAAACCACGCAATTTTTTTAATGTTTTGGTAAATCGTTAAATGCCTCACGTTGCACTCTGCAGATAAAAGCGACGTTAGAACGAACGAAAACTTAAGTACAGGGGTCCAGCACCACTTTCTACTTTTATTAGGTTGTCTACCTGCACAATTCTTTATTCCTCAACAAACTATTATTGACGGAGATGTGCCACTAATCATTGAATGTCATCATACTGTGCTCTCTGGATAATGAACGAGCTACCTTCATCTGAAGATTATGAGGTTATCTATCTAGACTTTTAAGTGTCTAAGAACCATTTGATCTTCCTCAGGCAGTAGACAATTAGCTGAAGATACAAAGCAAGGATTAGTGAATATGCCAATAATTCCTAAGCTACCGCACGTAGGGCCCCCCATCACCTTCCACCTTCTGTTTCACCTCGAATAATTAACCGTAATCCTTTCACTGCGACATGCAACTTTAATCACAAAACCATTCCATTTCACTATGGTGTTGAATTCTGTTGAATTCTGTTGCCTTATGCTATAAATGGCCACTGGCATGCGTACGATATTGTATATCACATATCAGTGCTTGGCAAAGTATCTTCTATATGACACAGTCAAAGAGTTAATTCCCAAAACCCATTTTCTACTCCAGTTCCTAGGCCTATGCTTATCCAGAATTGAATCACAACGCTCACGTTTGGTAGCCAGAATGGCAAGATTGAAACCAGTTTATAAGATACCAACTTTTTTTCAAGGACATTATTCAAATATGCACCTGCATATTCGCTTTACTAAACATAATTAAAATATAAATCCAGAAATCCGCAAAGAGTTTTTCGATGATTCTTAAAGTGGCAGTAACAATGATTTTCTTGAATACATTACATGAAAGGAATCGCAATAATTTTCACCAGAACTTGCCAAAATTTTATTTAAGTATTTATGAATATTTAAATAAAGTCAATCAAATAATAATGCTTTTGTTTTTCATCAGATTTGCTTAAGCGGAGACTAAAATAACGGAATCCTAATTAATTTGACATTTTCGTAATATTTCCATGGAAGTTTCTAAAAACTGAGCATGGGAGACGTGTAAGGTATATTTTACTCCATGATTTTCGGTTGCATTTTTCTCTAGGTGGGAAGCTATGATGCATGTATATTGTGTGCAGATTGTACACCGCGTATGTGACTTATTTTCGGAAGCTTTTTGAGGCAGGCTGAGGAAGTTGTTTGGATTGTTTCAAAAACTCGAAGCAGCATCAGTAGACCCCTGTATGATATGCGCATTTAGCGCATTTTTTTAATTTTTCATAATATTTATGTCATATTCCACATTTGTCTGGCACTGTTAGAGGTTATCCTATACATAGTATTGAAAGTGTGTCTCTGTGTGTGAATTCCTTCTTTCATGATCAAAGTAAAAGTGGTAGTATTGCTGTAATTTCAATATCGTAAGTTTATGAACATTGTTTTATAGAAGAAATTTCTGTTCTTTGAGCCTAGGTAACAATACCCTCTATTGCAACATTATAAGGACTTTTGACGGCGACTTTGATTTTGATTTAACAAATCCTGCCACTATGAGGACACATTTTTATCGAACCCAGTTCAAATTCAACTCAGCTTATGGGCTTCATACAAATTTCAATATTAGTTTCAGTCTCCAAAAACCAAATCTATACCCTGCCCCTACCTTTCAAATGCTCACTAATGCACTAAGTGTATCTTTCACACTAGTCATACACGATTTTCGAGTAAAGGCGAAACGCTCTCAGTTTCGTTCCATCCGATCATAGATAAAAAATGTTTCTTAGCTACTAACGGGACGTACATAAAATTGTTATGCTTACATATGAGCACATCTTTTTCCAATTTTCTATTTCCCAGCTTCAAGTGCAGTACGCAGTGTATATAGTATGGCGTCAACAGCCACAATGATGACTGTAAAGACATTCACATAGTCACAGCACAGCCTCATCACATTAAAATTTATTTCGTGATAATGATTTTCTAATCGAGGCAATTAAAACTGCACATCATCACGACGCTTTATTCTCTATTTCACTTTCATGGCTTAGTGTGGTATTCGTGGTAACTGAATCAAATCGTTTTTGCTTAGATTACTTTACTACCTTACGAGAAGACAGCGTACACATGTATGTTTTTCGATGTATGTATCTCTATAGATGGATCAATGAAGAGAAGATTCACTCGCGTGCGACCGTAACATTTAGCGAAAACAATATTTCGTTTTTTCGTTGTTGTTGTTTTTGGTTTGACTTTTATAGCTAGGTCAATAGCATTCGATGTAAGACGCGACGAAGGAACTGTGAGAATCAAATGAGCGAAGAGCGGTTGAATTGCTTTTGTCAGAAGCACGGAACAGAGGATGGAACATTTTGTAATGTGAAGATATGGTTGGGAAGATGTGAAACTGTTTATGTATCATATTGAGCAGGAACTACCATTTTTTTAAAGGAAATAACTCTCAATTCAATAGCTTTCATGAATTAGTATTGAACTAAATGTAGCTACACATGCAATATAAAACTAATTTTTCTTCATATGATCCAATGCAAAGTATCTGGCAGTTAGTAGACATTTATTTTTACAGCAGCAGGTCTTAAATTTCAAATATATGAAAAATCGAAACCTTTCACGCGCAACAATTAACTTAATTACTCAAAACTAAATACTTTGATTTTGGAAAGAAACACGGCAAAAGCGCTTACGTTTGACTATATCTTGAAGACGCTAGCGAAATCTCAACAGCAACCGGTTGAACATCACGTAAATAACTTTAATACCTTTCAAAAGAGCATTGCATAAGAAGATTATGCATGTGAAATATCGTTCTAAAATATACTTCTTATGAACATTCGACAATATTCCAGATACGAAACTATAGTACAACATTGCTTTATCTGCGTATAATTCTCTTTCACACCGATCCGAAGCCATAAATTTCCAATACAATCTTACTTGTTCTTAAGAACTATTCTCATGCCATATATACGTTTTGCAGACTTGGGGCGGACATTCTGAAAAACCACAAACGAAATGAATAGACAGACTGAAATGAATGGACAGACATCTTGATCATAGGGATCGATTGGATATTACAGTGATGGTTTGATTTTTTTTTTTTGGACAGACATTTTTGCTGTTCTTGCAAGGAAAAGCGATATTTAAAAAAAATGTTTACAACACAAGTGAAACAGTTTATTATTGTATGTGCAAAGGCAACGAAAACGACCGAAGCAGTGAAAGTATCTGAATGTTGTTATTGATAATCTTGTAATGCTCAATACAACACAAATAAATTTTGCAACAGGGAAAATTTCCTGTTTTTTTTCCCAAAATTTTCCTTTTGATGTGAACCATTTCAACTTTCACAAAACAAATGTTTCGAACAAAGTTTTCCTGCAAACCGCTTTTATTTGTTTTCTCTATCTCGCTCAAAACATCTGCAACAGCTTCAACTACTTCAACTCGACATTTCGTTCACAATGTAGTTATATTTATTTTATTTTCATTTTCGCTTTGATAGATTTATTTTGCTGTAATTGAAGATTAGGTGAAACTGAACTGAAGGCCTTCTCTCCATCCTAAACGCGAATGTTGGTGGGTAAGAGGCAACGCGATGCAGCTGCTCTATTCGAATCTGCAATTAGTTTGGACATATCTGACCAGCGCGTGGAGAAAAGTATCGATAAAATAATCCTATTGACGTACGTAACACTGCATTTTAAACTACTTTATGACGTGACTAGCTTGCTGGCCAAGTCGATCCACAAATAGGCAAACAGAAATACCGCGATTTGTGAATAGTTATGGAAAATCGCGATTAGGTGAGGGTCACTACGAAGCGGTATGGTGTTTCTGGAAAATTCCTGATGATGTGAAGCAGTTGAACAGGAGTTGAATGATGATTTGTAATAATTTGAGGTGTTTGTGGAAATTATGTGAAATAAGAGCTATTTAAATTAATCTTTAGTCATAATTTTGCAATTTTTCTTGATAGACTCTATTCTTTTATTTGTAAGAACTCGACACCACTAAATGCTTGTTAAGTTAATCCCGGATATTTTTGATTTACGCTATGAATTGAAACCCCATAAAAAAAAATGGTCTCGCGTTTTAACGTGTGTGAAATTGAATAAATTTGATTTTTTTTTCTAAGAATTTTAATAATTTTTTTATCTCATTTCTTCTAATTTGTATTGCGAATACTGAGACGATAACAATCATTATAAAACAAGCTCTGATCGTCTTTTCTATTCGAATTTTCATTTAAATAAATATCAAAATAAATTTGGATCCTCTTGAAATCAGACAATATGTCAGTCATCAGAGCTACTAAGAAGTATTTTCTCTGCTCAATTTTCGTAGCATCAACATGAAATTTCGACAGTTTGGGGAACATAAATATGTCTTTTGCACTAATTTCTCTTAAAACAAGTTCACAGCACCAACCAAAAACAAAAACATCTAATAACGTGGTAAATCTTTTAATCAAAATTTAATTTAAATTTTGTATAAAATGGAATAAATTTCTGCTACTGACTACTTTTCCTTTGTTTTCCCTGCTTGTCTCTCCTCAGTGGGAACTAACCCCGTAGAAGTTGAATTGCTTTTGTCCTAACTTGACTCTAACTGTACCCCGGGCGCGGATGGTATTCCCAATTTTTTCGTAAAAAATCTTTCGTCTTCCCTTTGTGTCCTTTTAGCCATCTTATTCAATGTCAGTCTCTGTGCTGGTAAATTTCCGTCCTCTCGGAAGTTCTCTAACATTCTTCCCATTTTCGAATCGGGTGATAGGAACCTTGTTTCTAACTATCGCCTCATCTCCATTTTTCTTTCCAAAATTTTGGAACGCCTGGTTTTCAATCGTATCTATGATACCCTCTACTGTGTCTTTGCAGCGCAACAACATGGCTTTGTAAAAGGTCGGAGCACTTCTACGAACCTTGTTGAGTTTACTCATGTAATTGCTTCTGCATTTGACACTAACAATCAAGTTGATGTCATTTATACTAATTTTGCCAAAGCTTTTGACACTGTTAATCATATGCTGCTTCTTGTCAAACTGAAGCATTATGGCATTCGTGAACCTCTGCTTTCCTGGATATCTTCTTTTTTAACTGATCGCACTTGTGTCGTCTCTCTTTTTGGCTTGTTGTCCTCACCTTTCTCCCCTTCTTCTAGTATTCCTCAAGGTTCTATCTTAGGACCTCTTTTATTCAATCTTTTTATCAATGACCTTCTCACTGTTTTTAAGTCTTCATGTCTTCTATATGCAGATGATTTAAAAATCTTCCGAGTCATCAAAAATACTGCTGATTCTCTGCTTCTTCAGGACGATTTGCATGCTGTCTCTGGTTGGTGTAACTTGAACTGTTTGTCCCTTAATGTTTCGAAGTGTTTTTCTATGTCCGTTTCCCTTAAGCTTTACACTCAACTCTTTTTATATGCTATTGATGGCACTATCCTCTTTTGTGTCGATCATTTCTCAGATCTTGGGGTCACCTTTGATCGCAAACTGAAATTTGACGTTCATGTCTTTACTATCACTAGAAAAGATTCTCGGATTGCTGGCTTCGTGATTCGTTCCTGCCACAATTCATTTAGTGTCTCTACTTGTGTCCACTTATTTATTACCGTAGTCCGTTCTGTACTTGAATACTGCAGTCAAGTGTGGTGTCCTCGTTTCAAATACTGACGCTGTTGAATCAGTTCAGCACAGGTTTACACGTACTTTACTTTGAAACATTCCTCTCCTTGAGCAGCGCAGAGTTTACTTCGATGAGAATTTCCTTTTCAAAATCTGTCGCGGCTACCTATCTTCCTCATTAGCATTTTTGTTCATTGAGCGGGAATCCGTAAGGCCAATCAGGTCCTCCATTCTATTTGAAGTGCTGTATGCTCGTACTGCCACTTTCTTCTACTCTCCCGTTTTACGACTCTTACGCACTCACAATAGTCTTCAACTTGGTCCTCTTCCACAATCTATTGCCATTTTCAAAAATATGATTCGAAGTAAAATTTTTGATTCTAACAAATGAATTTTATTTTCTGTTCTTGTTTATAATGGATTCTTTCCTTTCTTTTTCGCTCTACTTAATTTACTTTATTAATTAATACTTTAAGATTTTTTGTATATTTTTAATTTTATATATACTTACATACATGTTTGCTCTTCAGATCCTAATTTGTTTTTGGTTTTTGTTTTGTTCGACTTATTTCTACTTATTGAATTTACCACTTTATTTATTTTTTATGTATTTATATTTATATTTATATTTACTCATTTAATTCTTACTGCTTTTATTTTTTTCAATGTATCCTATCTGTTTTTGGGCTCATTTCTTGTTGAATTGATTATTCATGTTTGTATATAAAAGAATTTTTTTTCTTCTTTTTGCTTTGGTTAATTTAACTTTATTTTATTCTTTAATTATTTTATATACTTATATTCATATATTCTTATTTAGTTCTTGTTATTTTATTTTTTTCATTCCATCCAATCTGTAACTGGGCAGTTTTGCCTGTTGTATTGAAAACGCATCAAATAAATAAATAAATAAATAAAACAAGCTGGGCATAATACTTAGCTGCATTTGATAACGGTATAAATCGATTTTGGAGAGAATGATCCCAAAAACTAAACAGCAGTTGATTCCGACGACCGAGTATTTTCGAAAATTGAAAGAAAAATCATTATTGAGCATCAAACATGGATTGTGTCAATTTTCACTTGCTCCGAAACGACTCGAGAATAGAATCCAAACAGCAAAATATCAAAGGAAGCATAGAATCTACATAGAATCAAAAATTAAATAATTGCGCCCAGTAAAGATTTTGCGAAAACAATTAACAATTCCAAACATTTTCTACAGAATATGAATGAAACCGTCCAGTTTTCACAAGCCAATCTTACAACCACCCCTTGCGTGACAACAAAACATTCACAGCAAATCAACGAAACTCAGGTCACCTTCCCATATTTCCTAGAAGCTACTATTTTCATCGCCATCGTCATCATCGTCATCGAACCTATAGTCAAACCAAGCCATACTCCTTCGTTCAGATCGGTCGTTCCAAACGGTGATGTCGATGCCTGAAACCTGGAGCAAATCAAACCGCAATTTTACGAAACAGCAAAACTGGTTTAAATTCATGTAATCTGATCATTAAATTGAACAGAGTGTACCTTTTGTTACTAGATAGGATATCACATCACCCAACAATTACCTTCCTTTCTTTTTTCACATCGAAGCAGTTAGTCCGAAAGTTCAAAAGATATTACGGACTGACTGGCTGGCTGCCTCTGGCTGAGATCGAACTCAACTGAGCTGGGCTGGAAGACATTTGGTTTTTGGCGTGCGTTAGCACGGTTAGGCGTTTTAACAGTTCAAATGGAATCGGTTCACGGTAGCCGGTGAAAAATTTATCGAATTGTTGTGGGTTTGGTAATGTGCTTTAGTTCGAGTACTGTTCGAGTTGTTAAGGCATGTTTTTAAAAGATCGATAATAGCCGTGGCTATTGTGTAAAGTAGGTCGAATATTAAGGTTGTGGTCTTGAATTGGTAATAACATTAGTGGATACTTGATGACGATTGATTAAATGAAGATTTGTGTAGCTGAATGTAGTATTTCAATCGA